>JACSVZ010000018.1:7537282-8137282 GCA_014706295.1 Lycocorax pyrrhopterus obiensis | reverse complement strand
TTTAAAAACAAAAAAAAATTTCTTACTCCTTTCTGAAAGCCCATGCAAAGAGCAACCCGGGCCCTCTGTGTGCATTTAGCCTTCCTTCCAGACAGCAGTTTATTACATCAGGCCTTCATTCCCAATCAATATTCCTAGTTACTCCTTTGGCCTGTGCTTATTGACCACAGCTCTCCTCACATCTCTCTTATTTGAAACAAAAGCTAGTTCATGATTAATGAAATTGTGGGGGGGGGGAAGCAAATCTGGTACTCCGAGCTTGGCAAAGCAAAGGACAGTGAATGTAAGCCAGAAAAAGGAATCCAAACTTTTTCTCCCTGGAGAGCCAAGTGCCAAAACCCAGCAAGCACCACTCTATAACCTGGAAGTCTGAAAGCCCTTGTAGGTTTGAGTTTTGTGGGGGTTTTAAAGCTTAACAAACAGCTCTGGAAGGGGACTTTGGTGTCGCAAGCACTGACCTAGATCATAGCAAATTTACTATGCGAAAAAATAAGCTGTACACTCTGATTAAGCAGGGCCGTGGTGACTGTTTGATTGCACTGACACTCTGCTTGTACCGCAGCAGCACAACGAGCTCACGGAAATTCCTCCTGATGCCCAGTGACAGGAGAAGGGGGAGCTGCGCTGCTGCTCCCAAACACTCGGTGACACGAGGAATTGACAAGGCCAGCCAGACCCTCCCGAGTGATGCCGCCTTTGCGCCGCCCCGCCGCAGCCGCCCAGCAAACCAGGCCCAGGCCTTGCCAGGGATCCCCCGCCAGCCCTGCAGGTCTCCTGTTCTTCTGTAGTGCTTCCCGAGTGATTTGTGTGCATAAAGCAAAGCCCTCCTGCTGTGTGCAGGTGGAGGACGCGGTGACACCGGCACTGCCAGCTCCCCGTGCCCACCTCACCCTGCTGCCCAGCCGGGCTCCGGCCCCGCGGCCTCCTCGGGCCGGGCCGTGCCAGGGATCAGCAGGGAGCCAACACAGAGGCTACAACAGCGCCCGTTCTGACAGTGCTGGGTCATGAAAAGTTCCGCTTTCTAAGCCTTGGGAGAGACTTCAGGGGCTCCATTACAGAAAGAGACTGCCCATGCCCGTGGAAAACAGAGGGAGGCCGCAGCCAGCCCCCGCGGAATTAACAGGGGATTTTCCTGTCACCACAGAGCGGGATGAAGAGCGCCCATTTCCAGACAGGCTGCATCGTCTTGCACGTGTAGGCACAGGTTTGTGCCAGCCACAGGACAAATAAGAGAGTTCCAATATGGAAGTGACAGAGGGATGAAGGAAAAACAAAGGCTGGACTCAGGCAAGGAGAGACGCTGCCAAGCAGACAGGAACCAGGACAGTTTGAGGTCACATTCTAATTTATATTCAGAAACGGCTTCCAGTTTCAGCCTCAGGATCAACTGTTATTTTTCCCACCTATTATCTTCCTAAATGTCCTTGTGCCGAGAGGAAGCAACTGTGACTCATGTCTGTCCTTGGATAAATGTTCCAAGGACTGAGGGGCTGCAGCCCTGTGCAGGCTGTGCCAAGGGGCAGATTTAACATACCCCATCCCCAGGCACATCCCAGTGGAACCCTGCATGCTCCCAAAGATGCCTCCCTGTGCTTCCAACAGCATCCCAACAGCAGCACAGTGACCCAGAGACCAAAATAGTGAAATCGAGGACACCAAGCAAAATACGTCCCTAAAAAATCAACCCTTGATGTAACATCATAGCAAAACAAATGCATCATAACACAACAAAGTGGGACTTCCAGGAGCTTCAAGCAGACAAGACACGGAAGGGCTCCAACAGTTTTCTCTTTTTCCCACTGACATTAGTGAGCAACAGCTCAATCAGACAAGCACCATCATAAAAATGGATGGAGGAGCCCGGGGTAGAAAGGTCAGCTTCAAGGAAGAGTTGAGCATGAAAGCAGCTGTAAGAAACCCAAAACTAGGATAGAAAATGCCATCAGTGGGGTCCTCATTGTCCCCCCTGTCACTGCTTCACAGCAGCTCCACATGGAGAGGCCGTAGTTAGCAGGACACCTCCGCTCTCTGAGGAATGGCACTCACCTGGGACAGGGCGAGGAGTGCAGGTGCTGCTGCTGCTGTCCCTTTACGGCGGGGTGACACACAGACATCCTCCTACCACAGCCCACCCACCCCGACCCCAGCAGTGTGCCTGTTCCCCGTGGATGAGGGCTTGGGTTGGATCCGCAGGCTGGGCTCACAGAACTGTCCTCGTGAAGGCAGAGCCAGGGCCATCAGCTCGTAGCAGGAATCCACAATCACTCCCCGGGCACTCGGCAGTTCCCTGCAGGGAAGGGAAGTGTCAGGAGGACACAGATCCATTTGGGCAGCCAGTTCATTACATAGCACTTTTAGCTTTGTAGGGCTATTTACTCACCATCACCCTGCGGCGCTTAAGTAAAGGGAAAAAGCTTTGCAAAGGTTTAGTGCAGCAGAAAACCCCTTTTCCCTTCCCAGCTTTTTGCCTTCCGGAGGCTCGTGTTCTGGGGAGCAGAAGTACTGAGACCTGCATCCCAAACCTCTGCACCCAGCTCTGGCCTGAGGCTTTGCAGCCAGTTCTCTTCCAAGGCCAGCTCCAGGGAGAAGCTCTCAGGGCTCCCTGGAGGGGACTCTGCACAGCACAGGGGCAGCAGAGGCTCCACTGCTCCCCACACTGGCACTGCACGGCAGAGCCCTCTTACCTGCACCCTCTGCACTCAGGGCAGATGATGGTCCACACACTCAGAATTTGGAAGTTTATAGCCATATCAAGCTATTATTTCAGGGAATTTTTGCCTCATTAGTATGCCTGGTGCTTACAGACAACAGGATTGTTGTGACTGTTCGCAAAACCCCTGTTTAAACTCTCCAGAGTGTTTGGTTTCAAGAAAATTGTACTTGGATAGTTCTGTGCATCTTGACCCTTCCAAAATTACAATAAAATTAATTTTAAAATGAAACTATTTCAAATTACTTGAACGCTTCATCTGAAGCACAAATTACTTCCTTCTCAGGAAGTTTTGGGGCTATTCACTAATGAAGCAACTTCTGAACTCAAGAAGTTTTACAGCTCCTGGCTAAGCTGCTGCTGTATTTATGGAAACAGGAGCATCTCACATAATTGTCTACTTCTAAGAACATGACTGTTCTTGCCTCACCGTTGCTCTCCTCGCAGCTATGATGCTCCTGTTACAGAAACACAAACCCCACGAATGGCCCTGTTGCTGCCAGGGGATCTGCAGAGAGCCAGGGCTGGCAGCTGGGCAGCGCTGCCTGCGTGGGGCTGGCAGGAGCGAGGGGTGAAACGCTGCTGTCAAGGCACAGGAGCCATGGCAGCATTCCGAAATGATGTTCCCACTTTGTTTTCAGTTCTTACACGGCAGCTGTTCCCTCTGCCCACCAGAACTCGCAGTGCAGCACAGACATTTCCCTTCCTGGCTATTGGAGCTGCCTGTGCTGGGCAAAGCTGTTCAGGTTACCAGGGTGATCCCATCAGTGCCCCCATGCATGCACACATGGACAGCTTCAATCAGACTTTAGGAGAATTTCCTTCATGGAAAGGGCTGTCCAGCCCTGGCACAGCTGCCCAGGGCAGTGATGGAGTCCCCATCGCTGGAGGGATTTAATAGACATGTAGATGTGGCACTTGGGGACATGGGTTAGGGGTGGCCTTGGCATCTGGACTCAGTGGTGCTAGAGGGATTTCCCACCTAAACAATTCCGTGATTCTCCGACACCTCTATCCACAGATAATCCACAGCAAGATCAGAAGCAGGGGCAGCTTGGAGGAGGGATAATGGACACTACAGAAGCAGGTTATTAGGAATGAGGCTGCCGGCTCCGAGGGAAGAGCTGGAGGACAGCTTTAGCTTGGATGGCTCCTATAAACACAGCCCACGGTAATGAATGGCGGCAGGAGGCAAATTGGAAGAGAGAGCCTATGGACTACAAATGTAAAACTGCGGCCCTTGCTCTTAACAGGCACAGGGAGTGTCTCTAAGAGATAAACGATCCTGGTGGGGAGAAGCTGAGCAGAACGAACGAGGGAGGGAAATCTCTGTGCTTTGATAATTAGCAAAGGACTGACCAGCCAGAAGAGCAGCAACACCTGTGCAGCCCTACCTGCTTCCCGTGGAGATTAACACCGACCTGTTCGTCATGGTAGTCTGCCAGAATTCAGGTGATGTTTATTCCTTTTGCAGGTTTGACAAAGTAATAACACCTTCTGCGAGGAATCCTTCCCCCCTGCTGCTGATGACAGCCCAGCCCGTGACTTATCTGGGAGCTTGGAGTGCAATCATTAAACCTCCACAGGAAGCACAAGATTTTCTGAGGGTTAATGATCATTGTGAAACCTGCCCAGTGGGGGCACAAACGGTAATTTATCATAATTTGCTGCTGCAGCGTTGATGCATTGAGCAACGTTCCCATTGTTCAGCGGTCCCCCACACCCTCCCGGGCAGCCGGGAGCGGAGGCAGGAGGGGCTGTGAGTGGCTGGGCAGAGCAGGGTCCCCCTCCAAGAACACTTTGCACTTGGGTTTGTACCCACGCTAAACGCTTCCCAGGACTCCGGGAGAAGCGTGCCTGAGTCTGCGGGCCAGGAGCAGAGCCCTCGGTGTCAGATGGAGCAGCTGTCCCTGTCCTGGCCGGGGACTGCAGGGAGAGTGTCCCTGCAGCAGCTGCTCCGTTTAAACCAAAGCTGATCAAAATGTTTACTTACATCTCATTTCCAGCCGGTGCTGGCAGGCAGGAGATCCAGACAAACATCACCAAATCCACACAGCACTCCCAAAAGGACAGACAGTCCTAAACCACAGAAGAACAGGGACCAACATAGACAGGCAGGTTTTCTGAAAAGCAGCATTTTTCTTACTAAGCCATTTCTCAGATGTGGTGGGGTTTTCCAGCATGGCTGAATAATGTGTATTCTCTGAAATTTGCATTGTTATTTGCTTGACCGAAAAACAAGAATTTCCACTTCTAAAAGTAAAAGCCCCAGGTTTGATCTGGGAGTAACTCTTGCTAAGTTCATGTGAAAGGAAATAAGGCCCTTCATCTTCAGATGCATTTGAAAACCCCAATGCAATTCCTTTGCATCTCTGATAAGAGACACTTTGAATGTAACATACACTGTTTGTTTTTCAAATACTCCAATGCAGATTTAATGATAGCCTCCATCTACCTTTCCTTACATTCCTGATCTCAATTTAAAAATACTCACAGGTATTGCAACCGTCAGCTTGGTTCCCAAAATACATCCTTATCTTTTTCTTTACACAGGAAAGCATTTATCACTTCTCCCCTTTTGTAGGAGTGTCAGCATTTGTGTGCTAACGCCTTTCTGGTACTTTGTCATGTACTCAGCCGGGGAGATTATCTGGGAGGGTTTTTCAGGCAGCAAACACACGCAGAAGGAAGCATATGGTGCTCTGTTTAGAGAGGCAATGCCAGTCCCATCACTGCCGAGGTCCCAGAAAATGCATCTCAGATGCAAATTGGTTTCGTGAAACCAGGGGAAAAAATAACAGTCATATTTCTGAGGAAATAAGGTGAAAAAATATTAACTCTGAGCAGACTAGACAGCACTGGCAGGACTGGCAGTCAGTTTTTCAGTAGTCAGTAGGATTTTTTTCCCCTATCAGAAATCCTACCTGTGTTTTTCTTCCACTCCAGTTTCTGACAACCAAGACTGCACACTGGGGAATTAATTCTGAAATTGGAAATCCCACAAGATGAAAATAAGCAAATTTCAGAGCAGTTATATGAACATCTGCCATGAAGGAAATATTTGCTTTGTTTGCTCCCACCCAAATCCCAGGGATTCTTTCCTTGAGCTTCCCAAAGGAAGCCTTTCCTCACCCTGTTTAGCTACAAAACCTTACACCGAGGTGCTGAAGGGCAGCAGGGAAGGGTGTTGCCTCCCTGCCCCCTGGTGATGGTGAGAATATTCTGCCACAACCACGCAAAGGAGTCGCTGCTAAAGCCAACTCCCAGAGACCACATCCACAGAGACAGGAACAAGGCATTTGGGTTTTGGGGTAGCTCTCTCTGCAGAAGTCTGGCAGCACCATCCCTGAAGTGCAGAGCTCCCACCTCCTGCTCTGGAAGCCAAGACCTGGGAACCAAGAACCAGGTTATGGAAGCATCCCAACACACCACAGCCCTTCAGGCCCATGGGGCAATCCCACTGGTTCTGACCCAGCGGGACACTGCAGCAGAGGGCATCAGTAATGTCCCTAAAGCTCAGGAGCCTTGGAAGCACAGATGTTCTGCATTAAAGCCAGTGGGAAATGTACCCTCTCTCAGAAACCGACCTGCAGGTCCCCAGCAGCCTCTGTGCAGTTGAAGACCCAAGTGAAGGTGCAGAACCCAAATGGGCTCAGGCACCGGGTGCTCCCTGGCAGCATCACAGGCGAGGCACCTGCTCCTGTCCCCAGTCCTCAGTTCCCAATCCACGGCTCCTGAGCCCCAGGGTGTCCCAGCCTCCCACACAGCCTGGCCCCCACCCCAAAAGCACAGCATCCAAGAGCTGCCACTGCAGCAGTGCCCCCGAGTGCTCCCAGGAACTCACTGAGCAGATTGATGCTCACTGAGCTGCTGACAGCCACTTCCAGGGACGGCGCTGGGGTGGCACCTCTCCAGCTATTTAGCCACTCGCTGCATATGCCAAAAAAGTTATTGAGCAGCTGACTTTTGTGCGGTGATGCATCTTGATGTTGATGCTTTATCATTTCCTGGCAGTTACAACTGTTTTCTGCTTTTCTTGCCATTGCTACTTTTCTTGAAGCCCCCGAAGCAGCTTTGTTCCATGGCTGTGTCTCCAGCACAGTCTGCAGCAGCTCTGGAGTTTATGAGCTGGAATTAATGGCAAGTGTGGCTTTTGGCTGAGCCTGTCAGTGCACCCATGAAACCCCTTGTCAGGTTTCTGTGGAGCAGAACTGGCTGCATCCTACGCCTTGCCTGAGTGTCCATTACTGCCCAGCACAAGTACCAGTGTCTTCATCTGCTTCCTCTCCATAGGGGCTCCAGAGGTTTCTCATCTCCCCACATGACAAACTCCTTCAGTGTCCATAAATTTCTTTCTTCTTCTTCTTCTTCTTCTTTAAAGCAGATTAAAAAGCAACAACCAGATCTTTTATTAGGTCTGTGGGTAGATTCATTAAGGCTGCAATTTTTATTTCCATTTTTTTCCTGGGGGTATGTTAATTGGCTCCCAAGTGCAGGGAAGAAAGAACAAGGCACTGGGGCGATACCTCAATGCAGAAGCAAGAAAAGGCAGGGTTTAGAGTGGTTCTTAACTTTGTGAATGAGCAAAATAATCTGAATCCCATGAGAGCTGTGCACAGATGGCATAACCCTGGACTCTTGTTCCTAGCCCAGTTCCACCTCATAAAGAGATCCTTAAGGGTGAACAAATAGACATGGGAAAACAGGGAATTGCCTATTCCTCCCAGTCCTCCAAGTCATCTTTCCCAATCTAAAATTGCATATGGTCATCTTCATTAAACCAGAAAAGTGAAGAGGATAAGCAGGATAATATCCTACAGAACAAACCTCCTCCATCACTTCTCTGTCTCCTGCCCTTGCTTCCATTGGTACAATCTGAGAACACAAACAGTAACCCTGGAATTCATGAGCTGATTTCTCCTCTGAGCAGCTGAGGGAACAGATGGCCTTGGGCCAGTTGCTCACTTACTGCATGTCCAGAAGGTGGTCAGGAGTCATGGGAAGGAGGGATAACAGGTTTAACAGGTTTCCAGAGAAGCTGTGGCTGCCCTTGGATCCCTGGCAGTGTCCAAGGCCAGGCTGGACGGGGCTTGGAGCAGCCTGGGACAGTGGAAGGTGTCCCTGCCCATGGCAGGGGGTGGCACTGGATGGGCTTTAAGGCCCCTTCCCACCCAAACCAATGTGGGATTCTGTGAGTGCATCATAACTACCTGAAGAAAGTGGGATAAACAAGCTGCAACAACAACAAGCTGCTGCAGCTTGTGGTAGTTACTGACCAGTTGGAACAAGAATCCTTGTTCAGCTTGCATCAATTGCTGTAAAATGCCTTCCTTGGTAAGGATTTGTTTCAACGGCAAATGCAAAGCTCCTCAGAGCTTTTTGCTCTGCACAAAGAGCTCTGTTGTAATTAATGTGGTGCATCCCTTATTTTTGGACAATGGAATGGGAGGGGGGCACTCATCAACTTAGTTCATAGTCAGCTGTGCCTGCCAGTTGGGGGAACTTCCCAGGAATTCTCCAGGTTGCTCAAAATAAAGCAGCGACACTTCCTGGTGTGATATTGCTGCTTCACGAGGAAAGGAGAGAGGAAACCCTCAAACACGAGAAAACAAAGGCTGGGCCGTGGTTCCGCAGCACCCAACGTCCCCAGGCAGTGCAGTGACTGGTCCTCATTTCCCGGGGAATTATCCCACACTTTCCAGCAGCACAGGGCCCATGTTCTGCCGGTCCCACAAGTGCTCTGGCACGTGGCGAGGCACTGGCACAGCTGATGCCAGCCTTTGGTCACTCCATGCCTGGCTTTCCCTGGAACAGGTTTCGTTACCCCGCAAGTGTCCCGTGTTCCATGTGGGAACTCGCAGCTCTGTCACCCCGTGCGCTGCATGAGGATAATTAATGTCCCTGGGCAAAGGCAAAACAAAACACAGGCACAGAACACTTGCTCTGGTTTCTTGGGAGATGTGACAGAAGAAAACAAGCTCCCAATCCCCCTGTCATTTTGTATCTTTATGCAACCATAAAAAGCCATTTTTCCTTGCATTGTTTACTGGTTTACTACCAAGGCCCCCTCAGATTTTATTCCAACATGAATATTAATTCAAGTATCATTTATATTGCGAACAAAACGAGAAAAATATCTCAAGGCTGTTATGAATCCTAGTTTTCCTGGCAGAACAGTCTGGCCCTTTTAAGAATAAACACCCAGCTATTATTCCTATATTAACTGGTGCTTTACAAAATCAATACAAAAGCACAGTCCTTGCATGAAAGGATTTCCACTGGACTCAGCTCTGCCTCTGCTCCCAGCTGGATGACATGACAAACTGGTTAACCAGCCCTTTGCACTGCGGGCTCCTGTCCAGCTTGGTGCCCACCAGGATGCCCAGTCCCTCAAGCCTCCCGAGGAAACGCTGAGTGGACAAAGCCTGTGCCCAGAACAACGTGTGACATTGTGTGGCACTGCTGGTTTCCTACCCTCTGGAAAACTGCCCACAGGAGCCATTTGAATGCTCAAAGCCTCTTCCAAAACAAGTGGCAAAAACCAGACTTCCAAGCAGACCCAGGGGCACACACAGGTGTCAGCAGATGCTGCAGGGGCCCTAAGAAAATCAACATTTCTGTCTAAAATGTCCTCTGTAGCTTCAGCTACTCAGAGTTTTTCCTACTGCATGGAACTGTAAAACACTTCTTGGTTCTCCTTCAAAGATTTTTACTTGGCCATGGGAAAGTTAACCACTGGCAAATGGAAAGATGGTGGAATTAGTTGCTGTGAGCATTCTTGTTGCTGTAACCGTCCCTGGCTGCCTGTAATGAGCAAAGAACCGTATTTGAAAGCACACAGACCAAACCAATAATCCCTCACAAATATAACCACCACAAAGTACTGTCTCTCCCAAGCTATAAACAAGGATTAGGAGAGTTTGTCTTGCTTTGAATGAAGGATCTGGGCCAAGATCCAATGTCAAAAAATAACATTGAGAGTGGAGAAACCCAGCATGTGGCTGAAGATGATTTCTAATATTTATTAAGCTTATATTTCAAAAACATCCAAAAACCTCCAGCCTCTTGCACCCGTGCTCCTGTGCCTGCATGCCCAATGCTTTCACTGGCTGCTCTGGCTTCTGCAGCAGGGACTTGTTTACATCCCTTTTGTCCCTCTCTCTTCTCCCCTAATTGTTGCCTTTTCAATCTATTATCTGGGGGCTCACTTCAGGACTCGAGGGCTTTTAACAAGAATTACCAGAGCTTGTTGCCATTTACTGTGTTTATAGATAGAAAAATTGTGAAAAGGGGAATGGCAATTTCTCCCTGCACAACACTCACCCAAGAGAAAAGGGTCGAGAAAAGGTCAAGAAGGAAACTACTAAAGCACTGAATATCCCAAACACTACCTAATGTTCCCTAAAATGATGCTTGGCCGAGCACTGCAGTCAAGGGAAGAGACAGAAACAGCTTCTAAAAGGCACGCTCTGAAGAAAGGCAGAGACAGCTTCAGGGGGTTTAGGTTGTCCGGGAGAGGAGGGTTCCTGAGGGGACAGCAGGACCAGGCTGCTGGCAATGCCATCAGCATCCCCACCAGGCCCTGGTCACCCACACCACACAGTGACACACACGGGACCTGCTCCCTGAGCTCAGCTGGACAAGGGGGGCCCTGGGATCAGCACCGAGGCACTGCAGGGGCTCAGCTGGTCTGGGCTAATTAACTGCAGCTTCTACTCAGATCCTGTTATTGCCTGCTACAGACACGTATCCTCCCAAGCAGAAGTAGTGGTTTATTGGACTGGGCCAGTTGTGTCTTCCAACCTCTCACACCAGACTAAATTCTCCCTTTCCATGATTAGCTCTTATGGAAGTCTTACCTTGTCTGGCTGCACATACCTTCACCAGGAGTTGCTGAAGATCTTGTCCTCAGATTCCTGGTGCTCCTCTTTGGCTGTTCTGGATGTGCAAGGATCACCTGGCACAGAGACCAGTTTTCTTTCTGGGTGGGCTCACGGCAGCTGAGATGAGCAGCCCCAGTGCAATCCCACTGCTGACCTTTGCTGCTTGGCCAGCTCTACCCCAGAGCTGCCCAGGCCCTGGACACACACTGGGGAGCACACAAACAAAGCTCCCTTGCCTCAGGCCGTTTAAAGGGTGTCTCTTGGCTTAGGAGGTTCCCTCTGGATGACAGGAATTAGTGAGTGATGACTCTCATGATCTGCAGCTGGGCACGGGCAGGGAGCTCCCCAGCCGAGGGGATGTGCCCGCCACACAGACCCCCCAGCAGTCCCTGTCTGCTGCTTTTAGGGCAGGTTTCATAACAGAGGGGTCAGAGACCACCTTATTTGGGTACAACTCCAGCATTTGTATACAAACACAGCTCCTGGTACAAAGAAAATGGCTTCCGAAGCCCTTGAGTGAGGAACTTTGGAAGCCAACCACCCACCCCTGGGAAATGTTTGCAAACACAACAAACAAAGGCCACGGACAGGGCTGCAGTGGAGGATCTGAGATGCAGAGCACTCCCTGAGCTTTCCTGGCTGGCTCTGCCCTCTGCAGCTGCAGGGCCATGAGGAAGGTGTCACACACAGATGGACCTGGGTAGGAAAACAGCTGGAGTGTCTAATCCACCACAGGAGGCTGTGCTCGGCCCCAGGTCAGCTGTGCCCGTGGTAGACAACAAATCTGCCTCAGCCAAATTGTCCGTGTGTAATTGCCTGTGTGATCAGAAAGAAAGAGAAGTAGCTCAAGTAAACCTTGAATTCCATGAGCTGTTGTCAGCATCTCACCATCAGCACACCGCAGGTTGCAAAAACCAGGTCCTGGGTATCCCCTTTTCCATTGTATGTTAATTACTTATACCTTCTATTGGTGTTGGTCACCTGGAAAAAACCCACAAAGGCAAAATCAGCACTACAAATTCTCCTCCAGCATCCTGGAGTGAGCCCTGTTTTGCTTTTGGCTGTAGGTCCCCCTATCCCCAGGACATTCAGGTTTTTGATGCCACAAGAAATGAGTGAACCTCAGCAGGAAAGAAGTCCCTGTGCACCTTGTGCAGTGAGGTACAGCTGCAAAAGGCCTTTGGTTCATTTTGCTGATTATAGAGTTGTTTATATCCGTTTTCAGTAAAGCTCAAACCCAAGCAGGCTGGAGTGGCTCACCATCGCATAAATCATATTCAGGAAGTCCAGACTGCAGAAGCTGCAGTGGATGAACGGAGCTATAGAGCAGAATTGCTTTAAAGCCTCACAGAATGAAAGTAGAGTAATATGATTTCCCAAAAATCTGAAAAAACCGCTGCAGGCTCCCTGGAGGGAGCAGGAATGTGGGTCAGAGCACGTTCCCGGTGCTCAGGGTGGAGAACCACAGGTCCTGCTGAGTGCTGAGCCTCATCCTCTGCCGGCAGCTGCCTCGGATTATCTGCGCCAGACCTGGGCTGGCTGATGGCTGGGCCAAGGAACAAGATCTTTCTTTTCCTCTCTTTAACTGGCAATATGAGGGAGCTTAAGAACATTTTCATTGCTTGGAAGCAGTGGTTTGGGGCTTGGCTGTCAGATCCTCCCATCTCAGCTTCCACGAGGCACTGCGAGCCCTTGGAGAGGTGCCAGCAGTGATCTCCCTTTCTCCCAAGTGACCCCAGTGGTCAGGAACACCAGGACCTTCAGGCATTCCTCAGGTGGCCCTCAGTGGCTGGGTTGTTCACCCAAGAAAAACAAACCAAAGATCTTTGTGGCAGAGAAAAGCCTGCTCTCTGGAGAATCACTCCCTGGAAGGGACAAGGTGGATGTGGGGCTGGTGCCATCCCCAGGGAAGCAGCTGCCCGTGCCCTGTGTGACCCCCCGGCCACCAGCCAAGCACGTGGCACTGCTGCTGGGACAGGGGCTGGGGTGGCTCTCAGAGAGCCTTTCCTCAGCACATCTGAGAGCAGAGGACACGGCCTCACAGCTGGGTACGTGTGGGCCCGAGAGCACAGCAGGATCGAGCTTCACTGTGCTCTGCGGCCCCAGGAATTTGTTTGTATGGAAACCTTCCCTCCTGTGCCACTGGTCAGCCTCCATCCCCTTGTCACAGAACAAGTCACAGCTCGAGCTCTGATTGTACCTATGATCCAAACAGGAAAGAAGGGGCTGAAATATGGCTGTTGGCCCGTGGCCAGCATCACCCACTCCACACAGACAGAAATCTTCCAAAATAACGATTCTGAGGTGGCACAGCCCCGTAGGACTGAACCACCTCCTCTGAAGCCCACGGTGACCAGGCAACCATCCTGACTCAGCCGCTGCCTCGGGTTTTGCACTGCCTTGGGTGACTCAAGCCCAAGGGGAGAAGCGCAGGGGTTTGCACAACCAGAAAGTGTTGTGCAGCAGCTTCATCTGGCAGCGCGGGGAGAGGAGGCGGATTTTACACACAGCCTTGGAAAAGAGGAGAAAAGGGGGAGGCTGGAGTCAGCTGAAATGTTAACATGACAGTTCTCCTTCTGTTCCCTGTTGAAGCAAGCCTGAGCCTGGATTGCCAGAGGATAATGTCACATTGGCAATTGTTTTGTTACTATGACCATATTGCGTGAATGGGAGCGATGGAGCAGAGCGGGCCTGGGGTACCGGGGCAGGAGCACCCGCTGCCACCTGGGGACCACGCTGGGCTTGGGGGGGGGTGCTGAGCCCCAGGACAGGACCACAGTGTCCCCATCAGAGGCCTGGGCAGCTGCCCCTGCATATCCCAGAAGATCCATCCCTTCCTGAGCACAACCTGGGATGTTCAAGTGCCCCCTGCCATCACCCCCCAGGGCTGCCCAGAACCAGCAGCGAAGCCCAGGATCCTGGTCTGTGCTAGAACACCCAGGGAGAGCTGGGGTCTGCCCCAGAACCAGGGCAGGCTCAAACACAGGGCTGCTTTCCCCTCGGCTGCTGAACTGGATGTTACATAAATGTTTCCTTGTCCCGAGGATGGTAATTTTCTCTCTCCAGTATGTGTTGTGTGGGGCTCTAATGCCCTGATGAAATGCTTCCTGGTTGGAAAGCTGTGTGAGCAGTGCCAAGGAAATGGCAAGGCGTTCCAGATAATTATGCTTTAGTAGAGCTTAATCAAAGAAGCCGTGGACTCTGCTAGCACCAGAGGTGTCCTGCAGATGTATTGATTTCCACTCTGAAAGCCATATCTGTGTGCTGGAGCATGTAGAGAAACAAAAAGCCAGGATTGTGAATCCTGGCTGGAAGACAGTTGGGATAAGCTTGATAAATCAATGTACAAATGGGCTGTTTTATTTTTCAGAAAAAAAAAAAAAGAATAGCTCTTACTCTCCCACCACCTGAGCTTCTTTCCTTCGGAGTAAACACACATTTTTGTTCAAAGAATATTTCTCTGGTAACTAGAGATGTTCTCTGTGATCAAGGAGGCTGAAATACTTTATCCTCTGAAGCTGAAAGTGCTTCAGCAATCCCTGAATATTCCTCACAGCCGGAGCTGGGAGTGACCAGCACTGTCAGTGGGTATCAGGGCATTTCTGCATTTCTCATTTGGTTCAAGCTGTTGCCCAGACCCTGCAACACATCCCTTTTTCTGTCAAACTGCATTTGACAGAATGCTGTAGAAACTTACCTGCATTTACAGGGCATGGGTGGTGAGTTCATGGACCTGTAACAGCCCCATGACAGGATATTCCTGTGACCAGCCCTGGGGTGGAAGGATTAGTCAAAGTGCTGCATCCAAAGCAGGAGCTTCCAGCTCTTCTGGCTCAAAATGGGGACTGGAGCTGCCACAGGACCCCGAGAGCCAGGACTTGCTGAACCGCAGTCCTCCAAAACTGCTTCTGCATTCCAACACCAGGATTCTCAATCTCCAGTGGGCTAAAAAATCTGTTTCTTTCCTCATCTATAATTAAGGAGCAACCAGCTCCCCTTGCTCAGGAGACTGGCCAGAATGCTCTGAACCTGGGCATTTTCAGTGTATTTGTTCTTATTTTTATTGCACTCCAAAATACCAGCTTCCAAAGGGGAATGCTGTTCATCATCTGTGTTGTGTGCTGCTAGCTGGAGCTTACAGTGTCATGGTTATTTAAAAAAAAAAGAAATAGGAAAAATACAGCTAGATCACATTTAAATAGTTTTGTTGGTTTATTGATTTGAACCCCAGCAGACCTGGGGTCATCTGCAGACCCCTGGGCAGGGGCTGAAGGACTGGAGCCCAGGGACCAGAGCTGGCACCGGGGACTGTGGGCACAAACCAGGCCCTGCTCTGGGGAACTTACAGCAGCACCAGCAGAGACACTGCAGATCCTTTATTCCTGCCTCAAAAGGCTGATTTGTTATGGTGGGAACACTTGTGAGAATAAAGCTGTTTCAACTACATTTTCAACTGGAATTTTTTCTCAGCTGCTGGATGAAAGTATTGGTCAAACTGAGGGGACTCAGAGAACCCAGCACTGTGCCCAGCTGGCACGAGGGACAGGAGCACAGACCTCCCACCACGGGCTCAACCATCCTCTCCACCAAGAAATAAACCTTTGTGAGCCTGTGCCTCCTCGCCTTCCTGAACTCCAGAAAGTCTTTGGTTTTGCACCAAAGGAAAACAACTAAAACTCAGTCTCCTGCAGGCAGCCAAGCAGTTTCCCACTTCTCCGAATCTAATCTGAACAGACAAACACACACTCTGGTGTCCATAACCTTCATTTTCAAAGAAAACATTTTCATGTTGATCCCTTTTCCTCGGGAAGTGGCAGCTTCCAAACGCTGCAGTGTCCCCAGCCCAGCTGTGCTGCCCAGGGCACACGGCAGGAACAGCTGGCTGCCTCCAGCAGGCTCCAACATCCCCTTCCCATAAGGCAAAACAGAGCAGAACCAATGTTTCATTAGAAGAAACAATTGATATTTAGGCATGTGGCACATCCATTAAGCGACTTGAAAGGTCACCCTTTAAAATGTCTGCGAACAACACGCAGAGGAAAGTCCCCACCTGGAATACCAATAGGGAGGAATTTCATCACCAGGAGTCTTTCATTTAAAAAGAACAAACAGAAAGCTTTGTGCTTCTCTTATCTCTAATCCTTACCTCTCTCTCCAGAGGTTTGCTCCAATTAGTTATTTCATATTAATCATGGTTAGTGCTGCTCGTTTCCTGCCGTGCAGCCCCGTGCCTGTGGCAAAGGACAGCCAGGACCAGCGTTCAGCCCCTGTCCTGAGCACAGGCACAGGCACAGCCTGGCTGCCGGGGACATCAAGGGCTGCTTTTATTTTTCCAAACTGCCTGCACACGGGGAGATCTATTTCTGTAATTGCAGGTGTAAATCTGCCCAGAGGCTGAGCTGTTTGGCCAAAATAGCTGGAGTCAGTGCAAATCTCCAGCATTTTTCAACTGGGGATTTTTTGATGCTATAGCTTATGGGGATGGTTTTCTTATTTTAACATTTGATGGCTTATCACATGCTAAAGCCGTGTGAGCTGTAGATCATAATTTTGTTTGTAGAGTGGGGAGCGACTGATGAAGTTTGTAAAATTAAGAATAGCAGAGTAAAGGTGAATAGGAAAAAAAATGAGTCCTTCATGTAATACAAGAATAAGGGACATAAAAATAGATTACTCCAGCAGTTCTAAAACAAAAAGAAATAGATGTAATTGATTTTGGAACTCATTGCCACAGAATGCTTTGAAAAAACACCATGTGTGAGTGTGTGCAGAAAACAAGTAGGAAAACTCCTGGCAAAAATTGTGCTAATGGAGGCAGTGGTGTAGATGCGAGGTGTGGAAGTTGAGTAAGAACCACTTTATCCTCATCCTCTCCCTCTGATGTGCCCTAATGCCCATTTTCCGAGTCAGCCACTGCGGGACAGACCTTCAGCCTGACCTCACACAGCCCCTCTGGTCTCCAGCCAGAAGCCCTGTGGCTCTGCAATATCCCAGGGCACAGCCTGCCTGCAGGAACAGAGCTCCTGGGGCTGCTTTTCCTTTCTCCCAAAGTGCAACGTGCTCTGTGCCGCCTAAAGAGAAGCAAAGAAATCAGATTACAGCAAAGAGCCCCCGCCCAGGCAGTGACACTGGGCACGCACAAGTCACGGGCTTGGCTCAGCTTGGTTTGGGCAGGAGTTTGGGTGGGAGCTGCTGCACCCACTGCACTGGGTGGTTGTGGAAACACGCACTGGGCAAAGGGTCACCTTGCACTGGCACAGCAAACAGGGCTTCGTCTGGGTATCTGCTCAGGCTGATGGGTTTTCCTCAACATTTCTTAGTGATAAACAGCCTCCTTTTGGTTTTAACCCCTCAGCATTAATATGATGCAATTTTATCTCATTTCAGTTGGACCTCGAGTCCTTTGGCAAATAGAAGAGGCTCCAAGAGCAGAGATTTTGAGAGCCAGAGCACGTTTTTTGTGTCTGAGAATTGATAGACCAGCAGTGAATGTCAAAGGCAATAAAAATTGTCCAAAGCATAGTCTTTATCTCAGACACTTGACCCTCCTGACAGCAGTGCAGGTTAACTCGCCGTGGCCGGGCAGGGCTGGGCAGTTTTCATCTGTGTCTGCAGGAACCCCAGCCTGGGCCAGCCCCACCTCCTGACTTCACTTCATTCATCTCCTGTCACTGGTTCTAGCACAGACACTGCTCAGAGGTACCGACAAGGACAGGGTGATAGAATGCAAATGAGGGGTCAGTAATCACCTGTAAATCCTCAGGATCCGCTCACCTCAGGGCCTCAAGAGACCTTTCCAGGTGTGACAGAGGGGTTTAGGGGCTCCTGCACTGAACCACCTGCCAGGTTCTTCTGTGCCACCTGTAGTCTTTTGGATTTCCTAGACAGAAAGCAAGACTGGATGGGAGTTAATTTCCTGCCTATTCCCATGCCACAAGTGGTGATAGGGGATTCCAACAGGACTTACAAACTAGAGGATGACAGATGGAGAGTGAGGAATTCTGTCCTCTCCCTTTACTCCCAAGCAGTCCAGGGACAATTGGATAAGAGGCTTTCTTCAGTGGACAGGAAAGAGTCAATTGAAGTAAAGATGTTAAGTACGCTTGACCTTTTCTGCTCTTTCATTAGCCAGAGCTGGATGTTAAATCTTACTTTACTGTTACCTAAAGACTCCAAAACATTTCGCGGCCCGCTCAGCCCGAGTCAGGCACAGCACACACTGCCAGGTGCTGTGACACGGACGGGATGGGCAGCGCCTGCCCGGCGCTCCGCCCGCGGGGTGCGGAACGCGGGATGCGGATCCGGGAGGGATGCAGAGCCCCAGGGAGAGGGAGGGAGGGAGTGATGTGCCACTGCCACACCACGAGGCACTGCCTTCCCCAGCACTGCTGGTTCTTTGCCATCTAACTCAGTGTATCCCACATAATCTGATTTCCAGAGGTGCTGGGAACTTGCTGGCTGAACTCCTCCCTCTGCCACAGCACTTGCTCGGCACCCAGGTGCAGATAAATTCATTAACGCTACTGAGGCCAGAAGAATTTAGACTTTTAAACTTTTATAATCAAAAACATCTGTCTGAAGGTTTGAGGGAAACAAACGAAAAATATTGCAAACGGGGAAGTGAATCTACATTTTTACCATTAAAATGCATCAATAAATAATATTTGGTATTATTCTCTGCATTGCTTATGCAATAAAAATGAGTAAGGATATGTTATTTTAAGGAAGAGCCCTCTGAAGATGTAAAAATACTTTGGAAATAGAAATTAATTACCATTTACAATATCCCCCTAAAGTCAGAATTATTGTTCCACCTCTTCAAATCAGAGTTTAAAGAACTAATCTCAATTCCACATGGAATTGGCATGGTCAAGAGCAGAGCAGGGAATGACGGCATTTCTTCTCATAAAATCCTCATTCCTCTACAGCCCAGCTCCACTTCCCCAAGTTACAGAGTTTAACTGGGGACAATACACAACACACAGGAAATGTCTACGACAGCATCATGTGCCTAAGGATGCAATTCCCAGGAACTCCTGCTCTATGGTGTCTGCCTGATTACAGAGATCAGGAATGCCCAGAGCAGAGCATTGTCCTTCCTCATGTTAACATCTCCTTCTGTTGCTTCTGGAGATCATCAGACCATGGCAGGGTTGCCTCACTGCCAGCAGTGAGCACAGTTAATGGCGACAACAGAGCCCCTCCCTGGGACAATTCCTGTTCCTCCCAGCTCCCATCCCACATGTGAACCCCATTTCCCACCAGCTGGTTCCAGCACTTCTGATAACACCCCCCAAGTGGGCACCAAAGGATGTCAAACCCAACAACTCCTCTGTGTTTGTGCCTCACAAAATGCAGCAAATAAATCAGCACCTTCACCAGCCTGTGGCACCTCAGCACTTTACGGGATCTCATTCATTGCCTGGGAAATGAGGTGACACAAGGGTAGCCCGGAGTGGCCTTGAGTCCCCGCCTCCCTCATCGCCCTCCTCCCCCCTGCGCTGCTCACACCCAGCCCCAGCAGCTGCCTGAACTCTTTGACTGATGATTTTCTCTCCACGTTCTGACCCCGAGGTGAACACCACTAATCAAAGAACTGCTGTGAGAGACAGAAATGTGCTTTGGATTAAAATGTATGGAATCTGCAAGTTTCTTACCAATAAGTATCTGCACCACTCTCATCAGGTCAATGCCAAAAGCCACAGTCATCCCCCAGTTCATCAAGTTTAACCTTTTCCAAGTTATTATTCCCATAATTACCTGTATTAAATAACTGCACTGAAGCACTGCAGCCACAACAAACTAAAAAGGAGAGCACAGCGAGGCAGCTCTGAGTGCTGAGTCCTCCAGCACAGGAGCTCACCCGGGATGGATGGACCAGTTCCCCGTCGTGCCCACCCGTGTTGCCTTGGCAACGCAGGCACCATAAAGAGCCATCCTGCACAGCAAAGCCGGCTGCACTGCTGCAGCAGAAACACCACGTATTGCTTTCTCAGTAGACTCGAGGATGTTATATTTTTGGTTGAGATACCAGCAAAAGAATAATCAAGGAACTGAAAGCTGTTTTCCCCTGTTTGATCTTTCTTGACCCTAAAACATTACAAAAAGGTTAAGCATTTGGCCAGTTTGGGACAGCTGAGCTCGGGGTGCCCAAGCAATCTGCACCAGAAAAGAGTGACATGTTTCTGCAAATACCTCACAGGCAGCAACTGCAGCTTTACATCGACACCACAACAAGCTCTTCTCCTGGGAAACGTTCCCATGTTTATTTTACTCCTCCAAGTAAAAAATGTAAATGTTCTTTTTTCCTCTACATCTTCTGTCTTTGCTTCTCTGTGTTTTGCAGAGCATTTGTCACCCTGCTGGGTCCCATGGCAGCTCTGCTCTGTAAGTGTGATCCAGCCTGTTCTCACAGGGTGCCAGTCCCAAAACCCACCAGAAGCAGCCCTCGGGGAGAGCTGAACTCCCACACGGCGGAGTGAGAAACCTCCTGCTTTGGAAAGTGAGTGCCTGGTGCTGCCAGACCCCTCCCTCGGCATGGGACAGCCAGAGAATCACAGAACCATTTTAGGCTGGAAAAGACCTTTAAGCTGATGGAGTCCAATCATTAAAGCAGCACTGCCAAGCCCATCCCTCCTCACCCTCCTCCCCAGCAGCAACCTCAGCTGTACATGCAGGATTGGAACCCCAGAGCAGGGTGGTGCAGGGAGAAATTGGCTGTGTTGGAAACCCATGAGAAGCTCTCACCACCCACCTTTTGTCATAACTACTCCCCACCTTCATTCCCATTGCCTCTTCTTCAGAAAAAAAAGTGCCTCTAAAACTCCTTATCAACCTACAAACTATACTGAGATGGGAAAACACATCACTGCAGCTGGTCTGCCCCGCAGCCCTCCCTGGGCTTACCTCCAGCCTGGTTCTGGACCAGCCCCTTCCTGGCAGGTGCCCAGGACCAAGGCTGGCAGGCTGACAGGGACACCAGCACCATCGGGGTGGCCAGGCCACCATCCCCCAGCATGGGCTGGTGCCAGCACTGGTGCCCCAGCCCCACTTCAGCAGCCACTCTGCCACTCCTGCAGGTCAAAAGAGATCTTCCCTCCAGATGCCTGATCCATCACCCGCCGGGGACTGCTGGAAGCTGTCCTGCAGGGAAAGAACACCGGGCTTTCTGAGGTGATTCATTTCCACAGGTTTAGTGCAGGCTCTGAAAGACACAGTTTAAGCTGCAGGTCTCCAAAGCATCGCTCTGACAAAGCAACTCAGCACCCTGCTCAGATAACTTTCCCTACTGACGCAGAAGCTGGATGGAGACTTGCTCCTGCAGACTGCTTGGGAATGAGGAGAACACCAGGGAAATGCCAAACCCAGGCCAGACCTCCCCTCACGTGGCCCCAGTGTTACACAGCTCCTGACACCCAGGCTGGTGCTACTACACCAAAAAAAGAATCAATTTGCAAAAAAACATGCTCATGACCTCACATTGAGTCATTGGCTTACACTGACCATCATTTTTGGTTTGTTTTCCCAAGAAAATCTTCAAAAGCTCCCACTTTCAATCCAGTATGAGCAAGAAAACTTTCTGATATCTCAAGGACATATGAGGAATGGGAAAACTGCAGCCCACAGGTCTGAGACAGTGCTACTTTTCACTCTCTTGAAGCGTGACAAGAAACAGCTCCTAGTTTCTGGTTCTGAGAAAAAAATCGATTTTTATCTTTAGCAGCTTTCTATGTGCCTGTGCTGAATAACACATAGCACAACTCTGCGTAGTTACCATATGGAAATGATGAATGAATATGAAACGGAAGGAGCAGCAAAAGTCATTTTCCCATGGCCTTGAAATGCAATGGGAACTCAGCTGGGAAGGTGAATGAGAGATCTCAGACACCAGCACAAGCCTCACCCAGTCTGTGCACAGACCACGTGGAGGGGCCCCAATGGATAACACTTGGACTCGAGGACCTTAAAGGTCCTTTCCAACCCAAAGGATTCTACAGTTCTAGATTCTGTGATTCTACTGTTCTGCCCCTGTAATAAAAGCTAAGAGCAGGACATAAATGAGGCGCTTTTTCTTTAGAGGATGAGACTGCTTTGAAACTTCAGGCACAAGTTAAATTGGAAGGAAGTTACTTCAGAAATCTTAGAGCAGTGTGACGGGGTTGCCAACAAGAGAGAATGATTTATTCATGACCTACAAGGAGCTTATGCAAGGAGGGAGTTGCTCCTCTCCTTTCCCCCCAGGCTGCACAATCTGCCTTGACACTTGACCAGTCGAAAGTCCATTAAGAGGTGCTTCATTATTGATACTGTAAATTGATTTAAGATTAAATTAATTATACATGTCCACCCAGAACCCATGGCAGCATCCCTGAAACCTCTGTCCTGGACAGCCTCGCTGAGCCTCTTCCCAGCCCCAGCCATGCAAATGAGCAACTTGTTACTGTAAATATTTTCATTTCATGCTTTGGTGTGGAGTGCTATTTTTAATGTACAGGAGTAATTGCACCCAAACCCTCATTCAGTGCCTGGGAGTATTTTGGACCATTACACACAAAGCCTCATGGAACAACTGCCATTATTTTGCTTTTATGTTCAAGAAATTTTTCCAAGAGGTTGGGGGTTGTTTTCGTGGCTTTCTTTTTCTACTCTGAAGCCATTATTTGCCCCCAACTGAGATTAATAACAGCAGTTTATCACACCACATGCACTCATCAGCCTAGGGGAATACTCCCTGATTTGTTGGTTTTTCTCTTTTCTCCCATAAAATGCTTCATCAGTTCTGACAATGTAAAAAGTAGATCAGGAGTGAAAATTGCAGTTACCACATGATCACGCTTCCCATTCTCTAGGATGAAGTCTGAGTATTGATTCCAGTTATTTTTGTGACAGAAGATTTGCTTGAACTCCTGCTCAAGTCAAAGGAAGGATCCCAGTGGACTCAGCCAGTGCAGGACTTAGGGAAGAACTTTCAGCAAACCTGCAGAACTAATTAATTTTTTAAGGTCAAGACTTTTTTTCAACAGCAAATTGGCTTGTCAATTGAATACCATTTCTGCACAGGAAGAGTTTCTGCAGGGAAACACTTCCCTCCCTGCCGGAGGGTGGCAGCCCGAGCAGAGGGATATTCGGCGGCTGAACGCCGCTGTGGCCGCGCCTCCCGCACAGCCCCTCCCGGCCCCTGGGAGCCCGAGGGAGCGCTGCCCACCGGGCTGCCGTGAGCAACGAGCTCGGGCTGCACGGGAGACACCCAGCATCCAACCTCTTGCACATCGTGCAAATTCCCCACCATCCGTCCCCGCTTTCTGGGTCAGCCCTCGCCGCCGGCCCGGGGCTGAGGAGCGCGGCCGCGCCGAGCGAGCCGCATCTCCCGGCAGGTGGGTGACACTGCTCTGGGTCTGGGCACGTCTGGGAAGCACCTGTGTGAGCAGCAATCTGCCTTCAGATAAAGCCATGCACCTCAAAGGATGCTGTTCAGCAGCTGCTGCGCTTCTGCAAGAGCAGCACAAACAGTTCCCTTGTTTGCACATCTTCTCCGCACAGAAATACCTTCCCCAATGTCAGCCGAACAGCCACACAGATAAGAATTTGCTACTGCCTTGTAACGCTGCTAACACCGAAGCTGATAAAGAGGGGAGAGAAGGAGTGAGGCAGAAAGTGAGAACAAATCCCCCCTGCCCTGGGCCCCGTGAGCGACGCGCCCGGCGCGGGCTGGGAGCTGCCACGGGCGCGGTGACAAACGAGGGCGTCGGGATCGGTGTGCGGCAAACACGGGGATGATGTATGTTTCATGAAGTGTAGCAGCACTCCCGAAAAGGCTGCTAATGTCACAAAACCCACTCAGGCAGGAAAACGGTGCTATTTAAGGAGTATCCCGGCTCCACAGGCTGAGAGGCGCATGGAGGGGAGGGAAGTGGCTGTCTGGCAGTCGTATTTTGTGATTATGGGTGTGAGGGGCAGGTCAGGAAACAGCAGAAGGGAGAATTTATACCCTGAGTGGCAACGGACAAGCTGTACAAGGAAAAAGAAGAACGAGGAAGGAGGTAAAATAAAATGGTAGCATCCAAGTGTAGGAGAGTGCCAGGGAATGGGCATGGCAGCCTGGGGTGAGTCCACTCAAAAGCCACCTTAGTGTCACCTGCCACCATCCTCCTGGCCTCTATTCCATCTGTATTTGAAAGTTTGGACTGTACCAGCTCCATTATTTTGTTAGAGAGAGGAGATCCTGGGAAATGATGGTAGTGACAACCTACACTTACTGGATCTGTTTATATTTCTAGCAGAATCACTGTAACGATTATTTCTGACAAGCAAGTTGTGGAATAACTTTACCCAACACATTTCCATATCCACCCACGGCAGGAGCGATGCTTTTGCCGGGCAGTGAGTGATCCTTGTCCCTACGGGAGGTCCTGGCCAGGAGTATTTGTGCCCCAGCCCTGCTCAGGGTCCTTGTTACACCTTCCCCTGTGGCCCTGCAGAGTTCCCCACAGCTGCAAAAGCCAATTTCTCCAGCATTACCTCCTGCAGGTCATTAATCAACAACTATTCCAGCAGACACTCCAGTAAAATAAATGGACAAATAAATTCATTCTATCAAGGAAAAGTGATTCATAACCACTTTTTGTTTGTATCCACAATAATGGAGGAAGATGAAATTCAGCTTTCTCCAAGTATTTTTTTTGCTAACATTATGAGACAAGTATATCAGTAGGTTCTTCCTGCATTGAAAGTACAAATACAGAATAACAAAAAAAAAAATCAGTTCTGAGAGTTCTTATTGGAATTTTAGTGAATTTTTAAAATCTCCATTTTTGAAATGATAAAATCACATTTCATGTTATTCTTCAACTTGGAATGTTTTCAAGGGACCAGTTTCATTTTTCTATATTTTCCACAACCCATCAAAAAATGCCATCAGAGCAACAGCAAAGTTTTGTTCTGGATTTCAGAGAGACTGACTTTTAATCTCCATCGTGACACTGATCTATGCCTCAGCAATTCAGTTAATCCCCTTGTGTCTGTTTTCAGTCCTCTCATTTGCTTACCTTGCCTGCTTAATATTCAAGTTTTCCAGAGCAGGGAATACCACTTACAGGATTTCTGCAGCACCCAAAACATTGGGCCCCTAATCTACACACTAATACAAGGTAAATGGCTCATTTCCAGGTAATTTTTTTTGCATATTACAATGAAAAGAAGTTTTCAATACTGAAAAGACAACTGGGCTGATTAAAGACCAACCCCTGGAGAAGACAAGCTCTGTTCCATCTTCAAGGATGCATTTAGAAATTATAGCTCCATTCAGCAGCTGGGAAGAGACTGGAATCTATTATTCACCAATCAAGTTGTCATCGCCTGGAAGATTAGATGGTGGCCCAGGAGACAGAGCCAGCAGAAGTTTGTAAATTTCTCGAGAATAAATAATAAAAAATAAAATGCAAGTTAAGGAGGGCTTGGTCAGGGAAGTGGAGGGCATGGAGGGAGGGAAGGCCCCAGGGCCGCCACCAAGGGCGTGTGACACACGGTGTGTCACGGCCAGCAAGCAGCCCTCAAACACACTCACAAGGGAAACCAAAAAGCACAGCCTAAAAATGTATCATAAGGCCAGAATGAAGCCCCTTGAATGTCACCAGCCCCAGGACAGTCACTAGTGTCTCCTGTGAAGATGAGAGGCTGATGGAGACCCTCGGGGAGCTCCTGCTGCCTCTGGGCTGGGGCAGAGGAGACGCTGATACCATTTGTGGGTGACAGGAGGCTGGGAGTGATTGTGAGAGCTCTGGAGGATGGGACCAGAATTCAAAGTGCTCTTGATGCCGTGGGAGTGCTGTGAAATCAGTGAGATGAAGGCAGTTACAGGATGCCTAGAGAGGAGAAATCACTGCACAGGCAGAAAATGGAGAACATCTGGCAAAGCAGCAGGATGGCAGGAAAGGCTCCTTCGGTGCCTGAATGGGAAACAGCAGCTCTGAAACGGAGTCTGACCTGCAAAGGAACTGCCACAGGACAAGGACCAGGACAGGGCTCTGGAGATCAGCCACTTCAAAGGGCTGGAAATGAGCCTCTGCTCAGCTGGCACCCACCTTTGCTCCTGGGAACGCTGTGACAGTCCCGGTGCCAGCCGTGCCCAAGGACGTCTCCCCTGCCCAAGGCTGTGTCCCCATCACAGCAGAGGGCACTGGGAATCCACGGTTTGGAGCAAACCACGGCGAACAGGAGACTCTCAGGCACCCTCAGATCTTTCCTCTCAAGTCTCTTGGGCCACCCCAAAGTGACAATTGATGTCTCCTTCTCCCAGAGCAACCCCAGGCGCCCTCATGAAACAGAGGAATAAAAGGAACAAAAGACATTTTAAATGTGTGTTTTCAGCAAATATATTACAAAACCATTTCAGATCCTTCACTCTGAGTGTCCCATTATCAAAACACAAACAGTCATCTCTCAGCCCTTAATACAGCTGGAATTATCTTACCTGTCCTCTCCATTATTCTTGGTGACAAGTGAATGGTATAAATGCCCCACAGCCTCTGGATAAATAACTTCCCACACAGATTAGGTTACATGATGCAGTGCTAACAAGCATATCCATGAAAAGGAAACAGACGTGCTAATCTATAAAGATTTAGATGAAGGAAGAAGCCATCAATCTGTCAGGAGTTATCAGGTTGTGTTTCTCCGTGTTACTGCAGAGATTTCTTCTTAAACTCTCTACCTTCACTGCTCTGGAGATTATGCAGGAATTGCAGCTGGAACACAATTTTTCAAAAAAAATTAGGGCTCTACCAAAAAGGGATCCATCCTCCAGGTGTGAAAGAATGCCTTGGCAAGGAAACACTCTTCTCTTTGAAACTTCTATTTCCCTAATTAAGGAAGCCCTTACTGTGTATTTAACAGCAGGAATAAAGGGGGAAAGAGACAAAAGCAACATGCCAGCACTGCTACCAAAACAAACAAACAGGGGCTTCAGAGAAGCTGTGCCACGTGTATTGATAAACATTTTAGGCTGGTTTTTGCTATTGTTCCATCACTTTCTTTCCTCTGTAGCTCAGAAGACATTTGTTGCTCCCCCAACCTACTCAACACTTCGTAACTCAGGCGGTGTCACATCAGGACTTGCCCTTCCTGGGGACTCTCCACCACCTGGGGGGAAACGAGGAACCAAGAACAGCCTCCCATTTCCACATCGATTAGAAGCATTTATACACTAAACAACTGGATAGTTATTTGCTAAATTACAGCAATGCAGCTTTAGTCCTCCTGATGCCAATGGATCAGTCATGCGAGTGATCACCAGGGGATGTGGTTGTGGGGTCATTCAATGGCACCACTTGCAGAATGCTGCTGGAGGAGTCCCACTGCACTTGAACAGTGGTGGCCAAGTCCCACAGCACATTCAGGACATCAGGTTGACTGGAATGAGACTGACATCCTAGAACTGTAGAATGTTTTGGGTTGGAAGGGACCTTAAAGCTCGTCTCTTGTTCCACCCCCTGCCATGGGCAGGGACACCTTCCACTAGCCCAGGCTGCTCCAAGCCCTGTCCAACCTGGCCTTGGACACTGCCAGGGATCCAGGGGCAGCCACAGCTGCTCTGGGCACCCTGTGCCAGGGCCTCACCATCCTCACAGGGAGGAATTTATTCTCTAGGAAATACTGGATCTCGTGAGCTGTAACTCCATCCTTCAATCCACTTCTAAGTGCAATCCAGAGGCAGGTGACTTTAAAGCATCTTCATGGTTTAGTTCAACTAGAAAAGGTGAAACGAGGTGGATGACAACCCCTTTGTAATGGCATTAGATTAAAATATATTCATACTCATACTTTAAAAAATCATTGTAAGATTCCTATTTCCAGCAAGCTGAGATCCCCTGCGCCGCATTTTCAGTGGGAGTTAACAGAGGTTTACAGGGTTCCCTGGTTTGTACCAGCTCCTCTGGGCACACGCTGGACATCCACAGCAGTAACTGGGGGCTCTCACAGTCCCTGTGATCTGCTCCTCCACCCTCCTCCACACACAGCAAACCCCAGTGACAGGTCAGGGACAGGGAGGAGTAATAACAGATTCTCTGAGAGATCTGACTGCAGGACTGGTCCCACATTTGACGTCGGCCAGGAATCCATTCTGTGGCTGATGGCAATGCAGCAGTGCTTTGTGCAGCCCCTGGGGAGGAGCAGGGCCCTTCCCTGGCTCCGAGCTGGGGGGTTTGTTCAGCACTGACTCACTGCAGAAAGTGCCATCTTCATCACAAACAATTCCTCACAGCAACACGAATTTCCTGTGAAACCTCTCATCCAAGCACTGACCAACCTCCAGCCAGCTGAGTTGGCAAGAGCTGATCAGATCAAAGACTGAAGTGCAGTAGCCCCGGGCAGCAGAAAGTACAAAAATGCATCTACGTCAATTCAGTGAATATTAATTCTACCTTAAAAGTAAATTAGAAAAATAGGAAAATAATACCTGCATCTCTGTGAATGCTCTAAAGTAACCTGTGAACTATATGGCTATGCCAGAACAGAGGGGGGCAGTGGTTTATAGGGTGAGATAAACTGCCCTGCACCTCCCTGGCCATAGGGACAGCTGGGTTTGACACTGGCACTCACTGCCCGTGTTTCCCACAGTGACATACACAGGTTGGTCTCCTACAAATTTCAGAATCCTTTCCTTTGTGACAACCTTGTGAATCCCTTTTAGAGGCAGCCAATGACATGTAGAATGTTAAGACATGTAGAACATTAAGGTCTTGTCTAAAATATGGGCAGTGCCTTCAGATACTGCTGAGTTCCTGAGCTTTGATACTCTCCTGCAGCTCTGAGGGTGATGTGTCTGCTCTCGCTTAGAACGGGCAACAACACTCCCTCTAGAAACTTCTCCTACACGAAAATCTCTGATACAAAACAAACCCTGGTGAGCCCTGGCACAGGGTGCCCAGAGAAGCTGTGGCTGCCCCAGCCCTGGCAGTGCCCAAGGCCAGGCTGGATGGGCCTTGGAGCAACCTGGGATAGTGGAAGGTGTCCCTGCCCATGGCAGGAGGTGGGATGAGATGAGTTTTAAGGTCACTCCCAATCCAAACCACTCCACGATTTTATGATAATGGAGCAATAAGTGAATTCCCCATGTTTTAGAGAGCTGTGGATATGTCCCTGTGCAGTAGCAGGTACCCTGCAGCAGGGCTGGCTTTGATACTCTCCAGCCCCCACTGCTGTGGGCGTGCTTCGCTGCTCTGTTTTCAGCCTGACCTGTTTCAACTCCTGACTCACCTGCAGATGAGCCTCTCGCTGCAGACCTTGCATCAATGGCTGAAGTAATTCCACCTTTTTTCCGGAGCAGGGCTCCGAGCCCAGCCGCAGTAACCGCGTTTGAAGTCTGCACAGCCCCGGCGTCGATACCATTCCCATCAGTCAGGTTAATGAGCACAGTTCATCAGCCCCGTCCCTTTGACTCCTTCTCTCCTGAAGGGAAAATAATGCATTTAACATGTCAGATATTTAAAGGGTTCTTTCATGTGCAGCCTCAGTTCATCGCTAATAAAATACGTTTTACTCCGCTGTTTCATTCCCTGAGCATTCCATGCTGTATTGAATTTAAGATAGAGCTTCTTGCCACATTTCTTAGCAGAAAATAGACATCTGAAGACTCATTAAAGTCTTCCAGGCTTCCAGTTGCCCTCTGTCAGGTGGCATTAAACAAGTGCTGTAACAAAGAACAGCACCAAGCACTGGCAGAGCACTGGCAGGACCCCCATGAGGATCCCCCTGTCTGGAGCAGGGGCAGCCCCTCAACCCCCCCCTCCAGGCCATGAATTCTCCAACCCCCTCCTTTCTGGAGAGGCACAGAGTGAGTGACCCCCCCTCCATGGGGCGGAGGTTCACTGCAGGAACAGTGCTGAACAGCTGGCTTTTCCCAAACACCCTGCTTTTCCAGGAGGAATTCATTCCTGAGATGAAAGCATCACTCACTGGCTTTCAGTCTTTGCCACTGACAAGTTTTTTTAGAAAGACACAAACTTGAGGCTGCTTGTCCTAAGCCAAATGAACGTCATTCATCACCTTTGGAGAACCACCATCACTGCAAGTTAATGCCTCCCAGAGCTTCCTGGTTGCAAATTCCTTTATAATACAAAGTTAAAACCAACCTCTGAAATGCAAATAACCCAGCAACCTCCACAAGATGATTTATGCCATGCTATCGTTTTCATGAAAATAAATTAAAAGAAGAAAATGTAATTTAGGGTGAACTGCATTGTATATTAAAATAAAAGAGTGACATTATGTCTGCAAAATGGAGCGCGATGTGTCGCTGCCATTGCTGCTGGAGCTTTAACCTTCCCAAACGTGGGAAAAGGATTCTGATTTATTTATTTTGATTTTGTATACAACCCGTTTTGTGGCTTCAGGCACGTCCTGAAAAGACATGTATTTTGATTTCTTTATGTCGGTGTCGTTTCAAGGGAAGGCAGAAAGTTTGATTCTCAGTCAATGTCTGAAACAGAAAAGGAGAATGAAGAGTCCCCTGTGAGAGCAAACCAACCCCAATCCCTGCATGTGCCCTGAACGTGGGACGTGCTCCTGGCACAGCAGGCTTCCCACTCCAGGGCATCCCCGGGGTCACCTCGTGTCTGGGGGAACCACGGCAGAGCCGGAGCTCGGGCTCCTCCGGCGCTCCCCGTGCCTGAGGAACTGCACCTCCCTGCGCCTCACCTCATGGCCAATGCCAGCACTCGGAGCTTTGTTCTGCTCTGTTAAACTTTATCAAACGGAGGGGAAAAATCTATTTTGATGAACTGAGCAGATATGATAAAGCCAGATGGGGTAACAGTGCTCCACTCAGCAAAACTCCCAGGCAGCAGCCTGGCCTCAGCTCCTCACAGCTGCACTGCAGCCCACTTTGGGCTGGGGCGAAACGGGGAAGAACTCCTGGAACTGTTTAGTGCCGCTGTGCCCGGCTCTAAATGACAGAGCCGGGGGATGTCAGAGCCAGCACAGCCAAAGCTGAAGCTTCCCCAGAGGGATGTGTTCACTGCATAAATCCAAGCCCAGGGACACGGTCCTGAGCCCCGTGAATTGCACAGAGCTTGTCCTGAGCTGTCACCAGACACTCCCAGCTCCAGGATGCCGCTGCAGGCATGAGATCGAGGAGGGACAAAAAGGCTGCCAGAAGCTAAAACCAGACAAACAGCTTGTGCACAGAACCTGGGTGGGTTCTGTGGTCTCCATTCACATAAATCACCACTAGCAGCTTATGAAATCCTAGGATTGATCTACAAGGCTCTCCAAGCTTCATTTTAAATCACAAATTTCATGCAAGTAGAAACACAGGCCTTAGTTTTATTTTTATTACTACTAATAGCTGTAAGAAAGAGCTGTGCTATTAAAAAGTAACAGCTGCTTACAAATGAACAGATCTTTTCTAAATCAGGGTCATTTCTCCTGGTAATGGTAAGACCCTGTCAGGTAATCGTAATCCTGACAGAAAAATGCTTCACCTTCACTGCTGGCCTCTAAGACAGTAAATCTGAGACAATCTGTCTGGTTCTTAAAATATAATTCCTCTTTACTAGAACTGATCTTCTAAAACAGGCTGGGGGATGTGGCTCCTCATTCCTTCTTTTTCTCTACATTTTCCCTGGTAAAGTCTCAAATCCGCTCAGGGTTGTTTTGTTCAGCCCCCAGTACAGATGTTTCTGCAGAAAGGGGAAGTCTTCAAACAGAAAAATATCACAAGCATCATCCAGGGACTGCAAAATCCCAAGCTCCAACCTGGATTCTGCCAGAGACAACGTGGCCTTGGGAAAAACCACCTCTCCTCCCTGCAGGACCTCCATCTGCTGCTCACTAATAAAATGGGATTGTAAAACTGTCCCATCTCAAAGGGCAAGTAAAACTGTGAAGGTGAACATTGCAATACGAGCGAGACACACTTTTATAACCCAGCAAATTCCCTTCCAGCCTCTCTTGTGGGAAGCAGCCCCATTTCTACATGAAAGCTGTGGACCAGCTTTGCCATTTGCACAGACTTCCTTCAGCAGGCAGCAGATTAAAGCTAAGAGAATAATCCATAGCAATTAATTTATTCAATGAATTTAGCCTCATTTTCTGTTCCCAAAATGTCTGCAAGCTATTTACCATTTGTGTCGTGGTTTCCTCATTATTCACAATTATCGCACCGTAACTCTCGGTCTGTAAATTACTCTGGAACAATTGGCTGAGCGTGTTTTAGAAGCTCTTTGGGTTGGTTTCAATGTCATGCACAGGGCACGGTGGCTCCTGCTCTCTGCTCACCATTAAGGACGAGAAGAAAGGGAACAGATGGGGTGGGGATCCAAAGGGCCGCGTCCACCAGCTGCGCCCAAAGCCGGCGCGGTCGCTCTCCGGAGACTCTTGGCTTCTGCAGGAGAGACCCGGGAGCCGCTGGACAGTCACCCCTCCCCTGCTTCTGACACCGCGGCATTTCCAGCCCTTGGCACACCAAGAATTCCTCTTTAAAACACGCCTCTAGAAAAAAATTGCATTTTTTGAGAAATGGCGCATTTTTTGCATCTGAATATTTTTTTATGTTGGTTTAAGTCTATGTTTTCATAAGCATTTCCATCAGCATGGAGAGTTACTGTAACATTAACAGATTCGCTTTAATTTCAACCAAAAAAGGAGGAATCCTTCAACATGTTATCAGAGAGGGCCCCAAGAAGAGGTATTTTAACAAAAACAGAGTGGGGTTACTGGTGGGTAGAGGGGCTGCTGGCCAAGTCAGGGCAAGCTCCCATCAGACTGGCGCTTCACAGAGGTTCTGAGACATTTTAGCATTTTAATGTATTATTGGCTTAGCAAATAAATAAATTACAAAGTGCCAAAAGAGCTTCTGGAAAATACATTAAGGCAATTTGCAAATAATTGCAGTGAGTTGGGCTATTATGACTTTGACTTCTGAAGTATAAAATCTCCCAGAGATAATGATGATAATCATATTGAAAATAGTTGCCACCCTTTAATCTTCTAAGACTAAACAGAGATCTTTGGGAATTTGGGACCCTGTCACTCTAATTGAACATCTGACAGGAGCGTAATGAGGGTGGATGGCAGCGGGGTCGCCGGGGCAGCCGTGCAGAATCCATCAGCTCCCGCTCGCCGGCGCAGGGCGGCCGCTCCACCTCCTGCGCGGGCTCTCATTTAAACAGCTCTGTCACAATCACAGGGCTGTCAGAGACACTATTTCCAGGACAGATTTGGATCTCAGCACCTCGACTGGGTACGGAAAGATTCGCTGTTCATTTTATGGACAGCTCAGGAAAAATGGCACCAAACCCCCGGAACCAAAGCCATTTGCTGACAGTTCTGTTCAGGTGCAAGGAGCTTCATTTTTCTAAAGACAACAGAAATACATCCAAAATCAGCTGTGCAAAGCTGTTTCCAGCAGAAACCTCCTTCTGCCCCCCTCTGTCGGAGCACAGATGCTGTTCCTGCCCAGCCCTTTCGCTGGCCCAGGCTGGCAGCCAGGACACTGCTCCTGCCCAGGACAGGGTGGTGCTGGGCACTGTCCACACCCCAGCACCCCCGGGAGCATCACTGCACCACTGAGGGCCTGGAGACTGAGAAGGGGCCATGGGAAAAGTGCAGCAAGGCAGGAAAGAGAGAGGGAAAAATACAAACTGCTTAAGGGAGGGCCCCACAGCAGGTTTAATGCCAGAGCCTTGGAATGCAATGGAAAAATCCCATTGGCTTCAGAAAAAAAAATCAGACAAAATCCATTACAACCTTTCAGCCTGGTCTCCATTTACTTCAGTCCTTGTGCAGGTGGATCTAGCCCAGAAGGGAGAGCTGGCTACCTTTCTGAGAGGGGTGGATGGCTTCCATGCAAGGACTTGGGAAATCAAAAATCTGGAGACCAAAAAAAAGGTCTCCACAGTTCTCAGACATCCCTGTCATCTCCAGGCTGTTAGAGTTTGGTTTTCCTTTATACCTAACCCTGACCAAGTAGTCTCACCAGCATCTGAAATTTCCTTTTCTTGAGTATCATCATGTTACTCTCAGCAATTCTGCCTGAGATGTGCTGGATGGACCTTCCAGTCCTTGGTGTTTGTGGCCTTGAAATGCTCAGAAAGAGTCGTACTTCCCCTTAAGTCACCCTTCAGCCAGGCAATCCATACTTAATTCTTTCCTATTTCCTCACAAATCCTATCCCAGCTTTAACCACTTTAGCAGCTCTTGGAATCACCTCCGCCTCCCCAGCCCTGGCAGGTGAGCAGGGCCTCGGTGGAGGCTGACACGGATGCTCATGGAGACACAGCTGCAACTGCTCTGCACCCAGCACCTTAACCCAGAACTAGGATGTATTTCCATTCCACACAGTCTCAGAACCAGAATTTAACCTACCACTGAAATCTCTCTCAAAGCCTGTGTTTCCCGTGTGATGCTCCCTCATCATAAGGATTTGATTTATATCCTTGGTGCTCCAGCTCCAGCAATGGCAGTGAGGCGCCTCTCCCCCTCTCCACACCTTCCAGGACCAACAGCTGATGGGAGAGCTTGGCTGTAGGGACAGGAAATGCCTCCCTGCAAGAGTCAGGTCAGGATGGTGAATTTTAATTCACTCCTAAATATCTTCATGTTATTTTCCCCCAAAATGGGCTGACAAACTTAATCTTCTTCAGTTCTCTGGCAGTACAGCCACGGTACCAAATTTGTTGTGCCTTCCCTCCCACCCACCAGCTTACGATGGCAGGGGCCCAGCCAAGGTTTCCAACACGTTGGCGTGGAAAGCACTGCCAGCCTTCTGCTGTTCCAGGGAAGGAAAGCTGCGGGGTTTGATAGACAGCTAGATAGATGGATACAGCCAGAAATATGCTTAATTATGCAATGTCACATTTCTGAGTTACTGATACTGTTCTCCCTTTTTGGAATAACAAAGACACATTTCAAAACTTGAGTTAAATTACAATAAGGGACCAAATCTATTCATTTGGACTATTTAAATGGAGGGTTTTTTCTTCAGTAGATGTGGTCTTGACTGTGCAGCACAGCTCAAGTGATGCTGTTAAAATCCTCCACCCACCACTGGTGCGTTGAAAATTAGCCAGCCCAGAGCTGCACACTATTATTACTTAATACATGTTATCTGTGATCAAACACCATTCCTGATACAAGTATTTAGGAATTCGCTTTTAAGCTGTATTTTTATGGGCATTTTTTTACTAAACAAGTCACGCATTAAGCTAGGTCATCAGAATTGAAGGGAAAGCCACTGAACTTTGCATCTGGAGCTAAAATAGAACACTTAAAAATTCCTCTCCAAGTCAGCTTATTGTACAACCCTATTTAAACCTTCATAGGACAAATTACGGCATTCATCTGCCAACATCTAAATGCCCCCCTCCCTCTGCCCTGGAGTGCCTGGCACAGGCAGAGCCCAGACCTCACCCCAGCACCCAGCAGCTGCGGGTCCAGCTCACCACTGCTGAAAATCCCCCGGGCCCAGCAGTCCAACTCCACCGCCATTCTCGGCCTCAGGAGGAGACAGGGAACCCTGGGGGTGAGGGCTGGGCTGGAGGGCAGAGGCTGGGCCCCCTGCCCTGTAACCTGCCCAGCCCAAGCACTGTGGGCTGAGCTCTGCCCATCACACCAGGAACGAACAGCCCTGCCCTGCCCTGAGTGCCACGAGCAGGAGAACAGGACCTGTGCCCTCGCCTCTCACTGGCGTTTCATTCTCCTTCTCACCTCATGTCTTAAGAAACAACAGAGATGTTGTTAAACAAAACTAGCCTTGTGTACCTTCATGGATCTCATCAATGTTCATACCAAGCCTGCTGGGCAATGAACATGGCTCCTCACCAGGAGGGGAAGGTCTCATGCAGCGACTGCTCTCACAAACCTCTGCCGTTGTCTCCAGCACAGAACTTCAATACTGGCAAAGCACAAGAGTACACACAGTGAGGAACACTGATTTTCCAAACATGAAATTCATCAAATGACACAAATCAGCTAAATGACATGAAAATATATCTGGAGACTTCATAATGTCACCTTCCATCCTGATAGGGATTGACAGACACTGGCTGAAGAGAGTTGCTTCAAGCTGCAGAACACCATTGCGGGGTAAGATTATTCTATCACTTTAATAGCAGCTATTTTCCTGTCTCTTAGGGGTTTTCTTTCCTTCTAATTTTACAGCTGTTACACTAGTGACATGCTTTCCACTATTCTAGTTAAAATTGCATCCCATTCTCAAATCAAAGTGCATTTTGTTATACACTGAGGGAGGAGATGGAAAAATTCCTGTTCCATCACATCTGACAGAAGGGTGGGAAGGAAACTAAGGCAGAGCAATCCCTCAGCACGTGGCTGTCTTGGGTGAGGAGACAGTGAGCATGAACCTTGTCTTCTGCTTCACATTCAGCCCTTTCTGAGCCAATCTCCTGCCCTGCCTCCCTCAGGGGCTCCCTTTGTCTCGGTCCAGTGCCAGGGAGGAGTTGGGGCCGTAGCCCCATCCCCCAGGTATGTCCCCAGTACTCACAGTCCTGCTGAGACCAGCAGGCTCCCCAGCAGCTCCCAGAGCACCCAGACACTCAGGGCCTCCTCAGAGGAACGAGATCTGGTGTGAGCCTGCTGTCCCTTGGGCTGGCTTTGCACGAAGAGAGAGGAGCTGGGGCAGCACAGGCTCCAAACATCCACTCAGGGCTCACTCCTGCCCTAGCACAGCAGAACTGAAAGGCTTTTGAGAAAATACAAAATGATCCTTTACCCTGTGAACACTGCATTGGTTTCTGAGGCAAAAGGGTTCCAATGGATGTTCCTGCTGCAGCCAAACCCCTTTGAGGAGCATCCAAGAAGCGACGTTTCAGGAACATTCTTGGGCAGTCTCACATCTTCCTAATTTTTTTCCTCTCCTCCTTCTGTATTATGTATTTATTGCTATTGTGCCAGTCAGCAGCACTTCTGATATTTCTTCTCAGACAAGATCACACTTTGGCTTGAATAGACAATAGAATTATTAAAATAATTCCAATTTAGATCAGAAAAATTAAATATCCAAAGTTTTCTCCCTCCAGTTTCATTGCACAGAAACTCCTCAATATTTTTAAAAGCTTGATCTGGTTTTTATCATTAGTATCAAACTTGATCCACAGCAAATGAAGCCAAATGAAAGAAACTTACACTAATTTCTGATTTGCTTAACAGCGTGTTCAGCTCACCTTGAGTGCCATCAGCCTCATTTTCCTAATAGCACTTTTTCTGCAAATCGCTTTCAAATAATGAGGAGCTGAAATAAAAATTTTCCATAGAAAAATTGGTAGAAATAGACTGAATTGTTTGTAGCAGCGCCCTTAATGTCAAAGCAACTATTAGTCAATAAAATCTAAAATTTTGGAAAAGGGAGTCAGTGAAATTGAACTCAAGAATCATTATAAAGCTCATTCTCTGTGCTCTAAACTAAGGGAAAAATGGTTTTTTCTGTGTTTACATTGCATTTCCCCTCACTTAAGTTGCTTTGGGAGAAAACAAAACTTTATATTATATAATTCCAAATGGTAACCATTGAGATGATTAAATGAAGTTTCCAAAAAGCTGCTGTAGTCTGGAACAGCTCAGGACTTCATTAGATAAGCTGTGCTTCCCACACAGCCCCCCAAATCCCACCACCCACAGAGAAGTCCCCTTGGAAAGGCTTTGGATTGCATGGGAATAAATCCAAATATACGCTGAACATACTGGAAGGACAAGGGGGGATGCCTTCCCCCTTCCCTGGCAGTGTCCCAGGCCAGGCTGGACGGCACTTGGAGCTCCCTGGGACAGTGGAAGGGGTGGAACGAGATGGGCTTTGGGGTCCCTTCCAGCCCAAACCATTCAGGGTTTCTGTGACACCTGGGAAGGACAGGGGACAGACGCTGCCGTGCCCCTGGCCATCCATCCCTCATCCTCCTCCAGCCCCTGGGGTGTGCCGGGGGATCTGCACACAGGGAATGGCTCCCCTCTCTCCCCTCGCAGCCCCGGGGCAGCTCCCACCCTGTGGCACTCCCAGAGCTTCCTGCAGGGAACGCTCCTCGATCCCTGTCTCTGGTGGCCTTTGCTGTGCTCGCTACTCGGCTTGAGCTCGCTCCCCTAATTAATGCTTCCACACCAGCTACGAGCACAGTGACAAGTGCTGCTTGAGACCTGACAAATAACCTGCTCCCAGCCACCCCCTCATCCCACCCACCCTGCCAAGCACAAGAGATGCCTTCGGAGTGCTTCGAAGGAAATGAACACCCAGCATGGATCCAATTTGTATCTTCCACATTTAATACAACTTGATGGGAGGCTGAACTAGGATAACACCAAACTAAAAATAGCTGCTCCTGTTATCAGAATTGTTCACTAATTCTGACATGAGCCAACATCTGCTTTTATTAGGAACTCACAGGAGTAATTTATCTGAATGAAATTGCAATATAAAATTAGTACCATGCACCTGTGCCTATTGCTTTGCCTGATTTGAATCTGTACACAGCTTTCAAAGCACATCAGAAACACCAAACACATCCTGGCTGTTCCTGCTGTCACGTGCTGTGTGTCACACACTGGCACATGCACAGAGCTTCCCTCTTCTCCAGGCAGAGCTTCCTGCCTTACCCTGCTCCCAAAGGAGAGCCCCTGCACGGAGAGCTGCTGGGGGGGGGGGTCCCCCCACATGGTTCTGTGGAGTGGGGTTGGAGACATTTTACCCCGACTAATGGGTGGGAGCACCAGAAAAGGAACAAAACCATCTCGTTCCCTGGCATATTTTGTAGATTGTGTTCTAGCTCCCAGGCCATCCCTGTCAGTGACACTGTGCCAAAAATGCAGTGTACCTCGTCCTGGCGCAGGGTCCTGCTCTCCACCTCTGCTGTGGGGGGCACAGCGACAGCGCTGCTGCTCTCGGCTCCACACGCAGCCACTGCCCACGGAACAGATGTGCAGCCGCTGGGGAGAACAAACACAAACGGGGGTTGCAGGGGAGAACATGTTTATTCAGTCGGAAATATCCCCAGCAGCACCCTGGGGAAAGCAGCAGCAACTGGAAACTGCTGTGCTTCTCTGGGAACAACAGAAGGCAGTGGGAGCAGTGCCGTGCGACTGAGGGGCCTCTCCCCTGTTTTCTTTGCACAGATTCTCTGTTCAAAGTGCCCCACAGCTGCCATGGGGCATCCTGTGCCCAAGCACGGCTGCTGCCTGTCCCTGAGACAGCATCCCCGGGTCACCCGGCTGCCACCGGGCCCTGCGGGCGCTGACATCCCCCGAGAGGAGCGAGGGCCCCGCAGGCCGGGGTTGTGCTGCTGTGCTGGGGTGTCAGCACTGCCCGCCCGGGCTGCACCCCGAGAGGGGCTGAGCTGCGCTGGGGCCTGGGGGTGCTGACCCTCACAGCCTCCAGCCAGGACCACGGGCTCCAGCTGCCATGCGGCAGCACAGCCATGGCTGAGGGGCTTTGGTTAAGCACTCGGGAAATACAATCAAACTTAGAGTGCACGCTCCTGCCTTCTAGGTCTGACCTGCCGCTCCGAGGCAAGACTGACGCCACAGCGTCAGAGCTGCTCTCGGGGGTCCCCAGAGCTGGTGGCCGGGGTGTGCACCACGCAGGTGACCACAGAGCTCAGGCTTAGCCTGGGTCTGAAGTTTTTTCTGCAGCCTGAGCCCCTGTGTAACTCAGTAAAGGCCCTGCTATCTGGGAACACTTGAATATAAAATATATCTCCTTTAATCAAGAATTGAAGCATTGTTCACATTTTACACGTGTGCTGAAGTCCCAGGGGAGAAAGAACTTCATGCTCACCTTTAACTGAAGCCTGACCTCAATTTGAGCAGCCTCCAGGGAAGGGCTGGAACTGGGGCAGGTCTAACAGCTCTCCCTAAGCAAGAGCTGTAAAAGTTTAGTCCCTCTGTCCCAAAGGACCCCATCCCTCATCTCAGCTCCTTCCCTGCACTCCTCAGGGCAGCCTGAAAGCTGCTGCCCATCCTCAGAGAGCGGCAGCAGAGCTCCCACCCCCTCACAGCCCCACAGCAGTGCCACACCTGCCCCACATCCGAGCATTCCAGAGATGCAGGTCCCAACCCCCTGAAGCCAAGGTTTGGCATCTCCAGCATATTTATAACCTGTCCAGCAAGCACTGGGGGGAAAGCCTGCAGCTTCCTTCTAAAGGCCAGGAAAAAGAACCAGCACTTTATCTGCACCACTTACTGGCACTGGGGCTTTCCTTGCCTCTGTCCCAAAGCAAGGCGGCAACTCAGCTGTCATTGAATTACATTAATCCATCTGAAATATTCACCGTGCCCCAGTTGGGTATAACAACCCATAGAGCCTGCCCCAAACACGGCACGTTGCTGCTTCACGTCTGAGCAGAGACTGAGAACACAGTGACTACAACAGGTACAGCAGAGACACGCAAAGGGATTTTAATTGCCTGCAGCTCCGGGACTGTCAAACTGCAGGATGAGAAGGGAGAAGCCTTTACGGTTACCTCACAGTTAGAGATGAGTGGGGTGTTTGAGCTTGAAATGCTTCTACGTGATAAGGGGCTTAAAATAGTAATCAACTTTTCCCATTCAAATAGAAACCTGTTTTTCTCTGCCGTGGCTTCCTGCATGTGCTGAGCCGGTAACTAGGTCATGGAGGCAGGAGGAGCCGGGGGAGGAAAATAACTTTTGTATCCTGGGGATAATTCATGCAGCCAGTTCCTCTGCTGCAAGGCACAGCAGGGCTGGGACCAGGAGCGGGAAGGTTCCTCGGAGGCCGATGGGCACCAGGGATGGGGGTTCCCACCCCAAAATTGCCCCCGTGCCGCACCCCACACACATCAGCTCTGCAGCTCTGCCCCGGGGAGTCAGGGCTGTGCCTGCCAGAAGCAGTCGCTGCTGGGGCTGCAGCCGGAGCATCGCTGCCCGCACCCCTGGGACAGCGGGCTGGGAGCCAGAAGCGCTCCATAGCCCAAACCTCAGCCCTGAGGCGCTGCTTTCCTAAGCGCTGCTTTCCTAAGCGCTGGCCTATCTATCCATTAAACGGCCTCCAGGTCAAGAGGGGAATTGCCCGGGCACGCCCCAAAGCTGGGAGGGTGCCGGCCGTCAGGGGCAGGGCGGTGTCCCAGGGCAGCGCTGCAGCTCCGGCCCAGCAGCGCCTGCTCTCCGCCCACGCGTGGCCAGCACCGGGGTCCAGGTTCGCCTCCCGGATGCCGAAGCTGCCAAGGACAAGGAACAGACCCCTCAGAATATTTTGCTTTCTGAAAATTAGATTTAAAATACATTACCCAGGAACAATACATGTATTTTAGTTCATAGGGATGGGATTATCATGATACACTTAAGAAATGCTTTACAAAATCCATGTTTGCATTCCTACACTTCTAAGCGTGCACACGCCTCAGAGCTGACCATGTGCAGACAGCCTGTGCATACAACTGCTCTCCTGGTCCCCTGCAGCCTCCTCCCACCACAGGATGCTCTCCTGGCCCCCTGCAGCCTCCTCCCACCCCTGAGCTGGGCTCCACTTCCCACACCTGAAACCAAGAGACTGAGTCCTCCAAGCCAGGACAGACATTCCACCTCTAAAAAGCAACAAAATGAAGATGTCAGTTATGAAGGGAGAAGCTGCCAGGTTTATTAGAGATGTGGTGAGCAAATTAGAAACATATTCATGTGGAGAACCGTTTAACATATGCTTGGAGTTTTTTTCATCTATTCAAACCCAAGACCATCCCCACGCTACCTACCTGTGGCAGGCGTATCACAGTGAATCCCCACGTTTCCAATTCATTTCTGTCTTCCAAAGGAACCTTTTTGGCAAATAACACAGTGAAACACTGCCAACGATTCCCTCCAGTGTGTGGTGACGACTGGGCTGCGGTTCTGGAAGTTCTACAGATGAGTCCTTCAGATCGAGTTAGTGTCTCCTCACTGCTCCCGACCGTGCCATATTGCAGCTAATTACTGATTGCTTTCCCTGGAATTTATTCATTAAAACAACAACAAAAATGCATAATGCAATGTGGCAGATCCTCAGCAATTCACACCAGCCTCCCATGGCAGCAGCCACATTCCTGCTACAGCACCGGAGAATTTAGATATGCAAATGGACAGATTGTTAGTTTAGAACTGAAAACAAAACAAGAGAGATTTCTCTTAACAATTCCTGCAGAGCTGGTTGGGTGGCTCCTGTGTGTGCCTGGGTAAGAGAAGCACCATGGGCTCTTCAACTGTTTTCAGCCTGCAAAGAACTTTGAGCTCTTCCTGTTTCTCAGGCATTTGCATATTTTCTCCAGCATTTCAATTCCAGTTCTTCTACCCTGCAACCAGCATGTTGCAGCTGTCACAAATTTGTAGGCACACATAATCATACAAACCATTTGTATGTGCAGCCAAGCAGCTGCATGTGTATAAGTGCCTGTATAATGAAAATTATATTATAATTAACATTCTATTGATATATTAATGTACAGCTATATTAATTATAAAGCCTGTTTATTTCTAGGTATGATATTTCATACCATTTACAATAAAACTGCAAAATAACATTATTTTGTTTTTCATGGTGTCTACAGTGGATGAAGTATGATGAAATTCAGATATAGCAAATACTGAATGTAGGTATCTTATTAAGTACAAAACATTTGCTCTGGGATGCGCTGGAGAAGGAGGCACATGAGGGAGTCATTAGGGACTCATTCAGGCTGCAGTTTATAGGACCAGAGAATTTGGGGCTCCATGAGCTCCCCAAGACCCAAGAGTCACAGAAACATGGAATAGTTTATGCTGGAAGATCATCTCGTTCCACTCCTGCCATGGCAGGGACACCTTCCACTGTCCCAGGCTGCTCCAAGCCCCAATGTCCAGCCTGGCCTTGGGCACTGCCAGGGATCCAGGGGCAGCCACGGCTGCTCTGGGCACCCTGTGCCAGGGCCTGCCCACCCTCCCAGGGAACAATTCTTTCCCAATATCCCATCCAACCCTGGCACTGGGAAGCCATTCCCTGTGCCCTGTCCCTTCAAACCCTTGTAAAGAGTCTCTCTCTTCCCTGTACCCTTCAGGTATTGGAAAGCCACAGTCAGATCACTCCAAAGCCTTCTCTCCTCCAGGCTGAACAATCCCAATTTCCTCTAGGAGAGGTGCTCCATCCCCCTGAAGGCCCTGGCTGGCCCCTGCCCCCAAGAACAGAGCAGTGTTACAGACCGCAGCCTTGGAGTGAAGCTTTTGAGACAGAGACCAGCCCTAAGCACAAACCCCTGCCAGGCTGGCATCCAGCAGCTCTCAGCTGACATCATCACAAGCACCCAGCTGCAATCCAGGGCAGGGGCATTAAATACCAACAAGAGGCAATCACTGTATGGAGACCGGAATTTGCTTCCCCAAAACCCAAGTAAAGCTTGAGGCACATCGACCAGAAACACCAGTCATGAATAAAACAAGGGAAAAACCCCAAGGTTATCTTGAGGTAATTGTAGGTTTTCAGTGGAAGGAGCCGTGGCAGCCTCAGGGCCATGGCACATCTCACAGATGTGTAGGTAACACCCACAGATCGGTGCCAGGGCTGAACTGACCCCAGGCTCCCTCCTGCGGGGCTCTTGGTGTGCAGCCGGGGTGAGCTCTCTGTCCATGGCCCCCGGGCCACGTGGGAGCACAGCTGGATGGCACCGAGCCACCGGGGCACCCTGCCCTCGGGAAACCCTGCCCTCGGGACACCCTGCCCTCTCGCCCTTGGGTCAGCAGGTCCTTGCTGCCCACTCGGACCCGAGTGGGGGTCAGGAGGACCCCACAAGCAGCAGGACACGGAACCCCACAAACACAGACCTGGCCTGCAGGGACAGGAGTCACCGCTCCTGCTGCAGAGAGGACAGCAAAACACTCAATCCTCGCCTGGAGTTCACTTGGGGTGCTTAACACAGAGGAAATTGGGATGTTTGTTTTCTCAATGCCTGGCTTTCCTCACTTGAACAAACCCGAGGTCCAAAGTAGCTGTGCTGGAAGTGCTGACGTGCTCCTGCAGGAGCAGCCGTCCCAGTCCATGCACAAACCAGCCCTGGAGCAGATGGACACATGAAATAATTACAGCTGACAGCTGACAACAAGACTAAGAAGGTGTCAGTCCCACAGCAGAACCCTGTCCTTTGAAAAACACATTTAAAACTTTAGCTTAAAAATCCACACACACACTCAAACCCACACTGTTTGAACTGTTTGTTTTCCTTCTCTTTCCTGCTCTTCCCATTTTCCTCAGACTCTGTCCTCCTGGTTTCTAATGAGCAACTGCCCAAATTTGAGTTATAAATGCTAAATATACAACCTTAAGGCTGCACTGGAATCAGATTTTTTTATCAGGTGCCTTTCTTACTCTGCAGTCCAAATATAAATATAAAACATTTATTTTTTCCAACTTTACTGCATATTCCTGCTTTCTACTGACTCTGCTCACATTAATTCAGCGGCAGGTTCCCAGAGAGGAGCTCTGCCCTGGAGCACTTGGTGGTGCCTTTCCATCTACTCCAACAACATACATCAACATTTTATAAAAGCCATAAAATATGCTGCAGTCTAGTTTTATCTTCTCTCTTTGAACATGCAAATAATTTGACTCCATCTTACCGAACCACTCAATAACCAGTGATAGGAAAGAGCAGGGTAATTTACTGCCTGGTGCTGGCAGAGGAGGGGGGAGAAGGGGCGGGTGGAGATGCTTTTCTGTCTGAGGCACTTTGTGTGAACAGTGCTGCTGCTGGAGAAGTCTCACTTCTTCTCAGTCTTTCATCCCTGTGCACTTTTCATCTTTTCCGTGTCTGAGAGAAAGAAATCCTTCTGTGCAGGAGTTGCTGCTTGTTACCACGCTGCTGTTCCCTCACCATTCCCATCCCCTCACTCAGTCCCACTGCTGCACTCAGACCCATTGTCCAGCTTGTGCCTTGCTCAAGGACCTCCACCCACCATCCCGACACCGAGAACATCCTGCATCCTCCTCCTCGGAGCAGGATGTTCTGCCCTCAGAACATCAGCCCGACCCTCTGGGAGCACGAGCCGCAGCCCAGCTTTGGGGGCACAGAGACACCCCGGTCTGCCCCCGAGCGTGCCCTGGGCCCGAGCGGGGTCCCCTGGGGCGCCGCAGCCACCAAGGCCAGAGAGCTCTGGGCTGTGGATGCTCCTCGCTCAGCCGTGCTGCCCACAAGTGCAGCACACAGGGAACAGCCATGGCCCCGGCCCTGGGAGAGGACGGGAGCACGGAACGGGACCATCTGCAGCCGGCTGCTGCAGGACCACGGCGGGCAGAGCCTGCACCCAGCGGGGCCAGAGGGCTGCGGGCACAGGGCCTGGGGCTGGCAGTGGGGCACTGGAGCTGACGGGGTGCCCAGCTCCAGCACAGCAGCCCCTGCAGCCAGGGGCCCTGCAAGGGGGGTCCTGGGCACCCAGAGAGCCCCTGACCGCCCACCCTGGACTGTGCTCCATCCACAGCGTGTGGGCAGAGCCCGGCCCAGCTGATCCTGCACACAGAGCGTCCCTCAGCTCCGTAACTTTCTGTTGTCAATCAGGCAAGGAAACAGCAGCAAGCATATGGCGAGGAGAGGTGAGCTGGCAGGCCAGAGCACGAGCAGCAGTGCAGGCTGGTGTTTTCCAGAATTACTTCCACTGTCTCTAATTAAGCTCTCCCCAGATGCACTGGCTTGGCGAGATTAAAGCAGAGCGATCAAGCCGAGGAGCCCGTGCAGCTCCCTGCAAGCACTCACGGTTCTGGGGCTGAATTCGCACACAAACACATCACAACTGCGCTCTGCAAAGCCACAATGACCTACTTTCAAGCCAATTTACATGTACTCCATAGGTGCCTTGAGTCACTCTATAAACAGTATATCGTTTTGCCTTTGTTAGACAAATGTAACCTTTATTGGGAAAACCAGAAATCCCTCTTGTCCTGCAAAGAAGTTGTTCCATTGGGAAATAGTGCCCCATGCCCTCACAGCCCCACAGGCACAGCCCAAAGGCTCCTCTGTGCCACCCATAGCCTCCTACAAACACACACCTAACCAGCCTTCAACTCCAAATCAGCAGAGCTGGGAGAGCTTTTCTGTTTCTGGTGGTGTTTGGTGTTTTCATTCCCAAACACCAAAGCTTTGGAATTGCACCTGAACTTCGGCTTCCTTCTTTTTCTAATGAGGGCTGCAGCCTTGTCAGCTGAGAGAGCAGAATCTCTCTTCTCTCCCCTGTTAAATGCATCCTTTTCCCAAACTTCCATGCAGTGTATATATTCGAATGTCCTAATTTGTCTGATAAGCCATATCAGAAGAATCTGCTCTGGTGGTGCTGTGTCTCCTCGTGGCCATGAAGAAGAGCATCAGCTGAGGCTGAAGGAAGGCCATGGCCACTCTGAACAGGCAGAAACCACCTAACAGGGTGGAATGCAATAAACAGCACTGGGAAGAAAACATTCAGGCACATTTCCAGACAATAAAGATGGAACGTAAACTGCTGGTAAAATTATGCTATTATTAGGCATTATGATTCAATTACCCAAAAAAAAGTTCTACTCAACGCATCTAAGAAACAACAAAATACAGGTTCTGGGATACACAAAACCCAAAAACCGTACCGATCAAATGTTCACCTTGAACGTGTGTATTCCTATTTCCACTTCTATTTTATGTTTACAATTGTAGGATGCCCAGTTTTGGGATCGGAGCTGGTGCTCCCTGGCCAGGCTCTGCAAAGGCTTTTCCCTGCCCTCTCCTGCTGCCTGTACAGGTGTAAAGGGAGAGAAAGGGGCACAGCTCAAGCCTCTCCTACTCAGGTGCCCAAGAGCAGCAGCAGAGGCCCAGAGCAGCCACCAGCAGGGTGGGACACAGGAGCTCAGCCAGGGCAGCACTGGCCATCCAGGCAGGACCCCCTGCACCCCACAGCTCAGCACCCACTGGGCCAAGGCAGATTTGGAGCCTCCTTTTGTGCCTACACCTGAAAACCTGCCTGCAGCACTGCAGCTGCTTGACAGCAATTAGAGAAGGGGTGCTGGACAGCAAGTTCACGTCATTCACACACCAACCACACCTCCTTCCACCTGTCAGTTCAGCTTTACCAGATGAGCTTTGTTGTGACATTTAATAAGTAGTAGAATTCTGCTTCTTCCTCTTCTGCCTTAAAGTCAAAGCAAATCAAAAGCTGAGGCAGAAAAAGACAGGGTTAGATGGGATATTGGGAAGGAATTGTTCTCTATGAGGGTGGGGAGGCCCTGGCACAGGGTGCCCAGAGAAGCTGTGGCTGCCCCTGGATCCCTGGCAGTGCCCAAGGCCAGGCTGGACATTGGGGCTTGGAGCAGCCTGGGACAGTGGAAGGTGTCCCTGCCATGGCAGGGGTGGCACTGGATGGGCTTTAAGGTCCCTTCCAGCCCAAACCATCCTGGGACTCTATGATAATTCAGTAACTGCATAAATAAAATATTGAGATGTGAAATCATTTTGAAGACTCCAAGAAAGAAGCTGTCTGTAAACAACTCACACCGAGCAGAAATGCAGCACACCAAGTTCCCAGAAAGCTCAACTTGCAAACTAATTACTCTGTGGAGACACCTGCTTGGGAGGCTTTTGGAGGCACATGTGTGTTCTTCCAGAACACAACAGCTAAGCCAGGAGAAAAAACAGAGTCCTGCCATCCAGCCCTCACTGGGTTTCATTTTTTGCTCCACTTCACAAGCAATAACTGTGGGATGATAAGGATTTGCAAAACAAACAGAAAGCTGCACAGTGCTTGTGTTTGGAAGCTCTGAGCATGAAAATCCATTTCAGGCCCTATCTCCCCCCTTGCCGAGATAAACCCCTCCTGAGCGTGCTACTTAAATCTCCTACAGAAACAAACAACCCCAAAGCCTGTTATTTTCTTGGCACAACTGCTCTCAGAGCAGGGACCCGAGCACCCCATCCAGCCACGTTTTACATTTGCCCAAGTTCTTCTCCTTGAAGTTTAAAGCAAGAAAATGGAAATTGCCTCCACGAAGCACAAAACCAAGCTGGATTCACTGACCAGCCGCTCCCAGCAGGACACCATGGAGGGATCTCACTTCCATCTCCTTCTTTTGCCCCCCTCTGAATGTAGATAATTTCCAACATGCGGGGTGAAATGAGGCTCCTGGGGCAGCAAGGCTGGACCCCACTCAGGTACACCCTGAGGACCCCACTCAGTTATCAAACACCACATCAAAATGCTGTATTCTAACCGTTCTAACCCAAAAGCACGGTCAGATTTTACGTCAAACAGGAGTAAAGGAAATTGGACAAATACAATGGAGGGAAAATCCATTGGGACCCTAAATGCTCTGCAAGTTTAAAGAGCTGAAACCAGCTGGAGGTGGACACGTGTTTGTTTGGGGGGACGTGGAGGGGTCTGCCTGGCTTCTCTCTGTGTCACAGCACTGCTGGGGAGGGCCTGGGAGAGGACTCTGCTCATCCCAGAGGGAGCCAGCAGGACGGCACCTGGGTCACCTGCATCTCCACCTACACACACCTTGTTCAGGAGGAGAAGAGAATAAAGCTGTTTGCCTTCAAAAACTTCAGCACCGAGTTTTATATTCAGAATAATAAAGTCTCAAAGGAGAAAGAAGCAATTTTAACTTAAAATTATGCCGTTCACTCAGTCTTTACCATTTTTTAACAAACACATTGCTCTGTCTCTGCGCTACCAATCCTCAGTTCTCCCTCTGCATTTCTGATCGTTCTAAGCTAATTAATTTCCCACAATAACAACCTCCCAGGGACATACAGCTGGATAATCCTCAGCCCCTCCTGAAGTTAGCTTCCTGTAGGGCTGGGGAGCAATTACTACTCATTAATGCTCTGCCATGCACAGGCACAACAGGATTTGGATCGATTGTTTTTGCAGGAGCACCATAAGAGAAAACAAGAGAGTGTGGGGTCCCTGTGGACAGAAACTTTATGGGGAGATGGCATCAGGTGAGAGGCTGGAGTGCAAAGATGGGCACAGCTCTTTAATCTTCATTTACACACAGCAAAAGGAGGAGCAGGGTGCAGCCTGGGGGCGTTTCTGTGATCCCCTGGGGCACCAGGATGGGAGACTCCTCCAGCCCAGGAGCACAGGCAGGTGCCCCCTCACCAGGGCATCCCACAGCCATCGATCCTTGTGCACCCCACACATCAGCTGCCACCAAAGCTCCTGCTGCCTGTCCCAGTGGCAGGAGCAGCTGCTAAAACCAGAGGGGCGACTGCCACTACACTATCAGGGAGCACCCCAGCCTGTGCTGTTTTGTGGGAGCAAAAAAGCTCCCGAGTTTCCTCAGAAAAACCCAACAAAAGCCTCAGGGGGACAGTGAAGGCCAAGTTGGCCACCCTCAGGAGCAGAACATTGCTCCAGGGCCCCACTGCTGGCTGGCTCTGCAGGTCACACATAGGGGAATCATTCTGTATTAACAAAGGGAAAACAAATACCATGCAGAAATACCACACACAACACATGTGCTAATAAAATTGTATCGTGTTAAGAGTGACAAGCACGTTTTGGCAGCTCCCTATGTATCTCTGAAGCTTTCCTTTGCATAGAGCAGAGTGGAATAGCTTAAATAACAACCAGACTGAGCAGCAATTGCCCTTTCCTGGGAATTCCCACAATAACAACAGCAGAGGCCAAACTGTTTTCACTGAAAGGTATTGTTTTTCCTGAGGTGTTTGTTCAAAATACCAATCCAGATACCTAGAAAATTGAGTCTGTACCCATGAAACTTCCAACAGCAAGGGAGACATGGCTTAGGTTCTCCAAACAGCAGCACTGCTGCTCTTAATACAGCATTATTTCTGATTGTGACTCCTACAGATGCAAACCCCTGTATGAAATCATTGCTTACCATCAACAGCACCAGTGGGCCGTGAGGCTGACGAGGAGCATCCTGCTGCACCCCTGGGGAGGGCAGGGAAGGGAGGCCCAGCTCTTAAACCAGCTGCACAGGCAGGATTCCAGCTGGAAAAGACATCCAGAAAAACACTTGTCAGGGTGGAGTGTGAGACTCCAGGAACCCAGCGACACTCGGGGGCACAAAGCACAGCTGAAATCAAGTGTTCATCCAGCTTAACTTGGGTAATTTATTTTTTCTCTGATGTCCAGCTCTCTTCAAAATTTACATCTGCTGACTGGATTGGAGCCTTTCATGTTCTGTTTTTGAATTATATGTTGCATATGTTACAGTGCAAGAAATTTGACTTTTCAAATGCCAACAAATGGCTACAAAATTGGCCCCTCGTGAATAACAGCCCAGCAGCATTTCCATGTAATTATTTTGCCCGGGAATTTAATTTGCGAGACATGAAAGTTCTGCTGGATGAAAGAGCAGCGCATAATGATCCCTAAGCACAGGGAGAGGCAGCCGCTGCTCGGGGCGCGGGAGCTCCTGCCCCCTCCCCGGCCGCAGATCCGCTCCCTGCAGCCAGGAGGGTCCGTGCCACGGGCTGGGGCGATGCTCTGCGGGGACAGCAGCGCTGGGTTAGCCAGGGCAGCGAGGGTGGGACCCACCACCACCACCACCCTGCCGGCCACAGCCCGGAGACGCCTCCGTGTTACTGCAAACTGTCGCTGTTTTCCCCACGGACGAGTAGAGAAACGACCCGAAGTCCAGGCTCAGGGATCAATGGATGAATGATTTAATGAATTCTCAGAAGGCTTTTATATGTTAGTTCGCAAAGTGTATTAAGTGGCATAAGGTAATTGGTTTTTTGCCATCCACCCCTTAAGGGGATTGGTCAAGTTCTAAGACACCCATCTCTGAGTGTTTTTCTAGTTAGAGCCATAACACTTCTGCAAAACAACCTGCAGCTGCAAGAAGTTTACAAAACTGTAACATTGTTTTGTCTTACTTGCATGGGAAAGACAGAACTCTCACAAAATGCTGCAGAAAGCCGGAAAATCTCTCTGCTAAAGCTTTTCAGTGTCCACAGCAAACCACCCGCCCCACGCAGAGTTCGGGGTCAGGCAGTGACCAAGGGGGTTCTGTCAACTCCATTACCCAAATTGTAACTACTGTTAACTGTCACAAAACCCCAGAATGGTTTGGGTTGGAAGGGACCTTAAATCTCATCCGTGCCATGGGCAGGGACACCTTCTCTAGACCAGGTTGCTCAGGCTGCCAACTGTTCTTAGGAAACAAAAGATCATTTTATCATCTTAAAAGATAAAACACCAAATGAAATCAGACAAAACAATGCAAAATAAAACCCATGGAGAATCACATCCACTGTCACAGAGCCTGTCCCACTGTCCCTGGGCTCAAGGACACAGGGCTGAGCCCTCCAAGGGCACCCTGTGCCTGGCCCCTCCTCAGCCCCAGCCCCAACCTTTTTCCCCAGCTCCTCACTCTCAGTCTCAAGGCTCAGCAGGCACTGACTGAACTGAAAGCAGATGGCATTTGAGACATTTCGTATCACTTTTGTCCTGATTCACTCCAGATAAAGTTCTTATATAACTCTGACATTTAGTGTCTCAATCCAGGGACAAATTCTCCCTTCTTTGTCCCATACTCTCGTGCTTTTTTCTTCTTTTTTTAGGATTTAAAGTTAAATGTTGACCATGTCACTGTTGAAATAGATTAACTCTCATAGCCACGAGAGGAAAGCACTCAAGGGAGCAGGACATGAGCTGTCTGATCACCACGTGTCAGTCCAGGCTCAGCCTGAGGCAGGGGAGCAGCTCCAGGAGGGCTGGGGACAGCGAGTGGCACTGGCTGCTGGGTGTCACAGGAGCCAAGGACGAGGCTGGAGCTGCTGGGGACTGGCAGGGACAGGTATTTTAGCCAAACAATGCCAACCAAGCCATCAGCCACCTCTGAATGGCCTCCTTTTAGGAGGCTGACATCATTAGGGCCTCTATAGGGTCAGTAGAGAGGGAGCAGGTGCCTAACTTAGGTAACCTAAGTCACCCTACATTGCAGAACCTCACCAGGAGAGCCCAGACAATGAGCACCCTGACTTGATCACATCATCCAGCTTTAAGGAGCCATCTACTTCAACCTTGTCAGGTTCCTACCACAGACTCCTCCAAGGTGTGGAGTCTCTGGTTTGATCATCCTGTCTCTTCCCAGGAACAATTTCCTTCTTTTGAAAGGAAAAAGCAAGTGAAAAAGAGAAAATCTAGGTAAAATCTTGGATTTTGAATTGAGGCACATTTCTATCCAGAACAAGCTTTATTTAATATTTGTCATTGTTAAACTAAGCTCAGCAAAGTGCTTTCTCTAAAGATCGACAAGAGCTGTAGACAGACAGAAGCAAAGACAAATCATGGGATTATGAATGATGTGTAGGAATAGAACACTGGTGAGTATTTGGTCAGTATGATCATATTGAGCCTTATGGGATCCCGAGACTCCTGGCTAAATCCTGATGAACCCAATATAAAGCACCAGAAATGAAAGCTTAATGCTGGGCTTAATTTTGACATTTTTGCCTTGGAAACTTTCCAAGGTAGGCTGAATAGCCAGAGACAGCAACCTTGGAAAAGCTGTGAACCTCCATAAGGTCTTCATCAACCAATCTAGATGGAAGTGTCTGAAGGAAAAAGTAATTCACATGGAAAAACAAACAAACCAAGCACCCCAGAAAATATCAAATGCCACTAAAACAAGTTCATGTTTTCCGTTTCATCAAATACCCAGGAATACATTTTGAACAAGATTCGTCCATGCCTACTGTAGAACACTTTGTCCTGATCATGTGTTACAGAGAATCTAAGTAAATTGTTTTTCAAAAACAGTTTCCTGACCATGAGATATTAATCTCATGGCTGTTTGGGCAGCTGGAGCTACACATCCTCTCACAACAGCAGCTTTCACACGGGTCAGATTGGCCAACAAGTCCTGGGCTCCTAAAAGCAAAGGGGCTGTTTGAACGCTCTGCGATGGTTTGTTCCAGCCTGCAGCAAGGGGCTTCCACTGCTGCTCCAAGTTTGCCCCTAGAGTACGGTTTATAGGCAGATGAAAACTAATTAGAAGAGAAAATAGATTGATATCAAGGTGACAAAAGGCACTCATTATCCCAGGAAACCTGAAGCTGGCGAGTTAAACACATTCTGCCCTCCCACCGCTTGTGCCTCTCCACCTGCTTGGAACACACAGCCGGGGCCGAGCTGGGGTGGGCACGGGGCAAGGCCAACGAGTGCTGTTCGCTCGGGATGACTGGAAAATAAATTATTTGTCATTCCAGGCTCGATACAAGAAGAGCACCAGCAGCCGCTGCTGCCAAAGCTGAGCTGGCAGCTCCCGTCCTCCCTCAGCCCCAGCAGCAGCCACAGCATCGCCCTCCTTCCCGTTCTCCCGGGGACCCCCGCGGGGGCAGGATGTGCTCGCTGGCCACACGCACAGGGGCAGAGTCTGCCCGTCACCGACACCAGGGCACCACAGTGCTCGGGTCTAAACATTCTGTTTGCTTTGTTTAAGCAGCAGTTATCACCAAACGGGTGCAAGCTGAAAATAAAAATGGGGAAAGAACAGTGGTGTCTGCTGGAAAGATCTTACCTCTCCTCGAGACTCCCCAGGAGCCATGCCTTGGGCAGAGAATTGAAATATTAGTCTCTGTGAAACTGGTTATGGGCTATTGGTTAATGGGCTAAATTAGTCTCCGTGAAAAATTACCCCATTTGACTTTATCATAAGCCTTTGGCCACACACGCTCCGAGGAGATAGAGATCCATTAATTAGTGCTCGTTATTGCTGCCTCAGGTGGCGTTCGTTCCGCCTGAGCTCCGGCGCTTGGATTCCCAGCGAATTATTCCCCGTGGAGTATTCCCACCCCCACACCCAGAGGCTCCCGGAGACACCCAAGCCCCCGGCAGATTTTCTGCTGTTATCCAAGGGTCGTTCAGGGTCAGTTTGGGCCATTTTAGGGCAGGATCCTTCATTTCCCCCCTGCCCAGTGCAGATGGGCTCTGTGCCAGTCACACGCCCCCACTTTGGCTTGTTCTGCCCTTTTCCCTCCCTGTCCCCCCTCCCCTCACACAGTGATGAGGCTCAGGACCTTGTGGGGTCACATGTTCCCCCCGGTGACCCCACCCTGTCACCCAGGTCCCCGGGCAGGTTCTCCCCGTGGCTGCGGCATCGCCGGTTACCCGAGGACCCCGTCCCACAGCCCGGGGTCATGGCTGCAGGACAGGTCCTGGCTGCACCCAAATTATCTGCACCTCCCCCTGGCACTTGGTGGGCCACACCCCAAAAATGAAGAGCCCCTTGAAGACAGCGACAGTAACAGCCCCAGTCAGAACTGCTGGGGAGGGGGTGAAACCCAAGGCTTGGCAATAAAAAGCATCTTTAGAAGTTCATGGATATTTTCTGGGAAAAAATGTAATATTAATCCTAAGTACTGAGATAAACAGCCATGCTACATTTAAAAGATGCTCTATTTATTCTAGGGATTTTTTTTAATTATAAAATCAATGAAGTGTTAATGATTTTAAGAATTACTTCAGCTCACTGGGACTTTCAAAACAACTTTTTTTAGTCTATGGCATAAATTCATAAGCTGCTCAGTTTGACCAATTTGTCAAGACAATTTCCATTAGTAAACATGAATATTTAATGAAAGGGAAAAATGGCATGAGCAACTTCACTTAAGCGACTAATGACTTACTGGAAAACAAGTAAGATACATTAATATGCCACTTCTTTAGGTATTTGCAGAGCCCAATCACCTAAATATTGAGTGAGCTCTTTATTTTACTTTGTCTTTATTTATGTATATTTATCTGTGTGTCTGCCATTGCATACAGATATCAGCAAACCCACTCAAAAATAAATCACTTTTTAAAAAATTTAATCCAGTCACTGCTGCTTGTTCCCACGTGGCTTTCACAAGAGGGCCCGAAAATCCCTTCTCCTCCTTCACTGCTAAATTGGCCAATTTGTTTCTTTGTTTAACGGCAAATACAAAGGCCTGACGACCTCACAGCACTTGTTAATGTACTGAAGGAGAGAAAATCAGTGCAAGGCTCTGAAAAACCAACTCAAGACCCAGGAGTTGTTCCAGATCTCAAACCACAGCAGGCTACCCGGAGCAGCTGGCCTACAGCAGGCTCTGCCTCCCAGCCGTCCCCTGGTGTGACATTCCCCTATGGAAACACCTCGGGGCGTTTTAGAGGAAAACACCAGCGGAACGGGCAGAGCCGACGCTGAAGCAGGACCAGTGACGGATCTCTCTGTCCGAGGAGACGAGACAGTGGTGCCGGAGCTCCTGCACGCGTTGCTGGTTACTCCCAGCCCCGAACTGAACAGACGGCACCGGCGATGCCCTCCTGCCTTTCCCGCTGCTTGTCCCGTGGTGGGGTGGCCCCGCCGCGGTGTCCCCAGCGCCGCGGCACATCCCCCTGCCCCATGGGGACACCCCCCTGCCCCACGGGGACATCCCCCTGCACCACGGGGACACCCCTCTGCCCCACGGGCACATCCCCCTGCCCCAGGCGGGCACACCCCGCTGCCCCACGGGGACACCCCCCTGCCCCACGGGGACATCCCCCTGCCCCACGGCGACACCCCCCTGCCCCACGGGGACGTCCCCCTGCCCCAGGCAGGGAGGGCTGTTGTCACACCGAGTGTCACAGCCGGTACCGGAGCTGCGGCTCTGCTGCCCTGCGCTCTCTGCCTCTCCGCGGGCAGGTCCGGGGTTGCTGTCGGGGCTCGGTCCCGGGTTGCTGCGCAGGCAGCCCCGGGCTCACCAGGCTCATCCACACGCACAGCAGCTGGAAAAAGTCATCATTGCGATGAACACAATTACACCATTTGAGCGGGAAGTCGGCGTTCCCCAGGCAGCAGCTCTCCTCCCAACTGACCTCCCTCCGCCACAAATCGCTTCTGACAGGCACTCACAAATCCTAAAGTGAAAAGCTGTTTCCTTTAGTCACTATCCCCGTAAAATACACTGACTCTCTTAATTACATGCTTAGTTTTTTTCCAAAGGCTCTACCCATGCATGTAGGCAATAACTCAAGCTCAGAGGCAAGGGACCATGTAATAGAGCAAGAGCAGTGCAGCCAGGTGGAAAACAACCCACCCCAGTGCCCACGGGGCCGGAGACTCTGGTGGGGCCAGCACCAGCTCCCCGGGGACACCTCCCACACACGCCAGCTGAGCTCTGGTGCTGGGGACTGTTTGCTGTCACTGGCCAGCAGGGTCACACACAGCTCCTGTTCTCAGGGGGGTACCCACGGTGGGCTGCCCGACCAGACTGAGGACCCAGGAGCCCGAATTCCTGCCGGCTGCATCTGTGATTTGTGCGGCAGAGCATCACTGGGGCACTGCTGACACTCTCTGAGGGTCAGACACCCCCAGGGCTCGGCACAGCTTTGTGCTGGTGTGCCCTGAGCTGGGGGAACACTTTGTGCCCAGACCGTGCCCGGTGGTGGCTGTTAGAGATGAAATATGGGCATAAAGACTCACAAAATGAAGGGATTCCCAGTCCCACGTTAGATTCACTGGGCTCTTCCCCAGTACTACCAGCAGCAAAATCAGCAGGTCCAGGAGCCCCACAGTTCCATAGAACACCAGAAAAATCATGAAAAAGACAGCACTGCCTTAATTCTCCTTTCAAAATACAGAAAGAGAAAAAGCATTGCACTTTCATATTCCTCTTTGCCTCTACAGAATGATAAGCAAAGGGTTCAGAACACAAATACCTGCGTGGCTCCTCCATCTCACCCCATAAGCGTCTCCTCTCCCACAGCACACCCAGTTGCTCTGCTGGGGAGAAAGAAATACCTCAGTGACTTTCACAGCCTCGTCGGCTGAAGCTGTGTGTCCTGGGCTCCACAAGAGGCGGTGCCCCTGGTAAATCCCCAGGTTCCCCACAGGACTGGGAATGCCTGAGGACAGCTGCATTCCTGGAAAGCTGCAGGGGATCTCAGCGTTATCGATGGGAACGGCACCAATCGATGCCTGGCAGATCAGAGGGGAGAGGGAGCTTTTCTTAGCCAGGGCACACTGAGATGAAACAGTGGTGTTTGCTTAAAGGAACACCCGACTGACCTGCAAATCTTCATAGATAATCTCTGCTGAGCATTTTGTGTGCCCTAACTCAAGAACATCAAAAGCATTCCAGCCAACCAATTTTACGTGAATTTGATATGGATTTACTCATGGCAGAGTTTGTTTGAAGTCTGCAGCAAGACACCTTTATGCTCTTTCACCCCAAAGCATCCTTCTGCTGTGCTTCGAGGTAGACTAGCAAAAAAAAATTTAAAAAAGAAAACAAACAACCCAAATCCAAAATTTAAGAAGCAATTAAAAACTGTTTCTCTGAAAGAAGGAAATGATAAGAAAATATAGCTGATTTTCCATGTGCTGCCTGTGGTCTACCCACACCATTTACAAACTCTGGTGATAACACTTCATCATGATCATTATCAGAAACAGAAAGTACATAAAGCATTTTCTATCTCTGTATAGGAATGGAAAATTCTGTCTTTAGAGCAAAACTGGAGCTGGGGCTGTTTCTGATGTCCAGAGCCAGGGACACACTGCAGAGCAAAGGACAAGAGGAGCTTTGAAATCTCAGAGCTTTGATGGCCTTTCTGAAGGGTTTGAGAGCCAGCAGCGCTGGCCCAGCCCCAGGTTTCCAGTAACACACACCTTTAAAAGCATCGTGCTAAAAACCTTCCCGCTTCCAAACACTTAGGCTTGAACCTGCAGTGCTCCAGCCCTACCAGAGAAGGGAGCAGGAGGGGTAACAAGGTGAACTAAAGGAAATAAGGATGCAGACAGAGGAGCACTAAGGATTCTTGGGAGGAGGAGGAAGAAAGAGAAAAGATCAGTTGGACACAGACTAGACTCACAGTTTTAGAATTCTGTACTAACTCTGCCCAAAGTTATTTCAGTTATTTATCCAACTCTACCACGTCATCTTCCAAGTCCATCCCCCCTAAAAGCAACAGAAATAACTACATCCTCACAACTTTTCAGAGAGTTCCCTGCAGTTCTCTGAGTCACAGCCAAAATTCTGTCTGGAGCAGTTATTTTGGGTATGACTTTATCATCGGGGAATGAAGGAATTAAAAAATAACTTCTTTTCTGGTCAAACAGTTTATTGCCATGTCTCATATTTCATTCTGAATTTCATTTTTTCAGTACATTCCTTTTCTGGAGCAACATTCATGGAGATGATATAAGCAGGGTGCTTGGACAGCAGCTTTCCAGTACAGGGACTTTATTTGGAAGTGTATAAAACCCTAAGAACTAATAAAATATTCTTGACTCCCAAGGCAAAACATGTGCAAGATAAGAAGGGTCAACCCTGAATGGATTATAAACACACAAGTTTCTCCAAATTCCCTTCCCCTACCCAGTTTTTAACACAAAATAAGATAAAATACAAAAATAGCTTTGAGCATGCTTGAAAGTTTAATCCCAGAGTGGAGGAGCTGGGAGTGCTGCTGGGATGCCTTATCACAGCTCCTTTGCCTGCTGTGTGAGATCCACCATCCCGAGGGGAGGATGGAGCAGGGCAGGGCAGGGCATGAGCCTGGCGGGGCGCAAAGCAGGGCTGCGGTAATGCTATCACCAGAAAACACATGCTGCACATTCTACTGCTACTTCCTCACAACAAGCAGCAGATCCCACCCCACAGCGCTGTGGGGAGGATTCATACCCACACCCCAGGGCAGGCAGGAAAAAATACTGGAATTCATTACATATTTTATATATATATGTATGTGTGTGTGTGTGTGTGTATCTAAATTGAATTAATTGCACATATATACGTAAGAAAACTGGAATTCACTGCACACATACATAAAACAATTCATTGCACATCTGTACCCACACAAACACTTCAATTTAATGTGCACAAGTAAAGCTTTCATTTCCGTTAATTTGCACGATAAACATCTTCACTAATTATACGCTGTGCTTACACTAATCACCTGCCTGAAGCCATCAGATTTTATGTGGGGCTCCTGTCAGATCTCATAAAGCAAATAGGGCTGGATCAGATGCTTGGGTGAAAACCTCCCTACACCCTGATGCTAAAATCATGTACTCAGCTGCAATTCTTCCTTCTAAATGGGCAGAAAAGCAGCTAATTCTCAGCTGAGGCTGCCTCCCACCCTGCCCACTCGCTGGCTTCATAGATCCCAAAATCAGGCTAGTGGTTTTTTCCTCCTTTCTTCCTCCTGCCCTGGAAGACTTATTTTTGCTGTCTACCAAAATTCCAGTTCCCTGCTGGGTTTGTTCTTCCAGCTCCCCTTCCTGCCCCAAGGAGCTTCTCATTCAGAAATCACTGCATCACAGGAGAAGCTCTGTGCTTTTTATGTCTGCTGGAGAGAGAATTACTACAAAATCCTTCCCTGTGAGGGTGGGGAGGCCCTGGCACAGGGTGCCCAGAGCAGCTGTGGCTGCCCCTGGATCCCTGGCAGTGTCCAAGGCCAGGCTGGACATTGGGGCTTGGAGCAGCCTGGGACAGTGGAAGGTGTCCCTGCCATGGCAGGGGTGGAAGGAGATGATTCTTAAGGTCCCTTCCAACCCAAACCATTCTGGGAGTGAAGAACATTCTCAGGGGTCCAGCCCATCCAGGGATTTCTATTTGGTTGGACACAGAATAGAGAATGCAAACCAAAAGAAAGAGACAGAAGTCACCTACCAAAAGTCACCTACCAAGCTTGACAAGACACCATCCCAGCACTTTATTTTGGCACACCCAGAAGATCAGTGGTGCCTTGTATCCCCTCAGGCAGGGCAGTGCCCCATGCCCAGCCCCCCCATTCTCCCTCACACCAGCAGGGAACGTGAGAGGCTCCTGGAGCCCAAACATCCTCCTCTTCCTCCTGCCACTCTCCCCAGATGCCCTGAAGCAATCATTTTTTTCAAGATGATTAACTTCCTGCCACGGCAGCAGCCCCACACAGTCCTGAGCACTCTCTGCAAATGTTCCTTTATTAATGAAATTAAGCATCAGAGACACACGTTGTCAGCATGAAGTGATACCGTGGGCTCTTCTTGAGCCTGAGCAACCACGTGCAACACCCAGAACGAGGTTTGGAAGGGGTCAGGAAAGAGCTCAGCTACTTTTCAATTCCCAGGCTCTGATCCAATGAGGTCAAAAGTAGTATCCCATTAAAATAATTGGAAGTGTTGAACCATTTCATGATGAATTCATTTCCTACTTAAATATACACGAAACAACCAGACTGGAATGACCCCTAGCCACATATATATATACATAAAAGTCAAAATTACTCCAAAAGCATATGGAATAAAATTATTTTTCTTGTTGACTATCACTTACAGCAGTGGCTACAGCAGCCCCACACACCTCAAGATTTATGAAATGTTTCTGGAAAGGATGCAGACACAGCAATTAAAGGTTCCGTTTCAGTGGGCTGGAGGTGTTTGGTTTTCCCTGTCTCAGCCAACCTTCTCTGTGCCCAGCTGCTCCCCCTTCTTAGGAAAGGTACAAAAAATGCTTTATTTTTAAAATTTTGTTTTAAAACTTTTTTTTCTGATTAAAACAGCTTCTCTCTGAGCACCTTGTCTTCAGAGACAAATAACAATTGTATTTTATTTCTCATGAAAAATTAATCAAAGCAGAGAAGCAAAATACATTTGTTCTAGAGTTTCTAAAATGGACTTTAAAAAATGGACTGTAAAACTCTGCCGTTTGCTGCAGATCAGCACCTTGGGGTGGAACTTGGTTTTCAATGCCGACCGCCTGTGAAGATCAGCCCAGCAGTGGCCAAAGCAGTTGTCTTGGATTTCAGAGCAAGTCATTTGTCGCTGGACCACAGGAGAAAACAGGCACTAATATGCACACAATAAATCCACCTTTTTAGTTCATTACAAAGCTCCTCTGCCTGATCAAAAACACCCAGCTCAAGACGCACCGGACATCAACGCGGTGGCCTATGGCTAGTGCTCCTTCCTGGGCGAGAGGGATTGCCTGCGCTGCCGACACCTCGGAGAGCAGCGCCAGCGGCTGTCACAGGGGCGGCCCTGCTGCCGGGGCTCCTCCGGGGCCGCTGCGGGGCTGGGGCCGGGGCGCTGGGACTGCGGGGGCTCTGGGGGACCGCGGGGGCTGTGGGGGACCGCGGGGGCTGTGGGGGACCGCGGGACACCAGGGGCGGGTCTCGGCTGCAGCCCCACGGCCGCCGCAGCGGATGGGCCGGAGGAGCGGGCGCAGGAGCCGCCGTCCCGGGAGCTGCCACCGAAAGCCTCCTGCTCTCAGGGAGAAGGAACAGGGGCAGCCAGCACAGCACCCGCGTCCTCCTCCGCCCTCAGAGGGGCCTCTCCCCCTCAGCAGGCCCAGACCCCGGCAGCGGGCAGGGAACGACGCTCCCCGTCCCACACGGGGACTGTCGGAACGGAGGGATCTGGGACCCAGGAGCCACAGGCTGCTAACACTTCCTATCACCAGACTACTAAAATCCATCCTCAACAGTAAAAGGCAGTGTTGAAAAATGGTTTAACAGATGTAGAGAACGGATTTGACAGGACAAAGGTCCTCAAAGTCACACAAATGTCATTCTCGCTGGTGTAAAACCTGACGGGAAAACACGGTGCCAGTACAAGCCTCCCGAGGAGCAGAACCCAGCACAGCTCAGGGAGAACTGAAATCCTGTCCTTCCCCAGGCTACCAGCACTTCTGCTCTCTGACGGTGACATTCACAGTCTGCAAAGGACCAGCAAAATAGGGGCCAAGTGCATGGAGCCATGTTAGTGATTTCTGCAAACACCAGTTTGCACCCATAAAAGAGAAATCACAACAAAACAGGCACAGGTTGGCACAAGGGCACCACATGGTCACTGCTCACCAGTGCCCTGAGAGTTTCCCTGTGGGGAGCAGGAGCACCCGAGAGCTGAGGCATTGGTGCCAGGATTCAGTCTTCCTCCACCGCACCCGCAAGGGCTGGACTTTTACCAAAAAAGCTCTGCCTTTGGAGGAGTTTGGAAGAGGGTTAATTTCAATTTTTCCCACTGAAAGTGATGTTCCCTTTCTCCCCTTCTCAAATGCAAAACATTTATTAAAGCAGCATTGATTTCCCATCCCTACGTCAGCTCCTGTTTGATCTGGAAGCTTAATAAACTCTTCCTGGCACACAATGAAATATTGCCACTTGAATTCAGACAAGAGTTTGAGAGCAGTGTCTTTCTTAATTAAAATCAAAATGCTTACACAGGAAAGTACTGGGCTTGGCATGTGAGTCCAGTGCCAGTGGAGAGCCCACGGAACTGGAGCAGGAGAGGCTGTCGGGGCTGGGGGGTTGCCAGGCACTCATCCCTCAATGCCCCATTGTGGAAATGCCATCACTACACGGGGCCCCTGACAAAGGTGATGTTCTGCGTTCAGCCAGCTGCCTCCCAGGATGAGGCACCTCCTTCTGTCTGAGATTCCCTGGTTTTCCCCGTGTCCTTCAAGGCCCAGCAGCAGATCCCAGGGGCCGGTGCCCAAGTGTGGTGCTCCCTCACCACAGGCTCCTCACTCCTCCTCCCGCTGCCCACATCACCACCCAAAGCCCTGATGGTTCATCAGTGCAGTTAATCATCATGGATTTGTTCCAAAATAAAAAGCAATTCTAGGTTTATACCTCATTATAATGCTCAGATTCACCATATCTGTGTGGTAACCTGAAAATAACTACTGTAGGAAGAAACCCCAGCCAGGGAAGTGTCAGAAACACAACACAGCAATGTGTGTGCTGTAGCCAAAGGAAGGTTGAGAAATAGAAAATTCCAATTTGAGATATATTTATTATTCATTTTCAGTGGAGAAAAAAAAAATTCTCTAACCTATAGTTGAGCACTAAATGTTTTTTTGAAAGCAAGCACAAAAGAAATGGGAATGTAGCAAAGCTGAAGCTTGATTTTTAGTTTGAAAATACTTGAGGGAACAATTTTCCTGCTGCAGCTTCAGGTGGGTTATTTTGCCATTAGTCCAGGAACTGGTTTGTTGGGTTTTTTTAATGCCTGTGATTGTTCAGCAAATTACAGCGTTTGCAGCTGCCACCCAAGACACCGGTTGTGCTGATTTCTGGTTCACTGAACACAAAATTCCTTTCACACCCCACAGAGACCCACTCCAGAGCTGCTGCACTGCGCGAGGGAAGGGCTCTCTGCACACCACGGAGATCCCAACACCTCCCAGCTCCGAAGCCCACAGAGCCCCTACAGACAGGCGGCGTTCCCACAGAGCCCCTACGGACATGCAGTGTCCCACAGAGCCCCTACAGACAGGCGGCGTTCCCACAGAGCCCCTACAGACATGCAGTGTCCCACAGAGTCCCTACAAACAAGCGGGGTTCCCACAGAACCCCTACAAACAGGCAGTGGCCCACAGCAGGTCATGGCAGTGGCGGCACCAGGAGGGGAACGAGGGTCCAGGCCCCCGAGGGAAGGATAATGCCCAGCATGGGCTCCTGGACAGGTTCCTACAGGGGGATGTGTTTCCACTCGAGCAGCCTCACTTCCCTTTATCCATGTCCCAGCTCCCTTATTTATGAGTCCCTTCCCTTTTCCACATTAAAGACAGGCTCTGGAGCCTTTCCTGCTTCTCGGTATCAGGGAAGTTTTTGAAGGTTTGCAGAGAATATGTAAGATGAAAGTTATGATCTCACCTTTTTATACTTGCTGAATATTTAAAGGGTTTTAGCTCCCTTAAAATAAATCCTTTCCAAGTGGAAGGACAGAGGGCTACTGTTTCCATAACAACCACTCCTCAGAAAATCTTCTTTTGGTAAATACAGCAGAATTAACTGCATAGTTTTAATATTTAATCGTATCCTGTTAGACATGTATGAAAAAAGGTAAACTTTAGTTCACCTTGCCTCTCTCCCACCTGTCTCATTGAGCAAAATCTTGCTCCTTTCAGAGAGTAACAGAGGAGCCCCCGTGAGCTCATTCACTGCGCTGCTGAGCAGCTGATGGGCACCCCTGGAAACAAAATAAGACTGAAAATTGCTGATGCATCTTCCATCACTGCAATTTCCACAAGGTTAGAACAAGTCACTTTGGATAAAATCTTGGGAGAGCCAAGGTGAGGGGTAATAAATATGAAAAGGCGTTCTCTGTTCTGTATTAGGTGGGGATAAAATGGAATTGAGGCTCCTGGCAGAAGTCCTAAAATCAAAGTGTGAATTCCCTGATTTGGATATGGAGGAGAGAGGCAGCTCAAGGGGTCTCACACCCTGTACAACCTGTCCAGCAGGCGAGAAACACACATCCCATCCCTGGAAGTGCCCAAGGCCAGGTTGGACAGGGCTTGGAGCACTCAGGGCAGGGGGTTGGAACAAGATGAGCTTTAAGGTCCCTTCCAACCCAAACCATTCTGTGATTTGCAGGCTGTTTCTGTGTCTTTGCACTCTCACTCTCATGACACTGCACTGAACAGCTCTGAGAGAAACACCAACACAGCAGAAAATCCCTCGCTGGGGAGGGATCCCCCACGCCCTCAGCCCCCGCCCGTCCACCTGCACGAAAACCAGACAGAGCTCTCTGCTCCTCCACGCAGACATGCGAGAGCACCTGGCCTGCTAATCTGATCAGAACTGCTCAGATCTCAAATTAACTTCCCACGTACGAATGAACTATGAAATTGAAATTCACAGGTTGAAGGTTTTCACACAAAGCTCAGGAAACAGTTTCCATCAACTACAGTTGAAAAAAACCCCCACACCTTAAACTGATACTAAGTTTTTTTCCACACTTTAAACTATCACAGTCCTTATAAATTTCTGCCCATTTTTAATAAGAGCAGCTCAGCAGACACTGCAATACATGGAGCAGGTAGGATATAGTTGCCATATGTAAATACATTTGTTTGGGTTTTTAATAAAATTCATTGCATTGCTATTGTGACTGTTTTTCTACTACAAAACAACTCCAGCTTCAGACTCACAAGAGATGAAAAGCACCTCCCTCCTTTCCAGGCTGAGTACTGCATAGTGACCCCAGAATAAAGAACACTACAATTCAGGTAATTTTTAACTTTTCAGAATAATAAAATTGAAGATCTGACTTGCAACAGCAACTAAAAAGCTTCTCTGAAGCTCTTGATAAAGAAAACATTTCATAAAGGCCATTTCTGCCTGACAATGGCTCAGTACCACTTACCCAACCTGAGACACAATTCAGGTTGTGCCACGACACCACCGAACATTATCCCGACTCAAGCAGAGGCTGCTCTGCAATCCACCCCCATCACCCACTCGGTGGGACCACGGCAGGGAAAAGGCACCAGAGAGCAGGAATCGAGAGGCAGCACGCAGAAAGGAGCGCACTGAAGCAATTACACTCTCTGAAGTTAAGAGCTGTAGAAATATTGTCCTGGCAAACAGTGATCAGCCATAAAACAGGATCAAAGGATGTGCTCATCGCATTGAAAGCAGCCAGAAGGAAGAATAAAAAACACTATGGTAAGAGCAGGTTCCTTTGCGCTGCTTTTGGAGCACATTGCTGATGCCTAACCATGTCCCAGGACAGGACCAGCGTGTCCTGGAATGTGCTGCAGAACGCGGTAGAGGAGGACCTGCCCTTCCCTCGCAGCAGGCAGTGGTCCCACTCCTGTGGCAGCACCTGGATTTGTAGGACATCAGGCAGCTGAACTCCACGCTGCCAGGCGTGTCCTACACTCCAACTGTCAGCCCATATTAAGAGATTGGGAATCTGATTAAATGTCCTTACACAGAAAATTAATACAGATTTAATGTCACTCTGTAAAGTCACTTGCACTGTTTGCTGTCAAACAAGTGGGTACTTTCACAATCCTTATTTGTCTGTTTCCAGGCTTTAGCACACTTGGGTTCCAGAGACTTCTGTCATAAAATTCATTGCAAATTGTTTGATACTTTTTTGTGTGCCAGAGTCCCTAAAAGAGATGCAACTTCTTTGGTTTAGAAAATCATTAAATGCTATCAGGCACAACTACAGGCTAATGAAAACTGAGACCAGTTGCCCATCAGTAACTTCCAGTAATATAAAATGTAAACAGAACTATGCTTAAACTAAACTCAAAATTATTATTATTACATTAGTATGGCTTAGAAAGCATGAAATGATGCAGATGCCATCACACTGCATTAAGCAGTTAAAGGCCATGCTAATGGCACCAGTTTCTTTCATAGGAATCGTGGAATATTTGACACAGGATGATCTCAGAGAGAAGAAGTTGTACCTTATGGATGTGGGGAACTGCATGCTCCATGTATCTTTTTCTTTCACTTGTTCTCCTTTATGGGAGGATTTTGTAGGCTCCTGTTCTGCTGCCTGACAAGCCCAGCTGCACCCTCACCCTTCCCATGAGTCACACACCTCCTCGGGCAGCCCCGAATCCCTCTGTAATGAGGGGAGTGTGGGCACTGAACGCAGGGATGGCGCTGCCTTCAGAAAGGCTCAGGGCTAACATGAGCTCAGGTAGGACACGAATGAAATCCTCCTCTGCTGTGCAGGCTCAGGCTTAAAAAGGGTTTAGGGAGCTCAGGCTAAACCCTCTCGCTGCTCACAACGAGCACGTTCACCACGCTCTCCTCCTCACACAGGTAAGCGTTGCATGTTAAAAAGACCAAAATTGGGTATTTATCTTGGTGTCTAGACTGGTGCTCTGAGCTGATTTGTCTGGCTAAGGCACAAATGTACCAGTAAGTGACAGCTGTTTGATGACATATGTTTTAAATATGTTCAGGAGGTAACTTCCAGATCTCCTTTCCCAAACGCATGAAGAAAACACAAGGCAACAGGGTTGGAAGATTTGATGCAATGGCAAATATGGCCATTCTTTGAGAGCTGCAAGATGCCTCTCATGAAAACATCCAATTACAGGGTTGTTTTTAGGAAATAGCCTCTATCACGTCTTTTGTTTCCTGCTTTTCGTTATGATTATTCCTTTGACTGAAAGCAGAGGACAGACTGAAGCCTTGGGATTTAGCATCAAGAAATCAGGGTCCAAGATAGAATCAAGAACTGAAGGTCCGAGATACAGCACCAAACACAGAGCCTGCCATCAAAGGAGCCCCTCTCCATCCTTTAACAAGCCATAAGAATTGGTTTTCTCCACAATTAATTCCCTGCACTGTGCTCATTTTTACAACCCATTTGGGAGGAAAAATGTTGAGAAGACTGAAGGTGTCTTTGACCTTCATCTCCTCAGATGGAGATGGCCCTGCTGCCTATTTCCTGATTTCCATGGCAGTGCACTGCTCATTTGGGAAACATGAAAAATATGGTTGAGTCAATCCCTCTGAGTTATTCTGGAGGAGTCAGGCTCGTGGTCAGATGGAAGGTGATTGAAATTCTATGGCTCCACTTTTCAAGTTATTGGAAACACAAAACTGCCAGCTGCATGGGACTGAAAACAGCACGGACTCTTGGCAGAATATATCAGAGCCCAGTATTTTGCTGCTGTTATTTATCATGCATTTTTAACCCTTCACATTCCCACAGTCAGAGATCCCATGAGCACATAGGCACACAGCCACAGGTGCCACAACAGCTTTCAAACATTGCAGGAGCCAACTACAGGAAAACAGGGACAGATTTGATACACCCCAAAGTTCAGCAAACATCAGGCAGAATTAATGGAAGATGACTCAATGCTGATAAATTCCAACCTGTCCCAGTTTTACAATTAAATGTTGTCAAGGCAAATAACCCACAACCAGGTTTCATTCCTGTCCCTGTATTTAAAGGTAACCAACTGTCCTGTCCATGTTTCCAGCGAGCGGGTAAAGCCATTAAAGATGAGCTGATGTAAGAAAGATCATTGACCAACAGACACAGCTCTTGGAATTCAGACAAGCTCTTTAACACATCTTTTGCAAGCAAACCCCCAGCTCTGAAGTAATTCTCCCCAAACACTCAAAGCAGACAACTACTGCAACCAGCTTTTTGATATTCTTGCTTTACATCATGCACACATTCTGTCCGGAGCTCCCCGATTCCCACGCGGGCTCTTGCTGCTTGTTCAGATAAAACCTGAACCTGACCTTGAAAACTGCAGGCAAAAGTGAAATGTTATGTAACCAGTGACAGCCAAAATTAAACAAATACTACAGAAGTGGCAGACAGACGTGCACAGCTGAGAGGAAGGAAAGGTCTGCGCCGAGCCCAGGGTGGAAGCGGCAGCGCTCCCCAGGTGAGCTCTGCTGTTGACTGTACAGACCCGCAATTACAAGTGCCAGTGATATTAACAGAGGTGGAATTAAAAAAACCCTATTTGCTCAATTATAGGGCTGCCCAAATCTCATTCAGACAAACACAGGTTAATGCTAAAACACCAGGAACCAAGCTTAGGCAGCCTGGATAATTAAGATTCCTGGATTGGGACGAGCACATGTGCTTGAATGTGATTTTCAGGGCTGAACCTGCCGTGATTCATCAGCCGTAACCATGTAAAGACAACATGAAAACAAACGAATTAGTGGTGCTTTTTTGGGAGGTGGAAGTGCTGCATTCTGTAAGTCAGCAGTTTTCTCAGGGACTGTAGGATCCTGTTTACTACTGCTCTGCTCCAGAGCTCTGGCCTCACTGCTCCGACTCATCAACAATCTCATAGCCCTGGGAGCAGCGACCTGGGCTGCAGCGGGAAGGGCTGGAGAGGAGGGATGCGAGCAGCCGGCGCTGTGTGAGCACCGACACGGGCTCAGCGCTGCCGGGAGGCGCCGGGGCTGCCGGAAAAGCAGCAGGACAAGGTCTCCGTGCCCCCGGAAAAGCAGCAGGACAAGGTCTCAGTGCCCCCGGAAAAGCAGCAGGACAAGGTCTCCGTGCCCCCGGGGGCAGCCCCCCAGCAGCACCGGCACCCCCACCCACCCGCCACGCTGCCTGGACACGGCTTTCACTGGAAAATGGTCCTGCATCCAAACCACGTTTAACTAATCCATTGACAACATCTCATTAAACACTGTCAGAAGTGTCAAAACAGTTTTCAATTTCCATGTTTGTTGTTATTTTTAATGCAACAGATTCAGCACAGAAAATATTTGAATTGATCTTAGATGTTCAAAATTTCACTTAAATTCAACATTTAAATTTCATGCCAAAGTAGCAGGTTTTGGACCCTGTTTGAGACTCTTTTTGGGAGTACCCAGAAACAGAAACCTCAGTAACACCTTCCCTGCTTGGTGCCACCTGTCCTTTCCATAAATCCCCGCCCTGTGCAGACCCAGCCTGCCCTTAGCCAGCCAACAGACTCTTAGTGCAGCTGAGACCTGAAGACAGGGATTATTTCCATTTTAAAAGCAAACCTGCACCTGTACAGATTGATTTTGAACAGTCATAAAGCCAAGAATGAAAGAAAAAAACAAAACCAAAGCTACATACGGCCACCAGCCCTCCCAGTCCTGCTCCCTGAGCTGCACAGTAAGACTGCTTTGGTCACAGAAGCCACACAGGTCTACATCAAGCTTATTCTGTAATGAAGATTAATGCCTTCTCCAGCTATAGTTCAGCATTAAAAAAAATTCTTAAAGAAGTTTTACTTAGAAAAGAACCTCAAGAACTGCGCTTTTCCAGCCTGCCCTAAATTAAGGGGACTTTTTCAAGAGCCTGCTTGCACGATTAAAAGAGCATTTGAAATATAAACCTTCCTTCCACAGCTCAAAAGCAAGGCAAAAAAAATGATATTTCATTCTCTGCCAGTAATTGCACAAGGGCTCGATATTAACCTGGTCAATGAAATTCAATCAGCTGAAAAGCACAGGTAGCACTGAGCCGACCAGGCCATTCCTTCCTGGGGACATTTTCCAGCAAGTGAAACAAAGGAGCATTGATCCTGCCCACATTCCCGGCTCACACACTCCCGGCCTCTCCATGATCCCACACTGATGGGATCGCGAACATCTCCTGGTGCCGCCGGAACAGCCCCGGCTCACACAGCCCTGCTCCGGCAGGGCCGGCTCCGAGCTCCCGGCACGAACCAGGGGTGTCCTGGCAGGAAGACGGGAAAAGGAGGACAGAACAATTGCTGGTGAAGCCGCTCGGTTCCAGCAGCACTGACGGCGGCACAAAACAGCACCGACACGGGACCGGTCCCGGGAGGCCACGCAAACGACGGATCCCCGGGCTGCGGGGATGTGCGCTGCGGGGATGTGCGCTGCTCGCCCCCCGGGCTGGGGCACAGGGGAAGGATGAGCTCTTTCACCCTGAGTTGCTTTTAAGGTGCAATTCAGCACCAATTTAACAGCTCAGAGACGGGCTCTCAGAAGGATAATTACGGTCGTGGGTTCCGTGTTTACAGGTTTGCCAGCTGGTGTCAGACACCGGGAGGCAGCAAAGGCAAAGCTGGGCTTGGCCTTTCTCAAATCCTCCCTTTGTTCACCTTCAGTTTATCTACAGCTCCAGCAAAACTGAAATCCCGGACAACAAGCAACAGTGGTATTTTGGTGACAGCTGAAAAAGGCATTTAAACCACCCAGCAGACCCCTCAGGCAGAGGGCCGCACAAGGAATGCTGCAGACCTGTGCTGCTCCTGCACCACCTTTCTCAAGTGAAAAAAATTATGCATAAGTGGCCTCCATTGTCACCAAACCAGCCTCACCCCCACCCCAGAGCATCTCCTGTCACCAGGTTTTGCCCTCATCCCATGAAGAAAGAAGTGCTCCTTCTTTGCATCCCTTCGATTGAGGAGGAAGTTCTTGAACCTCATTTGTCTGAAAAAAGCCACTAAACACTGTCAGGGCAGCAACCACTCACTTCACACAGAAGCTGAGGAGGGGTCAGTAATTATCTAAGGTGCAACTGGAAGAAGCCAAGACTCTGCTGCTCAGACCGAACTGCAGAGCAGCTGCTACAGCCCAGCCCGGGCTCACGTTCTCCCACAGCCCTTATTCCTGCAGCTCTCAGCCTGCACCCCATTGCTGAGTCCCCAGCCCAGCACCACTGGGGTCCTGCTGCAAAGGCCTCATCTGGGAGGCTGAATCCCCATAAAGCAGGAGCAGGGCAGACCCAGCAGGGGCCAGGCAGTGGTGGTGATGCTCTGCCAGCAGAGGCACGTCTGGGGCACTTGTGTCTGCCCTGTTATTGCCACGTGGCTCGGGCACAGTCCTGGGCGTGCTCTCTGTGCCAAACCAGCATTAGCCCACACACAAAACCAGGAGTAAATACCCAAATTCTTCTCCTTCAACGACTTACACATGGCCAGCATCAGCTGAAGCTCTCAGGGATCGAGATGGGGCTCGCAGGCTGAGCCCCAGCAGTGAGCCAGCAGCGCCCGTGAGCTGAGCACGAGGGATGGGCTCTAAGCCTGGCTCAGGCTCCAGAATTAATGGAGAACGAGATGGGAGTGGCCAGCTGGCAGCCTCCCCCGGAGCACTTCTCCCATAGGCAGGGGAGCAGGAGAATCCCCACGGGAGACCCAGCTCCCGGCGCTCTCTGTGCGAAGGCTGAGCTGCCACCCGGCTGGGGCACAGGACACGAGGGGACCCCACCCCTGCCCAGCCAAGGGCACCCCCACCCCTGCACCCCCACCCGGGAGCGCCCCAGCCATCAGTGCTTGGTCCAGGTCCAGGATCCGGGAACGGCAGGGCCCCGGGAGCTGCCGAGGCGGGGAGAGTGCCCAGCCTCATGTAAATACTTCATCAATTTTTTTCCTCCCTCCAGATGGTGCAATTCAGAAAAATTGTTTTTAAATGATGCCTTCCAGAAACAGCAAGCAGCACAGCCAATAACTGGCATATTTCAGGTAAGCACTGACCTCCTTCCCTCCCCAGCCAGCTGAGGCATCCACAGCCCTGTGAGTGTTTTGTACAAATCACCTGCAGCCCATGGACTCGAGCAGACGGTCTCTAATTGGAACTGCAACCCCTCAACCTCTTCCCACTCCTTGTTTATGATTCCAGCAGGACTCAAAATGGCTACGGAAAACAACTCTGATTCCTTGCCATGTTCAGTTGAATTCTTTTCCTTCCTTCTAAACCCAAATAACCACATGCACCCAGGAAAAATTAATGTGACTGATGAGCCCAACTTGTTTCTGCTTCAAAATGGTCACAGACACTGCAGCGACCAAAGAGGAAAACCAGCCTGGAGGCAATGGCCAGCTCAGGATGGACGGACGGACGTAGGGATGGACTCCCAGCACAGCTACAGCACCCCTACACCCTGAGGGTCAGAGGCACCAAGGTGCCAAACAGAGGCTTTAAGGATCAGCAGTTAAAAGTTTGAATTTTATAACCAGGAGCTGGTTTAACACCAAGAGGTGGAAAACCTGGGCAGGCTCCAGGCAGCCAAGGCTGCTGCACTCCTGGCTCCCCAGGGGACACCAAGCTCAGGCTGCAAATTCACCCCCTGCTGCTGCTCCTGTACAGACAGGCAGCAGCGAGCACACAGCCTCACAAAAATTAAGACTTGACTTTTTGGCAGTTTTCCCAGTACTCAAAAAAAAAGCTGTAAAGTAGGTCACTGCACAATATGGAATTTCCCAGATATTTGCACCTTTTAGTAGAAACACTGGAGGGAACAAAATTACACTGTGGGGGAAAACAGGCTCGGGGTCATCTTAAAACATGAAATCCTGCTCTTGGAGCATCCCACCACCCCAGCACCAGAGGGCCCCAAGGCCACCTAAAGACATCTTCATCCTTACTCCAGCTCTTCTCCAGGACAGGGATGGGACACAGCCTTCCACCCCCGGGCCTGCAAACACTGTATCCCCAATCCCTGGGCATGGCCAGGAACTGCCCACCCCGCTCCCCAGGAGAAGTCCCAGAGCAGAGCCTCCTACCTCGTGCTGGTGACGGCTGCCCGCAGGAGGGTGGGCGAGCAGAGACCCAGGGTCAGCACTGGCAAAGGAGCAGGGAGCACCCACTCCCCATCACAGCCCAGCCCTCCCCTGCAGAGGATTAAATCCAGGTGGTGGGCGGGCACAGGGAGGTGTGATGGCCATGGCAGAGGCACCTGGGAGCATCACCCCAAGTGCCCACAACTGCCCAGAACCAACAACTTCCCTGGGGAGCCCTGGGACTTGTACCAGGAGGGAGCAGCACAAACCCCTCTCCCCTCACCTCTGGACATGTCAGTGGGTATCCCCTAAACCAGCCCAGTCTGTGGTGAACAGCTGCCCCTTCCTGCACCTTCCTGCACACAAACACATCCAGTTCCTCTGTAAATGAGGTTCATTACCATTCCTTCGATTTTCTGTACATAAATATTTGCAGAAGCTCTTTATCTTTTTCCTCAGAGCTGCATCTCTCTCCCCAAATGCCCAGCCAGCCTGCTTTTTCATCATTAGAAAATGCTGTAGGCTTAAAAAGTAAAACCCAACAAGATATAACAAGGGGAGAAGCATTGCTGGTGCAGGATGCACCTGGAAGTGCCCCATCCCAGCTCCTCCATGCTCTGCCTGGCTGGGAAGGGAAAGTTTTGCTCAATAATTCCTCCCATGCCCCTGGGAATCTGGTTTTTATTTTGCCATGGAGCACAACCAGCACCATCCCTCCAGCTGTCTGGGTTCTCTGGAACCCACTGGTGAAACCAGGGCCTGCCATGAAGCATCCCTGCCTCTGAAGCAGGGAAATAAATTTGTCCTTTCTGTTCTCTTCAATTTTTGAAGCAAACAGTTCATCCCCACTGCTGTGCCAGTCACCTTGGGCTGTCTGGTGCATCTCCCAGTGCCCTGGGGACAGCTGTGAAGGTGGCAGCAGGTTGCTGCAGCCCAGAGCATTCGTCAGCACCACGCATCACACCTCACTCAGATGGACACGGATCACCCTCCGCTCCAGGTTAAAAGCTTTTCCATTAGCAGCTTCATTGGATGCATTTTGTAGAAAGATAAAGCACCATGAGAAAATAAAGCCTTGTCATTTCCCTCTGCAAATAATTCAGGGCTGTAATGAGAAGGAATCAATCAAGGCAGAGCACTTGGGTTGCAAGGTCTTTCCCGAGGTGTCAATGGGAAACTCGTATAAAACCCTGGCACTTTCACAGCCACAGCATCGTCTGCGCAGGGCTGAGGTGCCAAAGGGACCCAGGCTGTGCCTCTGCTGATATTTAAAGCAAATGAGAACTGGAGCCAAAGGAAGAGAAAAAAAAGCATGAAGGAATTTACAGAGAAATCAGAGAATCCACCACTGGAAGTTTGTGCTCAGAGTCCCTGCACAGCCCCCGGCTCTGGTCCACAAACCCTTTCGCAAACCTGTGTCTGTAGGAGCAGTGCAGGGACAGAGCCCCAGGCGAGGAAGGCAACACCCTCGACCCCCACAGGCACCCCAAACACCCTGCTGAGGCAGCAGGCACAGGGCTGACCCTCGGGGGGAAACTGCCTGTGCCCTTGAAGAACAGAACATTGGATTCCTGCACAAAGGAAAGCCGATTCCTGACATTTGGAACAATTTCTATTTCACACGAACAGTGTCTGGCAGTTTAAAAAAAAACAGTGAAATGTAGTGTGTGTTGCCCCAAAGCCAGGGTGGGTGACCCGAGATGGCAACAATGTCCCTCCAAGTGTCACAAATGTTCTCACCACCTTCTGTTTACAAGGCAGCAGCAAATATGGGAGTTTTCCAGCGCTCAGCTCTGGACGCATCCTGCCACCCAACCACAACTCCCTTCTCCCAGCCCTGCCTAATGATCTTGGGAGCAAATGAAATTATTTTCCCTTTGAAAGGATCCAATCTTGGGTAGTCTTTATTTCCTTTGAAAATATAATACGACTTTTTTTAGGAAGGAAAACACTGTCATTGAATCATAGAATGTTTGGAAGGGACCTTAAAGACCATCTCATTCCCACCCCCAGTGCTGTCCACCACATATTCAGCACCTTTAAAACCTGAGTTCTAAAGAGTGCAGGAGATCCAGGCTGGGCTGCCAGGCCCTTTACCTGGGCACTTTGGTGCCTCAGTCAATGCAAACAGCAGCTCGATGGCATCAGATGGACAGAGAGTGTCCTGGCTGAACTGGCCTCTTGCCTGTGCCCAGCTCCTGCCCACAGTGTCAGCTGGTTCGGGCTCTGAGCCAAACCAGGTTCCAGCTGGGAGCTCAGGTGAGCAGTTTATTCCCTGGGAACAAAAATAAAACAAAGCTTCAGTCACATTCAGCAAAAAGATTTGACTGTGTAAAGAACCACGGGGCAAGAGACCCAGAAACAGCAAACGCTGTGTGAAGTTTGTTTTGAACAGCCCGGAGCGTGACCGCAGGCACCCAGGGGGTGTCCGGCCGAGGGGAGAGGCACCAGGCAGCCCGGGGGGTCAGACCCTGCCATTCCCCCAGCCAGCAGCCAAATGCCCCGGGCTCCCTGTGCCGGGTGCTCCCGGCTCCCCAGCGCCCCGGTGCCGCTTCAAATCAGGCAGCTGATAAATATTAAAGCAGGTAATGCTCCAAATCCTGCCACTCCTACTGGAATGTTTGTCCCATTAGTGAGACAGACAGGAAACAATTTACAAAACAACAAATAAACACAGCAAAAAATCACACAGAGCTGAAAGCTGGGAACAAGGAGTTTAAATGATGGGTTTAGATCACGGCACAGCTACCCTGAGCTGAATTAATTGGTGTACTCGGAGCTGTCAGCTGCTGCCAGGGTGGGAATGAGCAGCAGGCTGAGGAGGGCAAGCTTCCAGCAGCGCCTTACTGGGGCCAGCAGAGCGGCTGCGGCAGCGGCCGGGCTCGGCCCTCGGACAGCACCGTGTCCCTGCCCGCTGCGGCCACGCCGGCCCCTCACCCGTGTGCTGCTTCCCCCTCCTCCTCCCGGTTCGCTCCCTGCTCCTCCGGCCCATTTCCTACACGGTGATTTCGTGTCACGTTTTGTTCCACACCTTCTGTTCCCCTCTGCTCCCAGTTCCCAGAGCTCCCCCTCCCTGTCCCAGCCCATCCTGGAGCTGCACCAAAGCAGCTCCTTACATTCTGCCACTGGTTGTGTTGCAGTTAAATATCTACAGCAGAAGCTGTTCCTAGGGAAACTGTTTTCCTGGGAGCCAGCTGCTGGGATCGCTGCTCCAGCGACACACACGCCGCGGTTCTGGGCGAGCAGAGCCGCGCCTGTCACAGCGCCGGGGGCTGGGGACTCACAGCCTTTATCCCGATTTGTGCTGGCTCCTCCTGCCCCAGCCCAGGTGGGGTGTTTAATACACCGGTGCGATTTTACAGCGAGTAGGGGAGGCACCATCCATGGGCCCCTGGAGAAGGGGAGTGAAGAGCTGAGGGGAAAACAGTACAGGATGCAGAGAGGGGACATCAGTTCATTTCCCATGACAATGTTTGTCTTTACCTTGATAGGCCAGTATGCAACAGGAAGGAGCACACGGACACAGAGAAAAAACCAAAGGCGAGTTACTCCTGACAAAGGTTAGGGGTGAAGCTGTAACCCCTCACCGGGACGGGCAGTGTTGGATGCGGTGACACCGCACACGCTCTCCGGGGCACGGTCCATCCACCCCGCGTCCCCACCACTGCTGCTCCAACAGGAGCTCCTCGGCTCCCAGGGAAACAGGGACTCCCCAGGAGCAGGGGGATGACCTCAGCTCCAGCACAGGACACGGCCCTTGAAGACCTTCACCAGAGCAGTGCCAGAGCGGCCAGAGCTGCTCCCCAGGCCCGGGGAGCGCCGGGGGACGAGCTGAGGCAGTCCCAGCCCCCTGCCCACATTCTCTGGTCTCTCCAGGAACACTGCCCTCCCAGGAGAAGCCCTTGCCTCCTGTTCCTGGCACCGAGCAGGATGCAGATGGGTAACTTGGGCTCTGCAGAAGAGTAAGGATTTATTGAACTTTTATTATCCATAAGCCAACTTTGGGGCTAGGGGCAGACAAATGCTTCCTAATTCCAAAATCCAGAGTGATGTGAGACTAAAAATGCCAGTCCTAAAATTATACATAGCAGTTCAAATAGAAGCAATTTGATAATTTCCTCAGGCACACAAAGCAGCAACTCAATAAAAATAAATATGCTAATGAATGTATTTAGTCTTGGCCATTACATTTCATAAATATTTACTGCTCAGTATTCAGAGTCCCAATTCACAAGAATCAGTTACCAACCAAAACAAGAAGCATGAAGGAAAGTGTTTGGTTCTGCTGTGCCAATACAAAATAGGCCCATTCCTACGGACCCTGTCGGGGCTGCACAGGCCACACCTCCCCGGGGAGAAGTCTTCTCTTCTTCCAGCTGGGCATATTGAACTCTTTTACTTCAATAAAAGGGTACCAGTGAAGTTCAGCCATGGAATTCTGAAGGCAATGAAGACATGCAGAACCAAGGAAACTCAAGGCAAACACATTTTCTCCTGCAAAAGCAGAGAAAATAGGTTTTAGAGGTTTATTAGGAGGTAATCAATAGCCATTTACTCTTGTTCTGGAGCTAATTTAAGAGTTGACCAAATCTTCCCTCCACAGATAACCCCTGGAGATACTCCTTTTCAGTAAAAATCCTTAGACAGAACCAATATCTTATTTTAACTTCAAGGCTGAGCCCTTTTTCCTCACAGGGCTTTGGGTGTGTGAGGATGAACATCCCAGGAATGCCCCTGGCATTTCTGCTGTAATGAAGAAAGGAATATTGAATTGAAGTGAAAATGCCATCAGGAGATCATGAGGGGCGACTCTCCTTCTCCAGGACTCATCTGTGGAGGAAGGAGGAACTACCAGCCCATGTACTATTAATTACAGCAAAGTGTAGGCTGAATCCAAGGGTTTTGTTTGCCTGGGGGTGTCACAGGGCTCAGCCTTCACCCACATCAGGCTGGAGAGAGCCCCACAGCCAGACACTTCCCTATGCTGAAAGCAATTGAAATTCTAGGTTCTGAACAAAGCAAGAGAGGAGCAGCTTCTTATTTGGTGAAAAGCGAAAAGCACTTGCTTTAGGTAGGAAAATCCACACCATCCCTCCTTCTCCCATTTTTTCAGCTTGGTCTGTACACTGAGATTGTGATTTGTCAGACCTACCTCTAATTCTTGGTCAGATCTCATGGGCTGGAGCAAGCCTGGAGCTCAGCTGTAACCAACTGGGGCAAGTCTGGCCCTCAAGTGCTCTCTGTTTGTCAAGATAAAAGAATAGTAATTTCTCAGTTTCAGTCACTGTGAGAGGAGGTAAAAAAAGACAGTTTAACAAATAGGTCAAGAAAATTTCTATTCACATCTCTAAAAAAAAACCAAACCAAACAAGCTATTTTATATCTATAAAAACCAGCTCCTTCTCCATGCCTGTTCTCTGCAGAAGGCAACAAGCAGGTAGCTCAGTCCATTAGTCTAAACTGGACATGTCCCTGTTTACAGGAGAAAGCACTAATTGACATCAGTGAAGCCTCACAGGTTTGCCAAGGGAGTTACTTATGGAATCAATCATGTTTGCAGTGTGACAACTGCTTTTTCTTCTCTTTCTCCTCACAGGGCTGCAGACTTCCAGGCAAAATGGTGTTGAGGGGGAAAAGGGGAATGAGGGGACTCCATTAAATGAATAAAATAGGAAAGGGCAGGTAAAGTCATTACCTGGTGTCTTTTCAGCAAGGCACAACTAAATCAAAGCCTAATCAATATATTTCTTTCAGCTAAAGTTCAAACACAAATCTCAGCCCCAGGAGGCTGGGCTTGAGGGAGCTAAATTTACACTGCTCAGAGGGCAATGATGCACTTGCAATGCAGAACAAACATCACCAGCCCATTAAACTCTGCACCTCCACAGCTGCAGCTAAAAGCTTCCCTGATGGACAGGCCATGGAGCAGAGTCCTGGAGGAGGCACTCAGCTCCTGCGAGAGCCATCCTGCCATCTGTGTCCTCACCCAGCCCTCGCTGCTGCGAGGGACAGGGACAGCCCGCAGGGACGGGGCCCAGCATGTCCCCAGTGCAGGAACGGCTCCAGGTAACCCCTCTAGTGAGGGCCACCTTGTCACTGAGGCCCCCCAGGACACACTGTCCCAGGGTGGCAGGATCACGAGGGAAACACAAACCAGCAGCCTCAGAGCTTCCAGCAACACCAGCTTGCTGAGCAGCCCACATTTGTACCTGGAATATCTGCCAGGAGCTGGACTGGACTCCCAGTGACAGGGACAGGGAGCACATCCCACACCTGTAACACACCTTTACCAGACCCTGTGGGGTTTCAGTAAGGGGTTCAGGGCTGCACAGGGCCAGCACCAGCAGCCTGAAGTGACTGCAGCGAAGACAATGCGTGCGTGGAGCACCCTCGTCACCACAGCCAGCACAGCCCAGGGCCACCTTCCCCAGGCCAGCAGAACGTTCTGTGCTGTCTCCTGACAGAGCACCCAATACCTTTCCTTCCTCTTGTAACCAGGACAAAACATTGTTCAGTTCAATGTTTATTATTTGAGCTCGGCATTTAGCAAACACCACATCCTGCAGTCAATTGCCACCTCCGTGTGTTCAACTCAAGCAAAAGGAACCTGAAAAGGAAACCAAGTGAAAATGGTAGAAATGTTGGAGCACTTACAGGGGATAAATAATGTATCAACATAGCAGAAGTGTCCTCCTACAGAAGGCTTCTTTATTGTGTGGCCTTAACTTGGCTCAGAACTGCTCTCACAACTTGTCACCTGTCCTGCTCCACCCTGGCAGGGAGCTCCTGACTTGGACATGTACAAGTGAATTCAGCCACTTTGTAATAAAGTTTTAGAAACTTCCACACACAGCACTGACCTACAGGGTCACCACTACCCCTCCTGGGCTGGAAACTTTGCCCAGACTTTACCTGCAGATCCCAGAGCCTCCTTTACCCTCTCAGAAGGAAGTCACACTCTCACCAGTAGATCCAGACCAGGCTGTGCTGGTACCTGGGATTTACTGACATATCTGCTCTGACTTGCGAATTATTCACAAAGAAAGTTTTTGGCAATAATGTGGGTGCACATCATTCATTAATATCTTTTCTGAACAAGTAATAAAAATTAAATATAAGTGCTGTAATTTCCACCCAAATGCACTATGACTACTACAAAAAAACCCAAAGTGGGGCAGGAGAACTTTTTCTCATATATTTTTATTCAGAGTTGGAATAAAATAAGAGAAATGTGACAGATACGAGGAGTTGTGAAATGGCACTGGCATACCATTAGGCATTAAAAAACCCCCACCCTACCTACAGAATAGGCTCATGTCTCAGTTACAAAAATAATGATTAAAAAATCAGTGCCTTTGGTGTCCTTGAAGAGTTTTACAAAGCATAACTTTCCCCTCTCTTTCTATAAAATACAGATATTTAATCTGGACTGTGTAAATACATGAACTTCATCATAGCCACTCACAAAATTTAATATTCATACAGTATTTTCTCCTGCTTGTCATGCAGCTCATCCCCTACTCCATTTCCTGCGCCCTCACACTGCTGCTACCCACTGAGCCCTGACTCCCTTATCTCCTCCGAGCTCTCCATGCAGACGGATGCAGCAGTGTAGTGCTGTCAGGATCAAGGAGATAAAGCAGGAACCAGGGTTCGGCTCTGCAAGCAGCATCTTCACACATTCCAGCCAGTTACACCCGGTGCAAGAAAAGCAGTGCCTGTCGGTCAGGCCAGCAGGAGGGAGGCAGGTCAAGGGTGGAAGATAAGGAGTGAACAGAAGCCAGGGGAACATTTATCAATCACTGCCATTCTTGCAATGTGTATTCCAAAACTTCAAATATCGTCACTGTGCTGCCACTGACTGCATTTGGGTAACACGTGCCTCAAACTATGGCCGAGCCAGGGAAGGATCCCTGTGGATCAGCTTGGGAGGAATGTGATCCCCAGATCCAGCTGCTGCCTGAGGGAGAGAGGTGCTGTGGAGGCAAGAACCACACATCTCACCAGGCCTGGTGTGCTTGTATTTCCCTCTTTCACAGGCCTGCAGACACAGCCAAAATTGCTGAGGGATTTCTGCAGCCGTGTGGAGACACCATGAGCAGGTTTCCCCCACATCTGATCCGTGGCTCTGCGCTGCCACACGCCAGCACCACGCGTGTCCCCTCTCCCGGTCACTGCTCACACAACACAGCTGCCACTGCTCCTGCTTCCCTTTTGAAGCCACAACACGCAGTTCTCAGGGCTACAAAAACCAAGCAGATGAACAACCAGCCGTGGAAATGAAGCACATTTCCATCAGCAGTTCAGGGCACAGACTCCAACATCAGCTGCAGAAGCACCAACGAGAGGCTGGGGCCATCAGGCCCTGCACCAGCAGAGAGGAGTGTCCACAGGGCCATGGGAATGTCCAAAGGACCACAGGAAGATCCACAGGACCACGGGAATGTCCACCAAAGGACTGCAGAAATGTCCACAGAGACCACAGGAATGTCCACAGGGACTGTGGGTGTTGCCAGGCTCTGGGATCCTACACCTGCTCACTTCAGTGAGAAAACAGACAGGACACTGCTACAGCCACTTAAAAACCAAACCAAATCAAACCAAACTTCAACAGAATTAACCACTTGGTCCCCACGCATAGCTAGAGTGGCACAAGGCATGACCTGAACTGTGGACATGTCAGTTCGTCTGAAAAACACACATAACTAAAAAATGATAAATGATGGTACATCCAGGTTCATTAAAGTCTCACAGTACGTAAGATTCACGAGCTCAGCCATGAACATGCCATATTTTCAGGCACATACAGGTGCTTTCATTCATCTGAAACAAGAGACAAACTGGAAGCGGGGGGGGGAAAAACAAAATAAAGGGACAAAAAACCACTCTTAGTTTCTCATTAAAAATGTTTCATTAAATATCCATTGCTTCTTTTGCTGCTCCTTTTCCAGCAGGTGTAAATCTTAAACAGTCTGCACAGCATGACCTGAGCCCCCAAATCTCTTCAAAGCACAAACTTCCAGAGAGCAAGCCTTCCACTGAACCCCATGTCGCAGGGAACGCTGCAGGAGGTGTGGCTGTTAGATCTGGTTTGTCAGCAGGACATGGCTCCCTGAAATGAAAGGCCTTGCAGTGCTGGTTCCTTCGGGATGCTCCACAGAGAGCTTTTATCCTTGTTCATGGTTCTGACTGAGACAGAACTACTGAAGTGCCAGAACTGCTGGAGGGGAAGTGACTGGGGCTGCTGTAAATACATCCAGCTGCAAAAACCATCTAACTGCTGGAGAAAGAGGCATGACATGATATAAATTCCCAGGGCCTAGTTCTGAGTATTCCAAAGTAAAGGTGCTATAGAACCACAAATTGTTATTACAGTGTTAGCTGGTACAACGAGGCATTAGGAAGAAGAACTGCCTCAATGCCTGGGGGAAATCAGGAATGAGAACGAATTACAGAAACTGATACAGTTATACATGCCCTGTTCTAAAATGTATTTGAAACAAAATGATTACCATAATAAAAGTAAATCCATTTCTGTTCTGCTTATTCTCTGTAGACAAAAGAAACGGTCAAACATTTTTTTCACCAATTAAAAGATGTAAAGAATCAGGACTCAAAACATCAATTTAATTTTGAGCACAGATAATCTGGTGATTTGAAAAAAATAGAATCTAATTCAGGGAAGAAATTCAAGTAATAAATTACTTACCTTCCTCACACCTTGTTTCCAAAACTGACTGTGTGGGTTTCCAACACACAGCTGCCTGTCTCTGAGAAGTCTGGCCTAAGAAACAGGGACAGAGCAGAACACCCTTTCCTTTTTCTGTCTACTTAGTAAATATTGAGTAAACGCTACATAAGAAAGTTGGTGTTTGACCCCTGAGAAGGGGATTCATCTCTTTCCATATTTTGCATGACAACCCCAAAGGCAAGCATAAGGAGACGGAGGAGCACCAGCGCAATGAGGGGCTGTAATGTCCCCTCCCAGGGCCAGCACTGCCAGAGGTCCAGCGGGACGGGGACTGTTCCAGAGGGGACACGGCTGACAGGGGACACCCCCAGAGCCATCTCCAGCACCACGAGAGCCAACGACCCCCAAGAAACACATCCACCACTTCAGAGTCCTCAGGACACTGTCCCACCCAAGCTAGAGAGAGGCCGTGGGGACAGCGAGGACACGACCCCGCTCCTGTCCCCCGGCACACGGGAACCCAGCAGCACCAGTGCCCTCGGCAGCCACGGCTGTGGATCATTCCTGTCGGTGCTGGGGTGAGAACACAAACACGGGGAGTGCAGGGGGCTGCAGGAGGGACAGCAGCACAAAACACCCACCTCTGCACCCAGCTGCTCTGCCAGGTGCTTATTTATTTATTCAGTCTTCAGTGCCACCAGTGCAGGGGACAGAAGAGGGAGGCAGGGAAGGTATTGACCCCAGATTGATCCCCGTGGCAAGCAGCTGGCAGTGCCCCAGCGCTACAACACAGGCACAGGGAGAAGTCTATTAATGAGCTCCAACTACTAAATTATTGACTAGTTAAGTACTGCAAATTTGGTCTAATTGTTTTCATGATGGGAGTTTAATTAAAGTGTCTTTTGTATAAAAAGTCTAGCAATATCCTTGTTCAGATAGTGTCAGGGAGAGTTTCCAAAGCCTGCCTGGCTTTCAAAACCAAATTAAAAGTTCCATCCAATGCAAAGCTCTTCAAAAGAGGGAGCTTTTGTGTGGGAGAGCACTCTAATTCCCAGCTCCAGTCCACAAGTCCTGCTCCTGAACCATGTGCACCTCTCCCCATCAGGGACACATCTCACCCTGCTCCCACCATGCCATGAGACTGCAGCTCCCTCGGGCCATGGGCAATGAGGGAAGTGCTGGGCAATCATGGAAATCTGATGGAAACGGAGGGATACAAAATGAAGAAGTGAAGAAAGGTTCCCAGAGAGGAGGGGGAAAGCAGTCAAACCGAAACACTGAGGGACAGCAAATGTTGCCAAAAATTCAAGGTGCACACGATTCTCCACTGCAGAAAGACAGGTATTACCTGGCCAGACACACGGAAATTTGCCAGTACACAACTTCAGCACAAATCCAGGCAGTTACAGCAGAGTTTGGCCACTGACTTTCCCTTCGGTTTGGCACTGACAGCTCTTCCCAGATCCCTCCCTGGCACCACGGACCTGCCTAAGTGAGCTCGTACCTAACACAGCACACGTGTTTAGGGCAATCAGAGGTGCATTACTCCAGGAATTGTCCCTAACCCAAACACAGACATGTGTGAGCAGAGGGGAGCAGCTGACAGGACACTCACTGGTTTGAACCTGCTGGGCTGCACTCACACTCAGCAGCCTCTGCCCTCCCACAGCCCCTGAGCGCAGGGCTGACGCCGAGCATGGACAACAGCCCTGCACAAGCTGCAGGAGCTGCACGCCAGGACAGTGACCTTCCCAAAATGAAAAGTCTTGAAAACAGGGCATGAGTTAGTGACAAGCTGCAGTATTTAAAGTCTATACACCAACAGCAATGCAGCTCTGGAAGCCCCAGTAAGAACAGAGGGTCCCAGCAAGCTTTTGAAACCAAACAGTTTAAAAAGCCAGAGGAATGTGTCCAGCATCCCAGTGTGGGCTTTCAATAATGCCTGAGCCACAAGGGATTTAATTTTATCTGAAGTTGTTGGGTTCTTTCTTAAACACCCTCAGAGCTTTCTGAAGTCACGTGGACCTTGCTGGACAACCCTGCCACGCTTCCCAGGGAATAGCACCAGGCAAAAGCAATGACGAATTACAAGAGACACCAGAACAAAGTAGGAATTAATGGGGTTGACATCAGCTGGAAATAAATCTTTTTCTTAAAGACAGTCACATGTATCACATACCTGCTCATTTCAAAGCTACAGGAATTAGAAATTCCACTCTGATCCTGCCGTAAATGTGCATCCAGACATTTCTGAGTTTCACTCTGCACAAGTGCATGACCTCCAGGCAAAGCCCTGTGGCAGCTCACGCCTCTGGGACACAGCAGGCACCCACAGAGGAAAGGAAATGGTTTGGGAAGGAGCATGCTCCATGCCAAGGGCTGGCAAGCAGGAGGGAGCTGATAATTTTTAAACTTCTGTCCAAGCATCTGCTGGTAGACACGAGAGCAAAGCGGAGGCTCTTCCTCACCTGCTGTGCAGCGCAGCAGGCAGCCTGCTCTGGCTGCAGAGCAGCACAGAAAATTAATTTCCAGCAATTATTTGTGCTCTGGCCAAAGAACCCGACCTCGCATGTGAACGAGCCAGAGGAGAGCTACAGGACACCTACAGCTGCTGCTCCAAATGCATTCGAGGGCCCAAGAAATCTTATCCAAACCCCTCTCACTCCAAGCATTCAAAAGGCAACAGAAAGCCATTTTTGAGGGTCTGGGCCTGCAGCAGCAGCCCTGAGCAGGCACAGGGGTTCCGCTGCCCAGTGCCCAGCACTCCCCAGGCTGGGTTCTCCCAGCTCCCTCCCAGCTCTCCCAGTCTCACAGACTCCTTACTTGCAGAGGACACGTCCTGTGTCCGCGTCAGACAGTGAGTTTTCAGAGCTGCATTGCTTTTCTGCATACTAAGTCAAGGTTCTTTTTCCAAGTAGATGTCAGATTAGGGTGGGGTTAACAGCCTGATCTAGGGAATGGAAGAATTATAGAGGAAAAGGAAAAGGAAAAGGAAAAGGAAAAGGAAAAGGAAAAGGTAGAATCAGTTCTCAGTATTTGGACAGTATTACTGGCCTCAGAGGCAGGACTGAGGGTTCTGGAGGGCACATCAGCCAGATCATCCCAAACAAGAGCACTCAGCTTCCTCAGCCACTACCAAGGGCCACACAAACGCTCAAAGGTTATGGGGAGCTGCTCATTCCCCAGCCAGACTTCCCAGACCCCTGCAGGTCACCTCACCTGCAGCACTTCATGCTTCCCATCCTGCCACTGGCAGCCAATTTAAGACAAGGAAGGATAAGAGGAGCCAATTTCAAGCAGTTACGTGCAAGGCAGCACAACCCACCACTGGACCAGGCAGCAGGGGAAAGGCTCGGACTTCTCTTTAGCAGCAGCTTCTCTAATTCTTAAAAAAAGCCATTTGAGGAAATGTGATCCTTTTAAACGAGACAAACCACAGCAAAGCATTAAGGTTTTACAACTTGACTAAGCTACCTTTCTTAAAATTTCAGGAATTACATTCTGGCACATTGCAAGTCTCCAGTAAGTAATCCCCAAATGCAAACCTGATGAGAAAAGAGAATCAGAAGGGAAGAGTCACAGCAGCATATATTACCATTTTTTAAATAAAAACAAAGAATTGGAAGACTTCACAGCACAACAAATGTGCAAGCAGAAATGCTGGCAAATTACAGAGCACTTGGGGGAGGTTTCTTTTTTTTTTTTGTTAAGCATAACCCAGTGCTGCTGCTGCTGCTGCCTTGCCAGAGGGCTGTGACAGGGCTGCCACGGGCCCTGTGCCTCAGAGGGCACCTGCACCCAGCACTGCCCTCCAGGCCCCCTCCCGCAGCACAAACACTTCACTGGCAGTTGCCATGGTGCTCCTGGGCCCCAAAGCGCTGCAGCAGGGCCAGTGCCAGCCCGTGTGGGGACAGGACCCCTCCCACAGCCTGGCGAGGACCCCCAGGGACCCCTTCTCCTGGCAGCACTGGGGGGACAATGACTGGGGTGAGAGAAGAGCTCAGGGAACCGAGTGACCAGCCCAACATACAGGCTGAGCTTTAGTTTAATCCAGTCCCCACCCCAGCTGCTATTCCCAGGCTCGCTCTCCAGGCGAACACCCTGTGCACGAGATTTACAGAGCAGTCCTGCCTCATCACACACTTTTTTTCTATTGAGTTGGACTCAGTGACAAGGACAAAACTATCTATTAGGAAACAAATTACAGTTATTTAGTACTTCTAAAAAACGGCTGGCTTTTAGAATCACTTTGCCTTTTAATATTTAATGACCCAGATCAAGAACAGAACGCTCCCGGAGGAGCAGCCAGCTGGCAGGCAGCCCAGGGGAAAGACTTCTCTGGGATCATGGAGCACCTTCTCGAACAGCTGCATTTGGTGGGATCCGGGAAATGAAACTTCATGGGGTTTGGTTTCTGAACTGGAACAAACACATCATGTGGATAACATGAAGCATCTCCATGAGCACAGAGCAGGAGTGTGCTCGGGAAGAGCCGCTTCCTGCACCTGCAGAGAACAGCAGCACTGACGTGCAGCGCTTGGCTCTGGGAACCCTCACTCGCTCACAAACAGCGCAAGCCTGGTGTTAAAAACCACCATTAAACCCGAGCTGAAAGCCAGGAGACATCTCTAAATGCATGACAAAGAATTTAAGGGCTAAAACTCTGGGGATTAAAGCATTGGGGACTAAAAATATAATGTCTGTGAGTTGCTATTTCATCCCAAATGAGTATTTTATTGCAGTTCCCGTAGCAGGAAGAAAGTGGGTTGCTTCCCCCCGAAGTCCTGCAGCACTTGTTTCCCACGTGGTGCCACAACTGTTAATACATCCTAGACATTGCATAGGCTGCTGTAGGGCACCATCCTGTGTAAGAAATGCGTGCACAAAACAGGGCTTCTGAGGATGAACAGCCTGGTCGGGAGATTACAAAACTCTGGCTAGGAATGAGACACAGAAGGCTACAAGGACCTTACTCCCTACTGCAAAAGGCAATCAACATTCACCTGGATAACAAACTCTGTATTGTAAAGCACAAGACAATTTACTGATCTCAAATAGTACCGAAACATTACTGTGACTTCCATAATAATACAGGTGCCAAGCTAAAGAAATACTGCCATCAGCCCGGTATGAAAGAAAACATGAAGTTTTAGGAAAGGCAGAGAAATTGCATTTTAAGGCTAACACAGTTACATAGTGCAATTATGATGTGCAATCACAGGTGCTCCAAAACTCTGATTTAACAAAATTCTGATGTAAAAGGTATTTTGGGTTCTAAGCTAAAAAGGTTGACAACTCCAGAAAAAACTGTTCAGTAACCTAGTGCTACTATTTTTTCTTGCTGCAGAATACAAGTTGATTTTAAAAGCACAAGGTTTTCAAGACCTGTTCTACACCAAAATTGGGAGGCTTCTCCACTGCGTGCTGCTTTGAAATGGCAGTAGTGGCATAATTACATTATCGATGTAACTTGCACTCTCCGAGGCCCAATCATGTGAAACAAAGAGCCATTTACATAAATCTTCCACTAAATAGCAGGCTCTATTACCCCAGTATTTAAACAGAGATAGACCCAATTTCCTACACGGAACTGCGAAAGAAATAACATTACAAGTCTACAAGCAGATGTAAGGTCTCGGAGAGGCGAAAAGCCCCAGACACCGAGTGTCCAGCCAGGCACGGCCACCTGCAAGGTCCCGTTCCCGGGGAAGCCAGAGCTGAGAGCGGCGATCCCCTCGGCCCGTGCCGCTCGCACCGGGCGGGCGCGGGGCTGGCCGGGCACGGGCTGCGAGCCGGACGGGCGGCAGCGACCGCGGGCAGCGACCGCGGGGCGGCGGGACGGGAACTCGGGCAGCCTGAGCCTCCGAGTGGCCGGGGCAGGGCCGGCACCCCCCAGCCCTCCGCTCCCCCGGCCCCGCCGAGCCCTGCCCCGGCCCCCGGCCCTCCGCTCCCCCGGCCCCGCCGAGCCCTGCCCCGGCCCCCCGGCCCTCCGCTCCCCCGGCCCCGCCGAGCCCTGCCCCGGCCCCCCGGCCCTCCGCACCGCCGGTGCCGCCTCCCCGCGCTCCCCTGGCTCCCCGGCACCGCCCGGGCAGCGGCGCCACCGTGTGGCCGTCCCGCAGCGCCGCGCGGGCGGGCCCGGCCTGTCCCCGCCGAGGGACCCCGGGAGAGAGACCCCGCGCACAGGGACACCGAGCGAGGGACACCGAGCTCACGGACCTCGGGCACAGGGACACCGGGAGAGGGACACCGAGCTCAGGGACCCCGGGCACAGGGACACCGGGCGAGGGACACCGAGCTCAGGGACCCCGGGCACAGGGACACCGAGCGAGGGACACCGAGCTCAGAGACCCCGGGCACAGGGACACCGAGCGAGGGACACCGAGCTCAGAGACCCCGGGCACAGGGACACCGGGCGAGGGACACCGAGCTCAGGGACCCCGGGCAGGCCCCGCTCCCTCGGCCGCCTCAAACCCCCGCCCGCCCGCAGCCGCATTCCCGGCCCTCAGCAGCGCCGGCGCCGCGCAGCCCCGCACACCATCCCTCAGAATGCCATAGCCTGGGAAACAGGGACGGGTATCCCAACAAAGCGGGCACGCTTCTCCTAAAGTCGTTAAGGAGCTCCTGTAATAAATTTCTTTCCAGAGCGATTTGCTTATTTCAAGGACTTTTCTCCTCCATCACGCTGAGTGGACCTAAAGCAGACACAAAGCTGACTTTGGCAGTAACCCACCCAGAGCTCCGAATTATTTTTCCCACCCCACTGTCGGCCTCGAGTGTTTCCTGAAAGCGTCTGAGCCCGTTCCACAGATGCAGAGCTGCAAGAACGCCCCAGCAGAGGTCAGCTCAGGAGCACCAGCGCTCCTCACCCAGAAACGCTCGGCACCCCGGCACGGGGGTACCAGTGGTTCCAGGGCCATCCCTCGCACTGCTCCAACCGGAACTGGCCGTTCTCCACTTGCAAAAACCCAGCAAATAAAATTACACCGAGAATTCCTGCGCTCTCGCTCATCTTCTGGCAAATGCATCGATCGTTTTCCACAAACAACAGCAAGCAGAATTGATCGCACTGGTCGTTATTCTGAATCCAGGGAATTCAGACCCCGCATACCTTTGCTGGAATGTGTGCAACCATTTCTAGAAGCAGCAGTTCCCAGCGGCGTTTCCCAGAAGTTGTTGGAGGGGAATCACAGGCCACTCGGGCTGCAGAGTTCTGCAGCGGAGAGACATCACTGCAGCTCACACAGAATGGTTTGTATAAAATCAAAATATATCAAAGCAATGAAGGGCTGGGTTTACATGCAAATGGAGCCCACATAAATCAAAACGACAGCCTCAAAGACTTGCAAAAATAATAATGTTTAAATTCATAAATATTCTGATTCTTTCATTTTTAACTGCAAGGAAATAAGGCAGTGATATTGCAAATTCAGCTAAAGCTTTTCAGATTCCCCCACTTGTTTTCTGCTTTGGAAGGGTGGTGGTTGTGAATAAATGTAAATTAAAAACCCACTGCACAGATTAGTCACTGTGATAAAGATCGATAAATACAGAACCCTTTCACATACAGACATACATATTTCAAGTACAGATCAATTCATCACACTTGAACTAAATGTTTTGTTCCCAGATCATGGACTCACTTTAAAATGAACCCTGCAATTACTTAAAGGCCACCCAAAAAATCCCCAACCCCACAATGGTGCTTTCCACTGTCCAGGGGACCTCTGTGCTCCATCCTCATGGATCAGAAGTTGCAGCTGATACACAAAATGCCGCAGCTGAGGCCACATGTGGGATTTCTGTGGGCCAGGAAATGTCTTGGCACAAACATGCCCTCAAAGAACCCCAACAGCTTTGGCTCTGGTCTCCTCTGAGAGCTCGTCTGGTCACACCTTCCCACCCTGATTTGCAGCATAACAACATTCCAAGGTTCCACCTGCAGAGTCACAACAGAGAGAACCAGGGCAGGAGCCCTCAAGTCAACTTTAACCAAGGCATTTATTAGTAACTATGGGAATCACCTCTTCGATCCTACTGCATTCTGGGTTAAAGCCATGCAACACACTTTGCTACCACATACAAATGAGTATTATTTTAACCTTCCAGTTCTGCACTCCTGTCTGTCACCATCAGCCCCACAGCTCAGCTCCAACTGCCCTTCCTGAGGCACATGGGCATGCATCACAGGAAATAATTCCATTTTCACTTCTGCTTTGGCTCAAGCCCTTCACAACGAAGAGCACTAACTCTGCTTCTTCTTTCACCTTGAACTGCCAAACACTCGAGAAAATCAGCACGAGGTGACCCTGACTTCTCTTTTCCAAGTTTGCTCCAAGTTTCCCCACGCGTCTCAGAGCACATCCATCGGTTCGCCATGGTGTGGCAGCCAACAACAGATAGTGAATGAGGCTGCCCGAGCCTGCCAGAGACACAGCTCTGGAGTTCTGCAGCAGGACAAGAAAAGAAATCGTTGCTTTTTTTGCTCTTGGTTTTGTTTTTTCTTTAGAGAAACCCTTAAATGCCTTTTTGCATGCTCCTGTTCTAAGGCTCATGCCCTTCACCCTGTGCCACCAGCCCAGTGGGGATGGAGGGATGCTTCTGAATGCAGCAGAAATAAAACCAGCAACACGTGACAAGTAGCCCACTGCCTCGACAGCCAGCTCACCACGATGCTGTAGGAAAGTTCAAACTTCTGCCATGTGGAATAAGAGCATTTATTGGGTAAATCAAGTCAGCGTATTACCAAAAGTAAAAGGAGTACATTGGAAGCTGGGGAACCAAAGCCCCTTTCTCTGCTTGGTCCACAGTCTCCAGGACACTGGAACCTGTGGGGCGAGGACTGAGCAAGGGCAGAGCTCAGCTCCCGGCTGCAGGCATCGCCCCAGTGACATCTCTGCATGATGGGAACAGCTGACACAGCCAGGAGGAGTGACAGTGGTTGAGAAACATTATAATTACCAAAGAACAATAAATATTGATTTTATAAGTGCATATTTGCATCCAGTTTTATTGTAAACACTATCAGGCAATTTTGCCTGGTTACTTTTTTCTTATCTTAAGCCAGCAAACTCTCCAATAAGCCAAACAAACTGAGATCAAACAGGTCATATTTGAGGGAAGAGATCTGCCTGACAGCAATTTCTGATTCGGGCAGTCTCATCTGCCCTCAGTGATACCCCAAGGACAACATTTTTTCACATTGCAGATCCTGATACAATGAATGAAACCGATCAAGTATCTCCTGTAGATAGATGCTCTTTTTAAAAAAATAAACCCTCAGTACCCACAGCATAATTTCAGAAGAAGATGTGTGGAAGTGTAGAAGCTAAAACAGTATTATTTTGAATAATTTCAGTATTGCAGAGAAACCTTGTAACCTACCACAGGAAAAGAGAAACTTGGCCATAAATTACCCTGCCTGGGCTTGCAGCCTCAGTGTGAAGCACATATGAGCAGCCTCTAACTCACTGGGGTCTCAGAGGTAATACGGGAGTTAAGGCTGCACTGACATTACTCCTGAATATAAAAAGTAATAAAGTAATGCTTTAGAGAAAAAATACCATTTCCCCTGTTTGCCTCAGGTTCTCACAGCTCCTGTGCTCCATGCACCAGTGGCAGCCTGCAAAGGATCCCCATCATTGCTTCATCTCACTAATTAGAGTTTACCTGCTGCAGATTACAACGTGGGATTAGTATTAAGCAAGAGCTGTTCTGCTCACCCTCAGCCTGGTCCTGAGAAGTGCTGAGCAGCATCCAAGGGAGTTTTAGTTCAGCCCTTCCTTGTAGGGAGGCTAAAAACTTAATAACTTCTATTTATAATAATAAGTTCACATACATTCTTTATGCCTCCAGGTTTGGGAAAGGTTTTCAATTTCCTCCATAAATCAGACCCCAAAGGAATCACTATGTCACTGAAGCAGGTGTAAGATCAGCAAAGCCTCAGGAAATGCTTGTGACCCTGCAGGGCACAGAGAGAGAACTGCAGGGGCAGTGCCATTTTCAGTGTTCAGCAAGTCACATCCCAGAGAGGCACTGCTGGGACAAACGGAGCGCAGACCTGGACTGGAATTGACTGGTCCCAGTACCCACTGTGCAGCTGGACTGGTACCAACACCTGACACGGTGCTGACACGGCCCCGACTCCTGCTGGTGGAGCACCCAGCGGGTCAGACCTGGCTGTGCCGGGCACCAAGCACTCAAGGGAGGGACAGTGCCAGCACAGGGACTGTTTCAGCCGAGTTCCAGGTGCAGAGACATTTACACAGGTGCTTTACCTCCAAATGTTCCCTCTGGGTCAGGGATGCCTCTGCCCTGCATCTGGTGTCAGGGCCATGTTCACCCTGCAGACACGGGTCAGCCCGATTCCAAGGCTGGACAGGCGCACAGGGCAGGCTGGAGGGGTGGCTGGGAGCAGAGGTGCAGTTTCACACTCACGGTGAGATAGGCAGAGAGTGCCTTTCCCATCTTTTAAAATCTTATTTTAGCGAGACTGCTGGAAGGTCGAACAGCCGCAGGTGTCCACGAAGGCTGGCGGTGGCGCCGGCAGCCGGCTCAGGCAGCGCAGATATGGCAGGGCTGCAGCCCGCTCTCGTTGCACGCCGGACACCGCAGGGCCCGGTAGGACTCCCTGAATCTGTTTGCCAGCATTGAGAACTTGCTTCCATGGCACAGTGAGCAGGGAGCACAGCCTGAGCCTTTGCACTGCGAACAACCGTGTTCAGCGTGGCCCTCCTGAAGCAGAGAAAGGAAAAACATCTGTTCGTGGGTGTGAGACACCAAAGTCAGGAACGCTCTTGGAAGAGGGAAATCCTGTCTTCTGGGCTTTGCCATCACGGTTGCTCCTGACACACCACTCTGCCTATGACAATCAGTTCTCCACAGCAAGGACTTTGACAAAAAGGCTCCCACGTGCTTGGGGACAATTTGGGGAAAATGAGAAGTTAATGTGACTGGGCTTATAACACAATACTCCAAATTCATCTTTCTCCTCCGCACAGCTCCACCCATCCTCCTGTCATTTCTTATCACACCATTTCCACTCTGTAGCCTCAGGTTTGAGCCACGCTTCATTTCTTCAGGGATTGCTCATCACCCTCTCTCCCCAAATCCCTCATCACCACCATGCACACCTTCTTTCAAGCTGTCCTTTGTGCCTGCCTCTCTCCCAATGTGCCAGGCAGCCTCCTTCAAATCCCACCTTGAAATTCCTGGGAGCAGAAGGACCGCGGTGACCCATGCTCAGTATGGGCCAGACTCAGCTCCATGAAACTGTACCAGCTCCACATGACAACATTAGGTTTTGTGGGATCAAATCATGGTCAGACTAATTGGGATTCTGACCAACAAAGACTCCCCCGTGAGAAAGCAAATGTAAGGCACAACCTTATTTCAGCTGATACTAAAATTTTAGCCTGAAGCAGTCTCAGCCACAGAGCAGCTGTGTTTAGCCTTGTCAGGCTGGAGAAACTCCGGCCTGCCCTTATCCCACGGGGAGGGGTGACAAGGGATGGAGCCCAGCCAAGCTGTGTAAACGCCAGCCATCTCCAGGGATAGAAATCATGAGCATCTGGAACCAGCACCTCTGATCCCAGAGCACGGTCTCAGCATAGTGTTGGTCATTATCTCCTGAGGGAAATGAGGAACAAAGTGGTGCTTTTTATCCAAACTTAGTTAGGAGCCAGATACAGAGATTGATGGGGCTTGGGTGGTTTGACCAAGGCTAAGGGGAAAAAGCACTTTTCATTTTCTCTTACCTGCACATGTTGGATGCAAGTGACCTTATTCTCCATGTCTTTTTTATGTCCACCACTAAATCTTTCTTTCTTCTCCCGGTACATGAATGTCCAGTCATTTATTCCCTCAGTCTGGATGATTCTTCTCATGAGCTCTTTCTGGTCCATCGGTGCACGGATGATTTTCAGGTTATTGGTGTAGATGATGATCTTGCCAAAATCTACAACTGGGGAAGTCTGAAGAAGGAACTTACCAGTGTCTCACCAGTATAAATTCACCCTGCAAACACTGATGGTCCCTGGGCTTCCAGAAGAGCATCCCCTCCACCAGGCCAGCTCCCCTGACCTCCCCCAGAGCATCCAGCAAATTGGTGGAGGTACAGCCCTAATGGGTGAATTTGTATTTTTTTCCAGTCATTTTAAAGCTAAACTTGGCATGGTCAAACATTTCCCTGAGAGCAACATTTTGCTGATCTGGTCCCTCCTCCCCCCTCTCTGGGTGTCATATGGAGTTACTGGGGCCTATTGTTTTACACACTCTTCATATTTCACTCTGAGTAAGTGTCTGTGTCAAGAAGCCATGCAAAAGATGTTCTCCTAAAAAATGCCCTCAGTCACATCAGCTGTGATGAGGTGCTCTCCAGGCAGTGGGGGCACCTGGTTCGCTGTGGGGAGAAACATGAGGGGGAGGCAGGTGAGCACAAGTCCTCCCCCCCTGCAGAAGGTGAGAGCCTGGTGTGTGTTACACAGACACGGTGTCTCCAAACACCAAGTGCATGGTGATGCAACACGAGCTGGTACTGGGCAGTGTGGGTACTTGAGGTATCTGTGGCTGAAGAGACTGGGGAGGGAGAGGAGCATTACCCAAGAATGCAAAACAAATTAATGGGGTGGATAAGATCACAGAACTGCACTGTCTTTGGGCAGGAGAGATTCGTCGTGGTCTGATGTTTTCAGGCAAACTACATGTCCACTGTATCACCAGGTCAAATATCAGCCATCTGGGTTTCCCACACACAGCTTTGATGAGCACCAGGAATTAACAGACTTTCAGTGTGTTCAAATCAAGGCCATAAAAAGTATTTACACATATCATGCATGTACTGCCTCTTTATTAGGACTAAAGAAACACTTCTCTATCAGTGGCATTAATTATATGTTAAGAAAATAGCCAGTGAAACTAAGCTGGGATTGTCAAAGTAGACAAAGAGGAATTCTGGCTGCCAGAGGATGCAGATACCTGGTACCTTGATGGCAGCACTGGCTTCCTGCCAGCTGAACTCACACAACTTTAATATTTTAAATATACCTAATTAACTTAACATCCTCCTTACATTTGACTGATCTAGATGCAGTAGGATTCCTACGCACAGATATCAATATGTATGGAAATGTTCTGTTTTACTCTACCCAATGGACAGATGCAGATCAGCAGTGGGAACAGCCAGAGCATGGCTGGAGCACAGCTGGCAAATGCTGTTCCCTCCTGCCTGCAATGCTGCAGACCCTCAGGATCCTGCCGCATGTGGCATATTCAGCATACGGAATTCCTGGAATAATGGCTGGAGATTTACAACCACCCTTCTCAAGTCCTGGCCTGACAACACAGTTTTATCTGGATGAGGCTGCAGCGTGAGGCTCCTGTCACCATATGACTCCGAGCATGACTTAGCCTGAAGCCGGTCCCCAGAGAGGGGACAGCCCTGGCAGCACTTACCCTGCAGTGGCTGGCACCGGGCTGGCAGTCGCTGAGCAGGGGCGAGGTCCCCGTGAGCCCGTGTTTCTGATCCTCTCGGAGTATGCTGATCCTCTGGGCAGTCAGGGCCGTGGGCCAGTAGAACCTGTTCTCTGGCACCTCCCCGGTCCCGCAGAAATGGTCCCCTGGCTCGAAGCTGTGGCGCAGGAAGCGCCGCGAGTGCTCTTTGGCCGGGGGTTCGAGCTCCTGCCCATCTTCGTAGACTTGTTTTAACACTCGGCCACTGTAGGCTGAGGAGATTTTGAACCTCACCTTGCGGGGCCGTCCCTCATGCCGCTGGCTGGGTTTCTTCTGGGGCTCATCCATCACTGGGATTTCAAGCTGCAGGTCCTGGAGATCAGCTCCAAGAGCTTTAGGTCCAAAAGAAAATACTTGCAGCTTCCCCCCCCGCCACATCATGTATAATTCAAGGTTTCTAGTAGTTCCTCTCATCTTACAGCAAAACTGACACCACTGTATTAAATATTGATAGAAATTCACAAAGAGAAAATATCACTGGTAGTGAAGCCAAAGGCAGGTTGGTGAGTGGGAGCCAGGCTGGACACCACAGGAAGAAAGGAGTTAACCTGGAAGGAGAGGATTAAATAGGAAATTCTACCCATGTTTCCAAAACCATGGAAATGTTTCTGCAACGTGCTGTGATAAGAACTACCCCAAATACATCATCCCAGTAGCTTTTCATAATTTTCTGACAAGGTAAAAAGTTAAAAAGACAAATTCAGAGAAAAAGCAATCCAGCCTCACAAATTGCATATATGAATAATTCCTCTCCATTCTCACACTGAAACCCTGAGAGCACAAAGCTCAGTTTCATTTTAATCCAATGTGTTCCTCTACAGGTTGTGAGATCTAATTAAGATATTCTCTTGTTAGTGCTCAATCCCTGTTTGTAATTCTTCATGCCTTTTAAGGCCTTTTGGACCATTCTGGGTTTGGTTTTCATTTTTAGGAGACAGTCATCACCTCATCCAGCCCCAACCAAGGGACTTCAGTTCCCCGACACACCCAAACCTCCATCTCCAGGCAGCAATCCGACCCAGGCACCTCCCGTGACAGCCCATCCTCAGAGATCCCCCCTCACCCCAAAGCTGGTGCCTCACTGGCCTTGTCTCTGTCACAGTGGGGTTTGGTTCCTGTGCCCATCCCCAGCTGGGCATCTCCAGCTCCTCCGTCCTTTCGAGGGGTAAAATAAAGAGTATGTGTTGTACAAAACACAACCACAGGTAACTGCTGTCTTTAAACATCTCCCAACACCTTCTTGAATCAAGTAGGTACCCAAGAGGAGTTAAAATCTCTTTTTTTTTTTTTTTTTAAGTTCCAAGATTTTAGTACATATTCACCATTACACATCAAGTGGGACTCTGCTGTGGCAGGATGCAGGTAGAGAGATTCATTTAACTTCTTTCAGTTCAAACCCAGCACTTTTAAAGCTTAATACTCTCAATAGGTTAATTCATTATGTCTTTTAAAAGTTTGTTAATGAACTCCAAGGATGACAGTTTAGAATGCCTGCTAATAACTCCACTGCACAGAACTTCCACCGACCAAACAGTTGCCACAAGCGGTTTCTGTCACAACAGACGCCGCTCCTGAGGGTCCCTTGGGCTGCTGGAAGCCTCATCACAAGGACATGTTAAAAATGTTTCTTGTACCAAGAGAGCAGGCCTGAACACGCCTGGGTAAACACACAGCCCTGGAGCCGCCCTTGGCACCTCCACAACTCTATTGTAGTGCTAATGGCAGGCTCCCATCCTATCGCACACGGGAGAATCTCACTTTATGTGAAAACTCTGATTTGCATGAATCACACTCAGCTCTTGCTGCATTCACTTGGGAGGCCTGATCCACCCCTTCCCCTGTGAACCCTACTGAACCAGGCCTCAGAATTGCTGCTTTTCAAAGGGTCCCCAGCGGCCATAATCTGACACAAATCACACAGTGTGAGATACCTCAATTGGAGTTAATTTTCTTTTGATTAGGGGAACAATCAGACAGGAAAGGAAGTTCAAAGCAGCAATGAGAGAACAGAGCATGAGCACCACTGCGAGCTGAGCAAAGCAACCTGTGGCTGTACAGTTACTTAGAGGTGCTGCCACAGCTCCGACCCACCCAGCCCTGTGGCTGTGCCGCTGGAACAGCCCATCCTCTGCAGGGCTATCAGCCAGGCACCACCAGCCCGTGGCTCCTGAGAGGGCTGCAGCCAGGGGAGCTCAGCCTGCTGCCCGCCTGTCCTGCAGCCACATGCTGCCCGTGTCACCCCAGGGCCGGGACACAGAGGCTGCTGCTCCTTCCTCCCTCCCAGAGCCACACGCTTCTTTTGTATCCGTGTACTGATAACTCTTGCAAAGAAAAGCTCCCCAAAGGGCCATTCTGCATTTCTTAGCTGTTCCGAACAACTCCAGTCAATGTTGCCACATTAAATATCCCAAATGGGGACTTTCCAGGGGGTGCTTGATGAGGCCACCCCCAGCACCACCCGTGACCCCTGGAGCCCGCACGGTGCCGGGTGCTGGGGCAGGCACTCACCGTGGTGGGGCTGGCATGGCTGGGCATGGGGTGGAGGAGCCCCCGCCACCCCCACAGCCCTGCCAGCACAGCAGCACCCGGGGCCAGCGGGGGTTTCGTTCCCACAGCTCGCACGAGCCCTACTAAAAATACAACAAAAATAATTTTGCATTCAACAGTGAAATCATTAAGTTTCACGACCTAGATCATCACAGCACTATATTTGACTTCAGACTCTGTTCCACCGCATTTTAATGACATCTGTCTTTCAAGCGTGGGGCCTCTCCTCCCCACAGCAGGCACGGGAAGGATCGGGGAAGCCGGAGGCTCTGCAGAGCAAAGAGCCAGCCCTTGCCCTGAGGAGCACAACACGCTGCAGTAGATCTGCAGCAAAGCTGGGTCTGTACAAAGCAGGGCTGCAAGAAGAGCCACAGCGAGCTGGACTTTGAAGGCGTGTTTCCAGCTGCAGGTTTTGCTGGAAAATATTTTGTTGTGCTGTGCTTCCTTAGAGCAAGCACCACCACCCTCCTTCCCCTGCACAGCGGGGCAGGGAGCAGGATGGGGATGAGCATCGGGCTCTCAGCTGCAGCAGTGCCCTGCTCACATCACCCCAAGCACACAGCTCCTAGAGCAAGGTGCCAGGACACCAAGGATGTTTCCCAACACACCCTGTGACAGAAAGAGCAAGGCCTGGGAGGGCATTCACGGGCAGCCAGCACAACCACCTCTCCCTCTGGCCTGGCAGCCTGCACTTGGGTTTCATCATTCCTTGTGCCAGGAGATACCGGCATCTGCAGCTTTAAGTGAACCTTAAAAAATACAGTAATTCTGCTGACTACTGCTCTGGAGTTTCTTATTCAGCAGCACTGAGACAGTCTCAGCTGAGACTGTTTTATACTAGGGCCTTACAAACCTGTGCACATGAGCCAAGACAGGCAGAGGTTTGCTTCCAGCTGTCTCCAATCTATTTCTGCCAGCAGCTCAGAACACCCGTAATCTTTTATCTGACATTAAACTTCACATCTTTTAAACTAACAATTTTAAAAGTCTGAAGAATTTTTAAAATATGAGCTGCCCCAGCCAGACCTGACAGGTCACACAGTGCTCAGGCTGGCTGTGTCATATTCGGGGTTTGGTTTGGGATCACCAGGGTGGGAGCAACCTCACGAGGTACCTAATCCAGCCCCCCTCACAGCAGCCTGGTCAGTGTTCTGGTCATCCCTACAGAGATGCACAGCACTGAATGTGTTGAATGTCATTAGCAGAAAACAGGCACAAAAGAGCAACACACACGAACTGCAGTGGGTGGCACCTGCACAAGCAGCCCTGGCACTCATTGCCCTAACACCACTATTTCCAAATCGTGGAAAACATTGCAGGATTGGCTCAGGTGTAAGCTCTGATGTTCAGATCAGGAGGCACTAAGGTCTGTCTCCAGGGGAAGCAGCCTGACCCGAACCAAGCATTTTCGGCATTACTGGCCATCTTCATCCTCTGCCAGGGACTTACTTAGAAATCCTTGAAGCAGGTGGCTTGTTCCTGCTGTGAAATACAGGGGCCAGCATAGATCCTGTGAAAAATCCAAGGAGCTGAATCAGGAGTTTTCTTCCCTCCCAGTCAGAGCTCACCCCTGGCTCCCACAGCCAAGGGACCTGCATGGCTTCTGGAGAGGGTGGGTGGGTTCAGCCCAGCACCCCCAATCTCTGCACTTGGGGAGCTCAGTGCTGTCCCACTCCCCCAGAGCTGTCCTTTCACTCACTCTGAGCTCATGCACCCACTGGGAATCAGAAACTGATTGCTCACTGTCAGCCCTGGATCAGCAACCCCCACCACCGGCGTTCCCAAGCATCCCTCTGTATCCAAATTCCTTGTTCCAAAGAGGGCTGAGGCCTGCCATCAGTACACCCTACCCAGGCCAAGGGACTGGGACACAGCAGGAGTGAAAACAGTGGTGCTGCGAGAGCACCAGCAGCTAAAGCCAGCACGACTGGGTATGGATTTAGCTCAGGGCTGGATTCTCTGATGCAAACATCTCACTTGGAGCAGACATCTAACATCTCCTCAGGAGTCCTGAGCACCTAATTAGATCTGAAGTAAGGTGTGATGTCATGCTGCATCATCTCCCTTCATGAAGGGGCTGACGGGGTTTCCTTTTGTGCTCAGCCTCCTGTTTTCACAAAAAATGCCAAAGTCACAGGTTATTTAAAATTCTGGATGCTTTGACACTCCACTGAGCTAGAGTCACAAGTCATGAGCGTGCACAGACACAGAGCTACATGCACACACCGTGAGTCCACAGGACTCCATTTTTCTAGGAATCCAAGCTAAGGTTTCCTTCAGCACAAGGCAGGGCCCGCCACACATTCCTGGAAGCTGAAGTCAGTGGGAGTGGAGGACGCCCAGCACCTCCGGGAGAGCAGGCAGGCTCCGTGATGAAAGGCAGCTTACTCTGCACCAACCTAAGTAAGCACAAAAATCCTGAAGTCACAAAGAAACAAAGGAAAAAACAGGAAAAAGGGTTTCAAAGAGGGAAATTCCCAGGAGCTGGATTTTCTCTATGGAGACAACTCTCCCTGGGCTTCTCCTGAGAGCAGCAGCACAGCCTGGGACCAGAGCCCAGGAGAACATGTGTGCAGTGGGCAAGGAACAGCCCAGGCACTGGCCACGGCACAGGGGCACTGGCCACGGGAGCACAGGGGGCCGGGGCAGGGAAATGGCCTTTGCTGGATGAACCCACACAGCGCTGGAGCGAGCGCCTGAGGAGCACTGGTCTGCCCTCCGGCTCAGGTGCAGCTCCCAGGGCCTGCAGCGTGGAAACAGCTCTGCCAGCACTGGGTAACTCCACCACGAAGGCTCGACATCCCCCCATGTGTTCCCAGGGGGCTCACAAGGAGCCTGGTCCTGCTCCCCGACCTCCTCCCACAGGGAGCACTGCTTTGCAAGCAGGAGCCGTGCGAGAAGCCAACTCAAACTGAGCCCCCGGGTCACAACGCGACCAGGGCAAGCAGCAGCAAAGAGCTGAACCAGCCTGCCCCTCACTCAGTAAAGCAGCAGCACACCCACAGTGCTTTGGACAGCACTCACCCCTCCATGCTGCCCCTCTTACACCACACCATCCCCTCCTAGGGCTGGGGGTTTCAGAGCAGCAGGATTTATACCTGCTCCTGGCTGCAGCACTCACTGGTGGCCAGAAGCACCTGGGAGCAGTAAAGGTGGTGCAGCCTTGCAAGCAGTGGGGTCATTTCTATCTGTGTTTAATTAGGTAACTGTAGCCTGATGTTTTCTGTGGTCAAACCTATATAGAGACTAGCTTCCAAAGGCCTGTGAGGTGGTGCTCAGGTCCATATTACTTGGAAAGTTAAAACTGCATCCCTGCAGGTTCAGTGCTTATTGGGCAGATCCCAGAGAAGCAGAATGCTGTGCTTGGTGTTCTGTGGTTCTGCTCTGCACTGCAGGGAAAAAAGGATGAGTGTACCAGAAAGCCCAGAGCTGGTGGGGGGCACTGGGCACTGTCTGCTGGGGGGCCAGGGGCTCACAGGCAGCTTCAGCTCCCAGCGCAGGAGCAGGGGCTGCCCACTGCCCTCCCCTCCCTGTGAGCAAGCTCCAGCCATGGGCTGTGCAGCTCAGAGATATCAGAGCCGGTCTTGTGTCTGCCCCACAGTCTCATAGGCCTGCTGTCAACTTTAATCACCCCCATTCCTTTCCTCCCAGGTGCAGGGACCAGGCCACAGGAGGAGGAAGAGGAGGAGGAGCAGCAGGAGATGGCCCCGGTGACCTCCCCAGTCACAGGAAGGACACGTCCATCCTCTTTCGCTGTTGCTCAGCCTGGTTCCACCGCCAACTACTCCTAATGACACTTCAACAAACACACAACAATCTGTCTTCACGAAAATCAGTGAATACATTTAATTTAAAAATACTTCTCTATTTCTGGACAGGCACCACTCTGCTCCAGCTACTTCAGAATCAGCTGAAGCCTTCACAGTACTCAACAGCCAGACTGCACAAGGCTGTAATGGCAAAACATAGCATTCAACCCTCTGTGAGCTTAATAAACAGCTCCCCTAACCCCTCCTCTCATGAAGTGTAGATGGGGTCTCTGTTTGGCTTCTATCCTCCAGCTGATGTGCATGTACCTCATGAAGGGGAAAAAAGGAAAAGAAAGGCTGAAACACGCAGCTCCCAGGGGGTTTGTCCCTCTCTGTGCCCCTCAGGGGCTGCCCAGAGGGCACTGGGAGCAGGGAGGTGGTGGCCGCTGGCTGCTGCACAGCAGAGGAGACCGGGCATTGGTTTGAGAGGCGGAAAATTTTAGAGAGGCTCTTTCTCTGCTGGCTGCAGGTCCCCACACTCTGCACATCCCTGCAGAGTCACGCTGGCCTAATTATGTCTTCAAGCAAACACAACTTATTTACTAAATGTGCTGGGTTCTGCCATTGGCACCGCCGTGCGTTCAGAGCCCACGGCCGCAGCCGCTCCCCACGGCCGACAGACACTGCCCGCAGGACCAGCGATCCCATGCCAGGAGGAGCACTCCCATCCTGGCCCTTGGGGTCTGGAGGCACAAGCAGGTTCTGCCATTCTCCCCTTTCAGCAGCAGCACTGGGCGCTGTGTTTGTGGGTGGGTAGGAGGATGAGCTGCCAGCTCAGATCTATAATCTGTAGCAGCTTGTAAGAGGCACCCCCTCTTCCTGCCCTCCAGGAGCTAAAAACAGTCTGAAAGGTCCCTCTTCCCCCAGGAAGGAGGCATGTGGCATCCACTTGCATGGTGCAGAGTGGCTGAGGCTTTTTATACCCCCTGGAAGTGCTGCCGTGCTGTGCCCTCTCATGGCACACACAGCCCTGGCTGCAGCAGTGCTGCAGTGGTCACTGAACCACAGCCCAGTGCCCCTGCAGCTCCTGCGGGATGATGAGGACAAAGCATGTTTGCACTTTGCTTTGGGATCCATTGGAGCTCTTTTCTGAGTCAGTGTTGGAGTCGGGGGAAGCCAAAAGAGGCAACTCCCAGGGGAGACGTGTGTGCAACCACCTGGTGTGGGAGCAAAGGGGGGCACACTGCTCTCAATTTCCAGCTCCATGATAAACCTCTTTGAGTAACCCAGTCTTGCAATACATGTTTCAGTGGTTCCATCCCTTCAGTACCAGGCATCCATCCCCTGGGAAGCTGCAGAGGGCTCCTGTGGATCAGTGGGGCCATGCCCAGGCAGAGCCCTTTGCGGCGGCACTGCCTGCGGCCCCAGAGCAGCGTCCTCCAGACCAGGCATCCTGCTGCATCCAGCCCTGAGTTAATTACAGCATCGGCACCAGAGACTGCTGAAATGAAAGGGAAGGGTGAGCAGCTTTCTAGCTCTGCCTTTATTTTTTAACCCAAATTACGAGTCATGTTGGAAGAGAGAGGTGGTGACAGATAATAAAGTTCAATGGAATGGTCTGAGTGTGAAGTGGAAAACCAGGAAAGCCTCACATCTTGATCCCAAACTGGACATTGATATGCTGTGTGGCCTCGTTCCTGGTCTCCTCCATGTAAGCTGGGGAGTGGGGGATGCTTAGTCCGAGGGGCATTCCACAGATGACTTAGCTTTTGGGAAGTGCTTTGAAGATTTAACATGTCATATAAATGCAAGTGTTAGCACAGACAGCTTTTGTGTTGCAGCAGAACCAGAGACTGCAGCCCAGATCGGAGCCTCGCTTGGCTGTTCCGGCAGTCCAGAAGCTGCTGGCTGGAAAAGCCCGTGTCCCTGCCTGGGCAATCAGTACCTGTGTGGCCAGACTCAGGGGAGCTTGCCCAGAGCATACCCCTGGTGCCATTCCCAGGAGCTGGAAAGCTCAGGGGGCTTCCTGCAACCACCCATATCACTGAAGACCCTCAGGGAGCCCCAGCCCCCTGATCCCCTGAGTCCCCCGAGTGTGCTCAGCACCGCCGGATTCCTCAGCCTGGCCCCTCCTGAGGTGTCTGCAAGGTGACCAGGCACTCCATCTGTGGCCAGTGGTTTCCCTTGGGAATTCAGCGGGAACTGTGCGTTGCACTGTGAATGTGTGTCCCCCCAGCAGAGCCTCCGTCCCACCCGTTGCTCTGAGAGTGCAGCTAATGCAGCCTGGCCCTGAAAGACCAGGAAAACCGAAGGAGCAGTCACCAAACAGATCCGGGTGGAGACGAGCAGAAGCCGGCGTGCAGAGAACTATCTGCTGGACTTTGTTATCAGCACCTCCCCACTGCAGGGTCCTTCATAATTCTGTTTCCTTTCTATTCTAATCAGATGAAAATACAAACTGAGTGCTAATCACAGAGCACAAATAGGGAAGAATATGTAAAAAAAGAAAAACAACCTTCACCACCTTTGTTTTCAGTGAAGTTTATGCCATACATCACGTTTAGAACTGCTGGCGGATGAGCTGGTGCTGTTTGCAGCATCACTCACTAACCAGCGTGCGCCCCACCAGCCCAGCACACATCACCATAGGACAGACTACAAAGAAGCACCAAAGCAAAAGGAAACTTGAGATGAAGCAGTGTGAGGTCATTGGTTCCTGGCATTATCCTGAAGATGTTTGTCAACATTTTAATTTAGCCAAATGGCCATTATATTAAAGAAATAAAGAAATATTTTGTTTTGACATAATCATGATCTGGGGGGCAGAACTTTTGAAGAAACACATTAACCCTTTCCACACTGTACTTCTGAAGAATCCTGAGAGGAGGGCAGGAACGGCTGCAGCCTGATGGCATTATCTGAGACATCTTCAGATTTACAGTCTTGTCCTCTAATATTTGTAGTACTTGTACGTTGAAAACACAGGACTGAAACACCACAGGGTTTGTAAGGAAAATGGTTTCGGACCTTAACTGCCTCTCCTGCTCTTCTTAGGCAATCCATCAGTATGTGCGAGCAGGCAGACTTGAGATAGGAATTCAGCTGATAAAGGGAATGCAAATTACAGGTACTGTGAGATGGTCCCTGGCCTCCCTTGCCAAAACCAGTGCCTCGCTGGGCGGGAAGGGGCCCCTCAGGTCCCCCCGGGCTCGGCTCTCACTGCAGCACACGGACTCTTCCCGCAGGGAGCCGTGGCAGGTGCTGGCCGTGCTCAGCACCCAGTTGTGGCCCCGTGCCCCAGCACCAGCCCACTGCCGACCAGCCTGGAACTGGAAACACTGGGAGCCGCTGGAGCCCAGGTGATGGCACCAGAAGGCATAAAGAGGGTCAGCCCGGCCCTGCTAACGCTGTCCAGGTCCCCTTGTCCCACAGAGCGGGCGCCGTCGAGGTGAGCATCCCTAGGAATGGGAGGCTGGAGCGGTCGCTGCGTGTCCGGAGTACCAGGCTGCAGGATCGGGTCTGGCACACGCTGGTCCCCCAGCAGGCCCATGCCAGCCCCCGGTGCCAGGGCTGCCCTGGGCCCTCGGCCACATCGCGGCTGTGCTGCGGGGCCACGCGGCCGCTGCAGGCCCGGGCTTGAGCCCGTGCGAGCGCCCGGCGTCCGCCAGCGCAGCCGGGAGCCGAACAGGTTGGGCGACTCCTGTGGGAGGAATAATCGCTGGCGTTGATTCAGCGAGCTGAGGCAGCCAAACCGGGCGAGGATGGCACCGCGGAGCCACCCGCGGCCCTGCCAGGTACCCCCGGCGAGTGGTGGCGTTTGAAGGACTTTTTATAGAAGTGCTGTGGAAGCGGGCAGGGAGCGAGCCGAGCCCGCGCTGTCTGCGAGCGGCGGCGGCGTGTGGGTGTGCGAGGGATGTGCGCAGCGAGCCGCGGTGCAGCCCGAGCCCAGCACAAACAGGTCGGGGCTGATGTTTATCAGGGACTCTCATCTCCTGAGCTGGTGAATTTTTTCCGTGCCGTGTCAGTTCTGCTGCGCGGAGCAGGAGCGCTCAGCCTGCCCTACGCTCGGCGTCGGGGGAGCGCCCGGCCCGGCTCCGGGCCCCTCTGCCCGGCGAGCAGGACCTGGGGCTCCCGTCCCCGGCACCAGTCCGGACCCGTCCCCTCGCACCAACTGAGTCAGGGGTGACTCATTTCCAACGGGGCTGCAAGCGCAGCGGGTGCGTTTGCAGATTGGCTGCCGAGGCGCAGCTCTGGATGTAGGTGGCTGCGTTACACACTCCAGCAGCGCAGCTCTGCTCCGTGCTCCCTCCTCCCTCGCCCTCCGTGCAGGATAGCTGCCTGAGCCCAGGATCTGGTTCTCGCAGGCGCAGGAAGGCATCTCAGCCGGCTGCGGTGGATGGGTGTGGATGGCCCCGTCCCCGCTCCTGAAGGGGCTCTGCACTGAAGATGGATGACTTGGCTCTCCTTGACCTGTTGGAGTGTCCCGTGTGCTTTGAAAAGCTCGACGCCACAGCAAAGGTGCTGCCGTGCCAGCACACATTCTGCAAGCCCTGTCTGCAGAGGATCTTGAAATCCCAGAAGGAGCTCCGGTGCCCCGAGTGCAGGACCCTCGTCCTGTGCAGCATTGAGCAGCTGCCCTCCAACCTGCTCCTCATTCGCCTTCTGGATGGAGTCAGGTGTGGACAAAACGTCACCAGGTTTGGCTCGATCCAGAGGTCAGGGGTCCTGTCTTCCCCCGCCTCCATCAGGAGAGTCCCCAGGGGACTACAGCTGCATCAGCACCGGCTGGCAACAAACCCCAGGATCCACATGGAAGGGGTAAGGAGGTTCTTAGTTCTTATGTTCTTTCTTCTGCCCAAGAGCATAGAAAGGTTCCTGCTGTGTGCCCAGAACCAGGAACCTTCTCTGTTAGCAGCACTGCAGAGTGTCTGAAGTGAGAGTGAGTGTTTTGTTTGTAAATTTGGCTGCTGTTTCGATGTGATACTTGACAATTTCAAGTTCATCACAGCAGAAATTGAATTGACTCCCAGGCTGAGACAAAGCCAGCCTGCCCTTCTCCTTACAAAAACTTCCCAGCAGCTCTTTTCTCCCAGAGTTTTCAGATGCTTCCTGGCTTTTGAGGGTATTTCAGGGACTTTCGGGAAATACACTGCTTTTGACTGATAGCAATTAAGTCAGTAATTGCAGAGCTGTAACTGTTAGTGGTGGAGAAGGTATTCCCATAGCTGCACCTCAGTTTCCCCGCACTGGAAAAGAAGGGGGGTGCCCAGTGATGCTGCTGTTCCTTCCAAAGTTCTTGGAGGTTCACTAGTTAAAAATACTGAATTTGACTCACTTACCGACTGTACCTAGGGATGATTTACTAGGCTAATTTTAAAATTCTAAGTTCTTTCCATCATTTTCTTTAACAATACAAAAGCTTTTCTTGAATAATGAGGACATGATATTAGACCTGTTAAAAGAGCTTGGCTCAGATGGAATTTAGGGTAGAGACTTGTGGCTTCACCTTTCCCACATTATATTCCTGGATTTCCATTTCTCTCACCTGAACTGTTCTGTACAATGCCTCTACAAACCTTTTAATAACACCCAAAAGCTTGGCTGGAAGGGCTGTTCAGTCCCAGAGTGCCGGTCAGAACACGGAGCTGTAAAGGTCTTGGCAGGCACGGGACAGGTGTCCTGTGGGTATGAGCTGGCACGTGTATCCCAGGGAATCTCTGCGGTGTTGATGAGGGATCTGGATGGATCACACACCAAAACCAGGCATCCCTCGGGACCTGCTCTCTCTGGTGTCCCACTGGAGCATGTGGCAGTGCAGGCCTGAGCCAGAGGCGCCGTGTCCCCTTCCCGGGAGCGCTGCCCAGGCGCAGCACAGCCAGGGACAGGCGGCGGGGGCGGGTGGGTGACCCTGCCCAGCCCAGAGCACTGTCCTGGCTGCAGCACCGGGAGGTGCCCGGGGGCCAGGGGGAGAGTGGAGCAGGTCCTCGGGCTGCCGATGGCTCCCTCCACAGGGCCCTGCTCTGGCGGGGGCTGCGGCGGCAGCGAGAGCCTTGCTGGGAGCCACCAGCTCTCCAGGGGAGCTGCAGGAGCTGCTGGTGCCATTTGTGCAAGGTGCAAACCATCCGACAGTGACGGGCTTCAGTCACTGCCATCCTGGGTGGCATTCCAGCTGACAAGGACAACGTTGTAGTTTTTCCAGCTGGGGTCCCCTGGCCCTGGATAAAAGAGCACAAATACACTTGTCTGGTTTTCTTGTCTCTCACTCATTTCACGTTTCTTTAACTGGTTCTCAGGACAGGTAGGAACTTGCTGCTGGTTTATAATGGCAACATCCATCCATCTATAGCTCCCGAAAGCTTTTAAGACCAATTTTAAGACCAAACTCCTGGGAATCAACACAGCCAGCGAGCACTGGGGGTGCAGTGGCTGTGGCTGGCTCCCTGGCACTGGGACAGCCCTCTGAGCTCCTGTGCCTGTCTGGGAAGGGATCTAAAACACATTACACTGAAATTCTCTTAGACGTAATTAGTTACTTAATTATAGAACACTTTGGAGTCCTCTGCTGCAAGGTGAAGAATGCAACGTATTAGTCACATTTTGGTCTTAGTGGTTTTAAATACCTGCATTCAGGACCAGCCGTTACTTTGGGTACTCCAGTGGGATGTTAATGGATTTGGAGCCTCCCCTGAGCTGGCACTTGGTGACAGCAGCACGTCACCCAGCACAGCAGGGACACATTTGAAAGTGCCTGTGCAGTGCAAAGATGAGTGATGAGGGTGACTTGTCATCACCCTACCCCACGGATGCTTGCGTTCCAGGGTATTCACCTGAAGGAATCTGGGTAAGCAGAGACCTCCAGATGTTTGTGAACCTCAGAGAAGATTCTTTTTGTCAGAAATCATAGTGAGAGCAGCTGCCCTGCAGTGCTGCTCACCCCACCACAGCCCTACCCTGGGTACTCAGAATTGCAGTGTCCACGTGCTGCTGCAGCAGAAGGTCGTGTGCTCCCCAAAAACAGACTGCCCCAATCTGCAAGGGCTGCTAATTACCCCTAACACCATCCACCACCTTGTGCTACAAAGCAAATACCACTGACGTGCCGCACACAGCTCTGCAGCCAGAGCCACCTCCCAACGCAGGATAGGGGCCAGCATTTGGTTTTACCAAAGCTGTTCTATAAATAAACTTCCTTTACTCCCTGGAGCTGAGAACATCACAAGTTTGATCAAAGTTTCTCTCTCAGCAGAAATGTTTCCTTGCCAGCTCTTTGCTCTTCATGCTCATGAGCGTCCTTGAAGGCAAAACGTAAAATCAATCCCTCATCACCCAGCAAGCCAAGAGCTCGTCTCATTCTGAGCAGGAAGATCAAGCAGGCCCCCATGGAGCTGCTGGATTAGCACAAATATAGCACTCGGTTTGCAGTCAGGAATTTCCCAGAGCCAGTTGTTAAAAAACAGGGAATTTTCTAATTACAGCCCATCCCAAGCGATTTATTTGCTGGCATTTAAATCCCTTTTGAATCCACTTCCTACGAGCTAACGTGGTGTGGGCACGTGCTGGCTTTGTGCACGTGGACCAGTCCGTGCGTAACCACGGCCGGGCCATGCTGGGTCCTGCTCAGCCCCTGGAGCCCCCGGCCCTGAGCCCCTGCACTGCCCCACAGCTGCTCCTGGCACCTCAGGCCAGCCCTTCAGATCTTGAACATCAATGCAGAGAGGACAAGACTTGGGATTTTCAGAATCTCCACATAATAAACTGTCTGGAATTTAAGAATAAAAGGACTTGCTGGGAGGTGTATGCGTAAATAAGCCACGCTGAAGCCTTTGAACTCTTAGGAACCGCCCCTGGCATGTGCCGGGTGTGGTTACAGCTTGTGCTGAAGCTCCTCCTCACCTGGCTGCAGCCCCAGCGTGAGCTGGTGAGCAAGCAGGCCATGTGTGCTGAGGTGTGCATGAACCTCCCACACCTCTTCAGGGGGACTGGATGACCCAGCTGCACCCTGCACATGGCAAAACTCCATCCAGGTCACCAAACAGCTGCTGGGGTGCTGAACTTTGTCATGCAACAAGCATGGGACAGTGAGCCAGAGGAAAAAGTTCTGAGTATGACAGCTTGCCATAGGAAAACACAGACCACGCAGATTTAACTGTGACTTGGGCTATTTTCTCTTTGCATGAACTGAGTGCTCAACACCCCCTTCCAGCATTTCATGGGAGATAGACAGATAACACCTCTATTGGGATAAAAATACTCTGCACTCCAACGTCCCACCTTCACACGGACGTCTATAGATAGTGCCTGCGTCTTGGTATTTTCTTCTCCTCCAGAATCATCTCCAACTCCTTTCTGCGTTTGACAGACAGGACTTGGATTGCTGGAGCTTCTTGAAGTCTTGTTCAAAGCAAACTCCGTGTTTGAACCTGGCAGAGGCAAGCGAGTTTCCTGGCCCTCTCACTGAGCCAACCCCCTTCCCCACCCTCCCAAAACCTCCAGTAGTTCCTGTGTATTCACAGCAATGACCTCAAAATGTGTGTCACATCCCCTTGGGCTGGATAAGCGCTGTGGGGATGTCACACACCCGCGGATGCTGCCCAGGCCTGGGCTCTGCCTGAGGTGGTGGTGCCAGCTCCTTTCCCACCAGAGCATCCTCGCACCCCACAGCTGCTGGGGTCGGTGGGGGTGTGCCACAGAGCCCCTCAGCTGGACACGGAGATGATTCATTTGGCTGCAAAATTCTGTGTGGTCTTACAGCCTTTCTGGAGAAAGGATTTGTCCCAAGTCTCCTTCACTGCCATGTCCCATCAGGGTTTGTCGCATTCCAACAGAATGAGGAGCTGCTCCCACAGTGCTGCCGGCACCTTGTGCCAGACATTGGTGTGATTTCTCCCTTTGCACATAGTTTTAGCACTTTTATCTACTGCAAAGAGAGTGAGGTCACCTCAACATAGGCTGATGGACAACACACACCCCAAAAGCTGTGTGAGCAACAGACCGGGCACAGGGCTCGCTGGGTGGTACCTCGGGTGGCGAGAAGCCCAAAGACCTCCACGGCCAACAGCAGGAGCCAGTTTCCCTGGTTTTACAAAATTAGGTACCAAGCTGCAAACACATAAAAGTGTTTTAATTTGTTTCCAAGGCAATGAGTCAGGCTCAGATGGCGAGTCAGGAATAGCACAGCAGGGCTCCTCCGCGAGCTCACCTGCGCAGTGCCGTGGTCAGCCAGGAGCCTCAAAGTCTGAGTCCTCCTCTTCTCACATTTTCCCTGCTGGTTGCTGGCCACTGTCCCTGGGTCCACGGAGTTGGTCGCTGGCCTGAGTTTGTGTTTTCCCTCTAGAGGGCAGGGTGGGGAGGAGGCACACTCCCGAGCAGCTCTGCAGTGTGCCGGGGCTGGAGGCAGCGGTGTCCTGAGAGGCGTGAGGGCTCTCCCTGCTGCCAGCACCGTCTTGGCTTGCAGAGTGCCCAGGCCCGGTGCCCACTGGCAGAGGTGGCCGTGTTGCCCAGGGCTGGCAGCGCTGGCTGAGGAGCCACATCAGCGCTCCCTTTCCCAGCACAGGGAGGGCACTGAACCAGAAGGGAGAGGGCTCAGGAGCAGCAGGAGGAGGGAGCAGGATGCAGGTTTCCTCCCTGCACAATAAACAGCCTCTTCTGAGAACGGTGGTGCTGAGGCAGAGCATCATGACTGGGCACGCCGAGGGCTGACAGAGTTTGTTTTCTGTGCAGCTTAAACCCATGACACACAACTTAACCACTGCCCGGGACTGCTGACAGCAGCACAGACACATCTGATACAGCAGCAGTGAGCCAAGAGGCATGAGAGGGTTTCACGCAGACACTGCAGCTTGAGCTCGCCAGGACCCGGGCCCCAGCATCCCCCTGCCAGGTCCTCTCTTTCCTCTCACAGACCTGTCCCTGCTCTCCCTGTGCTCCTCTGGCTCTGCCAGCACCCAGGAGCAAAGCCACACTCAGGTCCAGCTCCAGCCCTGGGCATTCCTCCTGCTCACCTGAATGTCCCCAGTGTTTCACAGAGGCAAAGTGAAGCCTGGTCCAGCTGTGTCCTCCTGGGGAGCCGTGGGGGCATCACCAACACATGGCCAGGCATTCCTCTCGGGGCTGGGTGCCAGCAGTGGTGCCTCAGCATCTCTCATCTTCTCCATCAGAGAAGCTGCTCTGTGTTTTCTTTAATCATTTTCCCCATTTTCCATGTCACCTTTGCATTCCAAAGCCAGAACTACAACAGGCCACGTTCAGAAGTGACACGAGCCTTGATGCAGTGGCACCCCAGGGCTGTGAGTGAGCAGGGGGGGTAAGTGCTCCCAGTGCCTCTGCCGTCTCCCCAGCAGCTGCAGCCATGCAGATGGAGCAGCACAAAACCAGCTAAATCCATACAATTCACATCTCCAGCATCTCCCCATGACGGCCAATTGGCTCAGGAGCAGGTGGCCAGCAGCATTAGCCATGGCCAGTGCTAGCCTCCCATTTGGGCAGGCCCAGGAAGGAATGGGGCAACTCCAGGGCTGACGTGAGCAGGAGGGACTGGCTTTGTTCTCCCTGGTGCACACAGTCTACATGTGCTTGGAAGACAGGAACAATCCTCCTCAGGGAAGAAATAATGCAGAAACCACCCAACTCTCTGAATCCTCAGAATATAATTATATGAAGAGATTGAAATGACAAGTTCACTTTTGAAGGTTTTGTTCTCTGTGACAAGGCTGAAGTTATCTCCTCTGCCAAAATGCAGAAAAACAGAATTGTAATGGCAATTAATTTACATTCAAATAGCTCTTTTCATCTACCTGCAGAGGATCCTGCAGAGCCCTGAACTGTGCTAGCTGAGCACACAAGCAGGCAATGGGGCTCATTCATCCCATGGAGACATGGGCAGTTGTGGCAGGATGTTGGAGGCAGCTCTCAGTAATCAGAACGGATGGAGATGTTATTGATCATCTCTATAAAAAGCCAGCGTGTCCATGTCCTTCAGTGTCAGTGTGTGGATAATACCCAGCTCCACAGGCTCAGTGTAAGTCACAGCTCATCAGGAGCATGGCCTGGGCTGCGCCCTCAGATCTGTCCTGGAGTCACTGGCTGCCTCGGGGTGAGACACTCATGCTGCCCAGTGCTGTCCTGTCTCCTGCACAAGGTCCTTGGGAAGAAAAAGGATGTGGGGCCATGAAATCCAGATTGGGATCAGTCCCTTGGGGTTTGCTGCAGAGACATTCAGCAGAACAGGGCACAGGGGGAAGCTGCTCCAGGGCATACCCTGCATGGGGTTAGGAAAATCAAAGCTGGGAAAACACCAGCCCAAGCCCATCTGAGGCCATTCCTGATCCATCTGCCAGCAGCATCCCCACTGCTGGAGTCAGCAGGATGCCTGCCGAGGTTTGGGGGCCAGCTCCAATGCTGCATCAGGCAGTGGCAGTAAATCAGAAGGAAGCAGCCCTAGACATCCAGGGCAAGGAGCTGTCCCAAGGATCCACATGTCGCTCATCCCGCACATCCAGCCACGCTATCAGCGATGCTGGTGAGGTCAGAGCATCGGGGACACGGGAGGATCCCATCCAGCGTCACCAGCTGTGTCCCACTGAGCCGTGCTTGGAAGTGGGTGCAGGAGTCAGTGGATCCCAGCACAGACACGTTCGTGGCCTCGGCCTCACGCTCCCCTGGGGGATCCAGGCTGCAGCTCCGTCTCCTCGAGCAGAGCTGCTGTTGCCAGAGGACCGCACTGCTCCTCGGGGTGGTTTTAAAGGGAGTTGCCTGGGACAAGGTTTAGGGGCATTCCCAGCTTCCATCAGCAGCCTCTCCTCTTCCCTGTGCTCCTGCTTTTGCTCCCAGTGATCGCCTCCCCAGCCAGCCTCACACGCTGCTTCTCCTTCTCTTTTTTGTAAATTCCCATGCTCTGAGTACGGGTCTTACATGAGTCCCCGGCTGCCAATCGTGAGGAGTTATAACCAGCTCATTTCAGATAATTACAGAGTGCGTTTCTCTGCTAGGAAGAGATGCCCCAAATTGCTTCCTCACACACATGTACATATTTTTAATCTTCTTTGTTTTGTGCGGAGGGAGACTCAGAGGCATTGGATGGCTGCCCGGCACAACTGATGCCAAATGCCAAAAATAGTGAAAAAAATAAAATCTTTTCTCCGTTATTTGCCTCAAATCCACTGAGAATGGGGACAAGGAGTTGAAGTGCATCTGCCATGACCATCCCTGCTGGCAGAGTGGCCAAGGAGAGAAAAGCATCTCCCCCAGAGACGGTGCTGATGCAAGGGGGTTCTGCTGCACACCTGGCGTTACCCGCTGCCTTCTCTCCCTGGGGCGCTCCCACGCTCTCTGCAGGCAGCCCCAGGGCAGGGGTGCCCAGGGCTCAGCCGCTCCGACAGCCTGACGTCACTCCTGGGTCTCACTCACACGTGATGGAGGAGAAAACAGAGGGGAAAATCAGAAAAATGAGGCAGCATCGAAAAAAGTTACCGTCGCCCAGAAAATGGGTTTCTTCGCTGTAATTTCTCTCTCTCTGCTACTGGGCAGCAATACTCTACACAAATTTTCAGCAACCTTTAGGTGAGTTTTTCACAAAGCTGCTCCCAGTGTTTTCTCTCCGGGATGTTCAGACAGATGCCAAGCTTGCATGAGGGACTGGCCAGTGTGTGCAATACTTGGCTGAACATTTTTCTGCCACTACCACCCTGCAAAAAGGAAATGCTGCTTTGGATTAACTAAAAGCAACTGGACATGCTAACGGGAGAAGACTCCATCAAAACAAAGCAGGTCCTTCCTCCCCCCTGCCAGGATCGTGTTCTGGCCCGAGAAAGCCTCTCCCTCTGCCCTCAGCCCGGAGCGAGCCACCTCCAGGCACTCCTCGTCTTTATCGCCAGGTTAATTAGCACCCCAGTTTCTGCCTTTGCAATTAACCTACTTTAAATAAAGCAAAACAGATCCCTTGCAGAGGATCTGGGACGCCCAGGAGTGGACAGGAACCAGCCCAAACTGACACAGGGATCAGATCAGACCTGCAGCCGCAGGAGAGCGATGATGGGCCGTGAGACCGCCCGCCCGCCCTCGGGGCTCTGCTGCCCGACCCCAGCTCCAGCACCGTGGCTGCCACAGCGGGGTTCAGTTGTTCTTTCCTACACCCTACAAGCATGTTAAAAAGCAGAGACTCTGCATGTCTTCTGAAATCTTTATTTTGTGATGGGCCTGTACAGTAAAAACCACATTAGTTGCTCCCTGTGGGTAGGTAAAGGCTTAGTTTATGTCCTAAATGAAGCTGGGAAATTGATGGGATATTTTTAGCTCAGTATCTGAGCAGCCAAACAAAATTTTTTAAAAAAAATTTAAAATAGCAAAACCAAAAGACTTTGGAAAAAGCTGACTTGGGTTGGGAGATTTGAAAGGGCAGAAAAGTGTGAGGAAAGGGTTGAGGAGGAGAGCTGAAGGTTTTGAGTGTGGTTAGAGGAAGAAAGAGCCCATTTATCCAACCATCCATACATCGAAGTGGGGGGATGTGTTCAGCCAGCCCTAACACCACAAACATACCTGTCCCACCTGATTTTCGGGTATTTATCCCAGTCTGCCCTGCTGTCTCATCCTTTTGCCTGCTGAAGGAGGAATATTCCAGGCTCTCAGCACCCTGTTGCTTGCTCCCTGTTCCCGGTTAGCACCAGGTATGCATTTCATTTCAGAGTTTCTCTTATTTTCAATATATTTCCATAACTCGTTCATGCTGCCTTTAATGTTTTGCCATTCCCTCACATCCCAGACATTGCTGCTCCTCCTTCCCAAGCCCTGTTCTCGCACTTTGTAAGAGTCCCGTTTGTTTTCTGGTTGCTCCTGAGGCAGTCCAAGGTCTGTGCTCCTCATCCTTGTGTAACACCAGCAAGTGTGTCCCTGGGTGGTTCTGAAGGAGAGCTGCTGTCCGTTCTCACATCGAGCTGCTGTGTTCTCTATCCCCACGTTCTGTCTCTCATGGGAAAACACAGATGTCCAGGTGTGTGTTTGCAGGGAGTCTCCATGGCCCTGGCACAGACATGATCCCTGTTTTTCTGATGGAGAGCAACACTGGCCCAAGCCTCACTTTCCCCATTGCTCTTCTCCCAGCTATGTGCTGTCAGTGTCACTGAGCCAAGCGCACGTGTTTACTATGAGCACAAATTAAGAGAGAGAATGACTTAATTAGAACTAAACATTAAACTAATTGCTTCCCATTTCAAAGGCTTTGAAGTAAAAGCAGTACATGAAATTTTTCTCTTCTTGGTACCTTTTCCCTACAAGGCATCAGGGTTTGGGGATGCTGGAAGATGCCCTCTTTCCAAAAATGTAACAATTTCCATGCAAAATTCAATCTTTTCCACACTTCTGGAAACTAACGTTGAGTTTCTCACTTCTGCCTTCCTGACCTCTCAAAAGTGGCTGAGAGAGAGGGAGCTCTGCAGGAGTCCTGCCTGAGCCCAGGTCACAGGCACGGGTGGATTTGGGGAAATGCACAGTAAAAGGCAGGAAAAGCCGGAATGTGTCACTGGTACAGAAGTACTGTCTCCTGTGAGATCAGCGGGAGGGGGTGACTGTGGCTTGGAGAAACTGCAGAGCATGGTCCTCACCAGGCCACAGCACTTGGCAGCCTCTGAAGGGAGGAGAGGGACAGCCCAGACGTGCAGAGACCAGCGAGGAAGCAGCTGACCAGCCTCTTGTCCCTGGGCACTGGCTCTTCTGCTTAAAGCTGTTCAGGGCTCTAGAGCTAGGGACAATCCCAGCTTCCCAGCACGGAGCTCACGCAGCTGTGCCACCAGCTAAGAGGCCAGGAATGGAGCTCAGCATTTGGGTTACCCCCTTAAAATGTAGGGCTGCACTGTGCCTGGGAGGCCTCGCTGCGGGGAGGACAGGAGCTCCACACAGAGCTCTGGTACAGGCAGGGCTCAGCACAGCAGTTGTTTTAGGGGAACTTTGTAATTTCATTTTGGTGAGAGTCAAGATTGTAAAGTCCCTGCATCTCTTCTGGGTTTGGCATATCCCTTCTATGTTGTACTACACTGCAACAACGATAACATTAAGCCAGTTCTTCCCATAACCCAGGAAAAGGCTGAAATAAACCCACAATCACATGTGTTAAAGCAGGGATAGAACCATGGGAGCGCAGAACCTGCACTCAGCTTGCTCTGCTGCATTCTCCTGGCAGGTGACAGCCACCAGGTCGGCTGGATGATGGCTGTGACCTCCAGTCCTTCTGAAATAGACATACCTGGGTCATTAAAATAGACATTGTGTTGGAGGAGCCCTTATAGCAGGCAGTAAGATCCCATGGGAAGACTAGTTTAAGGCCTTAACCATTTCTTAATATTCTTAAACAAGTCCAGCCTGCTTTTCGTCTTGATACAAACTTAGCATAAGTATTTGGGAGTTTGTCTTCATTAGTAAAACCCATCAAGAAAGGATGTGGGCAGTTAATCCTAATAAATGCATGCTTAAGCCTTAGACCTCTGCATTTTTTTCCCATTGATGCTTTTGGGGAATTCTGTCTGTGTCGGACAAACTGCAGGGGCTGTTTCTTGTCCCCCCAGGTGCCCCGAGCCAGGGCTCTGTACACCTACCGCGGGCACAACCCCGGGGAGCTGCGCTTCAACAAGGGGGACACCATCGTGCTGCTCCGGCAGCTGGATGAGAACTGGTACCTGGGCGAGGCCAACGGCATCAGCGGCGTTTTCCCGGCCAGCTCCGTGCAGGTCATCAAGCACCTGCCCCTGCCCCGCCCGCTCTTCGGCCTCGACCTGCGGGGCCGGGACAAGGCGGAGCACAAGGACAGCCTGACCTTCCGCAAGGTACCGCCCGCAGCACCGGGACGCGGACGGGCGCGGGGCGCTGCCCTGGACTGCGCGGGGCTCTGCCGCTCCCCAGCTCCTCGGAAGCTCCTCTCCGGTGTCAGGAGAGTTCCCAAGCCCCCTCAGACACTGCTGCCAGCAGTTAACCCTCCCCTCCGGTTGCCCCGTGGGCGCAGAGGGTGACAAAGAGCATCCAGAGAGGGATGCAGGTGGCCCCCCGCCTCGGCCGGCGCCAGCTCTGCGCGTCGCAGGCGGCGTTCCCGGGGCTGCGGTTCCAGAGACCTTCCAGCCACCCGCTCCCTGGCAGAATTTTGTCAGCACTGGTCTAGACGTTAATTGTGTTGTGCAGTTTAGCTTGAGATGCAGGGTGTAAATGGCACCGGCACCAGTTCCTAGAAATAAAATTAATACTTGTAATGCCCATAATTACAGCAAGCTCTGCTTTGTGGCTGTTTTATAGGAGGACACAAGCAAAACATCTTATTTGAAGCTCTAATATATTTTTTTAAATGTCTTTTCATTTAATGAAATCATTTTAGCTTCAGTAATGACTTATTCAAGTCTGGCATTAACAGGCACAAGTTAGTTAAGGGACACATAGATCCACCGAGGGATTAGAAATTAATTCTAGAGAAGGCAAAGGTAGGGCTACTGTGGGAGACACGAGGCTCTCCCGGCTCTGACACACAGTTTGTGTCCCATTTTATCATGTCTCCTGGTATTTAGATAGGCAGAAAAATGTTTCCAGTTTAGGCTAAAGTTTGCTCACACAGAGAAATGACAGGATGGCCGTGGCACATTTGTACCTACACACACTGTGGGCTTTAAGCCTTATTTTGGAGAAGGAAAATGAGAAAACCACGCCTGTTATAAAATAACAAAGTCTGGGAGCCACCTGTACCTCTCCTTCCACGGTCTCCCTGTCCATGCCAGGCATCGAGCACATTGCCTCCCACGAGTGGGTGAGAATCTCCAAGTTTTGCAACTCATTAATGTCAGCAGTAAATCATGATTAATTCCTCTGGCACCCATCGTGGTGAAAAACACTGTCACCACATGCCCTTTGCTACTAACACCCTGATCAGCAGTTTCCAAGAAATACTGTGTGAACACTGCCCATATGCAAACCTGGGGCCTGCCTCTCCCTCATTAACCCCAATCCTTGACAAGCCAGGATTTTTTCAATGGAAGCAGCATCAAGCCACGAATGTTCAAGTTGACAGAGATGGAACTGGGTGGATCTAATCCTGCTGGGAATGCCACCATCAGTGAGGGCCTCCCTGAGCCCATGCCGTACTGTCAGGTGCAGGGCTTGGGTGTCCTGCTGCAAGATGCACCCAACATGTGCCAGCACAGGGAAAGGGCGATGAGTCTAAACATCCCTTCTAATTCAGAGTTAGAGTTATTAAGCACAGCTCTCCCTGCACCTCTGCCAGCCAAAGCTTTGGACAAGGAACATGAGGGGAGCACTCATCCTCAGTAACCCCTTGTCTTAGCACAGGTTTTTCAAACCAATTTTAATTTTGCTGTCAGCTTTGAATTGGGAATTTTACAACCAGAATTTGTCACTGACAACAGATGAGAGAAATGACAGAGCCCCAAGATTTTAAAGATAACCTGTAATGCCACCTGAACTCTGCCTGCAGCTCTTCTGCCAGATGGGAAAGGGGAAACCGAACAGTTGGGGGCTGTGCCAGGTGTAACTTCTGAGACCCCATCACATCTCCTGTTGTCTCTTCCAGCCAAGCACCCCCGCTCAGCAGCTCCTGCAGGCCACCAAAAGCCACTGGTCCCCCCAGTTTAAGGGCACGTCCCTGCGAACGGCGTCTCCCAAGGCCAAGGCCGCGGATTCGGCGGCTTTCCCCAAGGTGCCTGACTCCAGACGGAAAAGTCTGCGGCAGTTCTCCATCACCACGGCACTCAACACCCTGAACCGCATGGTCCACGCGCCCACCGACCGCCCCGTGCTGGAGATCAGCTCCCCTGTGCTCATCAGCTCCAGCAACCCCACCGTGGCCACCCAGAGCAGCGAGAAAGCGGAGTTCCCCTACGGGACCCCTCTCCAGGTAAGGCAGGGGCAGTGCCGGGCTGCAGCCGAAACCTGGGGTGATCCTGAGACACACTGAATCTGGGGCTGAGATAGAAACCTACCCTAACCTTTGGGACTTCATCTGCTCGAGGCAGGAGTCTCATTCCTTCTTCCCACACTGACTAAAGATCTGAGTACAGAATCTTCACAGATACCTGAAATGGGAGAAAAAGGGGTTTTTTACATTTATATGACATCTTTCGTATTGAAGGTTGCTCCAACATTTTATAGAGCAATCACCCAGCCCCTGGCAGTCCATGTCCAGGCAGGCACTTTGTACTGAGCACCAGCCTGCAGAAAGCTGGGATGTGATATCCTGGGTTTTGGAAAGGAAATGAAACCCTACAGTAGTTCCATAATTCAACTGAAACTGTATCATGTCTCACACCCCCGAAGGGATCTTACCCAAAAGTCTCAGTGTGAGCTACTGCCAACAGCAGAAACAAGAGAGGGAACTTGTTATGGTTTGGCCTTAGAAGGGTTGGAAATTCCTTGCTTTCAAACAGCAGTGTTGCTCCCAGAGGTTTGCAGGGGAATCTGTGCCGTTTCTGGGGCTGCACAGGATGCAGCTTTCCCTTTCCATCTCGGGGTTTGGGCTGCGACGACTGAGCGGCAGAGCTGAGATTCCTTTGCAAGCCCAGGTAGGCATTGCCAGGGTACCTGGGAGGCCGAGGGAGCAGGGGGCTGCACCCCAGGCACAGGCAGCAGCAGCACACTGCTGGACAAGCCAAGCCAGAGGGGCTGTGCCGGGGGTTGTAGGGCTCCCCACAACAGGACCTGCCTGCCTGGCATTCCCACCACCAGGAAGCAGGTCGGACTCATTTCGGGCCGTAAAAGGGAATAACCAGCGCTGCCCCAGCCCTCCTCCTTCGGCTCCTGCTTCCCCTTGGCGGTGCCAAGCCGGGCTCAGGTGGAGCCAGAACCAGTTTGCAGGGCTGTGTGGCCGTGTCTGTGCATGTGCCTCTTGTGCAAGCGGCTGTGGGGTGAGGGCAGCGGGGCACCCACGCCCTCCCTCTCCGCCGCTGGAATCTCTGCCCAGTCACAACTGAGCTGATTCCCTGGGCTGGCGGTCCTTGGGTCAGGGAACATCTGTCTGGGAGCTGCTGCTCTCCCTTGCCCCAGTGAAGGGAGCTGATAAACCCCACAGCTGCCTCCCAGTACATCTGGCTTTCCTGAGTACTGAATGACTGGAACTTGCAGGGCCCGATGTCCAGGAGCACTGAGAGCTCCCACCGCCCACGATGGGATGGGGAAGGCTTCTCTCCCCACAAGGCACCGCGTGGACACTCTCAGTAGGGACTTGCCTGTGTCAGCAGTGCTGGGGGTCACACTGGTGACACACTAGAAAGGGAGATGCAGTGAGAGAGGGATTTCAGGAGAGGCGGGGAATTAAACCCTTTGTACTTACAAGGACTTGCAAGGTACTTGCAGGAGATCAGCAAAAGTGAATGCTGAAATCAGTTATATGTGGCTGGGAAATATTTCTTTCAATCTCTTTTCCTCTCTGCGTGTTGCAAATGCAAAGGCAGCTTTGAGGATGCTCTAAATGATGGGTGCTCCCAGGCAGAGGGGAGCACAGAGACGAAAAACATGGAGCTTTTCACCCAGAAGGGGACATTTCAACACAGTTCCATCAGGAAAACCAGCAAAAGGCTGTCATTTTGCCCTAATGCAGAAAAAAGAAACTCCAAATACCCAAATTTCAAGCATTTTGATTATGGTAATTAATAAAATTACAATTTCCAGTCAACTTTATGAGCACCTGGTCCAATCCTGCCTGGACTAAAAAACAAGGAATGCAGGGAAGGTTTGAAGCTGACCTGCCACTCCAGGTCCGAGACAGAAGCTGGAATTGCTGGGGTGTTTTAATTAATTTAATTTACTGGAGAGCACCAGAGCAGGTGAGTCATTTTTCTTTTTTCCTAGGTCCTTGCCAAGCCAGTGCTCCAGCACCGCATTACAGACATGACCACTAGAAATTAGATTTGAAATGAACATGAGATTAAAGCCCCAGCTCGCATCATTTAAGATCCTGTGGTCATTGCTGGGGAGCACAGCTGCCAGCCACATCCAAGTGCGGCGACGTTCCGCTGCCCTGAGCTTCCCGGGACACGGCTGCCACGGCCCTGCTCCGCTGCCCTGAGCTTCCCGGGACACGGCTGCCACGGCCCTGCCTCGCCGGGAGCTCCGCTCCCCCCGGCAGAGGCCACGCTCCTGCCACCACAGCTCAGCACGCAGCGCGGCACGGCCGAGGCACCGCCAGGGCTGCCGTCCAGCGTGCGCGGCGCTGGGTTCCAGCCGGGAATGAGCTGGTGCTGGCAGCTGTTCGCCCCGGGGCACGTTCTGTGCTGCAGAAGGGACAGCTCAGCACAAGAGCATCCCGAGGATGCCGGACTGCCTGCTGCCATCCTCCCTGCACACTTCCAGCGCAGCACTGAGTGCTCCCTCAGGTTATCCTGCTCCATCACTGCTCCCCCAGCTTCCCCACACCGCAGTTTTGCTGTCCCAACAAGCTCCGTTCTTAAAGGACAGGGTGAGCACCATCAGTCCAACCAAGCTGTGCCCTGGGACGTGTGGAAGGACCATGAGTCAAGCAGCTGAGAGAGCTGGGGGAAAAGGACGCTCAGGGGAGACCTTATTGCTCTCTGTAACTCTATGACAGGAGGGGGAGCCAGGTGGGAGTCGGGCTCTTCTCCCAGGCAAAGGGAGAATAATAAGTGACAGAAGAGGAAACAGCCTCAAGATGTGTCAGGGGAGGTTCAGGCTGGACATCAGGAATAATTTCCTCATGGAAAGGGTGGTCAGGCATTGGAAGGAGCTGCCTAGGGAGATGCTGGAGTCCCCATCCCTGGAGGTGTCCAAGGAACAACTGGACAGCACTCAGTGCTCTGGGCTGGGTGACAAGATGGGGATCGGTCACAGGTCTCCATGATCCTGGAGGTCTTTTCCAACCTAAATGATTCTGTGATTCAGAGTCTTCCTCTGGCTGCCTGGTCTTCTTTTAAGTCAAATGCTCCAGACTCTTCTATTTCCTGAAATGTCTTTGGTGGCTTTTCGAAGGGTGGGTGAAGCTGGTCAAATGTTTTAGCTGCTCCTCCAGTGGCTGAAAGAAGCTGATAACCAGATTAATACTTTGTTTCCTTTGCTTCCTTTCTCCCGTAGGTCAGCACCTCTTACTACCCCACACCAGCACCACTGGGGCCCCCGGCAGCCATCGTCACCCTTCCCCACCTGCAGCACCACGGGCCAGCTTACCTGTACGTAAGGAAACTGAAATACTTTAGGGGGCGGGGTGTGATTTCCTGTAGTCTCACCATGAGCTTGCTCCTGCCAGCCGGGAGCTGCAGACAGACCAGAGCACAGCTTGGATCCAAATGCAGATCCGTGTAGGAATGATCCGAGCAGGGAGTGGCAGAGACCTGATACCACAGCTGAGTGCATCCTTCTGCCTCCCTGCAGTATCTATGGAGAAACAGTTCTGCCTGTTTGTCAACAATACATGTGAATTTTTTTTAAGTGTAAAGCAACTAATTACTCCTTAAGTGCCTCTAGTTATTTATCCTGAAACGTTCATGGCTACTGGTGTTTTGAACAATCCAATTTCTGAAAACTTTTACAGAGTTAAACTTTGAAGATAACACTCTATGATGATTACATCAAGGTAAGATTCACCATCCTGGCACTTTAGTAATGCATCTAAAATAACAACAGCATCACAACATGCTGTTTACACAGCACTCAGCACCCCTGGTGCTGAGCCAGGCTGTGGGAATGCTGGTGCCCAGGAGCAGCACCCACAGCTTGGCACTGTGTTGGGACCCACACACATCATCATCGGTCAGCCGAGACTCCAGCACACACCTAATCCAAAGGACACAAGAACTCCCAAGACCGTAAAGTAATTTGCAGAAGGATGGTGCTAGAGCATCCCACCACCTGCCTGGTTTGCACAAATGCAATGTCAGACCAGCACCTGCACACCCTGCCTTTGAGGTGACTCCTGAACTGCCCTGAGCCCACCTGGGCTGTGCCAGACCCTGAGGGAGCAGCCCCTCACACAGACTGGCCCAGCAGGTCAAACCTTCAGATGCTCATGCTGAACAACAGGGAGAGAGAAACCTTTCTAAGAGAGTTCTGGGGAGAAACCTTTCTAAGAGAGTTCCCTGACTATCCAGACACCCAGTCTGTTGTTTCTGTTTTGTAAATAACACCTGATAATTGTGGTGTTGGGCTATAACTCATTGATTCTTGGAGCAGATCACATTCCCTTTGAATAAAACAGCAGTCCCATTAAATGTGTTACACTGGAGACAAATTCAAGTTCAAACTAAAGAACAAATAGGGGAAAGTTTTGAAAAATACACCATTTTCTTTTGCTGTTGTTTTGCTGTGTGCTCACACATGGGTCAGTGAGGAGAACAAAGCTTCAGCCCTTGGTCCTGATCCCAGACTCACACAAGAGAGGTCCAGAGGGGATTTCAGACTAATTTCTAGTCTGATTTCCTCACTACCCTGGAGTGGAGCCACGTACCTCCTCCTACCTCTTCCTCTGTCCACTTCATTCTCCATGGCCCCCAGTAGCAGCAACTCCAGTCCTTGTGTTCCAGTCAAGGAGAATGCAGGAGGGAGAGAGGGAGGGAGGAAGGAAGATGGGGCAAGAGAGGTGCTCTTCCCTGGGCCTCCAACACCTCCTGGTGATGCTCCAGGCAAGCAGATCCAAGGCCTCTGGTTTCAAAGGCAGAATGCATTCCTGATGCTATCTTGAACAGGGCACCATACTTGTGCTCTTTCAAGAGCTTTGCCTTAGGACAGGTACTTGTCAGGCCCTGATCGGTGTTTCTGATGGAGCACTCGCTGTTCGAGGTGCTGAGCAGCAGCTTCCTCCTCCCCAACATTTGTCACCCTGGGCTGGCACTTCTGGGACAGAAACCGTCCTCCTGACCTGCTTTGATCTCCGTTCCTGCTGGCTCTTCTTTTATTCATATCCCCTTTGGCCTGAGGTAACAGGCTGTTTCCTCCCTGCAAGTTCTCTCCACAAACGGCAGCACTCGAACACTCGATGCAGCACCGGCCGAAGAGGCTCCGGGCAAACAGCAGCTGCTCACCCGCAGCCAGCGGCACCGTCCCTCAGCACAGTTCAGCCCCGGAGCTCCAGCATGCTCCAGCCGCCCTGCACGGGGCAGTTCTGCCTCCCCTCATACCCTCTCTCCGCAGGTGCGTGGCTCTCCACTCCTACGCGGCTCATGGACCCGACGAGCTGGAGCTGCAGAAGGGAGAAGGAGTCCGTGTCTTCGGGAAGGACCAGGACGGGTGGCTGCGGGGCATGTCCCTCGCCACGGGCAGAGTCGGCCTCTTCCCCAGCAACTACGTCACTCCTCTCTTCAGGTCTGGGATTCCTTATGTGAAACAAAAACATGTGGAGAGGGAAGGGGGTAACACGTAGAACTTGGGGTCTTCTTGTTTCCACAGAGAAACCATGGCAAGGCATCCTCCCAGTAGTGACAAGGGCCAGGGGTTCCTCGCCAGGCGGGATGGCATCTGGCAGCTCTCACCCTTCTTTTCCAACAGGAAATCTAGTCTGTCCGACTCGAAGATGCCTTCCCTGTACACCTCATGGACGCTGTCGACCTCCTCGCTGTCCTCCCAAGGGAGCATGTCCGAAAACGGCCCAAGGCAGAGCAGAGCCCTGAAGCCGGTGCTGCTGCCCGTGCCCATCCCGTCCCCCGGGAGGAGCGCGGCGGGACCGGCCCCGCTGCGGCGCGGCCGCGGCAGCACCAGGAAGAGTAAGTGCTCGGGGGGCTCTGGGAGGGAGAAGATGGACACATTCCCCCACACCGCAGCACCTGCTGCGGCTAATGGTCCCACACCCCTGCTTGGCCCCAACGCTGGCTGCTTTGGGAATTCCAGGGGGTTTGACTCAGCGTGGAAAAATTCCTTGCAAAGCTTTATGCAGAGCTCCCGGTTATATTCTTTCCAAGGAGGCTGCAATGTTTATCTTCATCCCATACACGCTGTTTTGTAATACACTTCCGAGAGTATTTGGGGCACCAAGTGGTGTGTTCCCAGCCCTGGCAGGGGCCACTGCCAGTGGTTTTACACACGGAATCGGTGCCGGTGCACAGGGGTGGGCACGTGGTGGTCCCTGGGAGCTACAGCCCCACAGCATCCTGTGAGCAGGGCTATTGGTGCAGGGCTGTAACCACTGCTCACTCTGCACCATTTTGGATTCCTGACTAAATTCCTTTCCATGGTCCTTGCTCCCCAGACGGATCCCTGCAGAGGCCAGGGCAGGCAGGGACCCCCGTGCAGATCACCGGCTCTCTCAGGCGTCCCTCGGCTGCGGGGCGACCTCAGCACTTCCAGCTTTACCCGCACGTCAGCTCCCCAGCGCACAGCATCCCTCCCGGCGCTGGCATGGACGAGGCAACGAGGCCAAACGTCTCCCATGAGGCTTCCCCGGCGCTGCTGGTCAGGGGAGGGGAGAGCCGAACCCCCTCCGTGTGCAGCTCGGTGATCCTGGACTTCAAAGACGCCCCGGTGAAGAGCGAGGCAGCTCCAAAGCCGCCTGCGTCAGCCCCGCCGTCCATCCTGGTGAAACCAGAAACCTCCCGCAACAGCGCCGAAAAGGTACAGCCAGCACTGCCCAGCGCCCAGAGCGTCCCCTCGGAGCCAGCAGTGCCAGCCAGTACCAACCAGGGCCAAATCCCCCGAGGGCTTTGCTCCATCCTCACCACGTTTTCTTCCAATAGAAATCACTGGCATTGGCACATGCATTGAGAAATCGGGTATTTGTGTTGCTGACACAGCTGTTCAGATTAAGCCCTGAAGAAAGGCAGGACGCTGGGGGGGCTCTGTCTCTGTCACCAAGTTCAGTCACAAGCAGATCTCGAGACTTTTCTGAGGTCATAAACTGGGCAAGAATCTGTGAGTTTGGGAGCAAATGCCAGACTCGGTGTCAGGCAGAGCTTTGCAGAACTCCCCCATCTCCCTCATGGCGCTTGGGCTGAGCCATTTGGAATGGGAATTTCTTTCCCCTCCAGCAGCCAGAGAGAAATTTCATAAAGCTAAAATCACTCTGAAAATTGCTCTAGTGGAAGCTTCCCCTTCCCATGGTACCCAAAGACGTGCCCACATCGCTTCACAACCCCCCAAAGCCCAGCCAACCTCAGAGCTCCCAGGCAGCCCAGCGTCAGCTGAGAGAGCCCACGGGCCCTGCGGGGGCAGGACCTGCTGGTGCTGTGCTGCCTCCCACTCCTCCCCTCCACTGCCTGCCCCTAACTGGGTCGATGGCTCTCAGATCGGCCCTCCTTGGTCTCCAGTAGCTGCCAGCATTGCTGTGCTGGTCCCTGGCGCTCTCTTGCCATCAACCGCACAGCACCCTGGGCTTCTCTGCAGGCACCCCGTGCCCCCGGGAGGGTCCAGCCACCCCCTTAGGACTTCTTCCCGGTTGTGCAGGGGTCAGTGGGGAGGGTGGGCAGGGGCCGCTGTTCCCACCTGACTCTCGCTCCCTTCTCGCTGCAGCAAGTGAAGACGGTGAGGTTCCAGAACCACAGCCCGCCGCCGCCCAAGCGGCACAGCCTGCAGCCCTCGCCGAGCCTGCTCCGCAGCAGGACCGAGCCCGGGCCCGAGGGGCTCCTACCCGAGGCCGGCCTGGGCCCCGAGCTGCTGGTGCTGTACTCGCCCCGGCTGGGCTCCAGCCCCCTGCACCCGCGCCGGGCGCTGCACCCCAAGGCGCTGTCGCTGGACCTCTCGGGGCAGCTGACCTTCCCCATCAAGAAGAGCTACAGCAGCATCTCCGCAAACTGACCGGGTACCCCGCGCCTGCCTTCCTCCCCACCCCTGCTCCTCTCCCTCGGCGCAGGGCGAGCGCCCAGACCCTGCATCATCCCCCACCGCTGCCAGGGCCCGGTGCTCCGAGCCCCCACACCGCCGGCACCCTCAGGACCTGCGAGTCTGGGGCTTGCAGAGAACTGTGGAACCTCTGAGGGAACCCCCTGCCCCGGGGCTGCTCGAGCACAGGGAGATGTGTCAGGGGTCTGTGGCCTCCACAGAGCTGACATTCCCCAGGGTCGCTGCCTGTAGGGCACCACAGGAGCAGCGGGAGAGGAGGAAAGCGTGCAGGTATCGGAGTTACACTTGTTTTGATCTCCTCAGGGCTGCAGGAAAACCCACAGAGATCAAACACTGTCTCATTACCTGCCTGTCTCAGGATAAAGAAACCATAAATCAGAATCAGTCAGCTCCTGGCTGCTGGTTCACGCTGCCTTTGAGGAGAGGGGGTCACTCATTTTTTGTTAGGGTGGTTGCTTGCTTGCTTTTCTCATTGGTTTTAGCCCAGGAATTTTAACACAGAAGTCTAAAAGGTGATTTGGAGGGGAAAGAGCCAATGGAAAGAGCTTTGCCATCACTGCAGCCACCCGGGTTCTGCAGTGAGGGCACTGAATCTCCCTTCTCCTCCTGGCTTGTTTTCCTCTGATCACCTGTCAGCTACCTCCTGCCCATGAGCTCCTTCCAGCCCCTTCCCACTCAGATGTGGCTGCTGTAAATATCTTAAGTGGGATTCATGGGTTTCAGCCTACATTCAGATGCATGAAACATTGTCTACGTACCAGAAAGCAGAATTCAGAGTTCACCGTGCCCCAGACCCCCCTCTGCCCTGGCAGCACCAGCTCTGGCTTCCAGCTTACCCCAATCCAACCATTCTCCTGTGAATCCCGGGAAAGCCAGCAGAGCCGTGCTGGCTCACAGCTGTGCCTGCTCTCCATCAAACCTCTGCACAACAGGTTTTGGTTTTCATACTTAGTTTTCATTGCTGGTTTATCCATCAGCAGTTCCCACCCCAGCTCCAGGCACCGGCCCCCCGCTCTCCTGACAGTGGGAACTGTACTCCCTCCAAAACTGCCGTGAAACCCCGTCCATGGTTACCTGCACACAAACCCAGGGAAGGAACTCCAGTGTCGATGGAAACTCTCTGAGGCCCTGGTACAGCCTCAGAGAAAGACATTTTTTCCTGAAACTACACAAAGGGAATGGATTAAACAATTCACTATGCCACAACCCCTGGACCTTCCCTCTTCCAGATTCTCTCTGTTTGTGGAGCAGGAAAGCCTGCGGGGATTTTCAGCAACCTTCAAGGCACAGATCTGTCCTCACTCTGTGCTCTCTGTCAGTATTCCAGCTCCTGCAGAAACACCCTGACAAGCTGAAAACGTGCTGTGTGCCCAGGTATAACAGGTGGCAGCAGCTGCAAGAACAAGGGTGAGTCCAACTCAGCGATGCCACCTCAGAGACAGCTGAATACCTCGGGGGAGACAGACATGCTGGTCCTTTGCTGAGGACTCCTGTCATCCTTTTAAAGCTGAACCAGAAAGCAGCTGGCTCTATCGCTGAGACACATCCACACATCCCAGCACTCAGAAGTGGACAGAATTGCACTCAGTATGTCCAGGACCAGCCTGAGCAGTGCCTCACAGTGCTGGCTAGAAGGGGAAGGAACCTAATGCACCTCATCAGCTCTTCCCTGCACTTTGACACTGCAGCGAGAGGCAGCCACGAGCCCCCAGCCCCAGCAGAGATCCGTGTCCCAGAGAGCGCTGGGCCCAGAGGAGACTCGTCCTCCACCTGCCACAGGAAAGGTGGAATGATGATGTTCAGTCTCAGGAGGGAATTCTGCAAGGAATTCCGCAGGGCCGCTCTGATGGTGACTGGCTCCAGCACTGCTGCACACTGTTCCCCTGGGAGCCTGCAGTCCACAGGGATGAGTCCCTGCTCAGTGATCATGCGGATCTAATGGCCCCACGGTCAGAAAAGAGGAGCCGTTCAGCATCAGACCTGCTCAGGTGCCACCAGCCCAGGGCATGGCCAAGCTGCACGTGGGCATGGGCAGCTCCCCAGAGGAGGGGCCTGGGGCACTCAGTGTCCCCCAGAATGACCCTGCTGGGATCTGGTTCCTACTCGTCTTCCAGCCACTGAGCCTCTGACAGCCATTCCCAAGGGTCTTCCCTACAGCCATGTGGGCTTTTGCATGGAAGTCAAGAGGATTTTATTATAATTTCCTTAACATACCCACATAATTCCAAGAACCTGCAGCTTTAGAAATTGAGTATCCCCATCCTGGTAAGCTGAGAGTGACCCCAGTGTGCAGGATGCCAGGAATTCACTCCTCTCACTCTCCTGACAGCCCCGCTCTGCTCTCAGTAAAGGTCCATTTTCTAAAATGAACATCAGAAATCCCCTGTCAGGGCATGTGACCTCACACTTTTCACCCACGCTGTATCTTTAGTCCCAGGTGTTTCAATGAACACTTCTGTCCAACAGATTTATTTCCTAACTTCAGCCTGTTTAATTTTTCACAAGCCACCAAAGCAGAACAAGAACTGCTACAACTCCAAGCCTCCCCTCTAAATTCAGAAACCCCAGGAAATTATGTGGATAAAAAGGGTCTGGAATGAGCAGGTTTTGCTGTCCAGCCCCTGGTTCCTCCAGCTGCAGCCAGCCTGGGATAGTGGGGGGCCCATCAGCCCCTCCCTCCCTCTGGGAACTAGGAATGCAAACACTGGCTCCAAAACGTTTTAGTTGGAAACAGCAGAGCAGCCTGGGAGTGTGTAAAATCACGCATTTACCATTCTGAGGAGGTTTATTCATTGCCCGACAGTCATTGCAGTTCACTCGTGCAACAGCGTGTTTGAAGTGCAATCACAGCTCAAGACTTTTCAGGTTTTTTGTCATAAACTTTGGTATCTGTCTCATTTTAAAAGTAACATTTCCATATATTCATGAAACCAGTGTTTAGAACCCCAAACTGTCCATGAAGCGATGGGGACTTATCAGCAAAGTCCATGGGAGCTCCTCAGGCTGAGCCCTTTGCACGTGTTCCCCATGGGAAGTGGTGATGGATCAGACACTGCCTGGGGAACAGCACACAAGGGACCCCTCAGGGTCAGGCTGAGGAGGACTGTAAGGGTAAGGAAGAGGGGAAAAGATCTATTTACGCCAAAGTTACAGCCAAATAGATCTTAAAGGCAGAAGGGGTCAACAAAAGTTCCCTGATCCTTTGCATGACCAAGCAGGGAGTTCCATTGTCTACTTTCTGCACCCAGCCCAGGGAACGCTCCAATGAAATGTTACAGCCAGGTCACCATCAGTGAGAAACCATAAATTACTATTTTTACATATATATCTTAGAAACAGTAGGATGTATAACCTTTGATTAGTTGGTGATGGGTAGGAGGAATAAATCAAATATGTTTAGTTTATTGTTCAGAGACACTTGTACAAATTCAGGGATGCTGAATATTTTTTCCATGAAGTGAAGTTCATTTTTTAAAAGGTTTTTTCAATTTAAGGTACTATTTGGGAGAAAAGTCAATAAACAAGAAGATATTGGTTTCCTGTTTTGTATTAATCCTCAAGCTATTTATTTTGTATTTCTGTAAAAAATCCCAATGGTTTAAAGACATTTTAAGTTTTCAGAAGTTTATTCATCTAAGTTTATACCACTAATGTTTAGATCTGTAGCCTGTAGATAATTAATTAACTGGGGCCGAATGGATTACAGCCTCTCACGCACTGGAAGCACTGGGGGGGGGGCACTGGGGAAACACAGGGATCAGGAAAGCTTTGGCACCCACCATGTGAGACACCAAGCCATGGGAGCTGCTGCGGCACCATTAAAACTTTTTGCATGAAAAAGCCCAAGAATGTTTATTTTCACTTTCTTATTTCAGGTTTTGCCTGTTGGGAACAGGTGGCAAGGGAGGGGGTTACCGGGGCGAGGGGGTTACCTGATTCCAGGGCTGGGAACACAGACTCTGCTCTGCTGCTCATGGCCAGGTTCCAGCTCAAGCTCCTGGTGCTATTTTTGAGGCTCTTTGCAGGAATCCAGCAGGAACCTACAGTCAAACTACAGCAAATAAATTTGCATAAAATTTTCAGCTCACAGGTCCCAGCTGAAGATGGCAATTTAGGGTCACACTCTCAAAGCCACCACTGGGTCAGGAAACTGCTGTGATACAAGATCTGGGCATCGTATCCAGGTTTAACTCACCAGCATTACTGGGAGCTGTATCCAGGTTTAACTTCTCAAAGAGGCTGAGCAGCAGCAGAGACAGAGACTGCTGTAAAATACTTCTGCACTTTGTTTTTAAAAACCAGGCGTTTTGGGTGGTGAAGGAGAAGGACGGGATGGATGAAAGGAACCATGACTCAGGCTCCCTTGCAGGCAGGTTTTTAACAAGACACCCTCAGTGTGGGGCAGCGTTCCTGCAGGCTGGGACGGCCCACGGCTCCTGGGCCACCTGCCCAGCCCCCGGGAGCTCTGTCTGCTGTCACTGAGGGTCCCAGGGCACAGCGAGGAGGGTTCACACACAGCACACCCAAGGATCAGCTCTGTACATCCCACCCAGAGGGAGCTCCTGGGCCCGACCCAGTGACGGACCCTGCACAGGATGTGGCCCCTGTGCTCAGCCAGGCAGCACCACAGACCACCCACCATCCCCACAGGGCTCAGCCCTGGCAGTACAAAACCCACAGAACTGTTTTCAGAGAGCACCAAGTGCTCCCTGCCTTGGAACCCAACTCACAGCATCAACACAAAGCAGCTGATGATTTTCTCCTCTTCACGCATTTTGAAAGACACAAAAGAAACCTGGAGGGAAATGACATGACCCCTGCCAAAAGATACCATTTTGCTTTATGTCATACCTGTTCCCTTTCAACGATGCTTGTTCCCACTTCAAAGGTCAGGACAGGTTTTTCCAGGGTGGGAAGTAGTGTTTGGGTGCTGGGGATGTCCCTCTCTGGGCTCCTGAGCCCCAGCAGTTCTGAGCACTGACCATGGGACAGGAATGGGGGAAAGGGGGAGGCTGAGGAAGCCCCCAGCTCAATCACACTAATCAGATGGAGCCAAAGTCCAGCTCTGCTCAGCAGGAACTGATCCATACAAATGGAGATCCACAACCACAGAAACAGACCCTTCCAAAGCCCCCTCCCCACAGATCTCCCCAGCCCAGCAGCCCCTGTGCAGCTCCAGCTCATGGTGATGCTGCTGCTCCCTGCTGCAGCAGGAAATAATTCCCCCAGGTCACACCCTCCCTCTGACTCAACAAGGTTCTCTGAGGAGGAACTGCTGCTGCTTTAAACAAAACACAGGCTGTGGATGCTCCACTGGTGTCACACGGTAATTCTCTCTTCTGCCTCCAAAGTCTACAGGGATTAATAAACTGCTCTGAACTGAATTCCAGAGCAAGAAATTCCTCCCCAAGGCTCTTTGCAGAGAGACATTTCACAGGGTGATATGCAACAGCAAGTACTCCTCTCTCGCAGCTGTATGGCTTTTATATAGATCAATTATTTTATCTATCAGATTATTTACAGCATCAGCCAAGGATGGGGCTTCTCACTCTGCTCCATACTTGAGACCAGGAGTGAAAAGAAGTCCCATCTTGAGGCAGTACCCAGGAAAGAATAAACAGTGGAGAGTTTCCAGGGTACCTGTTTCTTTTCAAGAGAAGTCAAAGCACCAGAGGAAAATAGTTTTATTAAATCCCTGTTTAAAAGAGCAGGGACAACTCCCATGTGAACTCAGGTTGGTTGGGGTGGGCTTTTTTTTTTAATAGAACATATTCTCCCCTTTGTTTAATACAGATGCTTTAAAGTCCCTCCATGAACGTTCTCACTGCCAGGTACATGCCCGTTCAATGAACCAGGTAAACAATTGTGTCCCCAATGTCCCTTGTCAGGCCATTCTCAGTGACACAGACGTGCCTCTGGGCCAGGTCGATGTGGAAGATGGCTTGCTCCAGGATAGGAGTTTTCCCTGCTTCCTCTTTGCCAAGGACTGGAACACGACGGGGCCCAAGCACGGGATCATCAAACCTCATCAGCTTCACTTTGGAGAGATCTGCACAGAGAGAGCAGCTGGTCAGGCCACGGCAGCTGTACACAGGCCACAGCACCAACAGAGTTAACCACAGCAATGCTGAACCCTTGGAGCTTCCACATCTGCTCCAAGGAAACATAGTCTCATGGGAATAACTGTTGTGTTAAGGTTTACACCAATACAACACTGTCCTTCAGTGGCTACACAGTGAGTTACCAACAGAAATGGGGATAAACCACACAGAAACACCAGCTCCTAATACCACATTCCAAGCACTGAATTTGCTTTATCTGGCGCAGGACAGGTCTGAGTAACTGAACAGTTATTCCTCATTTTCTGAGGAATGAACTGCAGAGACTGGAAGGAAGAGGAAGGCGAGAGTTGATTTCAATACATTCCTTATTAAAAGGCAGACTAATAAGACTGCTAAGCAGACCAAGAAGCCTGGGACCCTTCAGCTAGAGCCTTCCTGCAAGTACAGCCTTCCAGCCCTGTGCCCAACAGCACACTGACACCTTCTGGGAAGACAGGGAGGAGTCCCTGTTTCACCTCATTGTTTTCAGCCATTCCCAAACCTCCACCGCCCAGGAGCTGGCAGTAACTCACATCACTGCACACACAGGGCATGTCCCACGTCCTCTGTCACACCCCTGTGTGCCCTCCCCTCAGCAGGTGGCACAGCTGGACACCTGGACTAGTGGTTACCTTTGATCCCTCTGTCCATCTTCATCAGGCGCCTGATCACGGTCTCCCTGTTGTCCCCTTGCCTGATGTCCATTTTTGTGGAGAAGTGGCCATTGGAGGGCTGAGGGTTGACCAGAAACACGGGCACGCCAGGCTGTGAGAAACAATACAGACCTTAAAGGAGAACCTGTGCTCGTGATCCCTCAGGGGAAACAAGAAACTAAACCAAATAAACACCTGCTGTCAATAAATCTTCTGGAGGGATAAAATCCCTTTAGAATCTGCCTGGCCACGCTGGATACCAGCACTGCCCCAAGCCTAAAATGCAGCCCAGAGTGTAACAAGGGTTTAGGACATATTTAGGGAAATCAATTACATTTTTACTTTTAAAAGAGTTAGAAATATTCATACACGATGAATATTCATGTCTGATCAAAGTTTTTAAATGGCATATTTACTTTTGTCTGGGTTTTTTTAAAGTTTCAAATTAAGTTTTCTGACTTCCAATATCTGAATTTCTGATTTTACCTCAGTTCTGAATATAGAAAATGGTTTTCCAGGACAGCAGTCTTCTTTGATTTTATCTTCTGCTTCAGAAGCAAACTTCACTTCAATGTGATCCAGCTGTAAAGAGAAAAAATGGGAGAGGAGGGAATAAGCAGGAGTGTAATGGCTTTAGAGGGAACAGCAGAGGTTACAGCCCCATCAAACAGCTGTTCATGTAGGAAAGGGGAAAGCAAACCTGCACTGACATAAGGCAACAAAAGCACACCTGAACCCACAAAATCTTGTTTGGAAGGGACCTCTGAGTCACCTACTCCCTGTGTGGGGTGCACAAGACCCCACTAGTCAGCCTCCGAGGACAGGGATCCCCAGAGCCCCCTCAGCCTCTCTGGCTGTTCCAAGCAGCGTATCCCTGTTCCAAGGATACACTGCTCCCTCCTCCACGTCAGTGGGCTGTGAAGATTTACAGACAGTTTAAAATAAAAGGCTGCTCACTCTTGGCTTTGCTCTGACATGGGACAAGCCCAGTGAAGTCACTCTTGTTTCACACTGTACAGGTTACATCCAGCTCTGCAATATATATAGTTTCTAATTCTTAAAAAACAACTGCTTTTGATTTTTGACTTTTGGCGTTGGGGTTTCTTGTTTGTTTTACGTTTTTTAACACCACATGCCTGAGCTGTCCCCTCATTACCATGCTGCCTATTAAACTAAATTCTGCTCATCATACGAAGCAGTGTAACTGCAACCAGACTGGATGCCTTTCACACAGCACAGTGTGAAAAGCCCTGCCCAGAGCCTGCTCCTTGCAGAGGGAAGACAGCCTGCTGCAGTCAACATGCCAGTGTAGGTGCCCAGTGACCGACTGTTCTTGCTAGTAACGCCTTGAAGCAGCTCCTTCTCGTTTCTTCAGCTGGAAACCTAAAATACAGACTGGCTCAGAGAAAAATGTCTCTTCAGAAGTGTCAGTGGATGTCACTGTCACAGATACATCCAGTACTGCAGTGAAAACCAGCCCTGTTTTCTGGGACCATGTTTGTAGTGCACACCCACCCCTGTATCTCATGCCAACACTGAACAGGTTGATATGCATCTATTTGACAAATGGAAACAGAAAGTTGATAAAAAACTGTTACTTGAGCAATGCACCCCCAGAAGTTAATGTAAAGAGGCTTACAGCCTTAGGGAAGGCTGCTGCTCCAGCTATCCCAATAAATGCCAAGTAGCAGGTGCCAAGTCTGTACCAACCTCCAGGGAATTTGTCAAGTAGACAATGTTCTCCATGAGCACTGCACGCTCATCAAACTCCAGTTCAAGATCAAGAACACGAGAACCATTTTTCTCCAAGTTTTCCTGTGCGGGGGGGAAAAAAAGTATTAAAACCCTCTAAAGGCTGCAAGTAAAACGATGCTTCAAAATGGCAAACTATCCACATTAGTCATGAAAAGAATAGGCTTGTAAATTCGAGAGCTCTCTGCTGGCACAACATTAACATAGGAGCAATAATTTTCTTGTAACAGGGCTTCTTCTACAGGGAGTTGGTGACACTGATGGGAGGAGTAAGAGCAATTAGAACACAGTTTTAATATAGAATTGAAAAGGTGTTTGACATTCACAGTTATTTAAATCCCTACTTAATGTGCAGGTTGAGAATTCACAAAATCAGTCAGCATTTCAGTCGTGTTTCACAGCAGGAAACTCAGGCTTATGACCCAGTTTAAAATAAAGGACGAGCCCACAACACCTGGACATGCTCACAGCAAGTTCTCTGCAGGGAAATAACAACCACTTTGTACGTTAACATAAAAGTAACTTAATTAGTCCAGAAAGCCAGCAGCAACAGTCACAAGAGACAGTATTAAAGGCAGTATAAAAACCACACAACTTTTTTTTTTTTTTTAACTAAAACAGAACTTCCTCTTTGGAGTCTAATCTGTCCCTGCCTGGCTCTCACATGCTGAGCCAGCTGTCTCCTTTGAAGCTCTGCTTTGTCAACCTCAGCATGGTTGTGGTTTCCTGGTTTCCTCGTCAGTTTAATGTGAAAGATTCCCTTTTAACATGGAACTGCTTCCCTTTGTAAATCACAGAGGTTCTCCTACATTTCAGCCCTCCTCTGACGAGTGGGAAGCACAAGCAGAAATGCTCCTTGTACCCTGGAATTGATGAATAATTGGTTTCAGAGAGAGACACTGATCAGGGGAGTCCAAGCTCAGATGTTTCCATGTCTCTGTGGGAAATTGGTTACTGCTCTTTGGAAGCAAAGGATGGATTTGAGGTGAGCCTCAGCTCCTTCCCTGTGCACCCCAGGATCACTCACTGCTGCCAGATTAAAGACACCAAAACACAGCAGTGTTTCAGCCCTAACTCTTAGGACTGAGAGCTTGTCTGACCTTTCCCAGCTGGATCAGTGGATCTAAGACATCCCTACTGTTCTTACAAGCTTAGACAGGAAGCTCCAGAACTGCTCTGTGCTCTCCGCTCCTCTGAAGGCTTCCAAGCTTCCATGAAAAGGAACAATCAGAATAACCCCACAGAGACAGCAAAGAGCACCTCCACTTAGAAAACATGACAAAGCTTACAAATAGATATTAATACATGCATTTCAAAAATCAAGCTAAAGCTTAAGGAGAAAAAGTAATTTTTTTTTTTACACTCACTGAGATTTTTTCCATCACTAATCCCTCTCAACTTCTACAGATCATGAAAAGTCATCAAAAAGGTTTTAAATCGTACACTGTGACCCCCCCCCCCATTTAAAAAAAAAATTATTAGTTCTTTGTTTCTTGGCTCTCCCTAGTTGCTGTATTGAATTTTCATCTGCAACAGCAAGCACAAAAAAGTCTCTTTAAAGAAATGGAAACCAAGATTTTCATAGACTCGCACAACTCAGGGAAAATAATGGACTACCAGAATATTAAGTGATAAACATAAGAATTACAGACAAAATTTGTAATTCCATTCAAGGCTTAGAACAGTCTGTTGTTTCCTCCCTTAAACACACTGCAATCAATTAACTCTGGCCTTACTTTTAACTTCCAATTTTTATGTCTCCAAAGCAACACTTGACTCATTTCAGCATGAAAAACTGGAGAAGTCAAATAGGATACATTTCAAATACAGAGGAACCCAGGTGTGTTTGAAGTACAGATTATATCACCCACAAAACACAGAAAGCACCAAGCCTCAACCAGATCGAGAGCTCACCTGGGCTAATTCACACAGAGACATTTTTATTATGTATCTCTTCTAGAGATGTTGAAGCTGTTTATAAACAAACCCATAAAGATGCCAAATGAGCAAAGGGCAAGGGGGAGACACTGCATTCACAAAAGCCTTTTCTGTACCAGAACTGTCCCTCTGACACTTACCTTAACCATGGCAACAAAAGGCATCACCTTCTTCATATACTTCTTCAGCTCTGGCAAGGTGTTCAGCTCACTGGCAATTACTTTATTATCTGGCAGTTGACCTCCACTGACCTAAACAGGGATGAACAATCATTAAAGGGAACAGCTATCATGAAAAATCTTGCCTTTCAATATCATATACCTTTCATGCCTTCCCATAAATACCAGCAAGGTTTGTCAGCATCATTGATTCCACAGACAGTTTTCTCATCCTTTTGAAGCCCAAACAGCATTTAACACTAATACAGAAAAAAAGCCTATACAATGCCCAAAGGTGAATACCCCCAAGAACAAATTCCACATAAGGAATATTGGTTTATCTCACTGCCACAAGCTGGAATAGTCGGGACTCCCTGATCTATCAGCTACAGCCCTGGTGTGTTCAAGCTGAGGACAGTTCATCAGGATCCCAAAAGCCACTCTCAGCAGTTTCCCCATGTCAGAAGAACAGATCCTTCTGCTTTCTTAATATATTTCTTCTCATGACTGATTTATTCCATTTCAAGCTATTTCTTGTAACTCTGCTGAGTGGTGTACACTTACCCAAGGACTAAACAAAGCTTCTTAGCCCACTTGCAGAGTAAGGCAGCAGTACTCTGTCAGTCAACCATGTTTCCTCAAAAATGTACTTGGAAAGAAGAATATTTAAAAGCTAACCACTTACAAATGAAAGAAACAACAGAACATGGGCATGCTTTTACTCAAATTGTCAAAACCAATGAAATGCAACTGTCAAATCAATGACAGCCCTTGGGACATTTTCATTAAGCATAAAAACTTACTGAATAATTGTAAAAGCGTAAAGAAAATTAATCTATTGAAATAATTTGGTAACAAGTTACAGCTTGTAAGCTTTCTACAGATGGAAAATGAGCCCACAAAAAGCAGGCAAGCAGCTGGAGGGCAGCGGAAGGGACGAGCACCTGGAAGTGCTTGCGCAGGATGGACAGGGTGGTGTGCTGCCAGGGCGGGTAGCTCTTTGCCACGTAGATGGTACAGTGAGAAGGCTTCTGGGAAGGCTCTTTAGCAGTTTTCTGAGGAAATAAAAACAATTAGGAAGGAGTCCCTAGGCAATACAGAACTATCCCGCGTGCACACAAACAGACGACCTTCACCTTTCCTTTCACAGGCGCCATGTAGCTCTTGAGGCGGAGCCGGAGGTCGTGAGCTGCTTCCATCAGGTACTGGGAGGAGCGAATCAGCACCTCATCCACGGGCCCTGCTGCCGGCCACGAGGCCCTCATGATGGAGTCAGGCTTTGGGCAGAGGAAGACACGAATACACTGAGGTGAACACACAGCAACTGGCGGGTTTTCCAACCATTATAGCTTGATTGGAAAACGGAGTTTAGCCAGTTTGGACCTCAGTGAGCACGCACCCATAACGAGGTTATAAAGGAGTGGGCACACAGCCAACAAGCACTTCTGTGCAAGTGTGTTCAGGACTGTACATACAATCACAGCTACCATATGGCTATGGAATGCCATCTACAAGCACAGGGCTTAAAAAAAATCAAAACAAAGTTTTATGCAGAAGTGTAAGACTATTGCATTGTTTCACTTAATTTTAGATCACCTCTTTGCAAGCAGACAATGATAGCGACTGGCATTAATGGTGCAAGTATCATCGCAGCAACAGGCCTGCAGTCACCGTCCCAGGGACAATGAGCCAGTATGACTCCTGGGATTCTGACACATTTCTTCTACTTGTACATGAATAATATCTGTAAGCCTGACTTGGGTGTTACTGAAATCCATAAAAGCTCAGATCTGAATCAACGACAGAACTGAAACATCAGTACCTTCCCCAGCAGGGACCAGATGTGCTCACACAGGTGGGGGCAGATGGGAGCCAGCAGCAGAGTCTGCACCTCGATGAACTGGAACACCAGCTCCCTGTGCATGCCCTCGATTGCCAGCTCCCGGTACTTGTCTTTCGCTGCCTGGAACAACAACACAGCCATCAGCACTCAGCTGCCAGGGAGCAACACCCAGAGTCAAACACACACACCTGTGGGCTCTAACACGCCTGCAGAACGTGAGCAGCTTGTAATAATCCATTACTGAGCTCTGGGAACTGTATTTTCCTGAAGCACCCACGTGTGAATCTGCCAGCTGGCCATTGGATTTTTGCATTTATGTGGTACTTAAAAAACTGTTTATTGGCACAGACATAAAAGACAAAAACGTCCACGGCTGTGTATCAGGCGCTGTCATCCCAAGTAACTTACATACAGATATTAATAAGGACTAAGAAAAAGGCAATGAATATGATCCATCATTACACATAATTCAGCCTATTTAACCCTACTCCTGAGTATCTCAAAGCAGCCACATGAAGAAGCATCTGTAATTCATTAAATAGAGCAGCATGGCTCTGCAGACACTCTGGAGACATGGTTTATGGAGGATATCAAAAAGCACTATGCTTCCAAGCAATTTCATTGATGTATTAGCTGGTTTTCTTATAAAGAGTCCTTTATCACAAAAGATATAAAGAAAGGCAATGCTCTTTTTAATAGTGTCTTTGTCTTTTCTTAAGCAGCTTCTTGCTCATATTAGATATCAGGACTATTTGCAGAATTGCATTTGTTTTCCTCAGGACCTTTGTAAACTGACACAAGCAGACCTCTACAATTCCACATTTATTCCCTTGAAGTATTCTTGTTTCTTGACACAATTCTGATTCCAATTCAGCTGTATAATTAAGGATCAGAGACAGAAAGATCAAAAGAAATCCACAAAGTAACAAATACCAGGTGTCACTTTCTTACAGCTCCTACCTGAAACTCAAAGAAACCAGTTTTCAGAGCTTCCTTAAACATCATCTTCTCGTAATTTTGGTCTGTCTTCATTATGCCTGCATTCATCTCACTGGGGAGGGAAGTGACAACATCAATACTGCACAGTGTGCCCCATGTAATGGCAACACTGTGTAAAACTCTCCAGTGCAGCCAAACCCCATAACCTATGCTGAAATGTGCTCTGTTTTATGGAATTCATTACTTGTAGAAAAAAATAACTACAGGATTCCTTCTTGCAAGGAAAAACCTGGCCCAAACTGTATTATTAACCTTTGTACCATACCTGGCAAAGACTCTGTCATTGAAGGTGCTGGCCGGGCCGCTCCTCAGGCTGTCTCTGTTTGCAATCATCTCCTTCACCCACTCCACCCACGTGTAGAGACGAAGAATACCAGCATCTGCCATGGCTTCCACAAAGTTGGCATCTTCAACAGTGTCTCCAGCATCAGCCAAGGCCAAACGCATGCCTGAAGGAAATGGGATCAGCTGCCAAAGCTGGATGCCATGAGCTGGCTGATATCCATGGAGTGCTGTGCCTCCTGCACCCTGACAGCTCACTGCAGTTGGAGTTAACAAATGCAAAGCCAGGTCACAAACTGCCTGGTCAGCCAGAGATGCCTCAAAGGAGGAACTTCCCCCAGGAGAGGAACACAGCCCTCCTTGGGGAAGGGACCAGACAGACACCAGAACCAGGAGACCAGTACAGTCACTGCCCAAAAGACAGGAGCATTGAAGTAGGAGCATGGCACACATGGATACGCAGGGCACAACCACGTACACACCCCACGCACGCCAGCAGTGTCCTGTGTCCTGATCTCTTCAGTGAGCGTAGAAAGATCAAACAGGCTGCTCCTGGAGGGCTCAGCCCCAGGAGCAGCTCCTGGCTGAACAAGGTGTGCTAACACAACCCAATCTTCCAAGTGGAGTTCAGCTTTTCAACAAGAACAGGTGGTAAGTGGCAGATTTATTGCTATTCAATACTCCAATAAACTCCTTTGACAGCAAAACACTCATTTTAGTCATTTTGGCATAATTGACAATCAGATGCAGGTCAGAACGCACTCACCATCTGCAGAAAACTTGTCAACAGCTTGAGTGAGGGTGAGGAAGTTGCCTGTCGATTTAGACATCTGAAAGAAAGATAAGAGTGTTTGTTTTCTCACACATCCTCTGTGTTGGTGGATAAGCAAGACAGACCCAACAAGGGTTTGGGCAAACCATTTTCTCATGAATCACAGCAAAAAACACTTTGGTAAATCTGAATGAGGTCTCACAGCAAAAGCAGACTCAACTCTGCATGCACTCAGCACCAACATATAATCCCAGAAATTCCCAAAATCAAACTTAAATAGAACTTTAAAACTGGAATATTCAGCTCACCCCATTATTGATTTTTCAAGAACTCCACTAGGGCTTGTTTTGGGGTTTTTTTGATTCATATCAGACAGTCTCCAAGGCCTAATTCCTGGGTTCAGGCACTTTTAATTCAATTCAGTGTCAGAATTTGAACATATTAGCAAGTTATTAGCACAAACTTTTTCCTCTCACTGCATCTACTCCAATGCTCTAAAAAGCTAAACTTTAGTTAAATAAATAAACATTCTATATTACCCTAAAACTTAACAGAAATGCACTGAACTCTTCACTAAATTGGTGAAACTACACAAAAGCTGACTTAACAGAAAGTGCTACACAGAATCACAGGCAAGGCAGGTCTTTAACTAATGAAAAACTGGAGGGCACTAATGAAGAAATGTCACTATTTCCGCTGCTTAAATCCCAAGAAGAAGTTTCTAGTCTGGCTAGCAAATGCCTATTTTGACAACACAAAAGCCATGTCACACAAAACCTCAGAGTACCTTTTCGGAATTGAGGAGCAGATGTCCATTGGCTCTCACAGCTACCGGCCATTTTTCTCTGTTTGAAGACAAGATACAAAGCTTTTGGCCAAGTAAATACATTTTCTCTTTTTAAAAAAAGGAACTAACATTTTATGTTACAGTTTGAGATGAACACCTTAAGTGGAATCTTCAAAAAAAAAAAAACCTAAGGGTTGTCTTACATATATTGAGTGTCTCTGAAGATGAAAAGAACTACAGTATAAAGGCTAAGGATTATCACTGCTGAAATGCAAGGCAGGGAGCAGTGCACCTGCAATTACAGTTCATTTACTTCACCTTCTTCTATTCAGATATTTTTAGTTTAAAGGCCAGTGATTGGCACTGCCCAAGAGCACACAATAGTGCTGGGTCCACATCTCTACCCATGAAGGAAGGAGAGATTAAATTGCCCACAATCATCTTTACTATACATCAGAAACCCACTTTTCCTATTTACAGTTTTATACAGCCCTTAAACCAAAGTTCAAGGGAATGCAAACTGTATCTTCACCCTAAAAGCATCATGTGATGGGCAAAGATTCTCAACCAGTCCTGCACAGCCCATGGGAGTATATATGGCTGTTTTAACCATCCTTAAGAAGACTTTATTATTAAGTCACATAAATTCCAGTGCAGGAATACAACTCAACACTGGAAAATCCATAGGAGGAGATATTGCAGAAAAAACAGGGGAAATAATGGTAAAAACCCCTTCCATTTCAGTAACTTCTATTATAGACAACTGTATCAAAGCTGCAATATGAAAGAATACATTTTCAACACAACTCTAAATGTTGTACAGTCCAAAGGCCATTAGCAAACGTGACAGAACTGCAAACTCTCCAGCTTTACCTCCTGCACATCTGCATCACATCCCAACCTACCTTTGCTCTGACCACATGGCCACATGATTGTAGAGGTAGTACGACAGGTGATTTGGAACAAGGTCTTTGCCAGAAACTCTGAGATCCACAGGATACCAAAATTCAAACTCCTCCTTCAGCTTATCCAACTTTTCTTTTGGAATCTCAGTTTTGGGGAATGGAGCTGTCTTGAAGAAGATGTAATCCCAAACCTCTTTGCTCATTTGATGCGCCCTGCACAGAATCAGTCCCACATTGCCAAGTCAGTAAAAGCTCCTCACACTCCACAGCACTTTCTATAAGGCAGCTTAAACCGTTGATCCATTCTTACAGCACAGTCCATGTGATCAGCAAATGTGGACAGAGTGCCCAGGGCCTTTGCCTGAGTTCAGGTCAGTGAATCCAACATCAGAAACAAATTCAGAACTGCTCAAGCCATGCCCTGCTTAAGCTGCCCTTTGAGATTTCCCAATAAAGCATGAAGACTCCCATAAAGAAAAAGTGATTAATAATTAAAGCGTAATCTTGAATGCCCTGGAAACTTGATCATTTCTTTTCCAAATGTCACCAACCCTCAGGACCACCTGTGACCTTAAGTGAACACTGAGAGCCCCTCACTGGCATTTCTCATGGAGCCATTCCTTCTGGCTCCCCAGAAGTCAAAGAGCAGGAGGACAGGAGAGAACTACTGTACAGTTCAAGGTTGCCTCCTACATGGAAAATATTTGTGGTCTTTTCCCACTTCGAATGCAATGAACATTTAAAACTAACATTCACTGCAAGACACATCTTACCAATTACCAGAGGTAGGATCCACAATTTTGAAGGAAAATACTGATGAGATGCAACTGACACCCACAGCTCTGCAGCCAACTGGGCTGCATTAACACCTATCTTTCTTGTTTCTACAGAGACTTTTACTCCTGGCTCTCAGAACTTCAGCAGACTGCACCAGATACTGCCTGCATGTACTCCAAATTAAATACTTTCAAGCCAAAGTTTGCTCCATGTTAGCATCTGCTAAGGGGCTTAGGCCTGTGCTATGCAGAGAGGAAGAGCATTCTGGACCCCAAGTACTTCCAGTACACATTAGAAAACCACCTCAGATAATGGTCTGTACTACTAGACCAGAATAAATCTTACAGGCTCAGGTTTGCTGGTTTGGTTCTGGCAGTTCTTGTTCTATGCTTTAAATTCCTGTGCTGTGACTGAGCTTGTGTTTGGTGCCAAATTCACTGTAACTGAAGGTGACTGACAGGATGGGCCATAAACCCCCTTTTCCTTCACACCACAGAGCAAGTATCAGTAAAAAGCATTTTCCAAGGCTGCTAGATGTTATCTACTCACAAAGGAGAGCACTCTAATTGTACATGCTTAATTACATCGAATCTGTAATTGAGGGCCCAGGATGCTCACTTCAAAGCTTGTTTCCAGACATGACTAGCTCGTGTGTAGCTTCTCTGTAATTAGAGAGGTTTGAGCCCAAATGACAGCCTTGCCCAGTCTCTCAGAGCTATTTCTGTCTGTAAGAATCAGAATCTTTACTTTGGAAATGGTTTTCAGATTAGCTAAACCATCAGATAAGAAAAGTTTCCATTCCAATAAGTAAACTACTCCAGAAATTAGTTCATAAACCACACAGAATTAGAGCAGATGATTCAAGGCACAATCTGAAGTGTTTCTTCAACTCCAGACTAAGCTGTACTTATCTCATCTCTCTGATTCCTATCACCACAGTTCAAAAGCCACTCCAACCAAGAGGTCACATGCCTCCTCCCTCTTGCTCTGAAGACTTCCACAGACAAGCTGTGGGTAAAAGATGGTTCTAAGCTTCCAGAAGAGTGACAGTGACAAAAAACAAGAGCTAAATCCTGTTCCCTCTGTACACTGAAGTCTACAATTCGTTATGGTGCACAACAGTCTCAGCAAGCAGACACCTCAGCAGCCACTGAGACCAATCACCAAACAACCTGCCAAGGACCATTGCAAGGCAAGTCAAATAAGTGTTGAAAAAGGTGATTTACTCTCCATACAGTTCTTTCAGAGATGTTTTCAGAGGCATTTCTCCACTCTCTCTCTCACTGCCTATCACACTCTTCTCTCCTTATTTCCCCTCTGCAGGCCTGTTCTAACTCAGCTCATGGTAGGTTAAGTTTAATAATAATGTTTTTTTACACACAAAAGCAAAGACTCAGCCTCCTTGGCAAGTCTTTCTGCAGAGCAATTGAGGAGATAAGCACACCCAGTTAAACAAGAGAACTTAATGGTTCACTCTCCTTACCTGATGCCCAGAGGAGATTCCCCTTGGCCCCTCAGGTTCCCTCCCTGCAGCAGGTGAGCCACGGTGTAATAGGCCATGTAGATAGTGGAGTCAGAGAGAGACTCTATCAGCCACTGCTCATCCCAAGGTAAGCGGGTCCCTGGACGGGGAAAGGTGGCTGTCAGGTACCGTAGCACCACCCCTACCCACACGCACGACTCCCAAGCACACGTAAGCAGTTCATGATTTTCAGTGCAGCATATAAACATACATATATACATTAGTAGTCATGCTTAGGTGTTTAAAAATATTTGTTTTAAAAATTAAATTATGCACTTGAAAATTTTACTCAAGCACAAACAGTTGCTGATTTTGAATCAGTTTCCTGACACAGCTCAGCTCAAGAACATCTGCTGTGGGTTACAGTGCACTTCTAGCAGCTGTCCCATGTCAGGCTACACAAGATGAAGGCTAGTCAGAATTCAAGGAGAAAACCCAAGAAGGGGTATTAGTTCCCTCTTCTGAGGTCCCTTCCAAGTCAATGGCCCAGGTAAAAAGCTACCGAGGTACTGCAGAGACTACCTGTAGTAATGCAAATTTTACCAGCCCCATTCATTTCCAACAAAGCACGCCTTCCCTGGGACACTGGGCCAAGATACAAGTTGGACAATGTTGTTCCCACACTTCCCTATACCACTGGGGATGTTACATAGCACTTAAGCCTTCCAGATGAAACGAGGAGTACCATCCTTACGAAGCACCAACTGAGAAAGGAGTGTTTTGCCTACCTAAGCCATACGTCCTGGAGCACGCGTGCTCTTGTAGCCAACTTAAGGTAGCTTCAAAATTTCTCCTAGTCTCTTCACAGAACCTGTAAGAAAGAAGCTCTTACTGCTTTCAGCCCTCTCAGACCCCACCACCAGCAGCAAAGTCACTCTCCTTTACAGCCACGTTCATAACTCACGTCTCCAGATGCTTCAAGCACTCTGACGCCTGTTTCTTCCAGCTCACTTCACCATAATCTAAGTACCTACAGTCAGGAAAGGTTTATTGTAATAAAGCAGTCGAGAAGTAGGGTACAATTGGAGCAACTTTATAACTACAGCTTTATTTCACTTACCACTGGTCACAAAGGGCCACGACACACTCATCAGCAGACCTCGACATAACTTGTTTCTCGGGTTCCATATAAATCATGGCTTCGCCCTAAGAGTTGAAAGGGCAATGAAAGCTGAGATTTAAGTACTTAGCAAAGTACTGAAAATCCTGACAACTTACTAAAAAGCATCCCCTCCAGTCTAATCTGGTTTACAGCATTTACTGCATGGCTCTCAGCACTGCCCAGGCTCTCTGCCTCAGTATTCCCCCACATAAAATGACACAAGGCTTGACTGTGTGCTTCTCCAAGGTACCAGCTCACAGCACTTTGTACAGAATGCATGAGGAAAAGGAGCACATAAGCACAAAATATTTCCCACTGGCTATGCCTCACTGATTGAAACAGCTCCAAAATCCTAAGGGACAGAGAGAGGGGGAAAGGCAAAGGAAAATGGGATGCTGAGCTTCAAATCTACTTGCACACACCATGTGTGCTGATGCAGGGTGATGGGTTACATTATGATCTGGACATAACAATGCCTCAACAACGAGAGAGTAATGACTAAATGCCTGAAGCCTCTCCCACTCCCGATCCTCATTAGGGAGCTTCATCAGAGGGATGCCACAATCACTGCTCGTTTACTGCTCTCCCTTCTCTGAAGGATGAGCCCAGCAATGGGGCATTTGCACATCACACGTCCCCTTCACCAGCTTGAAACAGACTTGACAGTTCAGGTCCTACACTTCCAGTATCCTCCCAGCTATATTAAAGAATAAATTGGACCACCAGAACATGTCCTAGGGCAGGTGATAGAATAAGGCAGGGAATAAGAGAACTCTAATTAAGCTACCCAGCCCATTCAGCCCAAGAACACCAGGTCCCTCTCTCTGCAGTGTTCTGTGCTCTGCAGCAACCCAAAGCACCCTGAGGGCTGCAGAACCACACCAGGAGTTTCTCTGGTGACTCAGTCCTGTGAAAAGGACAAAATGGACAATGCAGAAGCAGCTGTATGCACACTATCACATACCTTATCCAACATCAGCTTCTGAATGCGTTTCTTGACATCTTGAACTTTTTGTCCTTTGTATTCATCCACCAACATCACCTGTAAAACATGGGTCACAGGAGTTGGTTTTTTTTCAAAATTTAGCAAGAAATAGGTGCCACAGGTGCTCAAATCAATATAAGGAAGTAGCAGGTGCTGCCATCTTTGACATGCAAAAAATAAGAGTACAGGTGTTGGTTTTTTTCATTAATTGTAATCATCTTTACCCAAAACCAGTTTGTACACATGTCAGCATCCACATAGATGACAGAGTGCAGAAATAAAAACTGTTGCTTGCTTACAAAAGAACAGCTGAGAAATACACATAGTGAGCTACTGAGGTAAAGATAGGAGGAAAAAAACAAAACAAAACAACAACAAACAAAAGAAAACAACCAATACACCAAACAAACAAACCAACCACACAAAAAAACCCAACCCAAAAACAAAACAAAAAACCTGCAAACAGCACCACCTTGCTCATTTCATATCAGTTTCCCTATCTATACTTGCAACAAAATGGATCCGCTCCCCAGAAGGTGATCGCTTGTTCAGAAATCAGATTATAATGTTCAGAGAACACAGCAATGTATGAGTGGAAACTTTCTCCAATTCTACGTCACTCCCCCAACTGCAGAACCTTACTGCAGGAAGAGTCTAAATGAAAAGTGCTTTGGGAAAAAAGGACAGTGTCCCTCTTTCTTGAGGTTGTTGTTTTATTATTCTTTATCTACCTTTTTTTTCTCCTAATTAAACTCACCAGAATCTTTTACTACTTACTCCGTCATAGAATCCTTTCAGGTACAGTCTCTCCTTGGCCTCTGCAAGCTTCTCTCTGTCATTCTGGCTCTGGATCTTGAGCTCATCACAGACAAACGGAGCACAAAGGTTGCCATAGCCTGGGATTTCAATGATGGGCACCTGAGAATCAACAAAGGGCTGTCAAACCCCTCCTGCACCGCACTGCTCGCTCTGTACACTGACAGCATCCAGCACAGGTTACACAGGGCTTACAACATACTGGTGCAATTCCACTCCTCAGCCAGAAGCTCCCAGCAGTCCCCAGGGTGACTCTGAGCTGCCCAGGTGTATCCTGTGACATGACACCACACCAAGCTGTCCCAGCATGGGAGCTGGCGTGTGGAACCAAGGCTACTGCAGGATACTGGGATGGCTTTACCTGTAACCTGCATTTTCTAATGGAAACTGCCTCAGCCACGAGGCTGCACTAACAGTGAGGGACTTCAGCTTTTTGCATAGAACAGATACACTCCTCATCTGGCCATTAGGGCACTAAGTTTTAATCAACCAACAGGTCATCAGTATAACGATGCATTCCATTTTCCAAAACAATAATTCCCATAAAAACCGATACTTTTCTTTCTCTCTGAAGTACAGCATAGAACAACAAATCTTGGTTGCAACCCTTAACAGACCAAATGTTGTAACTACAAAAAAACATGAAAACTTTAAGTTTTTCAGCTCTTTCAACTGAAGAGGACTTTAAATAGAAACTCTGGAAGAGGTAGGCACAGCTCCTGGTTTGTTTCTCATCAGTGAGCACAACATCCTATGTGCTACAGATGGACACATCCGGGTGCACTCACCGGCTCGAATGGCAGGACCATTTCATCTCTGATGCCATACTTCACCCTCAAAGCCTTGAAAGTTGGAAGAAAAAAAAGCAATAGATAGAAGTCTCCTAGATTTAAAGGTTCTTATCCATTCATAGTGTCTTTTTTGTACATAACGTTTTATTATAAATCAGACAAAGCCATTTCCCTGCCTTCTCACCATTTCTGACACCTGAGCTCAATCCCCATCTCAATTCCAGATGATTCTTTGCCATAATTGTCTACATTTTTTAAAAGGCGAAAAACTGATATTGCACTACCCTGAAATGAATGGACAAAAACTCAGCAGCCAGGGATAGCTGTTCAGATGCTGATGTACTCTTGCAATTAGTAACAACCACTTTCAGTCTCATTTGAAATTTATAGAGAATCTTATCTCATTTCTGGAAGTCATTTCCACAACAGGAATTCACTTCTGTTTCACTGGTGCTCTTCTCTACCTTAACATGCAGCACAAGTTACAGGATTCTGGTCTAAAACTCAGACCCGAAGTCTGAAAAAAACCAAACATCTGTCCTAGCCCAGTTGGTTTAAACTTCATTTATTTTTAACTACTTTGATTTCAAGTTAGAGATGGCAGAACACCAATTAAAGTGAGTTTCATTTTACCCACTGGATATTCACTTTTGACCGTCTTCACTATGGAAAGGAAACAGAAACAATTCAGTTAACAGACTGACCTGCTTCTTTTTCAAGTCTCTCAGGGCTGCAAAGTCATCTGGAGAGTCAGAGGGAACACTTGTCACCACTCCAGTTCCTTGGCAGAGGAAAAGATAAACAGATGAAAGGATTAGTCCCCACATACTGAATGCCAGTGCCCATCCAACAGGCTCTGCTGCAGTTACCTTTATCCTCCTTGATGGTGAGCATGGGCAGGGCATATACGACCTTGTAGGTGGTGAGCGGTGCCGAAAGCGCAGCACCAAGAATCTCCTGAGCAGGACAAAGGAACAGCATTACAGTAAATCAGGGGGTTTCAGCCTAGTAGAGCAAGCTCTCCTGGCTGATATTCTTCAAATTTTCTGTAAATTTTCCTTACACGTTACAAACAAATTAAATATATTTTATATACAGATGGATAAGGAGGAAGTACATGTGAAAACATGTGGTACTATTTGACACAGTATATAGATTATTTATTGGTAGAGAAGCAAAAAACCAAAGTCAAAGAAACTTAAACTACTAGCATGTAGAATTGGGAAAACATAGGAAGCAGAAGGACAGTTTGCTTCCAAGTATCTGAAGCACAACAGCATTGAGGCAGGAATGACTTAGGAAGCCAGTGTCAAAAGCAACATTAAACAAAGCAAGGAAAGCATATTGTCAAGATATTCACACACTGACAGGAGGCAGTCTAGATGTGGCAGCTGTCTTCTACCTCACTAATTTGCTTGAATTTACAAAGGAAAAAACCCTGTATTTTCTACTTCAAAGCAAGATCAAGAAAGATGGTGACAAGTTGTAACAAATGGAAATCAAGGGACGCAAAGAGCTGAAGGTGCTTGGTATCAGGATGAATAAACACCACTGATGATACTTACACAAAGCACACAAGGACAGCAAATCCTAAAACCACTAACATTCAATTACTCAGCTAAGAAAGCTTAATTCACATAGATGTACTGGAAATGTCGGTACCAACAAAAGTCTTTTCCTCATAACCCTTTCTGGCTGTTACTTTTTCTTCTTTCCATTCACTCTTCCCAGCAAGCAGAAAAGCATTACTTAGCACTATCCCTTCACCAAATCATGCTGAGGCAATAGGAAAGCATCTGTCCCCAGGTAAGTGCACCAGGTTATTCCCCCAGCAGCAGCTGTGGCTTGGCTGCCAAGGAAGCTGCCTGCTGCTTGCGTTTTTAGTCACTAAAATTTTAGCCACTCCAAAATTTCTGTAATAGCTCCTGTATTTTCCTTATAATTAGAATTCCACCATCACCTTTCTAAGCGTAAGTCCCAGAGGACCAGCTAAGCCTGACCAGCACGCTGCAGGATGCGCACCTCTCCCATCAGCTCCTTGACCACAGGCACGACCCCGTTGTCCTTGGTGAAGCCCTGGTAGGACATGTTTCGGGCAGCGCGCTGGGTGCAGATGAAAATGTCCCCGTTCCCAGTCTCAAAGCCGATGTACTTCATGTCCGGGCGCAGCCAGCAGTTGGTCTGGCCAAACATGGTCTCTGGCCTGAGCGTGGCAGCCACCAGGAAGATGTTTTTTCCTCTCAAACCACTGAGAGGAAAAAGTACTGGATAAGTTACCAAAATAAAATCATTCCGGATCACACAGAACAGGCTTTTAAACTAACATCAACTTTCAAGTAACATTTCCTAAGAGACAAAAGTGGGTCATTAATTCTTTCTGGGTTTTCCTTTTTTTTTTTTTTTTTTAATTCCAACTTGAGCTCCGTGCAGACACAGTGAATAGAGCAGCTCAAGATTCTGACCAGGTCTTTGAAGTGATGGAAATAACCAGGTGAAATTAAATTCTGCATTAGGCAAAAGAGACTGTTCAATTCAATGGTCAGTTCTGGCCAGGAGACAGAGCCAGTCGAGACCTACCTCAATTTAGCAGGGTAAGGATCCAACACCTTCATTTTTATCAATGTGTATTCTTGAGGCCCAACACCCTACAATTCCCACAAACAATGCAACAATCAATAAATGAAATTTACTTGAGCAGGAAAGAAAATAAATCCTATTCTGCAGGAACCTACTCCAAACACTATTTAAGGTACTCATGCATTCCTCAGAGTAAATCCTATTTCCATTCATATGAAAGGCTGTTCACTAAAATGCAGACTGCAGAGAGGTTATACTGTATTCCTACAGCCAAAAACTTAGTTGTCACAGACACTGTCTCAGCAACATCTAAGTTAACAAGAGCTTTTTTATTTAGTTTCAAGAGATAACACAATGGAGTGATGCTGCTAGCACAGATTGCCAAACAATCACAGAAGCCAGCTACAATGGAAAATACTATCCATAATTCCAGACAAATCTGCTAGAGAGAGGAGTTCATTCAATTTTCACATGCACTGACAACTGAGAGCCAGGGATTCTGCATATACAAACTATGTTTCGCTTCAACATAAATACTGAATGTAAAGTAACTTGTAAGATCATAAGCAATGCATGAAAGTGTCAAATAAAAATATTACCTCTCCTGTTTGCCTGTCATGATCCATGCAAGGCTGTCCATCTTTAGGAGAATAAATTGTGTATCTAGAAAAAGGCGTATTTTCATTTAGCAGTGAGTAAAATAACGTATAGAGCAAGAAGAAAAAAAATATAGCTCTCTGGGAAAAAAAAGACCTCTTAATGGTATTTTCAAATTTTGTGTGGATCTGTTTCCATCAGTGCTAATGCTCGGTTTTCCAAGAGCTTTCAGAATTGGCCCTTTGTTGCTTTGAGTTGGTACCCATGGAAAAATGAAACCTGGAAGACAAATCTCACGTGCTTTGTTGGCACAACTACACTTCACTGCGTCAGGCAGAGCGCCAGCAATGAAAGACTCTGGTTTCATCTGAGTTAAAAGCACACTCTAGAGACATGTCACAGGGCTCTGTCTTCGGTACAGCTGAGCTTACCCACACCCCCAAAAACTCAGAGCTGAGCGGCAGCTTACCGTTTGCCAAACTTAATCTTATTTCTTTCCTTTAGTGTAAGGAATTGCCATCGCACAAAGGAATCATAATAGGGATTGACATTTGTTGTAATGAAGGAACGCCTCCAGTCCACCTGAAAATGGGCAAGAGGCTCCAGTAAGTAAGCACAATCAAGAACTTAAAGGAATCTCATAACACCATAACTATTATTTTTAAAATAAGAAGAGCTTTCTCTCCAAAAGGACAACGCAAGTACATATCCCACAAAGGGTGTAAGCTTAAACACACATCTGTGCCTGCTCTCTCAGAGCAGAGATGTCAAAGACTCGAGGTCCCTCCACTGACTGAGAACTTTAGAGGTTTTGTGGTAGTTTTAACCACCCATTCTGGATTTCACCCATTCACCCATGTTGAATTTCAGCACTGCCTTGTTTCATCATCTTTACCTCTCTTCGTTTTCAAAAATCTGTTACCAGCAGGACAAGTATTTACAGGAAGAATAACTATGTGATGTTAAATAGAACTACTGTCAATACTGACTACAGACAAGTTATCTCACATGGGAACCATAGGTCATAATGCCTTTATTGGACTCATTTCCAGCTGTGACCACTGCACAGGGTACAAGCCCTACATAAGAAAGCATTTAATTGTCACCCAAGACCATTAAAAGGTTAAATGACTAATTCCACAAATATCAGAAACATTTCTGGAATTATGCTGGTATTACACAGAAAATCTCAAGGAGAAGCAGCACATTCACCAACACAGTAACAACACAGGTATGTCTGCCTGTGTAATTGAGGTTAGAATCTCCCAGGGTCACCTTCAATCCCATGCTCTTCAGATCCTGGACAGCAAGGGGAGGGAAATAATCCAGCCAATGCTCAGCTTCAGAAAAACTAACCACTTCTTCATCAGACAGACCCAAAGACTTCATGATCCCCCACTGGTATTTGGAAGAGCCAGTCTTGGCAGCAGCCTTGCTCTGAAAGAACAATTGAGATTAGGAAGAAGCCCTCAGTCTTGTGCTCACAAGAGCATTTGCCTCTGTTAATGTTATGGTTTCTGATTCCAGATACACAAGTTAACACAAATAGTCTCACATCCTCTCTCTAACAGTGAGGATAAATGATTAGAGTTTCCACTCTACACCTTGTATTCACAGAGTTTCCATTCTACCATATCTTGTGTTCACTGTACATTCCCTAACCCTCCTCTTCCCAGCTGTTCCATGCCAATGCCCAACACACCTGCAGAGGCTCTGCCACAACAACGTGGCAAGGAATGGCCTGTTCTCGGGGCCCTGCTCAAACCCACGGGTGTTTGCACCATGGAAAGGTGGATAGTCCTGCACTACACTCGTACCAAAAACCTTTGCCCACAGGAAGGCTTGGTTTAAACTTTACCTTTTTGCCTTTTGCTTTGTCTTTGATGATAATTTCTTCCTCTTTTTTACCAGAATTTTCTTCCTCTTCCTCCTCCTCATCAGGAAATTCCGGTGGGCAACCATACAATTCCATTTCTCTTTTCAGCTTATCTGCACAAGCCTGAACAGAGTTATTGGGAGTGTGTCAGCCAAGGCACCGGCTGCAATCACAGCCAAGGAGTGGGTTTTACTGATAACATTTTGCATTTCATGCTTTAAGTGCTTTAAACTTTTTCTGGACCTTGCATTAACATCTAGGAGATCCTGCCACTTCCAGAACACCTTCCAGGGCAGGAAGAGGATTACTGTGAGGATTTTCTTGCAAAGGAAAATATACAACAGGTAAAATTTAGTTTTCCAGCATTTTGTCTTCTAGAAAGTGATGTTATAGTTCAAGCACAACACATGTTTATTACAAATTCAGGTTCCAAATCACACTGTCTTGGTGAATTTTTAAATTAACTAAGGTGGCGTTGGGGACAGACAGTAAGCAACGCTCCAAGCAGCCCTTGGGATAAAAACTGACCACCAGAAACAACCCCCAGCAACTGCAAAACTCTCACCTTGATGGGCATCCCCGTGCAGTGCAGCCCAAAGGGAAACAAGCAGCTCCTCCCCTTCAGCCTCTGGTACCCAACTGCGAACTACAGACAGGGAAAATGGAACAGCTGAAACGGGAACGGCACCAGGCTGAGCCAGCAGCTGCTCAAACGCAGGTGCGATTCCTTCCCCAACAGACAGGTGAGTGCAGGCACACAGCTGGGGAGGAACTCACGGCAGGAAGGTGAAACCAGAGCTGGTTCCCAGGCCTGCCCCTGTGGCTGCACGGGCGTGCCCGGCTTCCAGGCTGGCTCTGACCACAAACCAACGGGTGCAAAGAGAGCAAGGCTGTGGAATCCTACCCACTAGTGCCCAACACCTGCTCCCACACAGGTCACAGAGCACAGCAAGCACTAACAAAAGGGACAGATCCCTTGTGAAGTTTGAGCCATTTAGCAGCATCTCCTAAAAATCATTTCAAAGAATGAACATGGGAAACACCTGCAGCCCCATCTCATTAAATTAAAAAAGACACGAACAGCATTTCCCTTCAGCCAGCAATATTCCTACTGAAAATATGGGAAAAAAGGAAAGTTTAATAAGTCATTATTAAAGCTATAAAGGAATTGACATGGCATCCTGTTAGCTCAAAACTGAACTACAAAATCAGCATTTGTTCTAGACTATTATTTAAATATATCAGCAAAGGAGAAATTTTACCTCACATTTAGATAAGGAAAACGTGTGTCCCAGGTGCAGGCGGCCATTCATGTAGGGGTAAGGAAAGGTAACAAAGTACTTTCCTTTGCTGAGAAGAAAGTAAAAGAATTAAAACATATAATTAGCTTTTTAAGTGACCATCAGACAATACATGAGCAAAGCAGGTAACTGGTATGTTCAGCTATTATCAGCCCATGGGGACATTAAAATATTTTCCTTACCAGCGACACGAGTCTTTGATTTTAAAGAGCTGATACATTAACAGGCTTTATCATCTTAAAAAAATAAACAGGAAAGAAAAAACCCACAGAGGACTAACATCACACAGAAACATTGAAATAGATACAGCATGTTCCCAAAGGTAAGAAATTCTAATCCTGCTTCTATAAATTAATTACAGCAAAGGCTTAAAGTCATTTATTTAATCTCCCACTGTGAGAGTTCAGATTTTAAGGGCACACTGCAAGCAATCACTCCTTTCACAGGGATATATTGTTGCAGGGTGTTTCAAAGATTTATTATGGTGCTGAAACCTGAGCTCTCAAAGCAAGAATAAGAAAATATTTACATTTAGGACACCGTGAATTTCTACCTCTACCTTTGCACTCTACGCCTTGGCTCTTCCCTTCACACACTCCCTTGATCCATTAACATGCAGGAATAAAGGCCAAGTCATTTGTTTGCTTGCAAAATCTACAATTTAAGAACGTGCCACCTGTTACACCACTTCAGTTATTATCTTGGTTCGGTCTGACTTTCCCACATGCCAAATATTAACCCCATACTGCCGAGGTCACTGCTTTTCCAGTTAGAGACCCTCCCACAGGATTAATGCTGTTCCCCCAGGCAGCCTCTCCACACCGGCGATGAGCATGGATCCCACTGATCCCAAAGGAACTGTGCTTCCAAGCATGCTATGCATTCCCAGAGGATGAACGAGTTTCTCGGGATTACTCCAGGGCACAAATAAAACCAAGAGTCACATGGTCTTCCCCAACAGTGCAGAGCACCCTGCACCTGTGAAAGTCTCTTCCTCCCTGCAGCTCTGCTCCATCCCCTCTTGGGCTGGAGCCAGTGCTGACCAAGGTGGCTCATCCGCTGCCCCCGCAGCCAGAACTCCCCAGGACCACCCCAGGAAATCCCCCCGGGCCAGGGCTGGCAGAGCCCTCAGCCAGGACAACTGAGAGCACCGCAGCAGTGCTCGTGTGCCACCTGGGAGCACAGAGCCCAAAGCGCAGCCACACCTGCCCACTCCTTCAGAGCCAATTCCAGACAGCTGAGAACAATCATGCAACCAACCAGGTGGGAGGAAATGTAACTCAGGAGATAAACACCTTCTACAACCGACAGATAGCAACTCAGGAACATTGTACCACCAGAGCAGAAAGCCATTATCAAAGCAAAACGTTAACCAAACCCAGACAGACAGAAGGCAGAGTGCTCTAGGAAACACCACAACCAACCAGGTGGTGGGACAAACCTGTGCAACTCAGATCATGTAAGAAAAGAAACCACAGCCCCTCATCTGAGGAACAGCAATGGTCACACACACCTGGCCTTCCTCCCTTCCTACAAAAGCACGAGAGGCTGGTCTACAGCAGGAGCCGGGATTCTGTGTAATAGTTTTGCTCTGCGGAGCGGAGCAGGACACACCCTCCCTCAAAGTGAAACCTCCCGGGTGCTGAGGGCTCAGGCATCACACTGAGGAACCTCCTCCCTGTCAATGAGTAAAGTCACCAGAGAGAACCTGGTTCTAAAACCACAGAGAGTACTGACACTGCAAAAGAATTAAAAAGCTTCTCTGCATCCTGCTGGAACTCAGCCACACACGTACTCAGCTGCTTTATGCCATCAGCTACAGAAATATCAACAGCATGTGAGCAAGTCCCTCCAGCTGAGCCATGAATACTGCTCATTACAAAGGGGCCATTTTTTCCCCCCAGCAGATTTTGAATGAAAAGACATTTCAAGCAGTAAAAAACCAAATACAACAATACCTCCTCTGGTCCTTCCTGTCTGCAGCATTGATCTCAAACACTCGATCACGGTCCCACTTCTGCTGGATCTCTCTTTCAATCTTCTTCAAGAAATCCACTTTCGCTGTTCCTTTACGCTCCTGTTCAACACAGAAAGGAAGAGAAATCTGGCTGAACAGGCTAAGAAATAACAGAACTGTAACCTATCACAGACCACTCCTGAACTCCTTTGGGTCTGGGCAAGCACTGCTCCAGAACACGGCAGCAACACCTCACAGCAGAGCAGCAGTGATGATTCTGCAAACCTGTATCCTGAGATCCAGCCTTCTGAAACCGGACCTAAGATCTGTAAGGAAAGGGTTAACAACGTTTTCCTACAGTAGCCAAGACACGCACACACACTGACCATCTTGCCAATAAAGAACAAACTCAGAGACGTCTGAATCGGGGAGGTAGGAGAGGATATAAATCATAAGTGAAAACACCCAGACACTTCTGGTTTAATTCCAGACTCTCCATAAACCCATGCAATGCTTCTTCCTCTTGACATACATAAAGCGGGAACAGCACTCCCTATGCCAGGAAGGGGTCTGGTAATAACTCTAATTGTAGTTCACGGAGCTCTTCAGGTAAAGCATTCCAAGCGATTTTAATTAAATCAGTGTTCAGTAGCCCTTCCCCTCATTCTTTTATCACATAACACATGGCAAGTATTAAAGGATTTTATTCTTTCACCATCTAACACACAAGAATTACTAAAGGATATGTGCATTACAGATTCTGCACTCTTAAAGGCTGAGGACTTAGCTTCTTTCCATCAAAACACTAATTTTCCACTTTTCCATCAAGACACTCCTAAAACATTTACACCATGGGGCCGCAGCCGCCAGACAGAGGCCCCGCGCACGCCCCTATAGGACCCTTTTCCCGAAGGCCGCGGCGCCGAAGAGCGACCCTGAGGAGACGGTGAAGAACCCAGGGAATGCCAAGAGCCCCCGAAGGACCCTAAAGCCAAACCCCCGGCCCCCCTCTTTAACTCACCGCCATATTGCCGCGCCTGCCGGGCTCCGCGCGGGCCGTACCAACAGCGGGAGCGGGCGGGGGAGACGAGGCCGCACCAAGGCGGCGGGCGGGGGGACACCGGGCCGTTTTTAGCGTGAAGAGAGGGGCGAGAAGGAGGACGGGAGGGAGAGCGAATGGAGAGATCACTGTGACCCCTTGTCCCGGCTGGGGAGGGGGAAATGAGCCCGGCGTGCCTGTCCCAGGTGTGAGCCCACCGGGCCGCTGTCCCTTTAAGAGCACCCCCCAAGATGTCGCCGCGGGTTCATGTGCTCGCTCTACCGAACTTGCTGGTTTCCCCCTGACCCTCGGCTCGGCTGTGGGCGACTGCCATTGGCCGGCGGCGCGGAGCGGCGCTGTCTCATTGGTGCTGGCGGCGGGGCCCCGCCCCGGCGCTGCCCAGCAGGCTGCGCTGCGGGCGGTGCCGGGCAGGCCGCGGCGATGGCGGCGGCGGACCTGTGAGCGGGCGGTGCGGGGCCACCATGATCATCGAGAGCGTAGACGCGCTCAAGTCCTGGCTGGCCAAGCTGCTGGAGCCCATGTGAGTGCGGACGTGCGGGCCGGGCGGGCCGGGCGGACAGCGCTTCCCGCGGGCCGGGCCCGGCCGAGGCGTTACGGCCCGGCCCTGCCCCGCCTGCCCCCGGCCCGGGCCCAGCGCGCCCGGAGTGCGGGACAGCCCGAGCCCAGGGAGCTGCCGGGGGCCTTTTGTACTGCAACGTGCAACGGAGCTGGGGAAGGGTTTGGAGCATAATTCGGATGAGGAGCAGCTGGGAAAGGGGCTCAGCCTGGAGAAAAGGAGGCTCAGGGGGGACCTTGTGGCTCTGCACAGCTCCCTGACAGGAGGGGGCAGCCGGGGGGGGCGGGCTCTGCTCCCAGGGAACAGGGACAGGAGGAGAGGGAACGGCCTCAGGCTGGGCCAGGGGAGGCTCAGGGTGGACATCAGCAGGAATTTCTGCATGGAAAGGGTGCTCAGGCCTTGGCAGGGGCTGCCCAGGGAGGTTTGGAGTGCTCATCCCTGGAGGTGCCCAAGGAAGGACTGGAGGTGGCACTCAGTGCTCTGGGCTGGGGACAAGGTGGGGGTCAGGCACAGCTTGGATTCGATGGTCTGGGAGCTCTTTTTCAACCTCTGTGATTCTGTGTGCTCCCAACTGCTGCCCCGGCTGTGCTGTCGACTTCAGTCCCAGCTCTGTTATCTCGAAAAAGAGCCAACGGCTGCTGCAGGTGCTGACAAAACCAGGAATAATGTTAAAACTGTGGAAACTCTGCATTTACATCCTGTTGCTGCTCACAGTGGGAGTGGGACTGGGATGGAGTCAGCATGGAGCCGGGTCATGTCATGCATTTTATGGGTTCTAATAATTCGTCCTGGCTGCAAAGTGGTGCTGGATTTGTGCTCGTCCCAAGCTCTGTGGTGCCTTAACACACCTGGTGCTGGTGGTGCAGGCACAGCGAGGGGTCAGCCCGTCTCACCACGGGAAGCTGCTTGTCAGTGCCTGGCCAGGCTTAGGTCTCCCACAAAGTACAACTGAGGCCTGTGGGAAGTGTTTTAAATAGGCCTTAGGTCTGCTCAGTTGCCATCATTAAGTATTAGGCTTTTGAAGGTTCTTTACAACTTTCTTTTTCTCTTGTTACAGTCACGGGTTTCTCTGGTTTTTGGTCAAACCCCGCTGAAGGTCTCTAGACTGGAGCATGACTCCTGCTCTTGCACTTTCCCTGCCAGCTCCAGTTGGCATCCAGCATTCCACGGGCATTTGAGCTGCACTGTGGAATGTGAGGCAGAGAAGCAAGGAATTGGCCAGTGGGCCCCAACAGTCAGGAGCTCTGTAGTGACACTAGAGTGACAATACAGACTGGCTTACCTGGAGGAGTGCCCTCACCTTGTGTGCTACTGTACAGCATGGTGGGACGGGATGGGGTGCTTGGGAAGGACTAACATATGGAGGAGGGAAAGGTAATGGTTGTGAAGTGAGGGATTGTCTCCTCTATATGAAATTGAAGACTTATAGTCAGTGGGTGAGGGCCCCAGTACATCACACACAGTGAATGCATCACATACAGGTTATTTCTCTGTGTGTGTAAGAATTGTAAAATCTGTCAATTTGTGGTTTCTTTGTTCTTAATTGCTCCATTTAGCCTGGCTTTCAGTGGAGGTTGGATGTTGTTGCAGGCTATATGGGAGTAGAGCTGCTTGATTGCTACTCATTGAGGATTTTTATTTCTGTCACTGGTTGCCCTCTGCTTGGCTTTTTGCCTTTTGTTTGCTTTCTGCATCTTTTTCTTGAGATTATTTTGAGGTAGATATACTTAGTAATTTTTCTTTCTATTTCTAGAGTTACTGTTCTCAGAAAATACACAGTCTCCTCTCTAAATATTAATTAAAAAAAAAAAAACCTTCCAAGTATTTTAGGTTTCTGCCCCCAGCTGATATCTGGCATCTGCACCCTCTGAGAGGCCAAACAAGGAGCTGTCACTAAAAATCACACTGTTACTCTATTTCATACCTGGAGTGTTTCTGGTAGCTGAATAACGGAATCTAAAGCAATATCCAATTTAAAGATTAGTGGTGAAGTATCACTGCACAAAGTTGGTATCTTTGGTCTTTGTGGAGCCAGACAAGGGTGAGGGAGTGTGGGGAGAGAACCTGGGTCAGTAACTGCTCCGCTTTGGAGCATTAAAAGGTTACTGTAGAATATGGCACAGAAGTATCCTTGGGGAGGAAACCCCAGCACATCAGGACAGTCACTGAAGCCATGCAGAACGTGTCCGTGTGTGTATTGAAAATGGACCTCTGTGACGTTTTCTGAATCACTTTATAACAATGTTTTCATTTTTAAACGCCGTTTAATCCTTCACAGTCCTTGTGCAGTGCCTTCCCTGGTCCGTGCTCTGCTGTGCCTGTAGAGCCATTTGAGGTGTGGTTGCTGGGCTGGGAGGACGTTCAGCAGCAGTGGTGGCTGCTGAGCTGCCCACGAGTGGGTCTGTCTGGGCAAAAGAAAGGTGGTTTTCCCTGAGCAGAGCTCAGGAAGAGCAGAGAAGTGGCACCTTTGTCAGGTGCAGTTGGGGGGGTCACGAGGCAACTAAAATGTTGGGCTGTGGTTGCAAAAAGCCCTTCACTGGCTCCATGGCCCCAGTGCAGCTGTGCTGGTGCTGGGTGTGAGTCCAGCAGCCCAGGGGTGTTGCAGGAGCTCTTAGGGGGCTCTCCAGTGACTGCCCCCTGGGGTCGGCATCCTGCAGCAGCCAAGCACAGTTCTCTCTCTCACTAGATGTGACGCAGACCCCTCAGCCTTGGCCAACTATGTTGTGGCATTAGTCAAGAAAGACAAGCCCGAGAAGGAGCTGAAAGCTTTCTGTGCTGACCAGCTGGACGTGTTTCTGCAGAAAGGTGTGGTGCTCTGCACAGCCACGGCTGTCTGGGGGCTTTGGCTCTTTGTGGGAGGAGGGACGGTGATGCACCATTACTGCCTTCAAAACTTTTCTTGGTATCCATTAATATTTCCTACAGAGTTGGAAGGAATAAAGATCTTGTGATTAAAAAAATAATAATTGTAAGATGAAGTTGTGTTACTTGGGCTTTTCACAGTGGGTGGGAGGAAACGTTCTTAAATAAAAGCAGCTTAATTTAAAGTGTCAGTGGTGTAGCCAGAAGCTTCTCTGACGGGTGTTTGGTAACTTTTGAAAACCTGGTCCACGTTAATCCTTCAGGTTGCTGGGAAGCTTCACATGTGGCAATTTGCTTCATAGTCAAGGATTTAAACATACGGAAGTCTGACACTCACTGGGATGGTTATTGTGCATTTCTTGTGATGTTGAACTGCTGATGGGGGTGTTGAGAATTATTTATGCTCATAAAAATTGCCCTAAAGAGGCTGCTGAGTGTAGCTGATGGAACTTGTGGATAGCTGTGGACTTGTTCCTTTATCACAGGCTCCAATCATGCTTGCCCCTTAAAACAGAAGTTTCTGTTGCTGTCTTTGATGTATCTGAGGAATTTGTTTCTCTAAATAAACAGCCTCAAGTGCCACAAATTCCAGCTCCTTCAGTGGAGCCTAATGCTCATTAGTCTGAGGTGCTGCTGCTGCAAGCAGCCCACCTGGCCGACTGTTTTCAGGGTCTTCTCTGGTAAATGTAACCATGCATTTAAATGTGTTTGTAACAGTATTTTCTTGTGTTCTGTATCCTCAGAAACTTCAGGGTTTGTAGATAAACTTTTTGAAAGTTTGTACACCAAGAGTTACCTTCCTTCTGCTGAGCCCACAAAGGCAGAGGCAAAGGCTGCAGGGCAAGAGAAAGAGGAAGTCAAGGAGGAGGTAATGTTATTTATTCTGCCTGCCTTTTATTTTCAAATTAGCTCTCCTGCATTTGTGAGGCAAAATGTGAAAGAAAAATATACTCTGTTGTGACTAATGATCTCCATGATCTCTGTGTGTCCGAAGAACCATGGAAGGTGATGATTCAGACAAGAACATTTTACATCCCTTTCCAGAGTCTACCTTTGATTGAGCACTCAGAAATCCTATTCACAGCTCTGGCAATACCAGTGGATAATTACTTGGAAGGGTTTGAGAGGGAGAAGCAGCAAAAACATTCCAAAACATTTCCAATTTTGTATATTATGTGAGGAATGAAAATTCCTTAAAATGTTTTCTGTGATGCTTAAAATCAGTGAAATATGTCTGGCTCTGTATTGGAATAATTACTTTGGAAAGTCAGGTAGAGTTTGTTTGCCAACAGTTTTCTCTTTTACCTTGATTTTAAGTTCTGTTGGCAAAATTGAAAGCAATCAGGTTTTTGAGAGAAGGTCACAAATAATTACAGAAATTGTCAGTCAGCCAAACCCAGGTCAACCCAAACAAATGCAGGTCCTTATTTACCAGAATGTGATTCATCAATTGATTTAAATGAAAGTTGCTTTTTACTTTTTTTCCTCTTTTCTGATGTCCTTTTTTATCTGAGGATGTGACACAGTGTTATGACAGTTTATAAAAGTAGCTTTGCTTATGGGAGTTCATAATTTGCCAGTATGCAAGACTTTCACTGTAAGAGCTTTCCCCTCCGTTCTCAAAGTACTATCATAGTTTATAGAAAGTCCTTTAGAACTATCGTCAGTTGACTCAACCAATGCTCTAGTGGGGGCAAAGGAGGAGGTTTGGGGGGCTGGAGGGGAGTGGCAATAAGCAAAAGAAGATATGTAGGACAGCTTTATGGGACAACGTTACAGAATCAGGACATTAATTAGTTATTTTGATAAAGCTCAGTGTATGGTGTGATTCCTGCACACGGAGGCCACGAAATAAACGACATGTAGAATCACAGTGAGGTCAGGGCTGGAGGGGACCCCAGGTACCGTGTGGTACACCTCGTGCTGGGAGCAGGGCTGCAGGTGGAGCTGCAGCAGGTCCAGCTGTCAAGTCAAGTCTTGAGTATTTCTACCACTTCTCCCCAGATAATCCTGTTACAAGGATGTAGAAAGCCTTCGTTTTTGTTTCAATTGGAAAAAAAAGTCTTTTAAAGATTAGTGTGTGTAAACTTTTTCCACCAAAATTGAACAGTAACTTACAGTAACTTGTAAGCCATGTGCAATGGCAGCAGAAGTGCAGAATAGGTCAGTGGTTTGCGGTACTGGTACAGCTGACAGACTTCTGAAGCTGCTGTGGTGGAGGTCAGCAAGAAATGTGACCACCATGGGAGCAGGTTTTTGCCTTAAAGCAGTTATTTAAAATGTCAGCTAGTGACTTCCCTTCCTGGAGAGGTGACTCCAGACTTTCTGTTTAAAGGTTTGGGAAATACCTCACTTTTAGAATTGCTTATGCTAAATAAGGCAGTAGAGTGGAGAGAAATCTTGTCTTTCATTAATCTTGTTTAGAAACAAAACATCAAAGTGGTTTTATTTGGGGGCATCTCTTTGGCAGAATAAAAAAGAAAGTTTGAGACCAAAACCCTTCAACAGACTCTTGTGCTTGATTACTTGTAGTGCTTTAGTACTCTGGGCAAGTAATACTTGAGTATTGTTTTATATGGGGTGCTGTCTGTAACATGAACTACATTTTGGTGTCATTTTCTTCATTAAAAAAAGTGATACTCGTCCTTGTTTGGTAGTTGTGTGTTAAACAGAATTTTCAAGAGTCCGTTGAAGAAGAGCGGGAGAGCAGGAAGAAGAAGTATTCCAGTCCCCAGAGGAGCCGTGCAGATTCCAGTGAGCAAAGGTTAGCTTTCAGCCACAATATTAAAATATTCTTCTGTATTTGCTGTCAATCTTTGACTGTTTTTTTTTTTACCTTGTAGGTAGTAGTTTTTAATGAAAAATAGGGATTTTCTCCTTCCTTTGTCTGTGGTATGTTGAGTGTATGCTGATCATGTGCATGAGAAGTCTCCACAAGAAGTTGATCTCTTGCAAAAAAATGATAGTCTTCTTCAAATTACAATTCCTAGGAATGTCATCCATTCCACTGTTTCCCTTGTTATATAAATGAAGAACATTGTTGGGGGGCTGGAGGATCTGGGGGCAGTTGTTCACATCATATCAGCATCACTTTTAAAGCCTGTTCTGGTTTGAGCATCATAACTGTCTCACCTTGCCAATTCCTACTTCTGCTTTCTACAGACCAGCGATTCAGATTTAGGAGTCTGTACTTCTCTATGTAATTTGTGAAATTCCGACTGGAGTGTTTAACTGCCCAGAGGGATGGGAAGGATGAACAGTATCTTTCTGTGTTGCAAACTTGTTTTTTAATTTTGTTTCTCTTTTCGCTAACATAGTCTACATCTGTCTTTTCTAGAACCAGAGAGAAAAAGCGGGATGATGGGAAATGGAGGGACTATGACAGGTACTATGATAGGAGTGACTTGTACAGGGAGAAGTCTGGCTGGCGCCGGGGCAGGAGTAAAAGCCGGAGCAAAAGCAGAGGGTTAAGTCGGAGTCGCAGCCGCAGCAGGGGCCGGAGCAAAGACCGGGATGGCAGCAGGAGCGGTGAGTACCCAGGGTGCTGCTTCAGGAGAACATCCTATTGCAGTGACAAGTGTGACTTCTACATTCTGTGTGGTCTAGCAGGCAGGAGATGCCCTTGAGAAGTTGGAGCAAATTTTGATAGCTTTGTGTTCTTGAAATTAATTAAGATGCTGTTCTTCAGAGTAGAACAATTAAGGGGTTTGTTTTCTTCTTTGCTAACCTCTTAATTTATCCACAGGCATATACCTGTGGGTATCAGTAGGTCATATTATTGTGCTTTGTGTTCTGACAAAGCTGCTGATTTTTTTCTTTTTTCCTCCTAAGGATTGAGCTTTTTGCAAAGCAGTGTTTCCCTCTTTCATTTTGTTACTGTGTATTTTTTAGAGAAGGCTTCTTTGCAGTTGCAGGTGGTTACCATGTGATTGTTCTTTTAGGGCTAGTTCAGGTCTGTCGGAAAAGTAAGTGGCACAGATTACAGCATTCCACGCACCTTGAGACCGCGTTAGTTAAGGGCAGAGGTAGGTTTGTTGTTTCAGGCTTTTGCCCTTCTTTCTCCTTTAAAAGAGAGCTGTAAACCACAATTAAATGAGTAGTAGAGGAATGAATGTGCATTTTGCAAAGAAAACTTTGATATTTCTGAAGTTAAACCCCTGTTTGCATTATATTTAGTTATTACTCCATTGGTAAGACTGAGCTCCTTCAACAACAGTTTAATGTGCAGAATGCTGAGTATTTCAGGAAATGTGTTATCTCTTGCTCATGGCTCTGATGTACAGAGCAAAGCATGAAAACTTTACTCAACTTTATTTTTTTTAAACAGAGCACCGAGAGAGAGAGAGATCAAAATACAAGAGTGAAAAAAATGATGTCGAAAGCTCGTATAATCCAGTGTCTGCATCTCCCAGTAAATCCTCTGAACAGTATTCCTCTGCACAAGCTATTCCCAATGCTGTAACTGTAGTTGCACCTGCGCACCACCTTGAAAGCACCACAGAGAGCTGGTCAAATTTCTTCAACAATCACAGCAATCCCAGTTCATTTGGCAGAAATCCTCCTCCTAAAAGAAGATGTCAAGATTATGATGGTAACTGTTCCTTAATTTTCAGTTTCATGCCTTATTTCAATGTTTCTGTGACATGTTTTTCAGGTATTCACTCAATGTGAGCAGCAAGTCACACTTGCATGCCACTGCAGTGGCATGTGATGTGTCCCTTGTGTAACAGATGCAGAGATGACCTTTGTACTGAAGAAATAACTAGTCTTACTGAAGCAGTTTGCTTATGCTGTGACAATTGCTGGATAAGAACATATGGAGTTTTTTCACAGTTCTCTATGTGCGAGACAAATACCTCAACCACTGGCAGTCCTGGTGCAGATTGCAGTGTGTGTGTGTGTTTAAAATAAACCACAATACTTCTGACTATTTCTTCCACAGCTTTTATGATGAATGCATGCAAGTTTGTCTGCTTTTATGAAAGATTGTTCTGATTTGAATTGTTTTGTGAAACCTTACCTTACAGTATAATAGCATATCAGTGGATGCGTGTTTTCTTTAGTAAGAAATTCGATGAAAACCTGAAATGTTACAAATTGCTGAGAACTCCTGGGTTTGTTTTCTAACACAACATGAAATGTCCTGTTTTGCAGAGCGAGGCTATTGTGTCCTTGGTGATCTCTGCCAGTTTGATCATGGAAATGATCCTTTAGTAGTAGATGAAGTTTCCTTGCCGAGTATGATCCCGTTCCCGCCGCCGCCGCCGGGGCTGCCCCCGCCGCCGGGGATGCTGCTGCCGCCGCTGCCGGGGCCCGTGCGCGGCCTGAGGCTGCCGGTGCCGCAGCCCCACCCGCAGCCCCCGCCGCCCGTCGTGCTGCCCGTCCCGCGTGAGTCACAGCACCGGCCGCGGGGGGCTGGGTTGCAGTTTCTTTGCCAGCCGTGTGCCATTCAAAATAGTGCCAAAAGAATTCTGAGAATTCAGCTGGTATACCGTGATGTTCCTAGCACTCCAAACTGAATTAAATGGGGCAGAGAGTGGAGTTGGGGATCTTTCAGCTCATGTCAGTGGTAGCTGTAGTAGTAGTGGTAGTGATTGGATTGGTTACTGACACTTACTAGCCTTTTTTTTTTTTTCCCTATAGTGCAAAAAAAGTTGAGATTCAGTCTCCTACAGGTTCTAATAAAGCTCCAGTGTTGGTGCTACATTATCTACCGCTAGAAAGCAATACATTATTGAGACATTTAAGATCTTTTTTACCTCGGCAGTGGTCTGAGATGTTGAGCCTTTTGTGTTATCTTACTGCATCTTATAAACTCTATGAAGAAATAGCATATTAGGGATATTCTTACTCTGTTTCAGTGCTGTCTATTCCAGGGACAAAATACGTGTTGTCATAATTGTGTCCAATATCAGCAGTTTTGGGATGAGGAATAATTTGATAGAGGATTAGCCCTAAACTTTACACGAGCCCTTCAGCAGGTGGAACTGACTTGCTGTGAGAGAACGGACAGTACTCAGGATGGGCTGTGTAGTGTCACTCGGGGTCCTTTTTGGTCATACAGTCAGTAGGAATGTCTGTATAGTACATGGGGAAACCAAAGCACAGCCAGCTAGAGAAATTCCTTGTCTGGGAATGCCTCTTTCCCTGCAGTTCTTGTTTCAGAACTGCAGTCTAAACGCTGCTGATCTGATCTCTTGCTCTAAGCAAGCCTTGGCTCTCCATGGCAGAGCTGAGGGAGGAGCTGCTGTAGTTAAGGTATCTCTAGCACTAACAAACCTCTGGGGAAGAAAAGACACTCTTTTTTTTTCCGTTAAACCTTTGTCTCTCTTGAGAAAGAGAAAAGGTGTTGGAATCAGAGTAACTTACCTGAACAGGCTTCTCAGTTTACTGCTACTGTAGTGGGATTGAACATATTTACAACCCTGACCTTGCCGAAAGCAAGGCATAAATACAGCATTGAATTGTTTGCACATTTTGCCTTTGAGCTGTCAGTGTGTGATCTGTTCTGTGGTGTCTTTGTAGGACCACCTTTAACACAGTCCAGCTTGATAAACAGTCGTGACCAGCCGGGGACAAGCGCGGTGCCCAGTCTTGCACCCATGGGAGCAAGGCTGCCTCCTCCCCTGCCCCAGAACCTGCTCTATACAGTGTCAGAACGTAAGCAAATGCCTTTTGGTTTAAATCTGTTTGATGTAAAAATTTAAAATTTTCTCTGTTGACGTGTGATTAGAAATTATGGTCTGTCTTCCTCCAATGTGTATAAATCTAAAAAGAAGTCTGATGGTTCTCCCTGGGTCAGCCCATCATCCATTCTGGTATGGAATGGCAGCAGAGCTCTGTCCCGGTCTGAGGGAGAGCACTGTGGGGAGCTTTGGGTTTCATGTGCACACAGCAATCAGATTGTTGCATAAGAAATGTTCCTTTCATCTTCAAGCCATTCAGTAGGACATTGGGAGGTGAAAGATGGATCTGCAAACCTGTAATTGCTGTTTAACTTAGGCTTTATTCCTCTCCAGTTTGGACTAATACAGATGAGAGCTTTTTTATTTTCCAGCTGTATATCGCAATAGTATGTACAGTCTTCACAGACATCAGTACTTTTCCTGTTCTTTTTCTGGAATCACCCTGGTTCTAGCTTTCTAAAAGTTGATAGCTTTCACCGGACATGTCCCTCTTCCTTAACTGAGCTCAAAATTTTTTAAAGTATGTTTTTACAAGGGAAAATAGCAAAATACCTGGAAAGTCCTGATTGCTCAATTTAAATACAACAAAGCTTATTTCTGTGATAATTAAAGGATTAATGGCATTTCCATGTTCTATATGACCAAAATAAGATAATTAAATGTCATTGTTTTATAATATTCTCATCTTTGTTAACAAAAATATTCTGAATTTTATTCAAAGAGGGGGTCTAGTTCAGTTCATGATCCATGTCATTTTATTTGTGACTTCCATGCTTTTCAGAACTTCAGTCACTCAGATTTCTTATTAGACAATCGTTCAGTTATCCCCAAATCCTGTCGGGTTTTCAGGTGTCACCATCTGATCCTTTCAGCTCCAGAACTTCTGATGGGTGATTCTGCCTGTCCTAGCTTACAGGGCTTCACAGTAATTCTGTTCTCCAGAACCTCTGTGGAGATTCTCATGTCCTGTTCTTGGACTGTTGTGGTAACAGCTGCTGTTTGCCCTCTTGCAGTTAATCATGTTCTAAATCAAGGAAGAGGAGCTTGTGGTTCAGCTCCTTCGAGGTTAGAGAATGTTCTTGTTTTGCAGTTTCAGGCTCTGCTATCTGATTTTAACTGTAGAGTTGTCCTTGTTGCTGCAGAATAAGGAGCTGGGAATTTAGAGAGGTTCATGTCTGTCAGGTTCCCTTGTACAGGCATTTGTTCTGTTCCTGGGTGTACTGTTCCTGTGGAGGCTCTTCACAGACTTCATTCATTCTAGTTCTTGTATAGATTTTCCTTTTTAATGATAAAAAAATGCATTATCCTCAATTTGGACCTTGGGCTGGATGAGCAATAGGAGTCAATTCTGTCATCTTGTATTCTTGTGGTGGCCCCTTCTAATGGAAATGATCATTAGTACCTTAGCTAAGCTAGGCAGCTGATCTCACTCTTACATAAAGAGAATTCAGTAGGTAAGTATTGGTTCCATTACCTCATTTCTCAGCTTTCTTTGACTGAAATCATTTAAGTATGTTCTTCACCTAAAATTCTTTTCTGAAGAGAACTAGACTGTTGGGCAGCAAAGGCTGGAAATCTCTTTGCATCTTAGACTCTACAGTATAAATGTCGAAACCAAATCTTGTGTTGTTGCCCTTAAAACACTGCCAAACGTTGTGCACGCTGTCACACAGACACCTCAGGCCTTTCCAGGCAGTGGATCAGCAATACTCTGTATTGTGACCTGTGTGCTTTGGACAAACAGTAGCAGAATAAAAGCCAAAAGAGAATGTGTCCAGATAGGCTAGGCCTGAAGATCAGGTGAGGGTTTGCAATGGCTGCACAGGTTGGCTGTACCACCTCTCTTCTCTTCATCCAGAACAACTTCTGACTCTTGGACATCCATGCATTTCCTTAAAGGAAAATTAACCCCGAGTCTTAAACTCACTTGCAAAATTCTGTCGTTTCTCTCCTTTTTTTGTAGATACATATGAGCCAGATGGCTATAACCCTGAAGCTCCTAGTATTACCAGTGCTGGTAGATCTCAGTATCGGCAGTTCTTTACGAGAGCACAAATGCAGCGTCCAAATCTAATTGGCCTAACATCTGGGGAGATGGATACAAACCCTCGAGGTAGGAAGGGTTCTGGTCATTGCTATTGCTATTTTTGTCCAAGACCGTCAACACTTTTCCCCTTTTCAGGCTGAAAGCACTAGTTTTTCTCACTGATCTAGTGTTTCAGAGCTTTTTTTTTGGACATTTCTACCTTTTTTAAGTGCTAACATGCCCATACTAAGGTCAAAGCAGCCTTTTTGATTAAAAATAACCACTTGCTTGGGAGTGCTACAAGGGATTGGTTGGTTGGTTGGGGTTTTATTCCTCTTAAGCCTGTGAAGGCACTTTCCAGGTACTGGGAGCTCCTAGCAAGAAAAATGGTGCCTGAAGATGGCTTTAGCAGCACAGTCTGCAGAATGCTTTTGATTAGCCATGGGCACAGAGGTGATGATCCAAGCTCCTTGCCTTGGCTGTTGTCATGGTAGTGAAGAAGGGAACTATCGTGGCATGTTTTGGTGCTTGATGGTCTGACTCTGTCAGCCAGGTGTTCTCTCTGAAATGAACATCACAGGTATCATTCCAATTTCCCAGCCCATGGGAGTCCCAGTCTGCGCTTGAATCCTAGCCCCTACCTGAATGGATGTGGGTGCTGTCTCTTAGTGGTGATGTGTACAAAGTGTCTTTTAGGGAAGAGAATGAGTCAAGGCTCTTTAAAGAAAGTTTAGTCGTGGCAGCAAAACTTTCTTTCTCCTTTGTGTTTTTCCTGCCCTGATTCTTAAAACCAAAGATGTTAAATTTTGGGTTTTACTGTTATACTTCAGTGTTTCTTACTCAGTAGATAAGAAAGATTTTTTTTATATAATTTTTTTTTTTAAATTTTCAGTATTTCCTTCCAATGACTCATCCCGTAAGGAATTTGGTTAAATGTTATTGCAGAAATTTCTGTTGCTGTTTGCATCTTAACGACTGTCACAGAGGCAGGGTTGGGGCTTAATTGCTGCCCCTCGGGTTCTCTCTGAGAGCCCATCCCAGGGGTAAGGCAGGGGTGAGTGCTCAGTGGTGGGGCGTCACAGCACTTTTTACTGTCTTTGTCACAGGTGTGAAAGGTTTGCTCTCAGATCATCCTCCAAAGTGAGGATGCCATACCTGGAAATGCCCAGTCTCTGTTCTCACCAGTGTAACCAGCAGAGCCCTGGCTTACATAAAAGCCATAGAAATTGCTGTATAACTCAGACTTCTTTTTAGGGGTTGAATATTTGGCATTCGCAGGAGACTAACGCCAAGGGCATAATCTTGGAAAGGTTGCAAATAAATTTCTAGCAAACTTTGTGTTGGTAGAATTTGCTTCAAACTTTAATGTCTTAAAGAGTGTAATAGTTGTGCTTAATTAACAGTTTGTTGCTGAAACCTGGCTGGAGGGCTGGCAGTGGGATCACAGTGGAAACAACGGGTTCTTGGTTGCTTTTGCCCTGTCAAGGGTTCACACAGGGAAAGCTGGTTGTTAATTCAGCCCCTGCCCATTGCAGAGCTTTAACATAAAGCCTGGGGACCCACCCATGGTTCTTTTCCTCCTTTTTCTTTTTTGTTGGGATTTTAGTACCTGAAAGATGGAGTTTTAGCTTTGTTTCTTCAAGCTAATACTAACCTTAATGGTGAAAACCCATCCCTCCCAGCTGGACCATGCGTGTTTCCCTCAGGATGTTTAGTTAGGTTAGGGAAAGATCTGAATGATTTTGTTCAGAAACAAAACTGACCAATTTGGTAAAGTCTTCCTAATGTTTCTGTTTTTAACCTCAGTTCTGTTTTGCTGTGTGAAAGCTTTTCCATGTGTGGTGGAATAACACAGGCCTTTTTCCTTCCCTCCAGCTGCCAACATTATCATCCAAACTGAACCTCCCATTCCCATTACAAATAACAGCAGCAATGTCACTAGAGTTGTCCTGGAACCAGACAGCAGGAAAAGATCTCCAAGCAGCATGGAATGTCCACCATTGAAGAAGCCCTGGTTGGGAAAGTAAGAATTAGCTGCCGTTCTTAATTCAAATGTACTCGATTGCTGTTAGTGCGGTGAACGTTGCTATTCACTAGTCTCTGTACTTTGGGATGGTTAGGTCAGAAAATCTGTGTCCACATCATATGGAGACTCAACGTGGGGTTGTGAGGGAGCTCTTTTGTTAGTGTCTAGAAGGGTGTACATTTTAGGGGGAAAATGCCATTTAGATGTGTGTTAATGTTTGCTGCCTTACTTAGGCACACATGTACTTATCTGAACTCTTCCTGTTCTCCTTTTCTCTAGGCAAGTAAATAACAACCAGAATAAGCCAGGGTTTTTGAAAAAGAATCAGTATACTAATACAAAATTAGAAGTTCGAAAAATCCCGCCAGAACTGAACAATATTACACAGCTCAACGAACACTTCAGCAAATTTGGAACTATTGTAAACATTCAGGTAAAAACCAAAGTCCAGTTTTGTCTGTGTGTGGGTCTTTTATTTTCCCTGAAGCCTGCTTGAATACTGCATGTTTTCTTTGAGTAATCTTAGCGGAGACAAATTGGGAGAGGAGGTAATCAAGTTCAGAAAAACTTTTTCTTGGTCTACTGTGTATTATTATCTTAATTCTGTAAAACCATATTGGCTTCTGCCTTTATGATGCCTAATTATATTTGGAAGGCTTGCGGGTTTAACAGTGTCTAAATCAAATCAGGTTTTTGAGCTACTCGAGTGTAACTTTTGAAAGAGATGATCTGACAATTTGTCTTATAGTCTTATGGCATTTGATGGTCAGGATTTTGACAAAAATGCTACAGGAGAGTCTTTATCTGCTTCAGTTTGTTACAGTTGTTCCATGCACTTGGCATCCTAGAACTGGCTCCAACTCAGTGGTGCCCTTGCTCTGTAAAAAACAGAAAAAGCCCTTAAAAAAAAAAGTAGTTAAAATAGCATTTAATTTCCATTTATTTTTCTAGACAAAACAGTTGCCTCTCAAATCCTCAGTTAGAGGTCTAAATAAAAGACAGATACCTGGGAAGCCTCTGTATTTCTTGGTAACTTTGTCTTAGCCCAAAAGATATTGTGGTGCTTTCTCACGTCTCTAATGAATAATGTATTTCAAACACACTATCCCAATCACCACACTAGAAAGTCCCAAGATACATTTTTATTGCTATGATATTAATTTTTAGAGAAAAAGATGCTTATTCAAGACTTGGAGATGCTGCTGCATTGAGGGTGTGGTGAGGCCTTGCACTGCGCGCCCTTGGGCAGCACTTGTCCTTCCGGAGGCTGGGATAAAGAGCCTTTGGGATACCAGAGTGATACCAGGCATACCCCAGGGGCACTGCACAGTGCTCTGAATACATGATGCTGTTGGTGGAGGAGTCTTATTTATTTATTTAAATGTATACAGACTTTGCTGCGAGTACATGTAATGTTTGCCAAAAGGTACTTTGCTTTAGTTACATAGAATGTCTTACCAGTGTTTTGAGCTGTTAATACACTGGATACCCAACTCATCACTGCAGATTATTTGTAGATGGGTTTGCTAATGATTGAAATGTTCTCTTCCTTGAGAAATAATGCATTTATGAACTTTTGCTTTAGGTTGCTTTCCAGAATGATCCTGAAGCTGCTCTCATTCAGTACTTGAGTAACGACGAGGCGAGGAAGGCGATCTCCAGCACGGAGGCAGTGCTGAGCAATCGGTTTATCCGGGTGCTGTGGCACAGGGAGAGCGAGCAGCAGCCCCCAGTGCTGCAGCAGCAGCCGCCCACCCCCCAGGCCCTGCAGCACCTGCAGCAGCAGGCCCTGGCCACGCCGCCCGCTGTGACTGTGCACAGCAGCCTGTCCAAGGTACGTGCTGTCGGGGAGGTCAGCAGCATTCCCAAGTGACTGCTGCTGCAGAAAAGCAAAGTATCTAATCTTGGTGTTCTCAAATCTATGGATACACAGGTGATGAACAAACCCCTGGCATCCGGTGCCTATGTCCTTAACAAAGTCCCAGTGAAAAGGCGCCTTGGAGCAGCGGGTGGGAGCCAGCCCGAGCTGAGCCAGCCCGGGGCTGGGGTGGAGGAGTCTCAGGTATGTTGAGGGTGGACCATGGTTGTGCTCTCAGGTACAGCTTTGGCTTGTCAGCCAGGAAGGAGCAAGCAAAGAGAACTTGTGAATTGTTCCCACTTGGTTCTGTTCCTTTTCAGTAATGTTCCATGCAGCCATGGTCAGTCACTTCTTCCTCATTTCATCAACTGTTTATATGAAATAGGGACGATGACTTCAGGAGCAAAGTTATCAGTGTTTTAAATAGCATAAAATACTTTTGGCAGTGCTTGATAGTAAACAAATCTGACAACCAGTATATGAGACCAGCCTTTTGTTGACAAATGTAATGGCTTTCCCAGCAATTTTTGAGCTTATGCTGTGCTTTAACAGCAGTGCTAGAAGCTTATAGAGTACTTGTACCCAGAGTTCAAGCTGATACTGTTCAATTCACACTGATATCGTTGTGCAGCATGTGTTCTGGGCCATGGGGAAGTCCTTTTAAGAAAGGAAGCATGGAGTGGCTTTTGCTGCCTACTTGATCAGAAAGTGAGATGTTGGGCTGTGACTGCAGAGCTGAAACTAAGGCAGGCGCAGATCGTCTCCTTCAGCGGTGTCCTAGTGGGAATCAGGATGCAAAGGGAGTCTGCCATGGAGAAGGAAAGACAGTCTCTTTGGCAGAAATCCTTTTAACTGGACTGACTTCTTTATCCATGTGTTTTAATTGCCTTGGTCTTTCTGCCTCATTGCACAAATCTGGACATTTGTGTTGGTATTTCAGGGATCCTCTGAAGTTCCCTGCTGGTATATCACAGTCAATTTAAACTATACCATATTTTACTGTGTGTTTTTACTATTTCAGATATTTCCTACTTCTACAAGCCACTCAAAAATGGTTTACAGTTCTCCAAACTTGAAGACAACTCTGAAGTCTGGTGCAGGGTCTAAACCTCATGACGTGCAAGAAGCCCTTAAAAAAAAACAGGTACTTAATGACTGATGGCTGAGTGGCAGTGTAGCAAGCAAAGTGCTTTAAACACAAGGTTTGATGGGCACCTGAAACCTCAGCTGCTGCTGTACAGCTTTATATGTGGGTGTGGAGTTGGTCGTTGTTATGGGACGGTCTTGCAAACACACATTGGGGCTAATCATGTGTGGAGTGTCCTTTTGGGGTGTCCTACTCGACACACCTGGCCATGTTGGGTTTTCTGAGTTTAATCTCTGCAGGTCTGAGACATTTGAATTACAGTGCACAGTATGTTTCTTAAGAGGTGCCTGAAGGGGGCAAAATATTAGTAAAGTACCTTACAGCAGGAAATTAGCAGCTTTTTATTGAATCAGCTGCGCTTCAGACTTGTGCTTTTTGCAGACAGTACTTTTTGTCGTGGACTTCACTTCCATAGTTTGAAGAGGATAATATGATCTGTGTGAGTACATATAATGCTAGACTGCTTTTTACTGATGGAGAGAATTTTCTCCTCATCTAGGAGGCAATGAAACTCCAGCAAGATATGAGGAAAAAGAAGCAGGAGATGTTAGAAAAACAAATAGAATGCCAGAAGGTAAGTCTGGGATGTGGCTAGTAAATACATTCTGATTTTGTAGATACCTGTCTGTTCAGGGCTGTTTTTCCTGGAATTTTTTGTTCCTGTTCTTTTATTATTGTATAGATGTTGATATCCAAGCTGGAGAAAAACAAGGCCATGAAACCAGAAGAGAGAGCAGAAATTATGAAGACTTTAAAAGAACTAACAGGAAAAATATCTCAGCTAAAGGATGAATTAAAAACCTCATCTACAACCTCCACACCATCCAAGCTGAAGTCCAAGACAGAGGTATTTGTTGTGCAACACACTTGCCTACTTGGTTTTTGTAACTATTTCTCATAATATGTTTTAAAAAAGCAGCAGTGTTACATCAAAACACTTGCAAGCAACATTTTAATGTGAGTGATAACCATGGACAAATAAGCCGTGGTTGAAGGAACTCCATGACCTAGTTTTGCTTGTAGCTCATTCATGCTTGTTCCAGTTCTAAAGCAGAGAATTCTGGGCCCTTCAAAAAATCGAGGGACCACACACACAGAGGCAATTAAAACAAACTGTATTTAGAGGAAAGTACGGCTATCGTATCCTGATCTGTCTGTATCATTTACACAAATGTATTGCTGAAGTGGAATAAAACATTACAAGTAGGCGTTACAGTTCTGCCCTTTCCTTCTGTTTTCTTTTCCCACCTCCTTCTCTCCCAGGCACAGAAGGAACTGTTGGACGCAGAGCTGGACTTCCATAAGAGGCTGTCCTCTGGAGAGGACACGACTGAACTGCGGAAAAAGCTCAATCAGCTACAAGTGGAGGTGAGCTGGTCTGCACTGCTGCTGTTAATGAATTTATGAATTCTGGGTGTTTTGGATCCTCTCATCATGGGGATGGCTGTGTTCTTTCCCCAGGCTGCTCGGTTGGGAATCTTGCCTGTTGGTCGAGGAAAGACAGCGCCAGCCCAAGGAAGGGGCCGGGGCCGGGGCCGTGGGGGCAGAGGCCGGGGAATGTTGAACCACATGGTGGTGGATCATCGGCCCAAAGCACTCACCGTGGGAGGCTTTGTTGAAGAGGAAAAAGATGAATTGTTACAGCACTTCTCTGTAAGTGTGACCTGTAAATCAATATACGTTTCCTTTCCTGCTGTAAAATCAAGCTTCTCTTAGAATAGCAGTAAATCTGAGCTTTTGCCTAAAAATACAAGTGCTGCAGTATTGCTGGCTGATGCAGCTGGGAGTCCTCTGGCTCTCACTTTTCTGTCCAAAAAATCAGATTTCAGTGTCACTTCAGTACACTACAGTTGTACCACATGATGATGGAGGTGGAGGAGAACATTACTGCCGATCCTAACGAGCTTTTCCCTCACAGAAATTTGGAGATATTGAAGACCTTCAAGAAGAGGATTCCCCATTAAGTGTTGTTGTAACTTTCAAGTCCCGCTCAGAAGCTGAGAATGTAAGTAGAATCGTGGATATTTTTTTTTTCACAGATCTTCACAAAGATAAGAGTTTTTAATTACTTGTGTCTACCTTTGTATTTTAAAATTTCAGAGGCTTTGATCCCCCAGTTTGAGCTTGATAGTGTTTGGTGCTGCTGCAGGTAGTGCCACCTAAGGGGAAGTACCTCCTGGTTATCTGAGCAGTGACACGGGGCTTTCCCTGATAAAGCTGCATGTCTCTGGCAGTTCAGAGCCCTGCTCATCCTCTCACAGTGCTGGGGCAGGAGCAGGATTTGGCAGATTTGGGTGCAGCTGAAGTTGTTCTTGGAACACTGAAGTGGGTCATTGTGGTTTATATATTTGAGATCTTCAAAGCACAGATTTGAGATCTGTACCACGTGCACTGGGTCTGGCTTGTTGCTGATGTTAAAAGTTCTGCACTTGATCCTCTCTCTGAAAATCTGTTCATTTAAACACAACTCAGGCTGCTAACCAGGGATCCCGGTTCAAGGACCGACGGCTCCAGATCTCATGGCACAAACCCAAGGTACCTTCTGTGTCCACAGAAGTAGAGGAAGAGGAGTCCAAGGAAGAGGTATGAAAATCTCTTAATAACCTTATCATTCTTACTGGACTCAAATAGCTGAGAGCTCTTAGGATACAGTTTCCTGTGTGCTGAAGACATTTCATAAAATATGTTTTTACAAACCAGGAACTGAACTGGTTTTGAATAGTCAGGTACATTTCCCACATTTTAAAACAGAGAAAATGGGGAAAAAAAAAAAAGACACTTTGGGGAATGGGCTGTTAATTTGTCAATGATGTAAACAAGCCTCGGGTTCTGTATATGCAGGCTGCAAAGCCTTTTACTCCTCACTCTTAGTGCTCTACTGTAGAAGTTGTGTGTTATTCCCTGTAATTCACCTTAACACCTTAAGCTTTTAAAGGTTATTTTGTTGTGACACTTACCAGAAACCTTGTCTGGGAGAGGGTGAGTGGTGGTTTATTCCTGCTTCCTCTGAAGGTTTGCTCTCTTTCTCTTTCCTGACATGAGGCTGCTGTTCTTCCCCTAAAACTGATGGGATGTGATTGTGTGTGTTTTGGGACACACGGTAATACCCAAACCAGATACCAGTACAGCTGCTGCTGTGTCCCTGGGTGTAGCTTGGAACTCGTGTCTAAAAGTTCATTTTTTCGTCCTCCAGGAGACTGAAACCTCAGATTTATTTTTGCACGAAGATGATGATGATGATGATGAAGATGAGGATGAATCCCGTTCTTGGAGAAGATGAAACTTGATGTTCGAAATGTATAATTTTAGGAATATAGTTCAAACTACATCTTTTAAACGTTTATTTAAGGAAGTTGATGAGCCAAAAAAAGCTTTACTTTCTTTTCAAACCACAAGATTTACCATGAGCAGTTTGGTATGAAAACATTTGGGACACAGAGCTGTGAGACTGAGCTAGCCAAAGGCCCAGGAACTTCTTACAGGATTATCAAGCTCACCAGGGTGGTGATTTTTTTCTATTTAAGAAGGATAAAAAGCGGGGAGGGGGGGGTGGAAATCAGTATTTTCTTGTCCTCTTTTTGTGTCACCTGTATTACCTTGTTTTGGGTTTTTTATAATGTGATTGATTTGTTAGTTTATAATTGAAAAGATATTACAGGTTTTATTTAGCAATATTACGGGGTTAGGGGAAAGACAAACTTTCATTAAATATTATGAAAGAAAAACTGGTCTCATTTGCTCGTTGAAAAAAGGTAGCATTTTGTTTCCTGTGGAGTCTCATGTTGTAGGAATTATTTGTGGCTAGATTCTTAAATCATTTACTTCAGTATGTTTGACAGCCGCACAGTCTCCATGTTGTGCTGCTTTTTGTGAGAGGAGGTGGAAGAAACAATTTAACAGGGTATTGTTATAACATTGTCCAGTTCACTCTGTTTCTCCAAATTCTGCTTCACAGAAAACATCAGCAGGGACATGCACTGGGGTGGATTTGCACTTCTTCTTGATTTCCTTCTGTCATTTCAGTGTAAGGCTCAGTGTAAGTCAGGCTGTTTATTGCATTTCAGTATTTGTGAGCAAGAATGGAAGGAGTTCCAGTCTTCCTCGAAAGCAGCTAAACTGGCCCCTGTCTACCAGCCAGGAGCAACTCTCCTCCTCTCCCTGTTCCCAGCCGTGTTCCAGGCAGAGCCCTGAGGTGTTCAGAGCAGGGTGTGTTTCAGCCCACAGGACTGGGGTGTCCTGCTTAGCCTGGCCCCAAACCAGGGTCCGGTGTTCCAAGCTGGGTCTCCAAGGGGTCTCCCTCGTGGCCCAGGGCAGTTCTTTGAGACGTGCTGAGCTGCACCCTCTCACATTCTCCACTGCCTCGTTGCTGGCCCCGTAACCCCGGAGGGCCGTGTGCTGGCGGTGACACGGAGAGCCAGGCCGGGTGCCTGAGCTCAGGGCTGGGCCAGCTCTGGGCTCTGTGGCTCTCGGCTGGGGCACCCAGCAGCACCTTCCCTGACCGCTCACTTGCCCTGGCACTCCTCAGTACATTTGATGTGCGTTTCTACACAAAATCAACACCATGTCCATGCACAGCACTCTTCTCTCTTGAATGATTGCCAGAGTAGTCCCCAGTAATTCCTGACTGAAGGACAGTATCTACCAAACCCTTCACCTGCCTGTGGCTCTGAGTGTGGCCAGGGGAAGGTGCTGAGCACCCTTTGGGGTCACAGCCCTGCTGCCTCTGTCCTTGTGCTGTGGTGGGGTATCCAACTCATATAATGTCCTGTTTCTTGTCGACTGAAGGCAATGTCTCCAGTATTCTGTCTCTTTACAGACCTCCCCTCTTGCTAGAATTAGGACTGTCCTGCTACTGCTGAGGCTAAATTCCAGGCATGAAGAAATGGAGGGGAAACCCACCCCACATACTTACAAGAATGTCTTGCTCTTCTCCCATGATCTCTAAGGGTTTTGATGTCTGTGGCACAGTGTGTATCTTGAGAAGTCCATTGCAGCAAACATGTCCAAGTCCTGACAACTTAAAAAAGGAGAGAGGGATCAAAAGGATTTATATATTTTTTGTACAGAGTTTTTTCTTAAACTGTATAATTTTGTAAATATTTTGCTTTTTTTGTGTACTAAAATTACTGGCGTATAGATTTCAATAAGAATTGTTGTATTTTTGTATTTGGAAAATGAAAATTACAGTGGATTAATTAAGCTGTAAGAAAAATTGCAGTAGCCTTCGACACACACAGAATGGATTCCTTTTCATATGGTTTTAGCTCTAAAGTGACACTGGGGTGGCACCTGTGTCCAGGGGCACGGGCGAGGGAGCGAGGGCCATCTTTGAGAGCTTCCTACAATTACTTTTTGCCCTCACAGTACCCCTGGCAGGCTGGCCTAAGTCCCGGGTGCCATCCCAAGAGTGGCTGCTGCCCATGGGGCTGGCAGTGCCCCCCAGCCTGGCTGTACCCGAGGGGCAGAGGGGCCACATCTGGCGCCGAGGGCTGGAGGAGGAGGAGGGGAGCTGTGTGAAACTGGTCTGCCTTTTGCCAAAGCTTATGGACCCCCCTGTGTTTTAGGGCATGCTGGGCCTCTCTTGGAGTGGTTTGGTTTGGATTCCGTGTTTCCATAGTCAGCAGGGCAGTACAGCTGAGTTTATTTGATGGTGATGCTTTACTGGGAAATTCACCTGTTCCTTGGGCAAAACACAACGCGCAGGGTCCCTGTGTGCCCCAGCCAAGTATACCAGCCTGAGCTGGGAGACAGACACTGAAAGAGGGTGGGATGGGGAAAGGAAGTCACTGTGGAAAGAATTCCCTCCGTTTCCTTGCTGAATTAACCTCAGCAAAATAAGCAAAACCACCTCAAATCTGAAACCAGGCACCTGCTTAGGAAAGCACCACTTTAACAAAATCATGTGAAAAGGAACAAAAGCTCCTCTTGGTGTATAGTAACCTTGTACTATAGTTTTTACAGATTGTGAACTTGTGTAATAGGATAATAGCAGATATTGTTGAATTTCTAATTGTTTATACATTAAAATTCATATATGTAATGTTTGTTTTATTGATTACAAGCCAAATTTCTAAGATGCATGTTGACTTTTTTGCAATAAAGTTCTACTATGGAATGGTTCAAGATTTAGAAAAGACAAAATTCTAACTGAAATAAATTGAAAGGAGAACCATTCAAAAAATTACAACTCTCAGAAAAAGAGCATTATCACTTCTTTGGGGGGAAGTGGGTGTGTGAAGGGGGATTTATGTGTGTGTAATGTGTGTGCAGGTTTGGTTTATGCCAGAGCTGAGACATAAATCTTCCACGTGTCTCAGTGCTCTGGAACAGACCGAGTTAAGACAGGTAAATAGATGGGGGAGGAGATGAGATGGAGGGAGTCCAGTGAACGCTGTTTGACATTACTGGGGGAGCTCAAAGTTTAACAGAAAGTGGAGGAAGTCGTACAGTCTGGGGTGGGTTCCCAGTCTCTTACAGGTTTGCAGCATTCTGGAGTATCGTGGAGGACACACCTGCCAGTTCTGACTCCTTTGCAGATTGGGGTGAAAACTAATTTATTCTATTATTACCTTTATTCTTGGTCTTTGCCCCTTTCCACAGTTCCTGTTATTCCCTCCTGCAGCCCCTCCCTGTACCTGCTGTATCCAGGTGCTGGAGGATGATACAAAACCTGTGTTTCTCTTCTGTGCTGCTGAAGAGCCTCTCCATGACCAGCCTGTGGCTTTGAGACATCTTAGTGCCAGCAGTTAAACTTTGGAATCTTCCCCAGATCCTTTCCCTGTCCACAGCCACCAACCAGCCTTGGTCTGCGGGAAGCAGCAACGTCCTTCAGGAGACAGATCCTGACATGGAGCAGGAAAGGTTCAGTGTCCAAAGCACTTGCTGCTTCCTATACAATTAAAATTCATTTTCATGGAAAAAGGGAATATAAAAAATCAGAAGGGGTGTAGCATTTTTGTACGTGTGCCTTTGGATGTGTTTTTTCCCCCCAGCCATTCCAAATATGATGTGAGAGTTCCCTGAGCACAGCAGCAGCATTCAGCAGGGTGGGACAGCTCTTCCCGCAGCCATGGGCTGCAATCCTGCTTGGGAGCCTGTTGGAAGGAAGCAAATGTCTACAGGAACTGTCTGAAGGCAACAGTCACAGGAAGGTAAGTTGTTGGTGTGATTGTCAGGCCAAGGATCTCTTTGTTGTCTCCAGTCGAGGCTGTATGGAATACAGCACTAACTTCTGGAGAGGGTTCCCAAAGGTGGCAATCTAATTTTAACTCATCTCTGGAAACGTGGGACCCAGTTCTGTCCTGTGGAGCAGGTTATGTAATGTGTCTGGGCCTTTACTGATGAGATCACTGACACAAGGGGCGTTTAAAAGGGAAAAATAAGTTTGTCTGAAGTTTCTCTGCAGGTTTTTATGTGCTTCCACCGCTTTATTCCACGACAGACTTACAACTGTGATGATCAAAACCGAAATGCATAAACTAGAGCACTTTCTCCCCAGGATAATTCCACAGACAATTTCCAATGGCTGCTTGGTAATCTCGGGTAGGCTGATCCATGTGGGATGCTGGGTGCACGGAGCCAGATGGGGAGAGCTGCAGCAGGGCTGACAGTGGGGCTGGAGTAAGGCCTCATCTGCCACATCACCACATGCCTCCCTCACGTGGAGCTTCCCCCCTTTTCCTACAAAAAACCCCAAGTTTTTTCACTACTTTTTCATGGCATCGGGCAAATACATTTTTTGTCAGAAACATCTCTTGAATTTGAAGTTCAAAAATATGTTCTACCTGGTCAACAGACTTCAGCCCAAACAGAGCCCATAACAGGGGCTGTCACCACTCAGTGCCTCCAGCGGGGGTAGGGACGAGTGCCCAAGGCCGGAGGGGAAGCCGGCAGGAACAGAGCAGTGACCCCTGTCAGTACAGCGCCCCAGCAGCACGTCAGTGACCCTGTGCCAGCTGTGGGTGGTCGGGGACAAGAGCCTCCACCGGGGTCGCTCCCCCCACGGGGCCGGGCTCAGCCGGGGCTGTGGCGGCTCTCGCCTGGCAGCCGCGACAGGGACTGCTCCAGGGGGAAAACGCCTGTGCTGGACCCTGGGGGAAAGCCCCGGACCGCCCGGCGTGGGGAGGAGCCCAGGGCCGGGAGGCACCAGCATCGCCCCCAGCTCAGGGCTTTGACTGCTCTGGTGTCATTCATCTTATTTTTAGGAGCCGAATTCCCTTTGTACCTCGTCTTGCTGAGCCTCGATGGTGTCTCGTGGCGCTGCTGGAGCAGCCCCGCGCCCCGTGACGTGGGAGTTAATTATAGCCCGTCCCGAGCCGGCAACCTTAAAGCACTCCTGCCAGTGATTTATTTAAACACTGATAAATTATACATTTCTTTAGTAATTCATGTGAAAATTACTTGGAGTCAACTCAACATCACATACCTCTGTGTGCTCTCTCGTGGCAAAAGCTCTGTCAGACAACACTTCCATCCACTCTTCCTTTTTGCTGTTTCACGTGATTTTGGGTTACCTGCAGGTCGCAGAGGAGTGAAGGGGACTCCTGGAACAAGCTCGCTCCCCGCTGCTGGCGTCGGTACCCAAAGAGAGTTAACTTTAAATACTCTGAGCTCTCACTGGCTTTGGGAGGAGGCTGCACCTTCCCTCTGTCTGCACTTCCTGGGACATCCCTGGCCAAACCCACCTGTCAGTGCCCCTGGATGTAGGAGCGGGGTGTGAGGATGCAGAGGTGCTGCTTCTGGGCAGTGCAGGGCCAAGACTGCTCATGTTCCCACACTTCTGGCACCTTTGCTGGGCTGGGGACAAATACCCTTCACTGAGTTAGACAGAGGGTGAGACTTTGGGGACAGTCCAACGTGTCAGTGTTGTTCCTCTGTTCCTTCAAGATTGCCCTGATGAAGATACAGCTGTTTGACTTGTTGATTAGCAAAAACATTAGGAGACCTACTGTTTCAAGGCATGAATAATTAATGTTTGTTCCTCATTAACGTCTTGTGGCAGAGTCCTGTTAGATGCATTTGGATGTATTTCCAGAATTAGGAGCAAATATAACGAGAGGCCTGGCAGCTGAGTGTTCTGTTCCACCCCTGGAAAGCACTGCCCCGTTGCTCCCATCCTCTCCGGCAGGAAGGAGAGAGTTTGTTCTGAGCAAGGACTGATGTGTCCTTTATTACAATTTTAATTTCAGTGAATGACACAAGAAACAAATTCTATAATTCCTGTACATTACAAGTGAGTAAAGGATGCCCCTCCCAAGAGTGAACATGGCCTCTTGTTTTCCTGGGACCTCAAATCAAAACCTTGTTTCCTGAAAAATTCAAAAATAAGTTGGTGAGCTTTCCACCTGCTGCTGCTGGACAAGGCTGTTTGTCCTGCCCCCATTACCCAGCACGGCAAAGCTACAGCACATCTTCGGCACTTCTTGTGTTCTAATGTGGCCACAATGCTCTGCTAATGCCAAAGGCTTTGGGGTTTGGTCTGGGATTAACACCCACAAACACCCGCTCAGTCCCTGGAGCCACCTGTGCCACCGCCTGAGGCCAAGGACATGCCCAAGGCTTTGCTCTCTGAGAGCCCCTCTGCAGCCAGCGAAGCTTTGCTTGGATTTTAATTATAGAAGAGGAGAGAAAGCACTTCTAATTTAATCTGAAGCAATGCACAGACCCCAGACGCTTCCCCTTCCCTCTCCTTGGAAGGAAGTTCAGCTATTGGCCCAATACGCAGTCCCTCTGGAGCTCTCTGGTGGGTTTGTGCGGGGTGGCCCTCACTGTGTGGACCTGCAAGTGCTCCCTGTCTGCAGAGGAAGCCCATCCTTGCTGAGATGCCACTGACAGCTGTGCTCTTTGGAACAGTTTCCATCCCACCCTCACCTGTATTAAAAAGTTCCCAGAGCGATGGGGGTCCTGCCCTGGCCCCTCCCTTTAACCCTCCAAGTTCTTCTTCAAAACTCCCTTTCAGGCCCCGCTGACCCCCGTGGTACCACACAAGGCACAGTCCGATCTCGAGCTGCTCTCCCCCAGCCCATTGCTTCCAGACCTGCAGCAGAACAGGCTCCACAAAACCAAGTGCTCTGGAGGACACTCCATAGCCTCAAAGACTTCCTCAGTGCCAGACCCCTTCCTTTGGAAGCCTGACACTGCCTCGGCAACAGACAGCTCCTGTAACTTAGCAACTTTCTTTTTGCTCTGTTAAGGTGGGTTCTTCAATCTCCTTAATGAATAAGAGAATCAGGCCAGGTAATTGATGCTTGGCCATTTAGCTAATGAATAATTGACTGTCTGGGTAACTCGAGATATTTCCTCGATCAGATTCTGCAGTGGAACAACCATATCATCTGGGGTGCAGCATGGCTCACAACTTTGGGTGCTGGAAATGTGCTGTGCAAGCTCAGGGTCTAGAGGAACTTTCCGGAGTCAGCTCTCATCCTCTTCCTTCACATGGACAAGGCACATGAGCCCAAGCAGTGGGCCCACGGAACCTCCCGAGGTTCAGCAAAGCCTAGTGATGATCCCTTTGAACCCAAACCATCCCCCGATTCCATGATTTTGATAACTGGCTGCATTTTAGCAACAAAAGTTTCTTATCACATGAATCTTGACTTAGGTCCAGAAACATGATTTCTTTTCCAGATCTGCAGTGAAGACAAACACGAGGGCACAACAATGAGACCTGGCCAGGCCTCAAGGTGAGCTGGGGAGGGGAGCAAAGCCTCCAAAGCAGGAGCAGAACGGGGGTGAAGGTGCTGCGTGCCCCAGCAGGGAGGTGTCCCTGTGTGAGCCGTGTGTGCTTAAGTTGCCTCACAGGTAAATACTGCAGCAGCCTCCTCCGGAGGAGCCGGGTGTGCAGGACACTGTGTGGTTGTTCCAAACAGCAATTGAAGAACATTTAGAGAGGCAAGTTCTGCCAGATCTGTGACAGTAACACATAGTGCTGCTCCCCATCCGTGGCAGAGAGGGTATCAGCACGAATTGTGGATTAAATAACTCATGGTTTTATTTCAAACTTCCCACCAGTCCTGTGTCAGCATGTGCTGCATATTTTTTAAACTAAATTGAGCTAATACAATTGGCACCACTCTGTGATGAGCTTTGAATTAAAATCTAAATAAGAACAGAATATTTTGATGTATTAGGAAAATGGATAACAATCCATGAACTGTGAGAAAGGATAAAATAGCACATGCTTTTAATCTGACTTTTGCCTTTAGATTTCCAATGAGTCACCAGTAATGCTTCGTCAGGGTATGGGTTTGGGTTTTTTCTTCCAGAAATGCCATTAATTATTTACCAGTAGGTGAATGATCTCTGAAATCTATTGCAGTGACACCTTTGAGTCTGCAGACAGTTTCTGATGGCAAACCATCTGGGCTCCTTTAACTTGTTATTGTTTATCCTTTGGACTCCTCTCCCCTGGCTGTAAGGTGTAACGGCAGCAGACAGGGCCAGGAGCATCAATATTTTACAGCATTAATTAAAGGGCGCTCAGCAGCTGTATTGCCCAGCCCGGCTGCCTGTGGGAGGGGAGGGAAGGACCATGCTTAAAAGCAGGTGGCCAGGAGAGGTGTCCTGGGAGAGGACCCTCTAAGCAGTGCCACCAGCCCCGAGCCCAGCGTTGCGGTCACACAGGTGGTGCTCGGCTGTGGCAGTGAACGGTCCGGTCCGTGCAGTGACAACGGGACGGGAAGGAGGGTGCGGGGTCCCCGGCAGCTTCTCCTCACTTGAGAGAGAATGAAGCAACAGCAGAGAGACGGAGAAAGCTGCCAACATTGTGCGAACACCCCCGGAGCAGGGGCCAGGGAGTCGGACTCTGACGAGCAGGCGCTAATCGGGCTCTACATCCACTCTTCGCATCTTCTTGTTTACTGGCGTTAACAGACAACACTAAATAAAGTGAGGGTTAAAATCAAACCAAAACAAAGGCCTGAAATTTATCCCTCTATTAATTACTTCCAGCAAGCAGGGCCGCCTTAAAAGCGGTGCCACTTCAGATAAAACTTTCATGCAGCTATTTAGAGCCTTTGAAATATAAATGATTTCCTTTAAATGTTTTATCATAAATCAGGGCACGCAGCTTCGCCACAACTCACCGGTTCCCCCCGGTGGGAGGGAGCTGCCAGCCTGGCCCGGCCCGGCCCGGCCCCTCGCCCCCGGCCCGGCGGCGGACCCCGGGCGGGACGGAACCGGACGGGAGCGAGGAGGGATCGGAGCGAGTGGGAAAGGGAGCGGAGCGGGGCGGGGCGGGAGCAGAACGGCCGCATTTCCCGGCCCGGCGCGCCCCGGTGCCGGCGCTGTCCGCGGTGCTGGGCCACGGCCGCCGGCAGCGCCCCTCGCTCCCGTCCCGTCCCGCCGCAGCCGCGCCCCGCTCGGGCCGGGCCCACCCGCGCTGAGAGTCCCTTCCAGCCCAACTCGGTCCTCGATTCTGTGATCTTTGCTCGGTGCGTGTTTCCCAAAGGAAGCCGTTTCACCACAGCGGTGCCGCCTCTTTTCTCTGCCCGCGATCAGTCACTACGTTTGTCAGAAAGCAGCTCCTTCGGCTCTTGGTCCGTGTTTACCGAGGCTTGTAAGTCTTGGAAACTTTAAATCTCGAAGTAGGTTTTATTTTTGCTTAACAACTTCGAATTTTGCAAAATATTTGCATCTCTGGTCCCTCAAAGTCCAGTAACGTCTGAAGATGTGTGAAGATGGGCAGAGCAAAAATGAAAGGGCCGCTCAAAAGCAGAACAATGCCAACTTCAGGACCGCTTTCCCGGGGGATGGGTGTGTGGACGCCGGTCCCTCTGCTCCAAACGTCAGCCCGCGGGTTTTGCCCACGGGGAAACGCCCGCTCCTCCCCTCTTCCCCCGGGACCTGCCGGCCGAGAGAAGAGCGGGATTCGAGCGGGAGCGGCCCGGGGGCTGCGAGTCGCTCCCGGCCCCACGTGGTAGCCGGACACCCGCGACGGCGCGTCCGGCCCCGAGCCCCGAGAGGGGGCTGAGGGCGGCGGGGCCCGGGCCGGGGGGCCGGAGCGGCTCTCCGCCCGTGCCCTGCCCGTCCTGCCCGGGCGCATCACGCGTGCGCGGCCCGTGCGGGCGGACAGCGTGTAAGATGAGTGAGGGAGCGGTGGGGGGGCGGGCGCCGGGGGAGCTCTGCCATCGAACACCGCTCACTCGGGCAGTGCCGAGGGCAGACACAGTCCCGCGCCCATGCCCGGGGCCTCCCGCCCGCGGGCCGCGCGGAGATGATGGCCATGGACGCCAAGCAGCCCTTCGCCGTGCCCGCCGCCCTCCAGGACCCCAAGTTCCCCAGCCTGCACGCCGGCGCCGAGGCGATGCGCAGAGTTTGCCTCCCGGCCCCGCAGGTACGTGGACGCAGCGCAATTACCGCTCTAAGCCACATTTTCTGACAGGCACCGGGTTAATGTTTTTTTCATGTCGGCAGCACCATCGCGCGTCGCGGCTCCGCGCCCCCCCCCCCATGCCCGCCCCTGATCCGCGCGATGCGGAGCGGGACCGCTGCCTTCCTATTAATTTTTATGACCTGAGCTCCAGGGAGGACCCGCGGTGCCGGGGCCGGTTTTTCAGGCGGAGATGACAGAATTCCCCACTGACCTCGCCATGCGTGCTCTTGCTCGCAGCTACAGGGCAATATATTTGGGAGCTTCGATGAGAGCCTGCTGGCCCGCGCCGAGGCGCTGGCGGCCGCGGACATCGCCCCCCACGCCAAGGGCCACCACCTCCACCCCCACTTCAAGCCGGACGCCGCCTTCCACGCCATGAGCGGCGTCCCCTGCGCCGCCGCCGCCCTCCCGCACCCCGCCGCCCTCGCCGCCCACCCGCACCCGCTCCCGCACCCGGCGCTGGACGGCGGCGACCTGCTGGAGCACCTCTCGCCGTCGCTGGCCGTGGCGGGGCTGGCCGAGCCCCCCGCGCTGCCCGCCCCGCTGCCGCCGCCGCCGCTGCCCGCCGCCGCCGCGGGACCCCTGCCCGTGCCCGTGGGCGCTCCGGGGGGTCCCGCGCCCGCCGCGGACCCGCGGGAGCTGGAGGCGTTCGCCGAGCGCTTCAAGCAGCGGCGGGTGCGGCTGGGGGTGACCCAGGCCGACGTGGGGGCGGCGCTGGCGGCGCTGAAGCTGCCGGGCGTGGGCTCGCTCAGCCAGAGCACGATCTGCCGCTTCGAGTCGCTGACGCTGTCGCACAACAACATGACGGCGCTGCGGCCGGTGCTTCAGGCCTGGCTGGAGGGCGCCGAGGCCGCCCGGCGCGCCCGCCCCGCCGGCCCCGACCCGCCGCCCGGCGCCGAGCGCAAGCGCCGGCGGACCTCGATCGCCGCGCCCGAGCGGCGCTCGCTGGAGGCGTATTTCGCGCTGCAGCCTCGGCCCTCGGCCGAGAAGATCGCGGCCATCGCCGAGAAGCTGGACCTCAAGAAGAACGTGGTGCGCGTCTGGTTCTGCAACCAGCGCCAGAAGCAGAAGCGCATGAAGTATTCGGCGGTGCACTGACGGCGCGGCCCCATGGACCCCGGGACGGGACGGACGGCCCCGAGCGCCCCCCGCCCCGCCGAGCCAGCCCGGCCCCGCCGCCCGGCCTGGGACAGAAGCCCGGCGGGGCGCGGAGCCGGGGCGCGGAGCTGGGGAGCGAAGCGGCGCGGCGGGAATTCCGCGGGTCCCCGAACTCCGTTCACGGCGGGCAAGGCCTCCGGGGCGCGCCCCGGGCAGCGCCGCTCCCACCGCGCCCCGCCGTCCTGCCCCGTCCCGCCGCGGCGAGCGAGCCCCGCGCCCCGCTCCCCAATAAAGTTTTATTTTTCAACCCGCCGGGACGTGTCGTTCCTCGCCGCGCCGCAGCGCCGACGGGAATACCCGAAATAACCTGCGAGAGCAATCGCACCCTCAACAAACCCCCCTCAGCGAGGCGACGCCCCGGGACACGGGACCGGGCTTCGCCCCGCCGGGCCCCGCGCTGCCCCCGGCCCCGGGGAAACGGTAACATCCCTCCACCAAAACCGATGCTGGGTTCGTTTCTGAAGCTGTTCAGGAGGGGGAAAGGGCTTTTATTTGCGATTCTCAGAAGCACCTTAACGATTAAAAATTAATGTTCGAAGCGTGAGCCTCCTCTGAATATTCCACTTTAGCATTTCAATGAGTGACAAACATCGAACTTGAGAACCGGGTCTCACCCTCCTCCCCCGTCAGGAAACGATCTCACGAACCCACCTTTTCCTCGCGGGCCCCCGGTAACGCTTCCTCACACCGCGTTTTTCTAATCATCCTCAATGATTTTTCCCCAATCAAATGTCCTTTAATAATAAATGCCCTAAGGTCATTACATTATATTGTGGGCTCTGAAAATTTAGAGTAAGGGCGATGCAATATTAATCGCCTTCTGCACTATAAAGAAGGCAACTCCCACGGCATCTTCCCCTGCAGCTGCTGTCCGCCGCTCGGCCCCGAACCGCCGGCCGCGGGCTCCGGGCCCGTGTTTTTACAGGTAAGATGTGTTTTTATCTCTCCCCTCGTCCCCATGTGTGTCTGGGAGCTGCTCCCGCTGCGCCCCGGGCTGAGGACTGGCCCCGCGGCCGTCGGAGCAGGCACGGCCGCGCTGGGCCGGGGGTCGGCGGCGGGAGCGGACGCAGGGACCGGGCTTGTTCCTACAATGGCAAAGAGATCACCGCAGTTTTACTTGTGGCTGTTCTGGTGTTGCCTAGCTTCGTGGATTTGTGACGTTTCCGGGTCTGTCCCTTTTGCACAACTCCGGAGAGTGCCTTAAAGATGTAAAACAAATCCTAAACGAAGTTTCCCAAACCTGCAGCTACTGTCCCAGAAAGTAGCTCCTGTGAGCTCCTCCTCACCTCCAATACGTTCACCAGGGAGACCTGAAGCCCTTGACCTTTTAGCTCACCCTCCCGGCTCTTTTTCTCCTGGCAGTACTCTGGAGAGGGAGCTCTGCCCAGATTTCAGTCTGCAAATCCAGGATCTATTTTCACTCTGCGTGTGCAGGTTCATGCCTTGCTGTGCCCAGACATCTCATACAGGACCTGATCACTTCATTTGAGATTTACGTTGGAGGTCAGGTACGTGCTGGTTGGTCATCACTGATGCCTTAGTCTGTCCCTGCGTTTGGCTCCCAAAGCTCTGGTGCTCTGGGGTAAACCCACTGTGATACAGGAAACTCATCTAGCCTTCCTGGAGCTGGGGATGAACTTCTTTCGGCCTCAGTGGGAATAGTTCAGAACCGGTATTTAACGCTGAAGAGGCACAAAGAAACTGCCCACATTTTCCCCCTAGAATGGCGAGCAGGGCCCCGGAGCCAGCAAGCATCGCCAACGGGCGATGGGAGGCAGGAGGGAGCCAGTGCTTGGAATTCCGGGTTTGTGAGAAACTGACATCACACCACAGCCCACCTCCCGCCCCCCTCCCTCCTGCCTCATTGGTCTCTCCAGGTGCCTGGGGATCAGAACTCCCAATTTTCTTGGAGGGCTGGGCCTCCTTGTCCTGGGACACTTGGTTCTTCAAAACACACCCCATGCACAAACGCATCTCCCACAGGTAAAATGAAAAATGCAAGTGAAATTTGCTGAGAAAGGGAATTCCCTTTTAGTGACAGCCCAGATAGAGAGGAAAGGGAAACCTGCTGAAATAGGAAATGCCCAGTACGTGTGTGAGAGGCTCAACAGGCAAACCCCTGTCTATGGTTTCTGAACCACTAACAATTGATTTATTTTTTTTTCCCATTCCATGCTTGTTCCTTAATATCCTGCTCTCTGTCTCCCGGGACCTGCGCACAGGAGATGAAAGCACAGAAAACCAAACAAGCCATTGGCGCTGCTCACTCAATTGATTTTTACACAAAATTTGCCTTCATGCACAAAGGATGGAAAAATGATCCCATTAATAATGAATAACAAAAACAAATGCAGGGACGAAATCAATAGCAGCATATCTGATAACACAAGGAGGCCAAGGGGAGCTCCTAGATGTACAAAAGCATGTGTGAGGAGGAGGGGAGAGAGAGGAGAGAGGGCTCAGGGGCTTAGGGGGTTCGGGAGCAAGGCAGCAGGTGCTGTGGTGCAGGTGGGAACGGCTGATGGCCTGGCAGGAGCGTGTGTGTGTGTGCGTGTCCCATCAGGGCATGGTCCAGCCACCTATGTCCTGTGGCAGTGGTAGGACCTGCTGAGGGTTCCAGCTTGACGTAGAGCCAAGCCCATGTTCATGATGGCACCAGAAGGTTCAAGAAGCAGCCACTGGCAAGGAGAACATGAACTGGAGCTGGAGCCACGCTGCTTTCCCAGAGAAAACTGGTTTTCAGCTGCAAAATTCCAAACTTCCAGTCCCTTTTGCCTCCATGCCATCTGCCCTCAGTGTTTCCCTTCTCCTGAGTTTTCAAGGGCATTTGTCCTCCCTAGGAGACACATTCAGTTTGGGATGAAAAATGTTCCTTAGGACAGTGGTTTCTGCTGCTGCCCAGGCTTTGCTCCAGGCCCTGGGCTGGGAGCTGTGGTCCCCAGGACTGGTGTCTGCACCGGGGAGAGCTGGGCCTCTGGGATGAGAGACTGCCAGGGTGCTGGGGCCAGAGGACTGGGAGCCCCAGCACCCAACACCCAGCCCAGACCAACGCAGCCCTGCTCAGTGAGGAGCAGAGGCCAGAGCCAGTCCAGGGGAACCCTGAGAAGGGATCCCAAGGAGCCCAGTGCTCGGCCCAGCACAGAGACCGGGCAGTACCCTCCATCACCCACCAGCTCACCAGGAGCAGCCTGAAGGTGCCAAAAGCACGTGGCTATGGGCTTCAAGTGGGCATCCACAGCCAAATGCTCTGTGGAGACCCATCGAGACAGGGGAAGTCCTGCTTTGTGCTGGTACAAAACAGAAGGAACTCGCTCCAGCTATACAGCTTCAAGTTATTTTCAGAACAGTGTTTTAAAGCAATTAAGCAAATTTTGTCTTTAATGACACCCATGCTTTGCAGTTTGCCTGGAAATGTTAGGTACGAACTTATTTCATCATCAAGATGCTTTAGACTTTTTTCTTTAAGCAAATTTAGAACAGTGTATGGAAAAATACATCACTGCATTTGCAGTGGAGTTTTATATGGAGGAGAAAAACAATGCACAGAGGAAAATGAAATGCTCTGTCTGTTTTTAAATCCAAAGAGAATTAAGAATGTACACAATAATAATGTTACACAAATCTAGATCAGCTGCTGTCAAATAGTACTGACACGTGGTAAGCATCTTCAACCTGCTGGGTGGAAATGATACTCCCAAATGCTGAGTACAAAGCAGAGATGGTGCCAGAACTACTGGGACCCCACAGCCCCCCATGGACAGCCCAGTCTGTGGGTGTTCAGGGTCATTTCAGTGCCTGACCATGGTTTTCACTGTCCATGGATCAGGAAGGGCAATGCTGGAGTCACCCTTGGAGGTGGGGCAGTCCAGGGGTGAGGGGGGCAACCCACGTCAGAGGCAGGGGAAGCTCTGCCAGTTGGGCAGCATCCAGCACTGTGCTGGTCCCAGGACCAGCCCCCTGGCACCGCCTGTTCCCAGCAGCATTGCCCGATCCCAGTGTGGGTCATTATTTGTAAGTGTTGGAGGAGTGCGATCTCTGTCCATTTACTCACTGTCAACAGATGAGCTGGGAGGGGAACCAAGGCATCGTCTTCCATCAGAGCTCAGCATTCAGGGCTCAGTGAGGGAAGTGAATGACCCAGTCCCTGTTTAGAGTGGAGAGGTTTCTGCTTTCAGTGGAATCATCTTGGTGCGATTCCCCATATCCTTGTGCTTGGAGTGGACGCTCCCACCAGGCAGGTGAGGTGAACTTCTCATTCCGGGAACAAAAGGAGGAGGGAGCAGGTGGGGAGGTGAATCACAGTACCAGCATTTACTTGCTTTTAAACTTGCATGAGTGTGGAGCTAAAGTGGAGAGAGATGGAGGGCAGAGGGACAGGCAGGGAAACTTTGGTTTTTCTCCTCCGGATGCTGGTGTGTCTAATGCACATGTGTTGGTTTACCAGGGCCCTTGGTCATCCCAGGAGAGCGTGACACTGGATCCTGACGCCCTGGGGATGTCACTGGGGGCAGGGACTGTGGCATGGGGAACAAATCCTCCCCCAGGTGCCCACCTGGCAGGGCCAAAGAGCAGCACATGGGCTGCTATGGGGAGATGCACCCTCCAGGCTCCACCAAGAGCCACAGCTCTGCATGGAGCACACCCAAATACTGCAATCTACACCACAAAAACACATACAGGGGGTCAGAGGACAAATCCACCAAAAATAAGGACATTATCTGGGGAGAGGGATTACATTTTCAAGACCTCTGTGTGATGCAGAGCTAAGGAAGGTTCAGCTGGGCAGCCTGTGCTCACCCCTCATTTGCCAGAGCCTCGAGTATTGTGTGCAGCATTTCCACAGCTCCCCACAGCCCCCCACAACCCCCTCAGCTCCCTGCAGACCCCCACGACCCCACACCTGACGGTATCTGCCAGCAGGAACAAAACACACCAAGGATCTGAGTCAGAGACATGGTTAAAGTTTGATACCTCGGTTGCCTCAGAATACATCTGTTTTTCCCCAAATGCCAAAACAGATTAGTCTGCAGCTGCCACCACATCATGGCCTGAGTGAGGATCTCTGCGAGGAAAACCAGCACAGGTCAAGGATCCTCCTTCAGGTTCCAGAGTGAGAACACGTAACAGCCTCTGGAAAACATCTGAACCCCTGTTCATTCCTTGGTTGGTTTTACACCCTGTGATTCCCCGGCTGATACCCGCGGCTCTGGGCACTCACAAGAGGATGGGACATGCAGGCACCTTCTGGCGGAGCAGAGGAGTGAGCTGTGGGTCTCCTCAGATAGGATAGGGCAGGAGGTTTAGGGATGGGATTCTGAGCTGCCAACAAGGGTAGATCCCTTGGCTGGAAAAGGATTGCTATTCTGAAGCAGTTGCAGATGGGATGGAGCTTGAGAGGGAGTTGGGGCTGGCTCCAAGGGGACACCAGTGGGATGGTTTGGCCAAGTTCTGATGCTGCCGACAGGCTGAAATTCCTCAAAACCCAAAATAACTCTCATCTAGAGACACAAGGATATGTTGAGGAAAAACTTTAATAAACCTTTCAACGTTGGACTTTTCAAAGAGAGATTTTGTGCTTTTTCTCGGTAGTTTCTTTAGCAGGGGTCAGGGGAGGAGCAGTGAAGGAACCTGAAATATTTTGGATAGAGCAAATGTTTTCTTTGTCAGAGACACTGGAGTGGGAAAAGTTGTTTGCTTCCTTCTTTAATGAGGAAACCTGAAATATTGTAAATTTGGGGTCAGCCCAGGCAAAAGCCGCTGGAGGAGTGGAGCAGCAACGACGCATGCAGCCCTGTCCCCCTGCCAATGGGGCATGTGAGCCAGTCATGTAGTATTAGTGGCTCCATGTTGCAGTCAGGTTGGACGCCACGTGCAGGCACATTAACATGGAAAACACATTAGCCCCCGCCGAGGAAACCTGAGCAAATTTGCCATGAGATGAGGCATCCTGGGATTTCGCACTGATGCCATTCCTGAGACAGGACAGCACAGCAGAGCTGAGGCCTGAGGAGTGGGTTGGCTCCAGTTCACCACAGTCCCAGGCAGCCACAGGAGCGTCGGATTGGGGCAGCCCTCTGGAACCGCACGGATCCGTCGCCTCCCGTAGCCCCCTCCCCCGTGCCAGGGCCCCTGGGCCACTGCGACCCTCCCGTACTGCTGCTGCGGAAACGGGAGAGCACGTCTGCTCCGTGCCTCAGAGCTAGCTTCTGTCCTAAAACCTCATGAAATATTAACCCCAGAGCCGGAGCATTCCTGGTCTCCCAGGGAAAGAGGCACATTTGCAATGCTCGGAGGATGATCTCCTTTCCCTGACGCCCTGTCACGCGCACTTGCACAAGGCCGGCACGCAGCCCCCAGCCCGTCCCCCGCGGGGAAGGGACACGGAGCCTGTCGGGCTGTCCCCTCAGCTGACCCTGCCGCGATTCCCGACGGCCGCCCCGACCCTGCTCCTGGGGCAACGCCGGTGTGCGGCTTCACGAGGCGCCTCTGGGGGCCCGGCCAGCCCCCTGTGCCAGACCGTGTGCGCTCTGACGGAGGGAGCTGAGGCAGCCCGGAGGACAAGCCCGCGGCAGTGTGGGCTGGAGGAGGGACTCGGGGAGACAGAAGTCGTGGTCAGGAGCAGAAGAGGCTCGCATGAGAAGGGAAATGAGCACGGCATCTCCAAGCCCGTGGGAAGCCCCTGCCTGCTCCAGCCAGGAGCCCCAGTCTGCGCCCCAGCCGCGGGACCGAACGCTCGGCTCCGCCGTGGACCCGGCTCGCACGGCAGCCCGTCCCCGGGCCCTGCTGCCCGGCAGCTCGTCCCCGGGCACCTCCTCATGGCAGCCCGTCCCCGGGCCCCGCCTCACGGCAGCTCGTCCCCGGGCACCTCCTCATGGCCGCGCGTCCCCGAGCACCCCCTCATGGCAGCCCGTCCCAGAGCACCGCCGCATGGCAGCCCGTCCCCGGGCATCCCTCACGGCAGCCCGTCCCCGGGCCCTGCTGCCCGGCAGCCCGTCCCAGAGCACCTCCCCACGGCAGCCCGTCCCCGGGCCGGCGCGGGGCCGGCGCGGCCGCGGCAGCGGTGTGCAGAAAACGAGAGCGGCAGCACCTAGGCACATCAATAATTCATAAAATGCCAGCAGCAACAGAGGGAGAGAGGGACCGGGAGCAGAACAGAATATCACACAGCTTTTTAGTGGTCTTTTTCTATTAGTGTCAGCTCTGTGGCTGGTTTCAGACAGGAGAACTTTCCCTGGATGCTCCCAGAACTTCAGGGTGGGGCCGGGCACCCTCCTGGGCAGGGCCTGCTCCCAGCTCTGAGGTGGCTGATGCAGTCACAGGATTCTGATGCTTTCAGAAGGACTCGCAGGGCAGTGGCACTGTCCCTCCTGGACAAGGAGCTGCAAGCGGTAACATGCTGCAGGCAGCCAGGCTGGGCTCGACTCTGCTGGGCTCCTTCCAGCCATCACCTCCGAGCTCGTCTGGGCAAACCCCTGCTTTGGCTGACTCAGGGCACCTTCCAGACCTCCCACCCATCTTCTGCTCTTACCCTGGCTGAGCCTGCACCCCCTTTCCCCGTGTAGGAGGGAATCTGCAGGCTCCATATGTACAGAAAAAATGAGATGTTTTCATGTAAATACAGGGAAAGCCTTGGACCAGACCGGGGAGCTCCGTGCCTGGAGCCTGCGTGCACCACACCATGCCGTGCTGTGCCGTGCCGAGCCAACAGACATTTAACAGGGAGGTGCCCTGTTAAATTTCAATAATGCCCAGACCCACTTGCTCCCCACAACGCCCAGATGATGCCTCATGTGGCCTCGGAATGGGCCAGCCCAGCTCCAAGGCCAAGCAGGGGCACAGCACCCATGGTGCCCAAGGCCCCCATGGCTGGAGGGGATGGGGGATGAGTCCCATGGCTTCACCCCCCACTTCAACAGTGAACCGTGAGGCCGAGGGGGGCTGGGAAAGAGGAGGCACCTCGCTGGCAGCAGGAGCCTCCCCCTGCTGCCGCCCTCCAGCACGGGATCTGGGGGTCTCGCCGGCAGATGCTGGCACCGCAGCAGCCCAGAGGCCCTGCAGACAGCCCAGGGCAAAATTTTTAATTTGTCATCACACTTCAACCTGACATCTGAAAAAAATTTAAAAAGAATGGCAAGATGTCGGCGTCTCCGAGACGGCACAACCCCACAGCTGCTGCAGCTCCATGGCAGAGGCCAGTCCCAGCAGTGGGAGCCCACAGCAGCTCAAGGGCTGCCACACTACGCCAGAGGGAACCTTGGTGCTGAAACCAGCTCATGGCACAGAGCTGCAACAAGGATAAAGAAGGCCAGTCACCTTGGACCAAGAAAATGCAAGAACATGGGCAGGTTTGAGAGGGAGCATCCACACTGTGGGGTTTCAGGACTCCTTCCCATATGCCTGGCAGAGAAGTCAGACCATGTCACAAACAGCCTTTTAAAAACTACAGAGACCCAAATATTTGAAAAAGTTCCCAGTTTAAAACGTCCCTGGGAATGCTTTCTGGAGCAACAGCAGCAGCAGTGGCAGCAGCGCAGCAGCTCTGTGCTGGTATCTGGCACAGCATAGCCAGCAGCTTTCCAGCCAGGGAACAACAGGTCTAGGGAGGATTGGCAGGAGAGATAGGGGAACCAGGGCTGCAGTGGGGGTCCCAGCTGCAGACTTCTCTGGAAAACTGCCTGGATACCCAGCGTTCCCACAGCCATTCCATTTGCAGAACTCCATCAGCAGATCCAGTAGCACTGCAGTGGGTGGGGGTTTGGGATTCCCCCAGAGAGATTTTCCCTGGCTCCAGTGCTTGCCACAGCCCCATTCCCCAAGGAGCATGGCCAGCGATAACCTCCCAGCTCTGGGAGCCAGTGCCAAGGCTTCCTGAGGGGATGAACAGAGCCTGCCAGTCGGTCCCCTCGTACCTGCACCCCCAGAGCCCACTGGTAGTTAGGGAGGGTGCCCAGGCAAACAGCGAATTGAGCCATTGGAATTCTGGGTTTTAATGAAATCCAGGGAAGTGCATATCAATCACAGTAAATTGTATTGTTGCCAAGAGCCACGTCCTGCAGCACAGGGAGCTGCCAGCAGATTCGCCAAAATGACTCGTGTTTTGCAGCTCACCATTAACTGCTCCTGGAGGAGCTGCAGTCTGAGAATTCCTGACTGGAATATTTTGAGAAAACAAAGGTGAGGGGGGCTGGGGTACAGCAGCCGCACCAGTCCCCCCAAACTTGGGAGAGGGCCCTGGAGCTGCTCCCGCCTGCTAGCTTGACATCAATAAAACATGGAGACAACCCTGGAACAGGGAGATAAAAAGAGGATAAAAGACGCATGGAAGACAGGCAGCCCCACTGTGTATGGAGGATTTGAGCCATCGTGGGCAAAACCTGTTTTAATCTCTGCCATGAGAAGTGCTGGTGGGAGGATGCGGTCGGGACACAGCGGGAGGGACACCCAACTCCATCTCCTCTCCCCTGGCAGAGTGGAGCAGGCACTGTGCCCCTCACCCTGCGGGCAGAGCCAGGCAGAGATCCCCCTCCCCCGGACCACGGAGCAGGGCGGGCCCGGCTCCCTGACCTGCTGTCACCCGGGGCATGGAGCAGGACACGCTGGGATGGAGCAAGACACACAGGCTCCCGGGGAGTCCCAGCACCCGCTGACCTGTCCCAAATCCTCACAGTGGCAGCAACTTCAAGCAAAACCCATGAATAAAGACCCCCGAACAGCGAACTCAAAGTGTGTAAGAGTCTCTGTGGCTCAGCACCGCCCAAAAGCCCCCTAGCAATTCCTTATCTTCATTATTTAAGAAAGACAGATCTTTTTATTGAGAGCAGGAGAGGAATGGGAAATGTGCGATCACAAAACCAGTTAGAGATGGAAAGGCCCGACGGTCCAGCGAGGCTCTGGCGTCCTCCCGCCCCAGGACTGTGTCCCGAGAACACGTCCCGGGGGAGGGACCTGCTCTCTGCCACTCGGGTGTTCCTTCGCAACGAGCGCTGCAGCTGCCGGCAGCTGCCCAGCAGTGTTTGATGTCCCATCCCATTCCAAACGCAACGTCGTCGCCAGAGCTGTGCTCCCGGTCTTGGCAGTGGGTCACCGCAGGGTTCATCCATAAATGTGGAGTTTTCTCCACAGTGTCACTGCCGAGCGGGGCTGCCGTCCCCGGAGGCGCTGCTCCCGCCGTGCCCAGGGTGTCGGTCACACGCCCCCGCCACAGGGCGCCTTCCCCCCGGGCCCCTCAGCGCCCCGCGCACAGCGCCCCCTGGCGTCCGCCCGGCTTCCCGCGCCGGCATCGTTCATTGGCTCCGTGCTCCCGTGACGTCATGGGGCGGGACATTCCCTATTTGGTTTCTTGTGGGGCGCGCCCCGCCGCCTGCGGGCGGTGATTGGCGCACGTGGTTCCTACCGCTGATTGGATGCCGCTCCTCCTCTTCCCTCTACGGCGTGAAGTCACTTCCGGTTCTCTCTCCGGGTCGCGCCTCACGTGACCCCGGGCGCGAGCGGCGCGGGCCGCCCGCGCGCAGCCAATCGCGGCGCGCCCGGCTCCCCCCATTCAAAGCCGGCGGGCGCGGCAGCCAATGGCGGGGCGGGCTCGGCCCCGCTCGCGCTGACGGGCGTGCGTGGCGGCCAATGGGGCGCGGCGGGGCCCGCGCGGGGCGGGGCGGGTGCGCGCGGCGGTGGCGGCCATGGCGGAGCGGGGCGGCGGCGGCGACGGGGAGGCGGCGGCGGCGGCGGGCGAGCGCTTCGGCACCGACCTCCGGTACGGCGGGCCGGAGCCGGGCTGGAGCTGTTCTGCCGGGCGAGTTGGGGCGGGGCCGGGGCGGGTGGGGCGGCGGGAGCTCTCCCGCCTCCATTTCCCGGCCCCGCGTGCGGCGGGACGGGCCCTGTTCCCGCTCACCGGGCCGGGGCCGCTCCCGGGCGTGGGACCGGGTGCCGGGGCGTCCCCCCGGAGTGCGGATAGACTGTGTCTGTTGTCGCTCACCGTCTCATAAGCTTCGATTTTTTCGAGTCTGAGTCCTCATGCGACCATTGTATTGCACTGTACTCGGCGGTGGGGAAAATTGTGCCCCCAGAGCCGCAGAGGAGCTTTTGCTGGTGCTGAAGGCAAAGTTTTCTTCTGTCTCCCCGTTCCCGGGATCCCCGTGCAGAGGGCCGGGTGGCTCAGCGCGGGGATAGCGGTGGTCGGGGCCAGGCCCTGCCGCGGGTCCCACCTGCGAGGGACTGAGGAGCTCCTGGCAGTCTCTGGTGCTGCCGAACCGGCACCACCCGGGCACGACCGGCTGGAGAGGCTCTGGACGGACCCGCGGGCAGGAGTCAAAGCACCAGGATGTATTCAGGGAGCTTTAGCAGATAAGGAAGGATGCGCTTCCCAGTGTCTGCGTACTCCATCCCAGCTCTGGTTGTCCATTTTCATGAGTACAAATTCACAGTTGAGAACTAACAACCTTGAATTGTGAAGTAGAAGAACCTCTTGAAGTAGTTGCACACTTGAGTTTACCCACTCAAACGTGACATGTTTTGCACGCCCTGTTGGTGTTTATTGGGTTTTTCCCTGTTCCTTGTCACAACTGATTTTCGTACATGACAGCAGCAGATGACAGTGACCCATGTTCCTGTGTCCCTCTCTCTCCCCAGGATGGCTCAGCAGCAGGCGCTGCGGTTCCGCGGCCCCGCGCCCCCCCCCAGCGCGGTGCTGCGGGGCCCCCCGCCCCTCCTGCGGCCGCCCCCGCCCTTCGGGATGATGCGGGGCCCTCCTCCGCCCCCCCGGCCCCCCTTCGGCCGACCCCCCTTTGACCCCAGCATGCCCCCGATGCCGCCGCCGGGGGGGATCCCCCCGCCCATGGGGCCTCCACACTTACAGGTAAGGAACGGGAATTCTCCCGGGTTAAGTGGGATTTAGGGGTTTTTCGTTTGTTTTCACATGCGGAAGTGTCCAGTTCTGGGCCCCTCAGTTCAGGAAGGACATGGAGGTGCTGGAGCATGTCCAGAGAAGGGCGGTAAGGCTGGTGAAGAGTTTGGAGCACAAGTCTGATGAGAGTAGCTGAGGGATCTAGGGGGGCTCAGCCTGGGCAAAAGGAGGCCTAGGGTGGTGCTGGAGTTTCCATCCCTGGAGGTGTCCAGGGAACGACTGGACGTGGCACTCAGTGCTCTGTGCTGGGCGACAGGGTGGGGATTGGGCACAGGTTGGACTTGATGGTCTGGGAGGTCTTTTCCAATGTAATTGGTTCTGTGATTCTGTGAAGATAGTATGAGAACAGACCTTGAAATGGGTGAAGGAAGCAGCAGGGCAAGATGAGAACACAGGGCTCAGGTGTGGTGTTGTATACCACTGCATACCTGTGGTATGCAAATACAGCTTCTGCTCAGCTCCTCGAGGCACTGCTAAATTGATGAATGGTTTAAGGTCTTTTGTCTGCTTTTCAGAGGCCTGAACAGTTTGCAAAGGACAACACCTTGTGAATGAGAAATGGATTGTTTTAATTGCCTTGTGCTGTTGTTTAATTGCTTTGTAGGAGTGTATTCCCATCAGAGCAGTGTAAGTGCCGTGTGGGCTGTGGGCAGGCTGAGGAGCTGAATGGTACCACATGCTGTAAATAATGGATTAAATCCAGTGTTTGTAATTACAGTTTGAAGAACCAACCAGAGTTACTTTGGATCCCAGGCCTGGCTGTGGGTGTCTCCCTGATTTCTGTGTTTGATTTACATCCAGAGTGTGCTGCTGCTCCCAGCTGTCACACAGGGCTGGTTTGTTGTGCCAGGCTGCGAGCTCTGCAGCTCCTCACCAGCACCAGCCATGGCTGGGTGTCTCAGGCTGTGCTGGCACGGTGCTCTGCTCCACACTGAGGGCTGGGCTTCACTTCCTACCCTGTGTCCAGTGCAAGGGCAGATGTGATGGTGAAGGACGTGTGGTCAGAATGGGGGGAGCTGTGCTCGGAGCGGGGCTCAGGATGTGCTAGGACCCTGGCTGCACACCTGGCACTGACTGCCCACGTGATTTTACTCCTGGATTGGGGAACGCAGACGTAGCAGGTGGAAAGTGAGCTTTTTCTCACTGGATTCTTCCTGCAGGTTGTAAGAGCGAAAAAGAGAAGCTCATGGTGTGGCAGGTGCAAGAGCTGTTGGGGAGGAACAAGGGAGGGAAGGCAGGCTGCAGCTGAGTTGAGGGCTTTTTTTGTTTGTGTAGAATGCTGTCCATGCACTCTTGGCTTCCTTTTTTAATAGTATTTGATGCAAATAATTGTTACTAGTTTGGTACATGGATTTAAAGAGCAGTTTAAAATACCACTCTTAGAGCAGAAAGTTGGATCTCAGGGAGGCTCCCACCAGAAGCCAAGGACGTGGCAGCACCGGCAGCCGCCAGGGGTACAGCTGCAGCTGGGGGTGCAGGGTGCAGCTCAGGGCCCGTGTGTGCAGCTTGTCACCGAGCCACCCCCTCCCTGTGGCATGGGATGCCCTGCGCTGTCCCAGCCCCAGTCTCGCCGCAGGCTCAGGGTGAGCGCCGCACTCGAGGCTGTCATTCCATTAGAGGTGGAGAGGTGGGGATAATTAGGGCAGTTGTAGGTGTTTGCAGAGTAAGCTAAAGAACTTGGTGAGTTTTGTCAACTGCTTTTATAGGGAAGTGTACTTGTACTGTACTTGTTGCGCATAGGGAATTTCAAACAGTCCAAGTAAACAAGAAACATGAAAGAACTGAATGTACTTTGAATTAGAAACAGGTGTTCAGGCTTTCAAGTAACTGTGTGTGCAGGACAGGTCAGGGTTTCTTATCATGCGATAATAAACATGTAATTTCATCTTATTTTAATTGGCACTAATTAGAATTTTAGTTAGTGGGAAATTTAGGAGTGTGTAATGGATTTTAATAAAGCCCACTGCTCAGCTGTGCTGACAAACTGGACACTTACTTGTAATGTAATTTTTTCTAACCTTTCTTTCCTGGGAGGGTCATTGGGTTTCTGGGGTATTTGGTTCACAGGAGGGGATGTCTGAGCAGCAGCTATTCGGGAATAGCTCTTCCATTCTTTCTCTGCCTTGCATTGAGATATTTTCTCCTTTTCAGGGGAGGACTTTTCTTTGACCACATTTCTGTTCATGCCACCTTTTTCAGGTGCCTTGATGTTTGCGTTTCAGAAGTGAAGTGATGGCTTCAGCTGTTCTGCCATAGGTGGGGGGTTGGCAGGAAGCACATTCCCTGAGCTGGGAGCATTGGATTGTTAGAGAAGCTTCCAAGCCTGGCACAGCTTGTCCTTACTGCTGGTGTACTGTCTGTTGGTTCTCTAAGAAAGGAAAATTGCTTGAAATTATATTGTTGTTATCATTATCATCATTATTGTTATTATATGCCTTTAGAGACCACCATTTATGCCTCCTCCCATGGGTAGCATGCCACCACCTCCTGGTATGATGTTCCCTCCAGGAATGCCGCCGGTCTCTGCGCCGGGAACACCAGCAATGCCCCCAGCTGAGGAGATCTGGGTAGAGAACAAAACTCCAGACGGGAAGGTGAGATGGGTGCCGGGAACAGCGGAGCCGTGGGTGGTCCTGCGTGAACCCTGGTCACATAGTCAGGCACTGGGTTGGAATCCCACTGGAGGAACTCGGCTGCTCCTCCTGCGGTGAGCTGTGGTGTGACGGGGCCGCTCTCCCGCTGTAGGTCTATTTCTACAACGCACGGACACGGGAGTCAGCGTGGACGAAGCCGGATGGGGTCAAGGTCATCCAGCAGTCGGAGCTGACGCCGATGCTGGCGGCCCAGGCCCAGGCTGTGGGGGCCTCCACCCCCACCACCAGCAGCCCTGCATCTGCAGCATCTCCATCCACCTCCTCCAGCACGCAGTCCTCCACCACCTCCACCACCACCACGGCCACCTCAGTGTCCCAGACCAACTCCAGTGAGTACCTGGGGGCGTCTCAGGCCTCGCGGTGTTGGGAGCAGGTGGTGGGGATACTGCATGGGGAATTGCTGCAGAAAAGCCTTGGTGTCCAGGAGGAAGTTGTTTCAGCATGAAGTGGAGTGTGAATTTGAAGTACAGTGTTTAGTCCAGAAGAACCTTGCATGCAAACTTTTTTCCCCACCAATCTCAAAGAATTCTTCAGGTCTTTGTATATTTTTCTTCTGCTGTTATCACGTCATCTCAGAGCTATTACATCTATTTCCTTTTGACTACAGATAGAGCTAAATTGTTTTTAAAAGTGTTTCACAAGAAACGTTGATCTGAGGTAGGAGTTTAGCTGTAACAATTTCCTCATTTTCTCCATGGCATCTGTTTCTGTAGAAGGTCGGGTCTCAGAGCTGCTGGTCTGTGAGCATTGGTTGATTACAGAATAGAGCTGCTTTGTTGTATTACTTTTATTAGCATTATTCTTCTGCCTAAGCCTTCTCAGTTCCTATTTTCTAGAGTTCCACAAAGAGGAAAAAGAAAGTCCTTGGAGCCGTTTTTGTTCATCTATGACCTTTGAATGATAGAGATTACTGCTGCTTCCATGGACTGAGCCTTTGCTTGTAGGGGTTTTCCAACTAAGGAAAGGGGACTGAATTTATGCAGCATGCACACAAATGCATGGCTGTGCACACGGCAGCGTGGTTTGCACTGCACTTTGGCACGTGTGTGCTGCCCAGGTGCCTCGGGTGCATCTCGACAGAGATCTGTGTCAGGTACTGTGGGTCTGTTTGCACGTGAGTGTGGCAACAGCAAACAGCGAGTGAGGTCACTCTCCATGCCCAAAGCCAGGTGTGCAGGGGAAGGAGCAGCTCAGAGAGCATCCTGTCTTGTGTGCAGGGCCACAGACTGACAGCACAGCATTGGTGCTGAGCAGGAATCTGGCACTGGGACATGGGCCATTGTAGCTGCACTGGCTCAGACATGTGCACTGAGCCAGGCCAGAGAGTGTGCAGGAGGTGAACTGTTCCAACTCCCACTGTGGGGTAGAGTTGCATCCTTTGGAATTCATCTTTTTCCTGTAACAGGTGAGACAAGTCAAGCTTAACTCACCATTTAACCCGAACTTCAGAATCTGTGTGTCAAAGGGAGTCAAATTTAGGTAACTCTCCAATTCTGCTTTCATTAAGACTGGAGAGAGGACACATCATTAGAGCAGCAAAGAACTTGTATTGCTCAAAGCATTTTAGGGCTTTTGTTTAATTTGAAAGGTAACTCAGTATAGTGTTAATTAGCCGTGTTGAACTATGGTCTGCTCTAACTGTTGTGCTGAGTACCAAGTCAGTTGGGAGGTAAATGTTAGCTCTTGACCCAATGTCAGGCTTGGGAGAGCTAGTCATGCTTTGGGAGCAGCACTTTATGCACCTTCTCTGAAGTTAAATTTCCTAATACTGAATGCTGACAATCTGTTCCACTTCTACCTGTTCTATCTGCTAAACTTTGTCTTTGCTTTCAAGAACTGTTACTGTTGGTGTCTGTGCCTAGGTGATGAAATTTTATAATTTAAATAATTTTATAACTCTTAGACTTGGCCTGTAAAAAAAAACTGTGACTTCTGGCTGAGCTTCATTCTTGCCTTGTACTGATTTGACTTAGGTCTTACAAATCACATACTGACTGTCTGCTCTGTTTCCCTAAGTGTTAGGCACTGCTAAGAACTTTCACCCTTTCTGAAACGCTTAACAAAAGATCAAAAATCTTTATTTAAATATGCTAATACTGGTATGTTGTTTGGAATGTTTCTGGTAGTAATAGAAAATGCACGGTGTGCCAATTGGAATATGGCTGTAAATTGGTGTGATTTCTTTATTTTTTTTTTCTTTTTCCCTTCTTCTCCTCTGCACCAAACCTTACAGAGTGAGCTTACAAGTTTAAGCAGACTTGTCTCTAGTTCCTGTTGGCCTGTGCTGTGAGACTGTTTGCCCCCAATTAAAACAGTTTGAAATTGAAACCAGTCATGCTGCAAGGATTATAGAACTGAGTGCCAGTTGTGTGTTTTCCTGCTGGGAGGCACTAAAAACCAAGAAAGTTCTTGCAGCTCTTGAAGAAAAGTAATTTTCCTTTTCCTTGCTTATTTACGCATTTTAATTGACATTTCCTGTTCTGAGGGCGCAGCCCAGCATAGTTTAAGGCAGACTGCTGTCATGCACGTGCTGCTGCAATTGCTGTTAAAAGCAGAATCTGTGTTCTTGTAACACAAGGACAGCCTGTTGCCATTGGAAACTTGCTGTAATGTTCCCTTTCTGTTTCTCTGAACAGAATAGAACCTCGTTTCAGCCTGTGCTTGTCCTTTGATACACCTCTGCTACTGCTGTAGAGACATGTTAGGTGTAAAGAATGGGACAAATTGAAATTGGAGATTTGTGAATATTTAATGTTCCAGAGAAGGCAAAGTATTTTTTGTCCAGGAGTGTCTTCCTGCTGGTTTTATCCGAGCATACCTGCTTATGTACCGGGAAACAGAGCGCCAGTATGTTTGCAGCAGTATATTGCAGTGTCTAAGATACAAGGTGTTCTTTGTGTTTTTTTATCAGCACCTACCACACAAGACCAGACCCCGAGTTCGGGTGTTTCAGTTGCCACACCATCAGTCAGTGTTTCAACCTCTGCTCCTTCTGCTACACCTGTGCAGACTGTACCCCAGCCAGTCCCACAGACATTGCCTCCTGCAGTTCCTCATGCAGTACCTCAACCAACTGCAGCAATTCCTGCTTTTCCACCAGTAATGGTACCTCCATTTCGTGTCCCCCTTCCTGGCATGCCTATTCCACTTCCAGGTAAATTGGCAAACTGTAATTGTCTTGTCTGCTACATGTCCATGTTGTCAGTTGTTTGCACTCATGTGTCCACTGTGTACAGAACTTGCCTGGATCCTCTCCTCAGAGTATATCTGAAAGAATTCAGGGTTAGCAGACAGACTTTTTAATTAACAAAGAACATACATTTTTTTTGATTTCTAGTTCTTTGCTATACTTGGCAGAAAACAGCTGCATTTAAACATGTAGTGTTTAAATGAGAATATTGAGCACTATATTTTACTAATTGCAATATTGCTTCAATTTTTTTCTACGTACTTGATTTAGACCTTAAGTCTTGTGCATAAATATTCACTAGGACATGGATGAGCAGGAAGAATTACCATGGAAATCATGGCCCCAGTGATGTCAGGTGTTCCCAGTTCTCTTAGGCTGCAGCCATTGGGCAGGATGCTGAGTGATGGGGTGTGACCTGAGGACCATAATGAGGCATTTAAGGTGCCAGGATGTTGTTACTAGGTTTAAAGAACCATAGAGAAGGAATCTTGGATGGCAGCACACTGTTTCTGGATATATCATAGTTTCTTAAATTTTTATGAAATCTTTAGATACCTAAGGAAGTAATTTTAGGCTGGCAAAATGTTGGACTCGCTGTCTGTAGCTGTTGCAGAGGGCCTCCCAGGAGATCACTAATGACACTTAGCACTTACACACCACATTTCATTTGCGTGGATGCTGTTGAGTTCCTGTTCTGGTACAAAATTGATGTGTTTCAGTGCACGGTGACTCTAAACATGCACCAAGAACTGTTGATTTTGTGTTGCAGAGGGAGGTTGGAGACTGCAGTTGCATTGGATCCAAGTTAGTTTTAGATTTAAAAAGACAAAGAAGCAGCTCTGAGCAGCGTCCTCCTGTTTCTGACTCTTTGTACAAGCTGAGTGGGATGACTTCCCTGCTGTCCTCCTAATGCAGCCATCCAGTGGATTACCTCCCATTGAATTGGATGGATGAAAAGTAACCCTTCAGAACACTCATTTGATGAGAGAAAAAAAGCCTGAAAGCAGTTGAAGTGCTGACTAGAAGAGAGCACCAGCTTTTAGCTGCCTCTGCTTTTAGAATAGTCTTCTAAAATAACTGGGCAAAGCTGCTTTAATCTGTATTGGCCGGAAAAGGAAATCGCAGTGTAGTACTCGTTGTTTTAAACCAGGAAACAAATACTATTCTGAACTTGATATTCCAGGCTGAACAACAAATGAATAAAGGGTAGGAGAAAGAAGTCTGTTTATTGGTGAGGTTTGGAAGAATAATAAAAACGGTTAAGCCTTAAAGGTGATCGGCTGAATGCTCTCAACTGCCATTTCTAACCTTGCCAGCAAGGGATCAGCATGGAATGAAGGGTCCTTACACACTGTGAGGGATATAATCTACCCAGCTGTGACCTGTTGGGTAAAATGGGGATGGTCAGAACAGTGGAGAAGAGTGCCAGCGGAAATGGAGATTCTGGGTGTAAACCCAAGTTGGGCTTTATTGTGAGCTCTCAATCAAAAAGTTTTGGGAGTAGTGCAGTACAGGAGCAAAGACAGAGTGGGAACCCCAATCTCCTGAAACTCGTTTTTGAAAATTATTCTTTTCAGAACTTCCCTGGTAAGAAGTGTTGGCTCTGACCGGTTCTCCCTGTGAGCTGGGCTGCAGGTGGAACCCGTAGCGTGTAGGAAGGACACCTGGCAGCAAAGTGCTGCTTCCACTAGTGGGTCTGATTTGTCAGTTTGCTTAGTTACAGAATGAAATCTGTCAGTTTCTTCCAGATAATTCTGTCTTGAGTTGGTTGTGATGATTTCTAAACACTGTAAAAGAAGAGGAAAACTGTAAAATATTTTACAGTTACAAGAAACAGAAGAGAAGTCAAATTACCTCCAAGACAGTATCAAGTGAAGTCAGAAGGTCTTACGAAGGTTAGACTGTAGATGTTTGGGGCTTTCAGCACCAGGTGTGATATCAGCCAGAGGATTTGAAGTTACAGGGACAGAGCTGAGCAATACCACTGTCAAATGATTTCAAAGTTCATCTCTGTGCTAAACTGTAGTAAGATGGAGCAATGGAAGAGTTCGTTAGTGATATCTCATAATCTCAGATCTTAAAAAGTAAGTCTGCTTTCTCTCAATTCGTCTGTTTTAAGTCAGTTTTATGTTTGGGAATGACCTTGGCAGCGGAAGCAGCTTGGGTGTTTGCTCAGTCTGATCTGCGCTGCAGCATCCCTGACTCCAGCGATCCCACAGATAGTGTTCTTTATACTGACTCGCGCTGGGGACATGCTGTAACTTCCTTAACAAAACGAATTTTCAGATCCATTGTCAAGTACATAACATGACCACCCTTCCAGTTTAGACAAACACTTCAATCAATGCTGTTTGAGTCAATGTTTTTATGTCTCAATTCAATACTTTTAAAAATAAAACTAGTTGCAATTCTCTCATTGAAATTATTTTTAGAAAACATTAGAATTCCGTCTTCTCACAAATTTATTTTCAAATAAATTGGCAGTATTTATGTATGCTTTCCATACTAGATCTCTAATGACCAAACCCAGAAACTACTTTGGTTTTAAACAGGGGTTTAATTTCACTTTCCACTGGAGCATTTCCCACCTCACATGATGAATTTGAACTTTTGAAGGGAAGTGTTTCGGTTTCTGAGCATCCAGACTGGACCAGCCAGAGAGCACTTCTACAGTTGCCTTCCACACCCAAAATGGAGGTTTTGGAAATGCACTCCCCTCAGCCTTGTCTGATATCCCACTGATTTTGATCTGTCACAGAGGATGGGCTGCTCGCCTTTTTGTATCATTTCTTACTGAGCTGGAGAGCAGACCAGTGCATGCTGCCACCTTTTTGAGGGCGAGTTTTGGCTTTTAAAGCATTTTCAGCTCATGCCATTCTTGATAATGAAAAATAAAGAAAATGGCCCTGACCTAGTGCAGCTTTGTGTACCTCTGTCTGCAGCTTCATTGCTTTGATTTCTTTTACCCCCTTTCTTTCACCTCCAGCCTTTCTGTAATGACCCTCGTACCCTCAGCTTTCCCTCTGGGTTGCACTTGGCTGTCCACCCTATCTTGCTTTGCTGCTCTGACTAGTTCAGACCTGTCCTTCTACCCTTACTCTGCTCTCTAACTGCAGCAGCAGACTGAGAACCGCAAAGCCCATGAGTTTCATTGTGCTGCTGCTCCCCACGGGTCTGTCCAGAGGCTGCCTGTGGAAGCAGCCCCAGTAGTGGGATACTTTCCTGTGATGCTGCCCTACAAGGAGAGCTACATTCCCCCTTGGATGAACTTAAACCCCTGAGTCTTCACTGAAATATGTTTTTTCTTTTTAATGACATCCCAATAACTTGCTAAACAGCTGGTTTAACATAGGCAGAGACTGTTGCTGCAGCTTAAAATTAGTTTTATATTTGATCTGGCGTAAAATGTTGGAGCAAAAGTAATTCACATTTTCTTGCTGGGAGACTTCTTCTCTGCCAGCTGCAAATGGCATTCCAAATTGTGGCAGGAAGTCCGTAGCACCCCGTGGTAGCTGACATCCCATGGCAGCTTTCCAACATGCTTCCTATCCGTTTTGCAGGTGTAGCAATGATGCAAATAGTCAGCTGCCCGTATGTAAAGACAGTCGCTACCACCAAGACCGGTAATTTCCAAACCCATCCTAGTTCGTTTTGTCTGTAAGTTGGCATGGTAGTGAATGTGGTTGTTTCTTTTATTTCTTTATTTGCTTCCCCACTTGAATGATTACATATACTTTATTTTCAAAACCAGTATAAATGCAAATATCATATTTGGTCAGGAGATAACTTCCCCAAATAACTGTTAGTGTCAGCTTATTCTGTACCCAAGCTCCCCGTACAGTTTTCTGTAACCATTGAGTTCTGTAATAACTGTGACTCTCATGCCCATACTTAGTTCCTAGTTTCTTGTGTGGATTTTTGTTTTCCTGCTCCACGTGTGCGGTGGCTGGCTGTGCTCGCATGTTGTGTGCGTGTCTGTGCGTCTGAGTGTGAACTTTCATATTTCGGTTGTGAATTTAAGAACAGTCACTCGCTGAGAACGTGTTACGGCGATGTGTAATGTGTGATTTCTGTTATTTAAAATGAGACTTTTTCAATATTAAAGGCTCAAATTTATGATATCATAGTTCCAATTCTATCCAATTGGTTGTTCTAGAACTTGTCATTCCAGATCTGTTCATTATACTCAGTTCGTTGGGATGAGTGGAGAGATAATAGGATACTGCAGCATTCTGGCTTTCTTATCTTTGGATATTTACTTGCCATTTTGCTTTAGGATTTCAACAAAATGGGTTTTTTCAATCAGTTCGCAGTACTAAACAAACCCAAAAATCTGATACTGTTTGATTCTCATCAGGTTTTATCCAAGGCTCTGAATTAATGCCAATATTTAAGATTTATCGGAGTTCTGCTCTATATTCTACGGCTCAAATTCAATCCACTCTTGCCTTTTTTAAGAGCAATAGGAATATCTTGTACAATGACAGCATAATTAAGCAGTGCAGTAGGCTTTTAAAAACCCCAATTATTTGCTACAGGCATCTGATAAAGACTTTTAAAATGAATAGAGTACCTAATTTTAAAATAGTAGAGTAAGTGTCTAAAAGCTAACAAGCTTTGTGCTTTGCAGAATTACACATTCATTAAACTTGAATTAATTAAAATCCAATTTGCCTGGGAATGGGCATTACTGATTGCAGAACACAGGAAGGAAATTTGGTTACAATGCCTTGCTTTCCAATTTAACTTTGAAAACAATTCTTCTGTTTATTTCTATGGGTTGAATATTTTTAAGTTAAGTCAGTAGCGTGCTAGGTGTTGGTCCTTAGGGCCCTGCATTGTCACTTACTGTTTTCTTTCCTTTTTCCTTTCTTTCCCTTTGCCCAGGAGTCCTGCCGGGCATGGCCCCCCCCATCGTGCCCATGATCCACCCGCAGGTGGCCATCGCCGCCTCCCCTGCCACGCTGGCCGGAGCCGCCGCGGTCTCCGAGTGGACAGAGTACAAAACAGCAGATGGAAAGACTTACTACTACAACAACAGGACTCTTGAGTCCACATGGGAAAAACCCCAAGAACTGAAGGAAAAAGGTACTTTGGGGTTTTTTTTACTACAGCTTTGTACTGGGGACATAGCTCAGAACCATCATCAGTGGTTGTTTTTGAAAATGCGAGTGGGAGTATTTCTAGTCCCTGATCTTCCTTAAGAATATTTTGAAGTTCAGATTATAAGGAAACACATGAGTTGGTCTTCAGTCTGAAACTTGCAGCTTGTTTCCCACTGTACTGTAAGAGTGTTTGGTTCTCGAGTTGCTTCCAAATCCTGTGCCTAGGGTAAATGCATGTTCCTGTGCCAGTAGAAAGTGAGTACCTCACCTGCACATGCGTTGGAGAAGGTTCCAGTTGCAGACAGAAATTGAGGGGAATTGAGGGGAAAAGTCAGTCATTCTAAGGGCTGTGGACCAGGAAAAAATGAAGATCATTGTGCTGAATTTCAGATCCTGAAAAACTACATGTATAAACAGATTTGGAGTATGAAGTAAAATAATGTCATCTCCCCTGTCCACATCGCTACGTTGTGTTCGGGTCATATTCTGTGACTCGTGCTCATGTAAATGCACATTAGGTCCATGGGTGGTGTTATATGAGAGGGAAACTGCTCTTGTATCATAAATAAGGAGGAAGGGGCAGAAGTCCTGTGGCTCTTACTCAGTTTATAAAGCCTTGTGAGAAAACAAATTCAAACAGTTGTGCCCTTTATTGTCTCCTGAATTTTTAGTTACAAGAAGTCTTTGTTTAGATACATGCAGGACACTTACACTGTTGGTTCAATTAATGCCCGTCTTCCTAATAATTCAGGTTAGATAATAGGTCTTTTTACTGAGATGAAAGTATCTAAGACAGCAAATACCAATTTTTCTGAGAGAAGATTATATGTTTTATACTTTTTGTAAATGAGTGCAGAGAAATCCGCAGGTAATTCTGCATTGTCTCTGCTTTTTATTTCTTTTTCCACAGCATTTAAAATATGAAAGTGGTCTTCAGCATTGCACAGTTGGTTGATAATTATTATTGGTTTAGCATTTCTGTTGGTACCCTTTAGTCAGCCTTTTAGTATAATAGCTGCCTCACAGTATTTCATTTTCCAGTACCAAGTAGATCTTGGCACAGGAGATACTATGACTTTATAAGCAGACACTGCCCAAGAAAGTGGTGAGAATATATTGAAAAGAAGGTTTGGGTTGGTGTTGTATTTGGAAAATTATACTGATAAAAAGAAATTTGTTGTGGTTCTGTAGTGGTTTCGTAATAATACTTAAGAAGACTCTTTTCTTTATTTAGAAAAAATGGAAGAGAAGGTCAAAGAGCCAATTAAAGAACCCTCGGAGGAGCCTTTACCAATGGAGACAGAAGAAGAAGAGCCAAAAGAAGAACCTATGAAAGAACTGATAAAGGAGGTAAAAGACCTTGAACCCAAAAGCCAGGCTGAAGTCTCACAGCTGTGGCTGCATCTTAGCCCAGGCAGGTTGGCAGGAGCCATGGTTAGTAATTCCAGTTCTTAAATTCCTGAGGGGATTTGAAAGCCTCCCTTTTTGGACTCAGATCTTTCCTTTCTTTTGTTAATTTTTTTACATAAGAAAAAAAGAACATTCAAAAGAAACATACAGAATATGTCATATAAGAAGTTAGTAAGAACACGGGACAGAAGTTAGCTCATGACATAGGTGAGAACATGAGACAGAAGTTAGCTCATTACGCAGATGTGGTGTTCTCTCACTGTTTTTAAGGTTCTCAGAAAATGCAACTTCTGAATGTTTGAAATATTTAATAGTTTTTTTCTCTATTTCTTTGCTTCATTACTTTGAACAGTTTGACACAAAGCTCACACGTTCCCCCTGTGCTGTAGCTGCTAAGTTCAGGCTGTTAGGAACACGTGTCCTAGAAAGGGCTGTAGTGTTCTCAGTAAACAAAAGTAACTTTTCATTTTGGAGGCATTTTGCTGTGCTGAACAGCATACTTTTTGAGGATGCTAAGGGGTGTTTAAATAAAAATTAAAGCTTTTTTCCTGTTTTCTGTGAACTTCAATGTAGTTTAATAAGCAAAACCACAAAATTCATTTGCTGGGTTGTGCTGTCGCTCCACTCTGTTTACTTCTGAGGTAGTTTCCAGTTTGCTGATTTCTACTACAGAGGTTATTTCAGGTTTTCACTGTTTCATACTGTGTCTCATTATCAAATAAGAATAAATGAAAATTTCTTTGTCAGAAAATACACCCTTTCACCTGTATTCAGGCCTTCCTGGATTTCCAGGATTCATGCAGATCTAGGAAGGTATTTAAGTAAGGTTTTGCTGAAGTCAAAAGTTAAGTTAATGCTTAGAGGTTTTGGAATTGAGATTTTGGAGTAGCAGCTGCTGTTGCAATTCCAGTGCTTCTGTTCTGGGCATGGATGAGGTGTCATTGTGAGCCGCCTGTCAGCATGGTTTCAGTAAAACCAGTTGGTTACTGTGTAATAAATAATTAGCCAGCTGTCATTGCCTGATCCTCAAACTTGTTTTTTCCTTGAGGAGCCAAAAGAGGAAGAAATGACAGAGGAAGAGAAGGCAGCTCAGAAGGCCAAGCCGGTTGCCACCACCCCTATTCCAGGCACTCCATGGTAGGTAACTGCTGCCGTGGGGCTGACATGGCTGTTGCTGGAGCCACCAGGGAGGTTGCTGGGGAGTTAGAACAAGGGATGGTGTGTGAAGAGTGTGCTCTTCGTGTGCTGCTGTCCCCAGCAGTGCCAGGTTCCTCTGGCCAGCGCTGCTCACTCAGTGCCAGTTCTCCTGGTGCTCTGCGGGGTGCATTGGCTGTTCTGCCACCCGTGCCTGCAGTCCTGGGGGTCCCTTACCAGGGCTTCATATCCCAGCCTCTGCCTCTGCCACCAGTTCCGCCTGATCTGGAATGAAATACTGGCCACAACAAAATCTTGCCCTGTGTCTTGGGGAACAAATAGCTGCAGCTGCTGGCCAAAACAAGGGTTTTGGGCTTTTTTGAACTTGGCCCAGAAACTGCTCGGGTGCCCATGGGATGTCATGAGGAAGGTGACTCGTGGTGTAATATATGTAAATCATCTCTGCGTGTTTGCATGACAAAGGTAAAAGTTCTGATGGGAAAGGGATACTGTTTTCATTTTAGCAGTTTAGCTATTGCCGGTTTTTATTAATGTTTGATATTTAAAACTGTCTGCCTCTAAATTGTCTCTGTGGTTCTTTTATCCCATTGCATAAAAAATTCTGGCAAGATTGTTAGGTTGCTTTTTCTCACATTTTTTGAGGCATTGAAGAGATGAGGTGTGTTTTATCCCAAAATCTAATTCCACTGTGTAAAGTGGTTTTTTTCAGAGAAGAACTGAGCATCCTCAGACTCCTGAGAAAAAAGCATTTTTGAAATTTCATTTTCAATTTCAAATTTCAATTACTGTATTTTCAAATCTGGCAGCAGAGAAAAGCAGCAATTCAGGGTCCCAGTTGGGCAGTGGGAATGCCTGGCAGTTGTGCAGTCAGTGTAACCTGGGTCTGCCTGTGACCTTCGTGCTTCAGTCTATGAACAGGGTAACAGGCCCACAGTGAGTGAAGGTAATCCAAGCCTTCCTGTCACATCTCCAGGTGTGTGGTGTGGACTGGTGACGAGCGTGTGTTCTTCTACAACCCCACCACCCGGCTGTCCATGTGGGACCGACCCGATGACCTCATTGGAAGAGCTGATGTGGACAAAATTATTCAAGAACCTCCTCACAAAAAAGGAATGGAAGAAGGAAAAAAACTTAGTAAGAGCAATCTTACTGCCTTCATAGGAAGCCTGAATATAACTTACCACTTTGCTTTCCAAAGCTTGTAACATTTAAATAAGTGACCGGAATGTAAGGACATACCGAAAAGGTGTAGAAATGTGGAATGCAGATTGCAGAGTCCTTTGGGGAAAAGATAGCCCATTGAAGAAAGTAGATACTAACAAGGTTAATTGTTTTGCTAAATGCCAACAAGGCTGAAAAACCGCAGTTTTTACTGACTAAAAAAAAGGGATTTTGTTTGCTTTATAAGAAAGAGACCAGAAAAGCTTAATCATAATGTACGAATGGCTCTCACAGAAGAGTTAACTTTGAGATCATCAGTTGGAAAAGAGTTTGGAAATAGCTGTCAAGAGCAGAGAACGTTTAAAAGGCTGCTGAGATGAGATGAGATTTCTCTCTGGCCTGAGTTATAGGAAATGGGCCTGGGATAACATGTGGGCTTTGTAGTTGGAGGAGAGCAAAGTGCAGGTAATCGGGTAGATCCAAATGTGCTTCATTAGACTGTTTAGCCCAAGTTGTTTTCCCCTAAAAATAAGAGCTCAGTGTTTGTCATTTTAAATTTCAAGCTGGCTGAAGTCCACCAGTCCTGTCCCCAAATTCCCATAGTGTTACTCTGAAAGTGACTGAGAACCACGTGTCTCCCTTTGTCAGACCAAAATTGCTGCGCATGTTGTCCTTGGTTTGTGCATGAGGTTTCATTCTTAAGTTTAAAAATTTTCGTCAATATAAAATCTAAAGTCTCATTGAAATCTGTTACAGTTAGAGAAGAGCATGAAGCTGCAGAGGAAGCAAACGAAGATGAGCCTATTAAAATAAAAAAGCGCAAGTAAGTTTTTGCTTTTTCAATACCAAGTGATCTGTGTAGGTAAAATAACTGAAGTTTGTTACTTGAGCCATGTATGTTGTGTCCAGCAGAGTAGAATGGGAACTGAGAGGGTTGGTGAAAAGAGTCATCAGCTTTCTGCTGCTCAGCAGCTCAGGTATTTGATATTTTCCTGAGATACCTGAGACTCATGCAGAGAGGAAATAGCATATGTTTTGGAAATCATTTGAAATGGAAATAAATGGTGTTAAGTTGGTGAATCCAGAGAATATTTTGAGTGTAGTGTGTCTTAAATAGCTTGCTTCTGTTGCTTGTTAATTTCTGGGCACAAGACTTTGTTGTCAAAATATCCAGCCACCTAGATTTTCATGATGGTTCCTCTGTTTTCACTCTGTTACAAATGTTTACAAGTTTGGCTTACATCTTTTGGTCTGGTTTGCTTTTTGGAAGTGGTATATGAGATATACACACTGTTTTAAGTGGTTTTACCATGTTATTTGTGGTTGTGTCCTCTGACGGAAGATCATGGAGCTGTTAGCAGTAAGGGCTGGGGGTTTGTTTGGGATGAAGTACATTTGCTCTTAGTAAACCTAAATCAGCACAGTTCTCCAGAAGCTCTTTGATGGGTGAGGTCTCACCTGTGTCTCAGCATTCTTGGTGTAGTGATTGTGAGGTGTTCCCAACTGAGAAAACTCCCTTAGTGCCTCATGGCCCACAACAGAAGATGAGAAAAGTAGTGCCATTGATGTAAAATCTACTGCGTGTCTGGTAAGACCTTTGAATACAACCAGAGTGTGCTGATTGCTTTGAAGTCATCTGTTGGCAGTGAAGTTACTTGGAATACCTTGGCTCCTGAGCTCTGGGTGTGAAAGCATTCATGCACACTTCTGAGAATGGCTATTATGGATTGTAAGCCTGTTCTTCTGGTATGATCAGTGATATCTACCTTGTCCTGGTGTGGTTCGGGTTCTGACCTCCAGGGCTGGCATTTTACTTCTCAACTTACACTTTATGTTTGGGTTTTTTTCAGGAAAGATGATATCAAAGACATTGATTCCGAGAAGGAGGCTGCTATGGAGGCTGAGATTAAAGCTGCTCGAGAGAGAGCCATCGTCCCACTGGAGGCTCGGATGAAGCAGTTCAAGGACATGCTGCTGGAAAGAGGGGTCAGGAACCTATGTGTGTGTGAGGAGGGGGAAAGGGAGGTTCGGATCACAAATGTGTGTGTGTGTGTGAGAAGGGAGAGAGGGAGGTTTGCGCAGAGGTCTCAGTTCCTGGTGAATTCCAAACCTGCAACACTTTGTGTACAGAAACAATCTCATCCTTCTCTGATCAATAAATGGTCTTGGTACAAGACTCCAGATTTCAAAGAAACTTACAGCAAAGCTTTGATTTCTGTGTAACTGAAATGACAGGGTAAAGACAGATGTTTTTTCCCCCCCTCAATTTTTTCCCCAAATTAAGTAATTACGTAAGTGGAAACTGCCATTGAAGATGAATAGGATGCACGAATTGGACACATCCTTAATGTCTTTGGAAGTGTTCCTACTGAGAAAAGCAGCAACTTCCACTCTAGTCTGTACAGTCTTATCCTTAAATGGGAGACTTTTTGCTTCTAGTTAACTAAATGTGAAATCTACTTGATGCCGATCAATTTTGATAAATTAGACTAGTTGATCATAAATTTGGATAGTAACTAAGAAACGAAAGTGGTTCCAGCTGCCTATGGAATACAGCTTCTCAAGGCTTTCTTTCAATGTACATTTTATTTTTAATGTCACACAGCAGTAGTAAATAAGTGTATATTATCCTTTAGAAGTTTTCAGAGCAAATTGATGTTGAAACTTTCTATGACAGCTTCTGTCATCCGTTAGTGATGAAAACTCCAGGATGAGTTTGGTTCCCTCTTTTCGTCACATCTTAGTGTTTTCAAGGAAAACTGTACAACTCCTGTATAATTTGTGTATTTGTCTTCGTTTAATTAAAGGTCTCTGCCTTTTCAACGTGGGAGAAAGAGCTGCACAAGATTGTGTTTGATCCTCGTTACTTGCTGCTCAACCCAAAAGAAAGGAAACAGGTAAAAAAGTCAAATTCACTTCCCATCCAGACACAACTATTACAGGTTTATCTGAATCCTCAGTCTTTGTTTCTGGAAACCATTCAGGCTAATCAGTGCTGCAAGGGAATTTTGTCATGATTAGGGTTTGCCTGGAAATGGAAGAAACCCACAAGGGAAAGTGTTGATAGTTGCTTTATTTCCTGTGGTTGGAAGGTCACGTATTTTAACACAGTGGAAGTTGTATGTCTACAGAGCACTGCTGAAACCTGAATGAAATAGTGAGTCATCAGTATCGTGTCAAAGTATTGACATATTAAGTAATCTAGCTATTTTCTTTTAAAAAAGTGTTTGGGGGAAAAACTAAAGTGCATTTTTATTGCTAAGCAAGTTCTCACTTCAGCAGCTTTTCTTCGAGTGAATGTAGGGAAATGGAAAGCTTCAAGAACATGGGAAGTGTCTGAAACATGGGACCCAGGAAAATGTTAACTGGAGTGTGTAAGGAGCTTCTTCCCAGGTCTCAGATGATGTGTTAGGTACAGCGCCCTGCATGTGCAGCAGCTTGGATCATTTCCATATTGAAATACAAAGTGTCTCTAAGATTTCTGCCTCCTCTGTGTTGATTCTGTGGTGAGAGGAAAGGAAACAGGAGAGAAGGAAAGAAGTGGGATTTTTCCTCCCTCATCCCTAGAGCTTCTGTGTGTCAGTTATGTGTTTGCTGTGGGTGACTGGTGTTTCTGTAGGTGTTTGATCAGTATGTGAAAACCCGAGCAGAGGAAGAGCGCAAGGAGAAGAAAAATAAAATAATGCAGGCCAAGGAGGATTTCAAGAAAATGATGGAAGAAGCAAAGATTAATCCAAGGTAGGAGCTTCTTTGTGGTTCATGTGCATAAGCTCTACTAGGACGCAGGGTGTTGGGTGGTATTGGGTTGATTAACCTTGTTCAAAATGAGCAAAGAGGAGAAAAATCATGAGATATTGTTGAAATCTTCCTTTGTCTGCTTGTATTCACCTAATCCATGAAACAATACAACTTGTGATTTATAATGATTTACACATTTATGTGATTTACATATTTCAAATTGAAGAAATCCCCAGCATGCTGCCTGGATTGCGAGAAAGGCCTCGGATCTACCACAAGTTTCTTTAATAACCCTGTTTCTTCTAAATAAGTCTCTGAGAAGTACTAGGGAGGTTTCTTGGGTTTGGAGGGGGCTGAAGAGATGTTTTTCTTGTTGCAAACTGTCAATGATATGATAAAATGTTCTGGTTGCTTTAATACAGCAATGATTACATCCCCCTCACATTCAGGCCACTGGCAGCAGTAAGAGCGAGGGCATGACAGTGAATGCACGTTCAAGATTTCATTGCTGGCGTTATTTGTTTCACAGCTTCTGCGCATAGAGGTCATGAGATACATGCTTATGTCACCAGATAAACTCCAAAGTGTCCTCTTTCAGCATCTCTTGGTTCATCTGGCATTAATTCTTTTCCAGTGAAATAACAGCTCATTTGTTTCACTTCAGCTCAGTTTTTTCCAGTGACTCGTTTTGGAAATTTGGTGACAGTGTTACGGTAACTTTTAAATTGCTTCAGAGCTGACTAATAACTCAGTAGTAGGCTGGAAGACTGGAGGCATGGAAATGCCTTAAGAAACAGTTACGTTAGCTTTAGTATCCTCAGCTTTCAGCATATCTCCAGTGTGTCATGTTGGGACTGATTCTTTACCTGATTATGGGCTGGGGTGGGAAAGAGAATTCCAGCTGAAATACTGTCTTGTTTAATCTTATCCTTTGTCTTCTGGTTTCAGTGTTTGTCTAAAGATATTGCTGTACTTCTGTGAGTGCCAGACTGGTTTTTTATCATCTATCTCAGTCCAACATGCTCAAGAGTTTGTGTTCCACTTCACTTGAGCAGCTCTTGTTCTTCAATCTAGCTGTACATTCACTTTCTAATCCTTTTGAATAAGCTACCAAATTCTCTTCTTGTTTCAATTTACCCTACAGCAACAGTAGGCTGGATTTTCCAAGTCTAATTATTTCCATGCTGTGATGAAAACATTCGTATGATTATAAGTGTCTCACGTATTCTTGGGGCCAGATTTGCATCAGAGCTTGGAAAAAGCACAGTAGTGATTTTTTTCCGAGGTAAGTGGCAGTAATGTACCTACTGCACAGGTTGGAATCTGGCCCTGGAGGTGAGAGAATGGTCAGGGAAGCGCTGTGGGATGATGGGTTGAAAGCCCAGTGTTGCTGCCTCTGCCCAGAGTGTTCAAGGGGTGTCAGCTCTGTGTGGTTTAAGCTCAGGCTCTGCAATGTGCACTGTAGGGGGAAGAGTTGGTACACCAGTGTTCTGTGGGGACTCCTACCAAAGGCCGGTTTTCTTGGTGAACTCTTAGCATGGTTTGGCTGCAAGTGAATGCACCTGAGATTTTTGGTTTCACAGCTGTGAAATACCTGGACAGACTGGTGGCTGAACTGCTAACCCACAGAAAAGAAGAGTTTTGTAGACAACTGAGTTTTTTTTTTCGTTTCTTCTCCTTGGTTGCACTGTAATCTCTCTCTACACCTGCCCCTTCTGCAGGTGGCTGTATCTGAACAAACCAGCCCACCCTTGTAAGTCTCTGACAAACACCTCTTGTGTGAGTGCTGACTCCTTTTATAGAGTTCGTTGGTCGAGCAACTCTGTAGTGAGACCGTAGGATTTGCCTTTTGGGTTTTTGTAAGTTGTGCTCTGGCATGTACTGCAGCAGAGGAAATACTTCCCTGCTGAACCTGCCTCCCAGCCCAGACAGCTCTGCCAAATGAGTTCACTTGCCATTTTGTTGCAGAACTACTTTTAGTGAATTTGCAGCCAAGCATGCTAAAGACTCGAGGTTCAAGGCAATTGAAAAGATGAAAGATCGAGAGGCCTTGTTTAATGAGTTTATCACAGCGGCAAGAAAGAAGGAGAAGGAAGACTCGAAGACCAGGGGAGAGAAGGTAAGGGGACTCTTGAGTTCCGGCAGTGTGAGTGGTGTGAGTGAGCTGGGACAGAGCCAGTGCTTGGTTTCCCGGAGCCTTCCCCAAGACACAAGCCTGCGCTTTCCTAGAAGTGTTACAGGCAAACACTTCAGGGGTGTCCCGCTGGTCTTTCTGAACAATTTCAAGTTTGCAGTTTTACTGACTTTTAGACTATCTAGAACTGAATTTTGTTTACCTGTGAAGCTGAGTTTGCTTAAACAATGACACTGTTTTTTTCATTTACCCAAGCAGTAACATTATCTTCTTGACTGAATTAATGCTTGATTTTTTTTTTTTATTAAGTTCCTTTATCCTGACACATGAAAAGGTAAAGGAGTCTTACCCTGTTTGGCTGGAACCCCAGAGCTGGTCGTTACCTCTCTGTTCCCTCAGTGGGGGCAGGCAGCACTTGCAATTTCCCAAGGATAGTCTCTTTAAGTTTCAAACAGTTCCCTTTCCATCTCAAAGCAGGCACTTAGGGAGAGACTTTTTAATCTTTGAATAAGTAGATCTTACGTATAAACTGCTGCTTATTAGATTTAAAGTTCAGCTGTGACAGATTTCATGAACTCCCAATGTCACGTGCGTGCACTGCCAGTGGTGGGGAGCAGCTCTCCCCCCTGGAGATGGGACATCAAATGGGGTCACCAAAACCTGGGGCCACTTACTGCCACGTCCCTGTGTGTGTGTGTGAGTGGAGAAGGTCACCTCTGAAGGCCAATCATTTTGGACATGGGGAAGTTTGCAATTTTTATTACGTAGTATGAAGTTATTGCAGATTTCCCTACCTGGAATGCTTGCAGGAGAGAGAAGTGCTGGGGGACAGGTCAAATTTGGGGACAGTTTCATTCTTCAGGAAGCTTTGCATATTTTTAAAATCTGGGTGCTCTGATATAATTTGATTTTGCACTTGATTTTCACAAATGTTGCCTTATCGCTGCTGTTTTCCATAAATGATTGTGCTTTCAGAGGGGAACTGATGTAGTTCAAGACTAGATTTTACATACTGCAGTTTGATTGTGAATATGGAATTTTAAAGCATTTTTGCAGCTTAATAGTGCAATTGAAGACTTTAAAGAATAAATACTAGTTTTGTTGTTGCATGATTGTTATAAAGTTGAAAAGATAAAAGAAGATATTGTATTTGTTTGCTTTGAATAATGTTTTTTTTTTCTCCAAAAGCCTTTTGTAACCATTTTATGTATTCTGTTTTATAACAAGTGGATAGACTTTACAGTTATGTGCTGTGCGGCCTGTCAATCAGTTCAGTCTGACAGCTGTCAATCACTGACACGCAAATATTATGGGATTCCCTAGTGAGGAAAGCATTGGTATCTCTGTGTGGTGACTTTAGCCTCCCGCAGTTCCGGTACTTTACATTTTTTTAGTTTTTTTCCTTGTGAAGTGATGAGAGTTGTACCTGCAATGTGTTAACTGCCAAAAAAAAAAGACTTCTAAATACACCTGAAATGTTTTCAGCCTTATTTTCCTTTGATTTTGAAAGTGCTTAAAACATAAAAGAAAATTTAAGCTGTTTAACCTGAAGCTTTCTCAGTCTGTCCAAAATCGTTACTTAGGGAGAATCAACTTTACAGAAATCTTTAACGTAAGGGTTTTAGATTATATATATATAATGTTAGATTTTGCCCCATGGAGTTAGGCTTATGGGATGGGGATGGAGGAGCCAGCTGTTCCAGTTGCTGGTTTTATTCCTGTGCCTGATTTCAGTGAGTAAATCCCATGGCAACAGTTGTCAGATGGCAGAGAGGAGTAGCGGGGGGTTAAGGATATCAGGGAAGGCACTGTGGGCAGGTAATGGTGACCAAACAGCTCCTGTGCTGGCCGGGACACGGCCTTTTGCCATGTCCCCGGGATGAGAGCGGAGAGCCTGACGTCCCAGTTCACACATTCCAGCTGGAATGCTGGGCTGCACACGCCCTGCACCTCGTCCCAGTTCACACATTCCAGCTGGAATGCTGGGCTGCACACGCCCTGCGCCTCGTGCTGGTGGCTGTGTCCCCAGATCGGAGCTCTGGGGGATACTTGCCTGTCGAGCGAGTCCCTGTGTGCAGACACACGGAGCTCACTAGCCACAGCTGGGATCTGAAAATGTTACTCCTTGGTGAGATGCTTTAGACTCAATTATTTAAGACATTTTCATCTTCTTTTTAAAATTTAAAGTGAGCTGGCAGCACCTGTGCTGTGTACAGGGCACCCGAGTGAAGTGAAAGCTGTGCTTTAGAGCACCGAGGCCTGAAGTGCCATTGGTTCCTGGGGAGGGAATCGGCTGTGCCCTCCTGTCTCCTGCCCGGTCTGGAGCTGGCAAGGCTGCAGCTGGTCCCCCTGGCAGCTGCACAGCTGGGCAGGAGCTCCAGAGGGAATCAGGGAATGAGAGGTGCTGCTGTCAGCCACACAGCTGCGCAGGGGCACCCAGGAGACTGAGGGGTGCCGCTGGCAGCTCCCGCGGGAGCATCTTCCTGCAGCCCGTGGTGGTGGCCTCAGGGGAAGCTTTGTGTGGCAGTGGTGCCACGGTGCTCCTGGCAGCGTGGCACCTCATCCTGTGGAATACATCCATGCACAGGTGATTTGTGCGAGAGCTTGGGGATACCCTTACCTTAGAGACTTCTGTAGTAACAGCTGGAAACTGTTTGGTTTCTAACAAATATTTCAAATGCCGTGGCTTAGAAAGCTTCATATTTCAAAACTGCATGCATGTTTTATGATGTTTTGAAACAATATTCTTAATTTTACAATGAATAAACGGTTTGCTTAGCATTTCGTTGAGCTCCTTTAAGATAAAGCAGTAGTGCTGTAGCTGTAGCACAACATCCCACTGGCGCTAAGGGGCTGGTCTCTGATCTCTGCTTTACTGTCTTAGTCTCATTTGGTATAGTAAAGAAAGCCTATAGAGCCTTTTATGTTTATTATATGTTAGTATTTTGAAGAACGAAAAGTATTGGTGGGCAAGGCTGCAGAATGTTGGTGCTGATCTTCATTCTGTTCCTGCATTCTGTAACTAAACATGTTTTAGAGGATGAGGATGTGCCAGGTCTCTGGCAAGCTGGAGCCTGCTCTGTCCATCTGCTCCCTTCCCTGAGGAACCTCAGTGTTCTGCAGCTAAACTGCTTCTCCTGGTTTCCCTTTTTTAAGGGATGTGGAGGGGAGATGAGTAGCAAGTAATAGCTGGTTCTCCTCCTGATTTTGGGCTTTTGACTTGTGTGCCATAAAGCCATGTTGAGTTTGTGGCCTGGCGGGGTGTGGGGTTCTGTGGAGGCAGAACCCTTTGCCCTGTCCACAGAGCCCTCGAGCATCCCCTGGCCCCAGCGAGCGAGGCAACCCAGCCCCTCGCCTCTGCTTTGGGAGGGGGAGGCTGAAATGCCAAACCGACCTGCCAGGAATGTATGGTGGCCTAAGAGCTAAAGTGCAGCAGGGACAGGGAGATCATCTTCCCCAGAAATCAAGCTATCTAATAAAGGCACAGTAGTTGCCCTTACAGCTGATGGTTCTGGGACTTTGGATGAAAACATGTTGCTAGTTGTGTTGAAATAAAACCTGCTATGATTGATCCTCTGCCAGCCCTTGCAGTGGCTGTTGTTACGGACAGAAACATAACATGCCATTTCCAATTGACAAAGTAGACTAAAACATTTTCTTCAAACTTTTATGTAAATGTGCATGTCTGTCCTAAATATAATTTACTTAATTACCATATGTGGATAATTCTTTATTGATTAGATCCATCTTAAGACATTGCTCTTTGTTGGCAGATCCAAGCATTTACCTCTGTTAATTGTACACCTGGAGGATGAATCCATAAACACCTGATTTCTCCAGAACCCTGTTTCAAGCTGCATGGCCTCTGGAGTACTGATATGCAAAATGCTATCATGCAGCATCAGTAACTTGTTGATTTGACATATATAAAAGCTCAAAAACAAGCTTAAATTGGAGTAAAGTAATGAAGAGTGGTATTGGTGGATCATTCTTTATAGAGTTCATCTTAGATGTAGCAGATTGCCTAAATGTATCTGCTTTGGCAAAATTGTCTCAAGGAACAGTGAATTTGGGCTGCAGTTACTACTAAATTCAGGATTTTAGTGGTTGCTCTAAATTGCAATGGTATGTAATGTTAATGTGATCCCTCTGATGAAGGTAAGTCGACTCCTTTTTTCATAAGAGCAAACTAGGGGATATTAAAGTGTCTTTCTCAAGTGTTGCTTTTCTGTTTCTGTCTGTATAACAGATCAAAATGGACTTCTTTGAGCTGCTGGCAAACCACCACCTGGACAGTCAGTCTCGCTGGAGCAAAGTGAAGGACAAAGTGGAGACTGACCCACGGTACAAGGCAGTGGACAGCTCCTCACAGAGGGAGGACCTGTTCAAGCAGTACATCGAGAAAATAGCCAAGGTCGGCGGGGAGCGCTGGGAGTGTGGCTGCGGGTGTGCTGTGGGCAGACTGATCTGTGCTGAAGAGAATTCCATACCAGAGTTACTGTAGGAGTACCCCAGAATGGCAGCTTGGAACTTAGAAGTTCTGTCCCTGGTGGGATGTTTTGTGGGACCTGTGTGCACGCACACACACGGTATCTGGGAGAAGTTGCGCCTCAAAGATTTCTATAAAATCACTGGTGCTAAAAATGGCTGTAAAACTGTAGAAGTTACAGACACCACATTGATGACTTCCTCGTAGATTGGGCTACAGTTGCTTTGCTGTGATTTTCCCTATCAACTGAGCTGCCTTCAGGGATATGTGTTCATGCTCAATTCCTTCACTGCTGCTTCTCTCTTAATCCAATATTCCTACCTTTCTCTTCCAGGCAATTAATGGTTGAGAATGTAAAACTGAGCCAACAAACAGTGAGCCCCTTGGCCTCCCTTATTCAGAGTTTGTCGCTGGACACAGCTCCTGGGAATAGTTGTTCTGTGACCAGACTTGTCTCTCCCCCATGTAAACCCTGTAATGCTTCAGCATGGCTCTTGAAGCAAAATTTCGTAATCCATAGATCCCAAATCCCTTTAAAGTGTTTTGTTCTGAGCTGCCTTTAGTTTGATAGCCCTTTAATTCACTTTCTAATGAAAAGCATTGTTTTTATTGAGAAAAGTTTGTTCTTGAATTTCAGAATTTAGATTCTGAGAAAGAAAAGGAGCTGGAGCGACAGGCACGCATCGAGGCGAGTCTGCGGGAGCGCGAGCGGGAGGTGCAGAAAGCCCGCTCGGAGCAAACCAAGGAGATCGATCGGGAGCGGGAGCAGCACAAGCGGGAAGAGGCCATACAGAACTTCAAAGCACTGCTGTCGGACATGGTGAGGCACAGACAGGCGCCTTGGCTCGTCAGGGCAGGCTTTAGCTGGTTGGTGCTCCCTGGAAAAGCCTTTTGGCATTTGGAGTTCCAGCTCCAAACAGGTGGAATCCCACTAGGAGTTTCGCCTTGGTTGGAAGAGAAGGCTGTGCATTTAGGGTTCTCATCCAGAAGGTGCTCTCTGGGCTGCACGCAGGGCACTGCAGAGCTCCTGGTGTCTCTGGAATTAGTAATCTCAGAGGCTGCCTTTCCAAGCACTCCGGTGAGCACAGGGTGTTGCGCACAGAGGAGGAAGGAAAGGAGGGTGCTTGGATTTTCTGGTTTTGAGAATGCTCAGCCAGGTCTGTGGGACCTCTCTGTCTGCTCCGAACCACTGCAGAGGGATTCCTTCTGCCGCTGCCTGTTCAGTGTTTGTGGGGAACCTGCTACAGTCTCTTCTTAAAAGCTGAAGGTTTATCTTTTATTTTAACCTTAACTTCAAACAAGATAAAAAAATAAGCATATACTAATTATCAATGATAATATATTAATTTCTACAGTGAACTGTAGAAAAACTGGTTTAAAAACAAATCATCTTTGGCTCAGGTGCGTTCTTCAGATGTGTCCTGGTCTGACACCAGGAGGACTCTGCGCAAAGATCACCGCTGGGAGTCGGGGTCCCTGCTCGAGAGAGAGGAGAAGGAGAAGCTCTTTAATGAACACATTGAGGCACTTACCAAAAAGAAGAGAGAACATTTCAGGCAACTTCTGGATGAAACTTCAGCGGTGAGAGCTGTTGATGTTCAAATTGACAGTCTTTGCAGCCCACTGGGATTTCTCTCTTTCTCTTCTTCTGTCCCACAATCTGATTGGTTTGGCTTTATTTCCAGGGCCTCTTTGCTTCATCACTCTCTTTTCTCCTTTGTAACAAAATTTATGCATGATGTTTCCTTACCTGCTTATCTGGAGTGTTACTTGGAACATACAGTTAATTTACATACAAACTTCTAATCAGTGATCTTGTCATCTTCTTTTTATTTCTTCAGTACTGAGTTATTTGATACTGTTCACTGTCTGGCTCTTTCAGATATTCAGGGTGTTTGCCTTAGTGGCCATCAGTATGGTCTTACCCAGTTCATCTGTTGTGATGTTCTCCTGCTGAACCTGAACTTTTACTCTGCTCATGCTGTGGAATGTGTCCCTGATTCTGTGCATTGGGGGTTTAGTGAGGTTTCCTCTTTTTTAGTTCTGTGCCAACTTCAGGCAGCTTTCATTTAACCTGGAGGTTTTTACCTGATTTTTAATGCATTAGTTATTTTAATTTAGAGGCAAGTTTTCTGCAGGTAATTTTTAACACAATACACATAACTGTACTAGAAAAAGACTTTGGAAAGTAAATTATATTTGGAGGACCTTCATCTGAAAATGCCATCTCAAAATATGAAAGAAGAATCACTATGTAAAATCAACTCATTTGAAAAATACAAATGTAATAGTATAAGTAATCAGAACCCAACACTTAACAGCAACTTCATCAGTGGACTTGGGATATATGTAAAGGCTTCAGAGGTTAGTGGTGTTTGCATTCCATATTCTTAGATTCTAATTTACTTTTAATTTGACTATTTTTGCTTCTTTTGAAAGATAACTTTAACATCAACGTGGAAGGAAGTGAAAAAAATCATTAAAGAAGATCCAAGGTGCATTAAATTCTCTTCGAGTGACAGGGTAAGTGGTTTGCATCGCTCTTGCCGACTTCCAGTCTGGCGCAGGGTACAGAGGAGTGAGTTGGTGGCTGCTGCAGTGGGTTCAGTTCTGTGTGGACACAGGCACTAGTAGTTAAATATAATTTTAAAAAATAAAAAATGTATAAGGTAAGGAAAAGTATAATTAACATGTAATTATTGCTGGTGTTGAGTGTGTTCAGTTGCAGGAAGTACTGGAGCTGCATTCAGTGGTTTACATTTGTCTTTCACCTTTCAGAAAAAGCAAAGGGAGTTTGAGGAATACATCCGAGACAAATACATCACTGCCAAAGCCGACTTCCGGACGCTGCTCAAAGAGACCAAATTCATCACTTACAGGTGGGGAGCGTGATGCTAGTGCAGGACTAGGCTTTTATGTGCTTTGCCATACAAACAGCAGTAACTGATGTCTGTTTTTTCCTAGCACAAGTTGGTGTCTAAGTTACTCAAGTCTTTCATGGTGCTTAATTAACACAGCCAAGTGTAGGCAAGGAGCCTGTGTTTTCTGTGCCCAGAGCACTGCCACATGCCCAGTCCCAACCTAACGTGACATCTTTCTATCTCAGAAGATGCCAAGTCCCTGCACCCTTCCCTGGCCGGCCTGTCCTTTGGCTCCCTGTGCTTCCTTATGGTGGGGCAGCGTCCCCGAGGCTGAGGGGGTTCCGGGGCCCCCTGCCTCCACCCGCTCCAGTGGTAATTCTCTGATTGCTTTCAGATCCAAAAAGCTGATCCAGGAGTCCGATCAGCACCTGAAGGATGTAGAGAAGATCCTGCAGAACGACAAGCGGTACCTGGTGCTGGACTGCGTGCCCGAGGAGCGGCGCAAGCTCATCGTGTCCTACGTGGATGACCTGGACCGGCGCGGGCCTCCCCCGCCCCCCACCGCCTCCGAGCCCACGCGGAGAACAACGAAATAGTTACGGAATGCTCCTGATCCAAGGGTGTCTGTTAAACCCAAACGCTTGCATGAGCCATCTGTCAGGTTACACACATCCATTGCCGTGAATATATTCAAACATCTGAGGAGCAGAGGCAGAAGCAGCATTAGTGAACATAAAATGATCTCTGGGGGGAAAACCAACAACAACAAAAACCCACATTAAACATATTTATGAGTTAATTGGAGCATGACTGAGAAATCCCAGGGTGTGGGCTGTTTGGTGACTGTGGGTCTCGGGGCAGTGTGTGTGAGGTGTGGGTGTCTGGTGCCTGGAGCTTTCCTCTCAGCAGTGTCCTACATGTGAGTCTCAAGGGTGATCATGTTGTGGTTTGAGCGTGTCCTGCATGTGTGCCACCAGCTGCCTCCTGGTTCCCACAGTCTGTGGCTGAGGAGGTGACACGCTCTGGTAGCTTAAATCTCTGATTACTGACAGCCTGCTCTGGAAACACCAGTCCCAGTTCTCTGCCTCCACCCTTGGGAATGGAACTAAATCTGTTAGAGCCAGGGTTAGAGCCGAGTGGAGAACAGGGACTCAGAGACCAAACCAGGTTTATTCACAGGCTGCTCTGTTCCTGCCCCCAGCCATCGATTTGCAGCAGTCAGGTTGCTCTGCCCAAGTGAAGTTCTGTCTAATAAGTTTTGCTCGAAGCTGGAAATCCCAGAGGTGACCGAGCAGGCCAGGATGGTTGTATAAACACATTTTTATTTACGATAAAAGTGATCTTTACTTACTTCTGGGTTAGACTGTGCATACCCCCTCTGGGCAATTCTTGTAAACTATACTCCTGTTTTGAATGTTAAACTTGTGTTTCTAAAGTTTAATTTTGAAATGTTGGGATTGTTCAGTTTATGTATTTGAACTACAATAAACCAACCCTTTTTATATATGGATTGTACAGGCCTAATCCCAATTTCTGTTGGATTTTGTTGGACTTGTGAATTTATGAGTAAAGCAAACGACTGAAGTGATACTGCCTACATTCTTGGCTGTGTTTGGCAGGACAGGGCCTTTGGCTCTGAGCAGTGTGGGGTCAGCATGTGTGCAAGGGGGTGAGCAGAATGATTTTCCAGTTTAGTTCTTTTGTCTGTTGCTTAACCATGAGCTGGCAGGGCTTGCAGAGCCAGTTTCTTTCTGCTCCTTGTGTTTACATGTGGCTCTTGCTCTGACAAGTGATTTCGTGTCAGCAGTTGGTGTTGGTGGCCAGGGCCAGGACTTGCAGGCTGAGCATTAAGAGAGAGGGGTTGTTTGAGAAAAACTGGGAGAGCCTGGGGGGACTTGTGCTGCTGACAGTGGAATGTGGTGCTCTGTGGTGCTCCTAGTGACAATGTACGCCCTAAAGTCAGGGCAAGTGTCCCTCCCCTCTTGGTGTCTGCCCCTTCCATTGATGTGGGGGTACCCAAACCATCTGAAACCAGTGTTGGTTGATGCCTTTGCTGGGAGTGGAGGTGGAGTCATGAGGATTGGAGCTGGGTAACGCCAAAAGTGTGAGACCCTATGGGACATGTAGCTCCCACCTAGAAAGTACAACCACAACTGGCCAGGGAGGCTTGCAGGGCTGGGGGAGCCCCAGCTGGGCTGTGGGACAGTCTCCCTGTGTGATAGCCAGGTCAGCTCATTCCAGGGCTCGGCTGCCAGTACAGAGCCCCCTGAATCCCCAGCACAGGGTGGGCACAGGGGGACCCCACTGCCCTCCCCACATCCGACGTGGCCCCTCTGCCCCTGCCAGCCAGCACGGTGCCCTCGGGTGTGGCCATGGTCGTGTCTGGGACACAGATGGTGCCCAGGGCAGGACCCTGTGCTGAGAGTTGTGTCCCTGTGCACACTCCTTGGCTCTGCCAGTAAATGGATTTCCTGTTGCTCAACACAGCCAGTGGGAAGCTGTGTGTTTGTTACGGCTGGTTTAGAATATGGTGAACTTGTTCATTAAATAAGATGGCTATTAATTTTAATTGATCTGATTTATGGAGACCAGATGTTCATTAAGATTTATTTATTTGCTTATTCTGTGGATAAAGCAATCATGCCCACATGCAGGGCTCCTGGCTGGGGGCTGCTGCTGGTGGACCGTGGAGCTGGTCCCCCCTGGCAGCCTCTTAGGCAGAGTCCCCTGTTTCCCTGGAGGTAGACGGACAGCCCGTGGAATCCTCATCCAGAAAGAAGGTTGGGTTTAAGGGATGCTGACAACTTTCCTAGCACCATTGCTATTGCAGCCCAGGAGGTCCCCTGGCTGGCCCTGCCCTCTGTGGCCAAGCACTCACAGCAGGGCAGAGGTTAAATCCAAGCAAGCTTAAGAAAGGGAAAGAAACTCCGCTTTTGAAAAAAGTTGAACTTAGTTCTGCCCTGTGGAGCAACCAGATCCAGCAACCCAGAATGTGCTGCACTCCATGGAGCAGAGCTAGGGCTGGGTTCCTGCTGTTTCAGTTGATTAAGGTCCTGCAGCTAATGTGAAGGTAAATGAGTGTCTGAGGAACATCTCCCTGACTGCACAGCTGCTAATTAAGGGCTGATGTTTAAGTTCATCACCAGGAGCAGCCCAGAATGAGGGCAGTGACTGGGGAGGGGCCAGCAGCTCCTTCCCAGGCTGTATCAGGTACTGAGGTTCGTCCTGTGCCGTGGGGGACCTGCAAGTGCTCCCACTCCCACATCACACAGCGCCCCATTGTTCCTGTTCTGCGCCCTCAGAGGGACCCAGAATCCCCGGGTTCTTGGGGAGCCCCTGGTCACCCCTCATCAGCTCAGGAGCCTTTAGACACTGCAGAGCCACCGTCCCCCTCACGAGAGGCACAACAGGCATGGACTCCACACAGACACGTTTGGGACAACTTTACTTCTGACACCGCAGCGCAGGCTTTCCTTACAGAACCAAAAAAGAGCATTTTCTTATAAAATGGTTCATTTACTCTTGCTATTTTATTTTACCATTTCATTTTAAAAAAAAGTTACTCCTGAAAGCCATCCCTTGGAATAAATCCGTAAGCCAGTGCACGTTGTTCTTCCCTTGGGATGGCTCCTCCGAAAGTGGCGCGCGGGGGGCCCCTGCCTCCAACCAGCTCCTGGTTTTCCGCGCAGTCCGTGAGCTCTGTGGGTGTGTAGCAGTTCCGTTCCCTGGGTGGGACACGCCGTGATCCTCATGGTGCCCGCAGAGAGGCTGTCCCGGGGACACCTGGCCCTCGGTGACTCGTGTCCCTGAAGGCCTTGGGTGCTGGGGGTGCCGGCTGCCCCCACGGGAGGGATGGCAACAGGGTTGCCCTTGTGGAGCCACTGCCAAAGTGACGGTGTTGAATTTCGTAATTGACTTCATTTGCTTCTGGCTGCAGGAGCTGTTTTCAGATTTGCAGAAAATCCAGTCAATCTTTTTTTTATTGAGCAGTTGCCCAAGTAAAGAGGGACCTGACCAATCTGTAGAGTAGAAAGAGGCAGCCTCGCCATGCAAAGAGAAAGAGTTACTGGTTTTATTATTATCATTGTTATTATAATGTAGGACTGCAGACAGCCTCTCTCTGACACAGTCAGGGGCTAACAGCAATATACAGTTGGATTCTTTTTTAGGTCATAAATTAGCAACTTTTACTTTATCTTTAAAAAAATTGAATAAATAAATAAATTAATTAAAAAAGAGAGAAAGAGAGAGAGAAAGAGAGACAGTCAGTCACGACATGCAAGAGCTCACAACAGAACGAGGAAAATGACCAAAGCAAAGCCCAGAACTGCAGCAGAGCCCAGGGTTGGTTTGGTTTGCGATCAATGCAGGTCGGAAGCATCGTTTATAAAGGTATTTCATATACCAAAGAAGGCACCACAGTATCTACAAAGCCAAATCCTCAGGAGGGTTCTGGGGGCTGGGGGGGGTCAACCTGGCTGGAGCAGACACATCTGGGGGTGCAGCACATACCCCCCCCCTTAAGCTTGTCCATTGCAAAACTGAACTTTTCCATTTTATGTTTGGTTTTGCTGTCTCTGTTGGTGAAACACAAAATAATTGTAATAAAAAGACAAATGTGGAAAATGGCAAAGGGAGGCAACATTCCAATCTTCAACACAACAGGTGGAATATTTCTGGGATCAGGTTTAAAGCAATTGGAGTGGGACCACTGCCACCAGAGCTGGCCAGAGGCCACGGTGTGTTACCCCATCAATCCCTTCCCCAGCCGACAGCCCCCTACACATCACCCTGGGGCCACGGGACAGCCAGGCCTGACATCCTCACACTGCCCTGCGAGAAGTCTCAGCTCTCCCCACGTAAATCTGGTGTCTGGGGGGTGCCCCCAGTGCTCCTCTGCACAACCGCAATCTGCAGAGCAGGAATTGAACAAAGAACAGGAGGAAAGGAAAACAAAAAAAGAAAGAAAGAAAGAAAAGGAACAGTAGAAACTCTGTGTTTACTGGTATCAGTACGTGAGACTCCTAAAGAACACCTGGTCCTCCTAGTTCACCTTGTCCTGGAATATGTACAGGTTGTTCGTGGCTGCCACAGCGATGATGTTCTCAGAGGGGTGCCAAGCTGTGTGCAGGATCTTTTTGCTAAAGTCCAGACTGTCCACGCTGATCTCGTCTTTCCTGCGCTTTCCACCCACACAGACCTTGCGGGGTTTGAGGATGGCACGGGGTTTGCTGTTCTCCCGCGACGCCTCCAGCATCACATCGCGCTTGGTGTTGCGGTCGAACATGCGGAAGAAATTGTTGTAGGAGCCGGTCATGATGACACTGCAACGGGGAAGGACAGATGATTTTCACACCTTTTCAGAGGCAAACTGCTGGTGAACAGAGGCAGACTGAACATTCAGAGGCATAATGAGATTTGGGTAAGCATTGGAATTTGTCTCAGGCCTAGCTGTGCCTTGTCAGTGGGAGACGGAGAGGCGGAACTGATTCTGTTCAGGGGAGAGCGGGACCCTCAGACGTCCCCACCTGTGCAGAGGCTGCAGGTGTGGATGGTCTCTGCTGCACCTCTCCAGACCCCGCACCCAGCCAAAGGCCAGGGAATGGGCTGCCAAGGGGCCCTGGGACCCCTTGGGCCAAGCCAAAGGGAGCATCCCTGGGCTGAACGCAGCCACGCCGCCACATGCTCACCTGTCAGACCCGTTCCAGACGCACTCGAACTTGTCAAAGATGCAGTCGTTCTCGTAGAGCGAGCAGAGCTTGCTCCGCAGGTAGTCGTGGACCTGCCGGTGGGAGGGACGGGATGAGGCCCCCACACTGACCAGCACAACCCTGGGACCGGCAGACTCAGCCTGGTTCACTGGGGGCTGGCACACCCAGCCCAGCCCCACACTTGCCACAGCCAAGCTGGCAGCGCTGGGCACTGCCTGGCATCCTGTGCCCTCCCACAGCTGCCGTTCTTCTCTAAGCACCTCCAGCCGCACTCTGCACATGGCTTGGGCACCACCAGGCAGTGCCAGGGGACATTCCCTGGCAAAGGGTGACAGTGACAGGGCTACTGCTCTGCACAAGGCCTCCCCCCGGCTCTCCTGGCTGCCAGCACCTGATCTTCCTCTTCTCACCCACGCCCAGCCTGGGGCCATGGTGACAACTCACCAGGCCACTCGAGCCCACATTTAACAATTGTTTGCTTTCCACCATCTACAGGCATAAAGCTCCCACACATCATGTGCGTACCCGCCGCTCCTGCCACTGGCCCAGAGTGTGGCTCAGGAAGGAACTCAGTGGGTGCCCCACTGCTGCATGCACCTGGCTGTGCCACACTCACCTGGTAGGTCTCAATGGGCCGGTTCTCCATGTTCAAGTCCCACACCTTGACAGTGAGGTAGTCCCGGGTCATGATGTACCTTCCACTGTGGCTGAATTTGACATCAGAGATTGAGGAGATGATCTCAGAAAAAAATGACCGGTTACTTGGGTCTTCAGGCTCTTCAAAAACTGTGCAAGAGGAAACAACAAGCCCCAGCATTAGCTGAGGCAGCAGCTCCCTGATCTCAGGCCAGGGACCTGCCACCCTGTCCCAGCACCACAGGAAGCTTCTGGGAGGGAGCACTCGCAGTGCCGTACCCAGCACCCACATGTGCTTAGGTTTATCACCCCCTCACCAAGCCCTGGGGCTCCAGTATAGCGGGAAAAATGTCTGAAGTGCCCAAATGAATTGTCTCTACAATGCAGAAAAGGCGCTGCCCACAGCAGGAGCCAGAGCTGCGGCCTTTCATCACTAGCAGAAACCTGGAGGCTTTTTCAATAGAAAATGTGATAGCAACAAGAAAAAATAAAGATCTCAGGCAGCCAGAAAGCAGCTGAACCCAGGATGTGTCTCTGTTGCTCTTAACAGGTCAGTCATGAGGCACTGGTCTCCTTGTGAGGGCTCCGTCACCGGGTGCCTCTGGGAAGGGGCAGCCAGGACCATGGCCACCTGCTCCGCTGTGGGACATGTGGACCCTCCTGGGTCCTTGCACTGGCAGCAGCAGGGGCTCTGCTGGCACTGGGGTCCCAGCACACAGGCAGTGCCATGACCAGGGTCCCAGCACACACACAGACACAGAGGAGATGCCAGGATGGGGGTCCCAGCACACAGCTGGTGCTGCCCAGTCCCTGAGTGGGTCTGTGAACCAAAGCCAGTGGCTGGGCAGCGCAGGGGCTTGGGGCAACTATTTTTGCTTTGGGCTGAAGGCTTTTGTGTGGCTTTGCTCCTGCTGCAGAAGCAGATCTGCGCTGCTGAGCTCATGGAAAGGATTTCTGAGCACTAATTCTCTCTTACACAACAAACCTACTTTCTCTGGCACTGAGCGGGTGCTGCCCTGCCCGCACCAGCTGCCTCTGCCAGCAGCCTCCTTCCGCAGCAGCCTTCCCAGCTCCCTCTCCATGGGGAGCAGACTGAATCCTGAGATGGCCTGAAAGGCTGCACTGTCCTTGGGATGATCCTGCTGCTCAGGGGCTGCTGGCCTTTCTGCCCCGTGCCCGGGGATCAGCAGCGTGGCTGGGGCTCCTCCAAAGGCAGCACTGTCGGACACATACAGGGAGGACGGATTGTTGTAGGGACACTTCTGCAATGTCAGAGGGTGAAGCTGCAGCTGTCGGTTACCTGACCACAGCAGCTTCTTATTTCTACCCAAAGCTGAAGATGCTTTCAGCCAAGAACAACCGCCCAGCAGCGCTGCAGCACCGCAGACAGCAGGGCAAGGACGAAGAGGAGCAGGTCCTGGGGGAAGCGGGCTGTGCCTTGAGCCTGCAGTTCAGGAGCTTGGCAGGTACAATCACAAGTGGCTCTTCAAAAAAACAAGTGGAAAGCCCAATGCCTTTTGCTATCAGGAAATAACTGCAGAACCCCAACAGGGCTTTTCCTCACTTTTCCATATCCTTTCCAAACAGGATTGCTTTTGCTGGCATTATCAGCTGCTCCTGCAATCCTACATCACTGCCTCTGAGCCTGTCTCTAGCACTGACAGCTCATCAGTGGCTGCACATTGACATCCCCGCAACCCCTTGGACCCAAAACATCACCATGGTGGTTTTAACCTGCTCCCCCAAAGGTGTGGGGCCAAGACTCAGGGGAAGGTGCTCCTCTCGGGGACAGGCAGAGGTGTGTGAGGGTGAGCGGCCATGGGACCGCAGCCTGGCACACCAGGGGGAGAAGGGAACAAGGTGTTAGGGCAGACCCAAGCCCAGGCAGGTCTCCATACTCCCCTTTTTGCTCTCTTTTAACCCAAGGGGCCCACAGCGGCCACACTCACACTTGGCGTGGCGGTCGCAGAGGGCAGCGGTGCGCATGTCGCACAGGCGGATGGTGCCCTTGCTGCTGCTGTACACGAAGGTGTTGCAGTGGTGCGGGTGGAACTCGGCCGCTGTGATCACCTCCGTCAGCTCCTCCATGTTGGCCGGCTTGATGTCCACGATGTCTGGCAGGGCTGGTCAAGGAGCCCACGCAGCCCGGCCCAGGCCCTGCGCCCCCTCCTGCTGATGTCTCTGGGCACCGGGGCTTCCCCTCACCCCCTGCAACCTGTGTGTTCTGGGCAGGCATCACCACCGCGCGCAAAACCGCAGCGTGCAGCGGGACCAGCTCACAGCAGCACCGGGGAAAGCCAACATCCAGCATGTCTTCTGCTAAGCTGGGAACCCCAGCTCTGGTACCACGGCTGGAAGACCCTCTGTGGGGCAGGAGACCCGATGTGCCCACCCACCCCAGGCCTCAGTAAATGTCTTTTAGTGCAACATCATGGCACGGTGAGCAACCACACGGAAAACAGCAATGGCAGCAAAGCCCAGGGCACAACAACCAACAGAAAACTCCCAAGTCCCTTGGGCCATGTGAATTCCCTGAGGTTTGACACAGATTTAGTGCTCCTCACCCTCATCCTTGAAAATAAGCAGGCACCACAGCCCTACTCTCCTGCAGCCACTCGGAGCTCCCACAGCCACATGCCTGTGACTGCCGAAATCCTCTCCATCTGCCTAAACCATGCCCCAGGGATTTCTCAGCAGGAAACACCATATAAATATCACCAATGATTCGTGCCCTGTGTTATTATTTCCGATGTGGCTGTTACAAGGGTGACTGTCACAACCTCATTTGTAGAGCGGTGACTGGCAGCCTGTCACCCGCTGCAGGGTGTAACGGGGCCCGCACCATTAGTGCTTCCATCTTCCCCAAGGCATCTGTCTCCTCCATCACCTGCAGATTCCCCTCCCCCTGCCTACCCCACCAGACCCTGCAGGCAAATTCAGAAATGTGTCACCCACACATCGGGTGACAGCAGCAGTGGTGGCAATGCCAGCTGAGCCCTGTGCCACGGAGGGAGCAGCTCCGTGTGACTGCTGGATGCATCGTCTGGACACAGCCCGGCATCCCACCGGCAGCACAGGCAGAGATGAGAGGGCAGCGCCTCGATAATGACCCGTGGGACTGGGTGCACAGCAGACAGCGCTATTTCGTACTCCTGAACCCCTGCCAGCCTTGCCAGAGGGGGAAGCTCCTGTACTGAGGCACCACAACCGGGTGTGGGGCTAAGCCAGCTGCTGCACTGCCCGCTCTGTCCCCATCCCCATGGGCACGGGCACGGCCCTGCCGCTTCCCTTGGGAAGCACCTCACCGGGACCCACGGCCGTCCCCAGAGCCACACACACCAAAGGATACTAAAACTTTGATTTGTGATTTCAAAATTCCACAGGTTTATCCTCAGGTCATCCGCTGACATGTAGGTCTCGTAGTCGCTGTTGACGGAGATGGAGTTGATGTGGTAGGTGTGTGCGTTGGCGAACACCCTCCGGGGAGTGGCCTCCACCATCAGGTCCATGGGCCGAAGCACGGGCACCTGCGGGATGAGGAGCAGAGCGTTGGCACCCAGGGACAGGGTCCAGCACCTGGCACGGGGGGATGCCCTCACAGGGCCCCACAGAGCTCTGGCTGCCGGCGCTTCTACCCACCCACTCCTAACAGGCTCTCTCCAGGGAAACCTAATGCCTTCCCAAGTGTATGACAGGAGGACAAGCAGACCCAAAAGCCATCTAATTTTGAGAGAGGCTCCAGGATGGTTAGAGCGCAGTGAAGCAGTGAGAGCCCAGAAGACCAGGTTCTGATCTTGCTGCAGCAACTATTCCAGCTTTGAAACAAAAACCAACCAAAAAACCTCTTCTGCCTCGTTTTGTCACTGTTAGCCGGGATCTGAAATTCCTGGACCATTTCTGACAGAAATAGATTTCTTGAGAGAGCCAGGTCAGCGCATTTTTTCTTTAAACTTTTTTGCATTTGTCTCACAGCGAAGTGATGGAGGTAAGAGATGAGAAGGGACAGAGCGAGGAACACACAGGCAGGGACAGAAGGAAGGACCAGGAACAGAGCTGTGGGTGTTTGCCTTTAGATAAATCAGCATAACCCATCAGGGGACAGGGAGATGCAGTGGGGACCATGTGTGTGAGGAGTGGGGTCAGTAACAACTTTGGACACAGCGCTCTGAAGGCAACTTAATACACCAGGAATGTGTCAGTCCATGCTCCTACTTGCCAGTGAGCTGTTCCCTCCAGCTACTTCATTACTTGTATTATCTGTGTGCTGCCTGAAGAGATTTCCCATGGCTGCAGAGGTGGGGATGGGAGTGACAGCCAGCTCGAGTGACATGAGAGCACTGGTGCTGCCAGCTCAGAGCCTGAGCCTAATGTGACGAGCCTGCCCGCTAATTCCACCTGACACAGCCAATGATGCATCGTTTGCGCTGACGGGTTCTGCTCAGCCAGCTGGGGACCGGGGACAGCAGCTCGCGCCTCGCTCGGGGACCACAGGGACTGGCTGTCAGCCCGACCGTCGGAACACGACGGCTGTGCAAAGAGAAAGGGTTCAGTGACTACGCTGGGCCTGGCTGGGCATGGAAACAAGCACAGCAAGGGCTGGGGCTGGGGATTCTGCTCAGCGAGATTACTCTGCGTGGCCCAGCACAGCTCGCGGTCAGACCCTGGGCTAGTTCCTGTCCCCAGTCTGGGCAATCCGGGCTGACACCAGCACCATGGAGCCTGCAGCTCCCAGTGCCCCAGCACGATTCCCTACTCATTCCTACATGGCAGTCACTCACAACCACAGAGCTATGACAAACTCTTAAAGCGAGAACATTCTCCACACATTACTTCAGAGCCAAGTCCTGGGGAGACTTTTATGTCTGGGACTTGGCCTGTCACCAGGTAAAACCCCGCAAGAGGGACAAACATGGTTATCCATGAATGGCTTGCTAAAGCAGGGATTTTTATCTGTTACAGTGGCAAGAATCTGCACTGAAATATGGAAACCAGCATGCCCACATGCCGCAAGCTTCTGCTTAAGGGTATCAGCAATGAGAATTTAACCCTGAAAGCACTGAAACTTTGAGGCAGGAGCAGTCAGGAATTTTCTGGGAGCAGATGGTGAGCTCATTCCCCAATGGCAGCAAGGGGAACCTGCAGCACAGGGGACCCTGGCTCGGGACAGCCAAGGGGAGCAGCTGCCCAGCCAGGCCTCAGCCACAGTGGAGACACCAACAAATGGGACAATGTGACAGCAACTGGAACTGGGTCTTGTGTTTTTTTGAAGCAGGCACAGGCCAAGTCAGTGTCTGCCCAACCCACCCAGCTCAACCAGCAGTGCCACAGCAATCCTGAACAGCAGAGACCTCCTTGTGCATCCCTGCTCCAGATCCAGAGCCCACCTCAGGGCAGGCGCTGGTGTCACACACACCCATTATTAAATGATAATTCAGTGTAACAAAGCGCATCAAGTACACAAAAAGACTGTCAAAGAAAATGAAACACTAATAAATTCAATTACTTTCTGTTTTCAAGAAGGGGGGCAATGCCAGTCACTTTTCATTTAAAACAAAGTAAGTCTTAATTTTGATTCCTGCTTTTAGCAGGTACCCCCTGCAGAAGACGTCCCGCTCACTCTGAGCACACATGACACTTGATTCCTCTCACTGTGTCTGGTGAAGGCTCCCCCTATCCTGAAATAATGAGACACTAACCCTTTCTTGAGCTGTGAAACTCATTTTCTCGATGGCTGGGGTGGAGAGAGATGGCATGTCCCGGCCCCTTCCCACCACTGCTACTGCGTGTCCTCCTGCCACCTCCGGTCCTGAGTGAAGGCCCACAGCACAGGGGACACGGCATCAGTAATTGCCCCCATCCCCATCAGGCTTCCCCTTTCATTGTCTGTCAAGTTGGCTGTCACCGAATGCTCCCTGCAGAAAAGCTCTACGTGGCCGAGCTCTCCACGTCATTCACAGTGCCATGACGGATGTGGCCTGTGGAATCACAGAGATTCAGTGTTTCTCAGGAATGCCTCATCCTCTGCCCAGAAGTGCCACATGACAGCAGCATCAGCAAAACACAGGTCAATATACGGGGGAAAGGATCAAGGACTCAGCTCCTGGGATGGCACAGTCACAAACCTCCCAAAGCCCATGGCCCACACGTGCCAGGTTTGAGCTGCCCCTTACTGGGGGTCAGGTGGGGACACGGAACTCCCATACAGCCCTGCAGCAGGATGGGACCCAACCATCGGCACGCAAGGTGAAAGCAATGCTGGGAATCCTCACAGGACACACCAGAGGCCAGAAAGTCTCAAAGGGTGTGAATATGACAGGGCTGACTGCACTGGGACCACTCACACATGTCTGTGCAGTGGAGAGGAAGATTTTGCTGCCAGTTACCTCCATGGAAACCCTCTGGGCATGATGGACTGCACTGGACTTATGCTGAAACCCCAACCTGAGCCAGAGCAGTGGACATAAGAAATCCCAATAAACAATCCATTAGGTGTCTACCCAATCCCCACCTTGCCAGGGTGACCAGCTGCAGCCACAGCTCTGTGGTTACTTGACAGGTGTGGCGGAACCGGCTGCAGGCAGCTTACCCTGCGACCTGCTGATGGGTACCACTGCGCTCACCTTGACCAGCCAGGCTCTGAACTGGCACACGGGGAGAGCTTTCCTCGCTCCTGCGCCCACAGCAGGACACACATCCCCCTCTGGTGACAGCTGAGCAGCGGCAGTGCCGGGCCAGCGCAGTGGGCGACCGCGCAGCCCCACTCCCCCAGCCCAGCCCCTGCTCCACACCAGCACGGCCAGTGCTCAGCGTGCTCCGCAGCCCCGCACAGGATTCGGCCAAGTGGGATTAGTGAAGCTGAAGCTTGGATTGACCCCAGCCTTGAGTCTCCAAGAAGGAAACTGTAATCCGGTCCCTGGCAAATCAGGGAGCAGATCAAGCGCTCAGGGATAAATCCAGTGAGTTTTCCACCCGCCCCAGCGGCTGAGCTCCTCCAGCGGCTGAGCTCCTCCAGCGGCTGAGCTCCTCCAGGCACACTCCCCAGTATTCCTTTCCTACCTACATAAGGTACATTCTGTGACTGCCCAATGCTGCCTCAAGGTTAGTATTTTGCAGAGGAAATGAGCATCAAACACTATTTTCATGGCAGACTGACAACTTCACACTGCTCAGAATTTTGTCACATTCGACCTGCCCTGTGACATGCAGAACGGACCTTCCTGCAGGAGGACAAAGCCGCTGCCTCACTGCTCGTCCACGCAGCTGATGGAGCTGCTGCTTCCATCTCTTGTCCCTGCCTTGGCGCTGAAATGCTCTGCAGAACATATACAAGGAAAAGAGGCAAATCTCTTTGCTGAGGCAGAAAGGCAGCAGCAGCACAGCAGACCTCCTCCGAGGCATCTCCCATCACAGCCACTCTGGGCCTGCTGTCAGGGGAACCAGATGCAATGGGGCACAGCCTCCCTGGGGAACTGTGCACAGGGGCCAAGAAATCTGAGTGCTTCCACAAAATGGGAGATACAAACCAGGATTTATGATGGAATTTGCTGGAATTGAGCAAGTGAAGCGGCATCTCTTAAGAGAGGGCTCTGTGACAGCTACAAACACGAAGAAGCAAGCACACAATGGCCCTGCCCACTGCACCTGCCCACAGCACCCGCTGCCCGCCGGCTCCGTGGCAGGGCGTGCTTGGGGTGTCACCCCAGACTGACCTGTGCTGTGAGGAACCAAAGCAAACACATCCTCTCTTTGAAAAGGTTTAAGCCCTGGATGTTACTTGTGTTAATTATCTCCTACATACATCCCGTGGCACAGGTACAGCGAGTGGTACTCGGGAGCACGCCGAGGCTGTTACACAAGGTCACAGGGCTGCAGCTATTAGACTGGGGGCAATTCAAATCAGCAGAGCTCTTCTAATGACGGTAAACACCTCGCTACACAGCCTGAGCAGAGTTAAATATTCCTTTTGCACTGTGTGGGTTAGAAATTCCTCAGAGGATGATGCTCATCAAGTGCATTTAAACCATTAAGCCAAATGGGTGAGAAATTATAGCAGCAAGGTGCATTTAAAACCCTTTTTCACTTGTCTGTGGTTGAAAATTAAACCATGGATGAATGTGGCTTTAATTTAAAGCACACCCATCACAGGACAATTACACGTCAGATTTACACCAAGCTGCAGCAAAACGGTTACAGCTATGTAAATATCTGTCTAAGTAAAATCATCAAAACATTCGATCAAATGGGGCTGGTGGAAGACTCCTCAATCTTCTGTCCTCAGGGACCACAGGCACTGCACAGCAGTTACCAATAAGCATAACACCGAGCACTTAGAGCGTGTTTAACCTCCCAGTGCCCTGCGCCTCTGCTGGGCTGCTCGCCAGGAGCAGGAACGGCAGCACCTGATCCCAGTGCAGCGGCAGGCACCAAACAGCAGCTGACTCCTCCAGCCACACAGCACTGAGCTGCTACCAGGAGTGGATGGGCTGAGAGTAAAACAAAGGTTGAAACTTCCAAGGCAGTGAGTGGACTCCAACTGTGTCCAGTTCTCTGAATTTTTAGTATGAATTTCTATAGGGGGGAAAGAAATCCCAGGGCCTTCCCAGTGTGTTTGACCAGAGAAGGAAGCACTACCTGAGATAACACCCTTAACACTGCTGCCTTTCCAAATCCTCCCTCCCAGCCTGCTGAGGGCTGACAGCCCCAGCTCCGACAGCCAGATGCCAAGCAAACCTCTCCAACAGGCTGTCAGGTAACAGCATGTTAAGCTGGAAATGCTGCCTGAAACGTAACAGCAGATACACATCTACATGAAATAAATGGTCTCTTGCTCTGTAAAGAAAAATGCTGCCAGTCACCAGGAGTAACCCTGTACAGAGACAAGAATTAACCGCCTGCCCAGGGTTCTCAACGGCTTCATGCACAATGGAACTGGGACCCACCAAGTGAGGCAACGACATATGTATAAATATAAAACCCACAAGTACTCAAAATGCAAATTCTGACAGGGTGTTAATAAATTACAAGCTGGTCTGGTCTGATTAATGTTATGACCAGGAGGAAAACTCATTTGGAGGAAGTACTTCTGCTCCTACAGCAGCAGCTGCATGTGGGAATGCTCCAAGCAGGGAGAGCTTCTGCCCTGCCTCCTCCCTGGGATGGGCACAGCCTGTGGGGCAGCACAGCACACTATGGCACTGGGGTACCAGGCACGGGACACAACGCGGCGCTGGCAGCACGTCTGCCCAGCATCAGCCCAGCCCAGGCATCCATGGCAGCTCCCCAGTCCTGTCCCATGCCCATGCACCGGTCATAGCACCGGCCTCCGACACGAGGATGCCCTCCGACACCAAGTGACCACGGCAGGATGGCATTGCAGGTCCCATGGCACACCGGTGACACCAGCAGCAATGTCCATCCAAGCCCCTGCAGGGAATGGCTCCCCAACCGCCGTGGTCCCCCCACACTCACCCGCAGCACGGTGATCATGGAGGGGTCTCGGAGACGGCCATCCTCATCCTTGAGGTTGTATCCCTCCGGTCTCTTGTCCCGCTCGCTGACCTTCCATAGCTTCACAGTCTTATCTGGGCGAGGAGAGAGAGAGATCATGGTGGCTGCTCCCTGAGCCACCCGCTGAGGGACACGCCAAGGCCACACGGGCTGGGAAAATCTCCTGTGTCCCCCAGTGCCACGTGCTGGAAGTGGTGATAGATGTACCTGTCCCCACAGCAAGCTGCTGCTGCACAGTCCTGCAGAGGAGCAAAGATGTGCAGGGCACACTGGCCCTGGACATGCTCCAGAAGACATGACAGGGCGCCTGTAGCTCACCCAGAGTCATGCTGACATTCCCCATCCAGAACTGTGCAGAGCCCAGCACTCACCAGGACTGAAGGCAGCTCCCACCCCCTGCAGTTCCCTGTCTCCTCCCAGCATCCCACCCCCCTGTGCCACAGGAACACCAGGAACACGTGGGGTTATTCTGAATAATGGTGTTTTCTTCGCTCCCTCCTGGCAGGGACTCCATCTATAGTTTATCATCACTTCCACCAGGTTTCATACAAAACCCCATCATCCATCTTCATTTTCTCTCTTACACAGCAACTCCAAAGCAGTGCCAATTAATTTTGTTTTTATTAACATGCTCTATTTAGGGGGGTTCAATACAAAACGTTAGTGTAACAGTAAGAACAAAAAGAAACAGCATAACACAGGAGTATTTCCAAACTAATTGTTTTGATAACCTGCCTGCATATGGAGCACCACCCAAATGGAAGGGTAATATCCCTGTTAATCAAAAAACTATTTAAAAACTCAATTAACAGAACATTATGCTGTATAATTAATCTTCATTGCATTTCAATGATTCTCCCCCAAATGAGTTTAATAAGTCTTTGAATTTTATTACAATGATCAATAGAGTCAATTCTATAACACAAAGTAAGTTGGTTATGGAAGATAATTAGACCCCTCCTTTTCCCCTGAAGTAATTAAGTCACATCCATCTTAAGGTCCCATTCATCCCAAGTAATATTCCTAGAACCTCATGATATTTATCAGAACATAACGCGGAACTGCTGAGCTGAACACAACTGCAAATTGAAACAAAACACCTGCAGTTTATCTTTAAAAAAAAAAAAAACCTACCAGGATCCTGAGAATAAAAAATATAAGTTGTTGGCAGGGAAGAAGCCTCCCTCTCTCCCTCGAAGGGAAGGGCTGCCATGAAATACACCTGGTGCACAGGGATTGAGCTCTGCCAGACCCATTCCCCCAAGACACCTGTGCTACCCTGCAGAGAGCGTTTTTAACAAGTATTTCCCCAAAGAAACACCACAGAGCAGACTATGCCTGGTGGTGGGAGCCCAGGGGCCTGAAGCAGTGGGGCAGCATTGCCACATACCATTGGTGGAGAGCAGGAAATACGCCGCGTTCTGCTGCGGCAGCCATCGTATCTTATTGATCTTCTCCTCAATCTCCAGGCTCTTCAGGTAATCGAACTCTGGTTCGTGGCTCTGGAAGGTGCTGTAGACATTGTACTCTCCCCTGCGGTGGGGCTGGTTCTTGCTCTGCGGAGGGACAGGGAGGAGCTGAAGGTGTTGGCAGCTGGCTCAGGGCTCTCTGGGGTTTGTGACGGCGAGTGCAGGGCTGAGTGCCCAGGCACAGCCTCTTCTGACAACACTCCTGGTGTGCTCGGTGGGAATGGAGCGGGAATGAAGACAAAATGGAGAGGGAATGGAGTGGAAACAGTGTGGGAATGAGAGGGAATGAAGCAGAAACAGAGTGAGAATGGAGAGGGAACGGAATGGGAACACAGTGGGAATGGAGAAGAAATGGAGAGGGAATGGAGAGGGAATGCAGCAGGAACGGATCCCACCCCACCGTCTGTCCCCGGTGAACGGCTGGGACCGAGTGCCAGCTCCTGCCAGGTGCTGAACCCAGCCACAGAAGAGCTGCTGGCAGCAGCTACAGGTACAGGACGGGCAGCCTTGGTTTGGGTGGGTGGGTGGAGCCCCACACGTCCCTGTGAGCAGGAGCTAAATGGATACATTCAGAGTGATGCTGGAGGCTTAAAGTTCAAGAAAAGCAGTAGAATAATGAAATAGAGGAAAAGGAGAAATGAAATAGTGCTGGAAAGGTTGATGAAGTGTCTATACATGTGATGGTTAACCACTGAGCTCTCTTCAGCATATGTAGAAATATTTTTAAAGCTTTAACCATCATCGAACTGTGACACAACTCATGCCCAGGTCTGATGCATCTCTTCCAGCGCAGCTGAGGACAGGTCCACAGTCCCGCTGACTCAGGCCAGGCCAGAGCAGCTGACTGGGACAGCTTTGGAAATGGTGGGGACCGTCCCAGGTGGCAGGAGCTGGTTCAGCTCCCCCAGCCAGGCTGGCCGGGTGCCCACCAGCGCAGGGCCATGCCAAGGGCTGAGGGCCGAACACACGCTTCTCTGGCAGGCACAACTTCCAGCTTCCAGCAAAGCATTTGCTAGCATTTCCTGGGCAAAGTTTTGGAAGGGAAACATAATTGTATCCATCTACACTTTCCAGAATTTTGGTGGTATGAGGGGCTCTTGGGGTGATGTCATCTCCGAGACGGGCACTCGCCACACACTCAGATGTGCTGCCTGATCCCTGTTACACTTGGAGCAGAAGAACGCAGAAAATGCGATGTTTGGAAGGTGTTTGGCAGGAGGAAATCTGGCCCTGCTGATGTTAATAGTTGCTTTTCAGCTCGTAGTGTGCCAGGAGAGCCCTGAGCTTAGGAGTGACACAGGCGGATTAGGGAACAGTGGGATGCTTCACTTAAAAGGATGAAATGGGCATTTTGCATTCACTGGCACTTACCTCCTGCTCACGCTGAAATATTACAACCCGGCCCCCCTTGTCCCCTGTTGCCAGTAACTCTCCAGTGTGGTTGAACTCAACTGTGGAGATGATGTCAGCTGGTAAAGAGAAGACAAAGACAATTTAAGTAACTGCAGCCTGACTTCCACAGGCATCCAGAAAGCACCATTCCTCACAGAGCTACGTGCCTTGTCAGTGCTCTGTACCCTGTGGCATCTCCATAAATCCCTGCTTTTCTATTGTCTCTAACACTAAACGGGCCTGGCATTTTGGAACTATGTGGCCATGAGCCCAGACCTGCCTGGTATTCCTGCCCCCCTGCCCTGGCCTGTGCCCCAACACCGGTCCCAGTGGGATTTCCAGGCACTGTGCCTGTGCTAAACGCAGCCTGAGGACCACTGTCAGCAGCAGGGCACAGGGCTGGGCAGTACAGTATGGCATGGCACAGCACAGCATGGCACGGCACAGCACGCTCCCCTCGTGCCTTGCGGAGCTGCCTGCACCACTTGGGGTGACACGATCAGTTCCTGGGACCTGGGGAGGGCTCGGTGCCAATGGTGCCCCCAGCACCTCATCTCAGCACCTGGCTCACGGGCAGATCTTGCTCCCACCCGGCCCTTGTGCCACCTTCTGCCTGGGGTGGTGGTTTGCCTTCACCCTCACAGGAGAGGGCACACACAAATTAAGACACCTTCGTCCTCTCTCCCTGAGCTCCCCAGGCAGAACAGCTCAGGTGACCACATCTACATTGCTGCTTTCCTCTGCCTATTGCTGAATCTCCCATTGCCTACCAAGGTAAATTAAAGTGATGCCTTTCAGCCCTCCATCAGCTGAAAAGCCACTGCACTCGCACCACTCCCCTTCCCCACAAACCAGGGTGCCATCTCCAGGGTTCTCAGCGGCAGGAGAAGCCAGGGGACACACAGGGACCTGTAACTGCAAACGCTTTAATCTGCAGTGTTTACCCTTGAGGAAACGCAGGCGGGAGCTGCTAATGATTGGATTTATTTGGCCTGTTTTTAGAAGAATGTCAGAGGTTAATTCCACGGCAATTACTGCCCAACTGGTGCTCACCCACTGCCTGGGGAGCCGCACTCCACCAGCACGAATCTGGGGAACTGGAAGAATGACTGCAGCCTTGGAGCCTCAGCACTGGGAGCAGGATGGATTCTGCAATGAACAGCACTCGGCCGCAGCAGCTGCCGGCTCACTCCTGCCATTTGCATTCCCTGCACCAGGACGGGCAGGGCTACGGCCCAGGGCTGCAGCCGCAGCAGCTCCGGGAAGGGGCAGACCCCGGCTGCGAACACTGGCTGTGCACGCAGGCCATGGCACTGCCCGGGCTGCAGGCACCTCGGAGCCCTCCGAGCACTGCGGTGCTTCCTCCTGGGTAGTAGCTCTGGTGTGTGTCAGCAGAGAAAGCCTCGGAAACACATAACCTGAGTTGCCCCTCTTCCTCCCCATGAGTTTTATCCCTCAGATACAGACTAGAAAGTTACCTCAGCAAATGAGAAAAGACGAAATGCAGCAACTGGCCCAGGCTCCTGGTGCAGTTCGGAACACCACTGAGGGTCTGTCTTCCAGGAGGCCAGCCTAGACAGCACGCACCAAACACAGAGCCCGTGCTGCGGCATCTCCCAGACAAGGCACCTCAGAGCCTCCTCACATAGCCACGGGCTCCCCCAAAACAACACCTCTGTGCCCCAGACAGCATCTCAGCTGAGCAAGAGACTCCAGGCAGATTTGAGAGTCAGAACAGACAACCCATCCTGGCAGTGTGTGGCACTCACCAAAACACACCATGGCTCACCACACACCACTGCTCACTGCAGACACCAGCACACACCAGTGCACACCAGCACACACCGCTGCTCACAGGCAAACATGGCTAGACTGGCTGGCACTGAGCTGGAGAGCCCCAAGGCAAAACACTTCATTCCTTCACATGGAACCCGTGTGCCTTGTGGCCATCATGGCTGGTACACAGTGCCAGGAAGGGTTTAACCATCTGCTGCCAACACTCAGGAAGGCTGAGGAGTGCTGCAGAGGGGCTGAGCTCCACTCTGGCTCACACCAGTGGGGTGGTCTGCAGCTGGGCATGGGCAGCACCCGGCAGAGATGTCAGTCTTTTGGAGCTAAAGCTATGGAATGGATTGCGAACTTCTTCAGATCACCTGCTCCTCTCTCTTGTTTGGGTCTGAACAATTGCTGAAATATCATTCTCATTTAGCAAGGTTCTACAACCACCACATTCAGAAAATTCCTCCCAAGGGGCAGGACAGGCATTTTTAACACCTGTTAGAGGCTGGGGAGGGACACTGGGACAGAGCAAATTCCATCCGTGCTGCTGGAACCTGTCCACCTCTCTACAGCCTGTGACAGTCCTGCAGAAGCAGAATGCAAACTGCAATTTCATGGAATGGGTGTAACACACGCGAGAACAAACACACCCCTGGGAAGCTAAGCCAAAGCAGTCTCCCGTTCTCACGGGGAACTGCAACCACAGCTGCCAACAGGAGCCAGAGCAAAGTCAGACACCTTCAAGCATTGAAATTCTGTGTTTGGCACCAGCTCTGGCTCAGCAGCTCCAGCTCAACCCTGGCTCACACAGAGGTTTTCATTCCTGCAGCAGGTGACCCCCGCCCCGGAGAGCAGCGCTGCGGTACCATGGGCTGAGCCTGGTGTCACCGAGGTGTGACGTGGATAACGTGCTGGGAACAGGCTTGGAACAGCCGCTCCAGCAGCAGCCGAGGGAGTCAGTGGCTACGGCCAGGCAGTGCTAACGTGCACCTCATAATGAGACACACTGCTTCCTCCTAAAATTACTCAGTTGAAAATGTACCTGTTTTGCTCTATTTAATCCTCTCCATCACCAGCTGCCAGTTTTAGGTCATTCCCTTTTCAATGAATTAAAAATAACTTTGTGTGCTGCAGTGAGACATTTTTCAGACATGATCTAATGCATCACTCCGTGAGCAGGGCTGTGGTCTGAGACACCAGGGCCGGGCACCACAGAGACCCTTATGCCACCCCAGCCCAGCCACCCATTTACACTGCACCCAGAGAGAAGGGGGTTTCAGGTCCACAGATCCTCCCAGACCTTCTGTTTACTCATGCCCATCATCAGGACTTCAGACAAGGATAACAATAGAGCCTGGCTAACACCACCTTTCATATGTTAAAAAAAATGCCCTAAATATTAAAAACACCTCTTCTGAGCAGATGTATCCAACCCAAGCCCAAATCCACCGCAGGTGACAGAAGCGTCATTCCCCCATGACACTTCTGTCTGGGCACATGACCCATGGTCTGGGCACTGGCTCTTTTCCCTGGTGTCTCCAGGCAGTAACAGCAGCCTGGCACAGAAGAACATCCAGAGAGGAAATGGGGGAGTCCCATGGAGGTAACAGTTCAGGAGAACAGAGTGGCACCAGCTCCTTTCCAAAGGTGTCTCTGAACAAACCAGAGGTCAGTCATGGCTGCTGCACACCCCACCTGCTGCCCTCGAGAGACACGACAGGGTGGTTACTAATGAAAATGCACATGTATTCGTGCTGAGATGATCAATAATTTATGCCCATTTCTCCTAAGGTTCCTTCAGCAGTTTTGTGACAACAGAAAGGAAAAAACCTTCCCTATTTTTTGCTTTTTCATTTCCTTCATCACCTCCTACATGCTCACTGCCCCAATGCGGGAATTTAAAGCAAACAGTTTCCATGGAGACCCAGCCCGCCATCCTCCCTCCCCTCCCATCCTCCCTTCCCTCGGCATCTCTGTGCCTTCACGCTCTCATGCTAAAAATATCGAAGATGGGATTTGATTTCCGCCGTAGCGATACAGTTTTATCAGAAAAATGGGAAATTTACAACACACCCCCCTCCCCCTCTCCCAGCGTGGAGGAAGGCATGCTCTCTGCCAGGAACAGGGAATGAATCTGTTATTAAAAAGAAAGAAGATAAACTAGGGAAGCTGCAGTCGGTGCTGAGACCTGGACCCCTGGAGCAGCCCGATCTGCAGCAGGGAGCTGCCCACACAGCCACCCCTCTCCTTCTGCCCACCAGGGCAGGGGCCTGGGTGCCGCATCCCTGCTCCTGGAGCCTCCCAGGCACATCGTCCCTGCTCCCAGAGCATCCCAGGCATCTTGTCCTCGCTCCCAGAGTATCTCAGGCACCTCATCCCTGTTCCTGGCAGATCCCATCTGCTCCAGCTTCAGCAGCAGCTCCACGGAGAAGGGCCCTGGTACCGCCCGTCCTGGTGGGGAGGCCACGGGACACCACACGTGTCCCAACACCTGTGCTAGGAGCACGTGGCCCCGATGCACACAGGATGACACCCCTGGTCCAGCCCCTGAGGCCCAGGCCACAGCAGTACAGCCACTCCATGGTGGCAGAGACATCCCTGGAATCAAACCCACTGGGCAGAGGGGTGCCCCCAGCCCTCCCAGGGGCTCTGCCTCCTGCCTGCTTTCCCAGTGGAACATTCCTCCTTTGCGGTAAGAAGTGAGAGGCAGGTCTGTGACTACAGAGAATCATGTAATCATTTATGTTGGAAAAGCCCTCTAAAATTGAGTCCAACCATTCCCCCAGCACTGTCAAGGTCACCACTAACCCATGTCCCCAAGTGCCACATCTACACATCTGTTACATCCCTCCAGGGATGGTGACTCCCTCACTGCAGCCTGTGCCAGGGCTGGTCAGCCCTTTCAGGGAAGGAATTTTTCCTAATATCCAACCTAAACTTCCCCTGGGGCAACTTGAAGCTGTTTCCTCTTGTCCTGTCCCTTGCTCCCTGGGAGCAGAGCCCAAACCCCACCTGGCTGCCCCCTCCTGTCAGGGAGTTGTGCAGAGCCACAAGGTCCCCCCTGAGCCTCCTTTCCTCCAGGCTGAGCCCCTTCCCCAGCTCCCTCAGCTGCTCCTCATCATACCCGTGCTCCAGACCCTTCCACAGTTCTGTTGCTCCCCCACACCCAGGTCCAGGAGCTGTCCTGATGACACCATTGAGACAATTCCTTCCCCGGGTAGAACTCTGCCTTTCTTGGGCAGCCCCTGACCTCCCCCTGCCCTTGACTCACTGCTGTGCCCCTGCCTGCTCAGCTCTGCCCACTGGGGCTGGTGCCAGGGGACAGGAGGGTTGTGAGGGGTCTCGGGACCATGGCTCTGGACGCCCTGCTCTCTTTATTATGTGTATAAATCACTCGGTGGACAGCACCATACACAAAGCCTCCAACTGCAGATGATAATATATTAGGAAGCACCATAAATAACAGCAAACCAGGCTGCCAAAGAAAGGATTTAGATCATTCAAATGCCAGGCTATGAGTTGCCAAAACAAGTTTAATACTGATAAGTGTGGGATAATAACTCACCACAACCATGTCCCTCCTATCCCCATCAGAGCCCTGAAGAGAGTGATGGCTGCAGGGGTTTGCCAAGGAGACGGAGATGTGGCCCCTGACTGGGAGCACAACCAAGCCATGGCACAATGGCCACTCCCTGACTGCTGCTTGGCCACAAGGGAGAAAGCAAGTGGGACACCAACAGGTCCTGTTAATTGAGACCAAAACCTACATCTGAAACCGCTCAAGTGGATGAAGAGAGCACAAAGAGGTAATGAAAAATTAAGAGGCTTATGGAGGGAATGTCTTGTAATGTGAGAGCCAGAGCACAAACCCACCCACAGATCCCCTGTGAAGGTCTCAGTGCACCCCACAATCTCTGCCTCCCACCACGCCATGGCACGAGATGGACCCCGAGTTCAGAAAGGGGTTTTGAGAAGGACGCAAACCTTAGAATTACAACTGAATAACGCAGCACAACCCTCAGCCTCTCACGGAGGATTCCCAGGTCTGATCCTTGGTGACAGGCTGTGGGTCTTGCTTTGCTCAGGAAATAGTGAGACTCTACATTTCACTGTTTAAAAGAGACCCCTTTGGTCACCCTTTCTGTCTGCCTCTCTTAAACAAAAAAAGAGACAGCAAAGTGTTTACTCTGAAAGGCACGCACTGCCAGCGATGAGGAATTCATGTCCATGGCAGGGCTTTACATGCAGTTTTACGGGAGCTGTGGACTTACCAGTGCTCAGGCCTGGACACTGCAAGGCACCCCGAAGGAACCAGAACTTTCTCTCTGCTCTGTCAGGTCAGAGTTAACCCAGCACGGCCGGCAGCTGCAGCAGAGCCGGACCCCCAGCCCCCACCCCAACAGGCAGAGCAAGAGGCTCATTCAAAGACTCGAATGCAACTTTCTTCCCTGCCCATGAAAAAATGTCAGTGAGGAACTAGAATAGGGGGGGACTTCAGGGCCCCTCAGGTACAGAAAGGGCAGGCTAAAGAGGAAGAAAGCCTGGGCAAGGCCATGGAGCTGAAGGGGACAAGGAAATGGCTCCGAAGTCCCACCAGAACAGGGCAAGGTACAACGGGCAGGGTAGTGCGGGGAGCCTGGGCCATGAATCCCGCCCCAAACTGTGTGGTCCACAACAGGAGGGCGTGAGGTGGGAGGGCAGAGGACAGCAGAGGTTAAACTGCAATGTAATAGCATGCAAAATCACGTGTGATTGATCAGCATTGATTATTCCCTGCTGAGGTGAATGATAGCCTGGGAAACAAATCAATTCCACTGCATTAAGCCCAGTAAGGATCTGGAGCATCAGCAAAATGCTCTGAAACACCATTGCTTGCTGACACCACCAAGTGAAGCACAGCACACCATGGCACAGCACAGCACGGCACAGAATGGCATGGCATGGCATGGCATGGCACAGCACGGCACGGCACAGCACGGCACAGAATGGCATGGCATGGCATGGCACAGCACAGCACGGCATGGCACAGAATGGCATGGCACGGCATGGCACAGCACAGCACAGCACGGCACAGAATGGCATGGCATGGCACAGCACGGCACGGCACAGCACAGCACAGCACGGCATGGCACAGAATGGCATGGCACAGCATGGCACAGCACAGCATGGCACGGCACAGCACGGCATGGCACAGAATGGCATGGCACAGCATGGCACAGCACGGCACCTGCACCTGCCCGACCCCTTCATCGCAGTCAGGCCAGGGCTGTGGTGAAGGAGGGAGGACAAGCTTTGTAGAAAAGCGCCATGCCCAAACAGCTCCAAGCCTGGGGGAAAGCCCATCCTCTGCCCATCACAAGTCTTGCTTCCTGCAGGGATCAGGCTGGAGTGACGGCTCTGATGGGACCTCCCAGCAGCTTTGGGCAGGGCTGGACACACTGCTGAGCTCTGTTGTCTGGGTACAGTTCCTCATCACGATGACATGATGCTGCAGAGCTAGCAGCAGCTGCTCCTCTTCCCCAAAATGGAATAACTCTCCTAAATTTAACTGCTAAAAATACTGGCACATTCCAAATTTCTCTGCCCTTGTTACAGCAAAGAGTAATTTCGTGCTACCCAACCTAGACAAAAGAAACTCCCATCTGGCAGCAACCCCCATGCCACTGCAGCATCCCCACCAAAGCACCCATTTCAGAATGCAAGCGTGCAAGAATGTGAATTTACATCACTCCACCATCCTGGCCAGGTGTAATTACTGGAACTGCTGGAAAGGAGAGTTCAGGAGGAAATAACATCATGGAAGGGTTCGGCACAGAGACTCATGGGGAGCAGAGGCCCTCACGGCCCCAGGTGCCCAGGTGCACAGGGCAAAGACATGAGAGTGGGGCAAGCACTCCTCCAGAGCCCAATGCACCAGCAGAGACCATGCAGCCTCGGGTGTGATGGATGGGGTCATCAACAGGAGCAGAATAATAAAAGAGAAAAGAAAGATAAGGGCAGCTTTCAGGCAGAACCATAACTTAGCTCATCTGAGGAGGTGAACAGAGTGAAGCAGAGCAGTAGAGCTGCCTTTGGCCTGGCTGCCCTGGCCCCTGGCCCAAACCAGCACCCATGCCTGCCCACCAGCCCTGGTTGGTCCTGGGTATGCATGCAACACAAAACTCTTCTGTCTGCATCAAGATGCACAACTCATTAGCTCTTGGATTAATGGCAATTTTTAATTGGTCAGGCTATGAACACCTTATTAACTGTTACACGTCACACCTGTGGTGGCAGAACAGCACATAAATCAAGACAATTAGCCTGGGACCCAAGAATCTCTCTACCAGTGCAAATAACCCTCACTTTGTGAGGAAAACCAACAGCTGCTCTAGGGTGCCCCAGAACACCCTGCTGCCAGGAGACCCAGGGCAGCCCCACCAGTCAGAGTGAGGTGGGAGGGCTCGAGGAAAGGAAACACAGCCCCAGCCCTGGGTGGGGTGGGAGAGGTTCACAGATGCTACCTCAGTTAACAGTCCAGGCTGTGGCATGACAGACCCTCTGCACCTACACCTGAGATAAACACAAACCATGCTCTACAGAGCACGGCAACTTCTTTTAAGAAATCACCGAATATTCTGAGTTGGAAGGGACCTGCAAGGATCACCAAGTCCCGTCACTAAGTCCATCACTTAAGCGACCGTCCCATGTGGGGATTGAAGCTACAACCTTGGCATTACTTGCACCATGCTCTAACCAGCAGAGCTAATCTTAGGGGCTTAAAAGCAAACTGACTGAGAATCGGGCAGTTACTGAAATCCACAGTTTCTTGAATGATTTTTTTCTCTATTTACTATTCTTTTCTACATTACTCATCTTGCATGCGCACACATGCACATCAGGGCAGCCCTCCATGACTCACCAGTGTTCCCACTGCTGGCGGCTCAGAGGACAAGGCTGGGGCAGTGACTCAGGCTGGCAGCAGCCTGCCCTCTGCACCCACTGCCAATGCCCACAGCCCGTGCCTCCCCCAGCCCTGCGCTCCGGCTGGTCACCGCTCCCACTGCCTGTGCTGTGCTGCAGAGCTGGCTCACGCCGCCAGAGCATTCCAGGCAACTCATCCGACTGCTCTGTCCCTTGGCTCACTGCAGGATTTACGCTGCGATCCCTTTGCCAAGAGGCTTAGCAGCACGGCAGACACAACCTCCTCAATATGGCTGATTTGGGCTTAGGAACAGTGATGGAAAATCCAAGTCCATCTGCAAAATATACCCTTAAAATAAATGAGACTTTGTAAAAAGCAGCTGAGCATTGATCAAGTCCTCCACCCTTTCCACACTAAAACCTTTAAAAACTCCAATGATTTCTGCCATAGAATTGTCTGGGCACTTCTCATGCATGGGCATAAAGGCATAAGCAACTCAAAAAGCAGTCTGGTTCCAAACTACCTTCCGAAAATCCGTGATTTCCAGGGACATCACTGGTTGCTGAAAACCTGAACATCTGACACAGGAAGCAGGAACTCCCAGATGTTAACAATACTGAGCTCTTTGTATTTACAAGATCTTTATCTCCAGCAGGAACACAAAAGCTGCTTTTCGCAAAAGGTAACTGTGGTGAACACTGCAGCACCAGGTCTGACCCCCAGCACGTACATGTGCCCTGTGGATGTTGCCTTGCAAACCCAGGAAACTCTCAGATGTGCACCCCCGCATCCGACTGTTCTTACAGACGAACGGTCGGTGTGCAGACACCAGGATGGATGCTTTCCAACACACTTTGTGCGCCATGCAGTCTGTCTTTCTGGTCATCTTGCTGCAGCCATCTGTTAGATGATCGGCAAAAACTACTGACTGTTTAAAAATTTTAATTAGAAGTACCCAAATGTCAGCTAAGTGAGTAAAATTCAGAAGCAGCAAGCTTTGCTCTCATGTAGAGCAGCTATTTTCAGCTTACAACCGAATTTTGTTGCCATCTTGCTCTGATGTCATTCTCTGTCACATTATTCCAGTTTGGTGCCCCTGGAACAAGCCCCTCGGCTGAACATGGGCGGCACAACATGCACCTACTGTGACAAGAGCTCGTCACAGAAACCTGGCACTGAGCGCTCCACAACGGGCACCGCCCGCAGAGACCTGTTCCACCAAGGATCACAAAACACACTGCACACGTGCAGACTCAAGCAACGTGTGCCCACGGGCAAACCTGGGCGTGGGGTGACTGAATGAGCTGCCTGCAGGCGGGTCAGCCAGGGAGGCAGCACCAAGGCAGACACATCGGTGGGTCGGCAGTGAGGAACAGCAGTGGGTCAGCGGTGAGACACGATGGGCCTGGCACATGATGGGGAATGGGAGGAGGCAAATGGGGAATGCGGCTGAGGGAACAGGAACACCTTCTGCGTGGGGAAACTGACCCTCCTCTGCCATAATCTACCTCTCCGCAGGGAGCACCCATAGAAGCCATGCCCATCAGAGTGGTGGCATTTGAAAGAATGTTCTTAACGCTCCAATTCAAATTCTAAGGGAAAGCAAACACACTAACACTGTGCAGTCCCTGGCATTTGTTGCATAGATTTGAATTTAACCAGATAAAGATGGCTTAATCCAACATCTGGGGCTGTACTGAGTAAGATGGCAGCACAATGGGACTGGGGCAGGCAGTGCCACCCAGAGCACTGGGCTGTGCCACCCCCACCTCAGTACCCACGTCTGGGCAGAGAGGATACTTCGAACTGACATCAGCCACCACAGTGCTCCGCCAGCAGCATTTCCCCTGCCTCTGTCCCAGTCAAGTCCCACTGCCCACAGACCCGCTCCCTGGGAGGCGGCATGGCCTGTTAGCACACACCATTGCCCTCCTGGTGCCTTCCGGAACTGGTGCCACTGAGGGTCCTCCCTTCGGGATGTGCCCCATTCCCAGAGTGCCAAAGGCACAGTGATACCCGGGGCAGGCGGCCACTGTCAGGTTCTGCCTCCACATGGGGCTCAGCGCCACTGCCTGCCATGGCCCCACCACTCCTTGCCGGGGCACAAACCCCTCACAAGGCTATGCAAGAGTTCATGGTAACCCAGAGCTCCTGCATGGGGCCAGATCACAACACATACTTTATCTGCTCCCTCTAAAACTCATGAAAAACTGTATTTTCTGCCTACTTTAACATTTCTTCCCATGGGAGATGGATGTCTGTGCCATCATTTTCAATCTGCTCCTGGAAGAGCTTGTCTCAAGACATTTTCCTTGCAGTATTTTAATTAAACTTTCTTTCTTTCAATTTAGTGTTGGGTTCATTAAGTGACGTCCTGAGCCACTGAAATGAATTGCTTAAAAGTGATTTGTGCAGCAGCTTGAAGGAGCAGACTGCACCTATAAATGAGCCTGTCTTTGAACTTTACAAGTTTTGCCTCTTGGGGTGCGGGAAGCACCCACATGCCACAAGTCTCTGGGGAAGGCCCAAGGTTGGTGTGGGCAAGGCAGCATTCCTGCCTCCTGCTGGTATGTAACAGAGAGTGAAAACCACTTGTTTATAAACTGAAAGTGTAAATAACAAATATTTCCGTTTGAAAAATCAAAAATTTCATATATACATCTATATTTAGTGGAAACAAAAACCTTGTTTGTTACAGGGAATAAACTCCGGGATGTTAGAGGCTTCCAAAGGGAAGCATGGACATTCACTAGATCCAGTGAAAACCCTCTTCCAGTCAGATGGGATTTAATTACGTTGATTCTGATAGGGAATTAAAAGTCTTTGCTGGAAGCTCTTTTTCTGGTGTCAGGGCTGTATCATTGAAGCTAAACATGGTGCTTCCCCAGGCAGGATGAGTGCAAAATATTTTTGACAAAACTGTTGGGCTGAGATAATCTTGACATTGTTCATCCACCACAGCGCAGGGACCAGAGTCGGAGCTGAACCTGGCTGTTCCCAGCGAGGCCTTATCATTAACACAGCAACACACCAAAATCAAGTAGAGTGCATGGAAAAGTGATTAGTCTGTTCTAAACTAGTGGCAAATGTGGAGACAAGTACAGAAAATGCTCCTGCACACAAGAGGCCAGGCAGGGGCAGGAAGCCGTCGCTTGCCCAGACATGGCAGCAGTTCTCAGCAGCTCCACAAGCCACACAACAGCCACAGCGACGCGCGCCGTGAAACACCCGGCTCCCAGGTCACCAAGGTTCTAATCGAGTGGTCTGTGATTCTGTTACGAATCTATGATCCTGCTGTCACAGGCTTAGTGATTCTGCATCAAGTGATTGCCTGCCCAGCCTTATCACCCAGGTCCATGGGGAATGGGGACTCTCAGCTTTTGGCCTGGAGCACGGCAGCTCCCAGCAGGCTGCAGCATCGGGCAGAGGACACAGCCAGCACAGGACAGCACTTTGAACAAAGCTCTGCTTAGTGGTGAAGATTGTGACTCCACTTTAATCACAGGTGAATGGTGTGACACCAAGGCACAACAATCCTGAATACAAGGCCATTACTGACATGAGAGGAGAGGGGAGAGTGTGAAAATTGCTTGGATGCAGCAGGAGAAGGGTTAGTGAGTGTGTCTGTGGCCACACGGTCAACACCCAATAGACATAACTATACAACCTCCAACAACTTCCACTGAAAAGCTGCGGTGATAAACAGAATGTTGTCTTACAGACATCGCCTTCTAAAAATGAGGCGAGAGCTGGGTACTTCCTCTCTGTTACTCCTCATGTTGTCAACGAGAAAGCAGATTACTGGATGTTACCTGACACTAGGTAACATCCTAACACTGCTTCTATACGCCATCCGTGGTCTGCCCGATATTTATCCAAAGACAAGGTGCTGAGCTTCCCTCTCTCACGCTCCTGCCTGCTGAGGTTCACCAAGGAATGAATCACGTTGTTTGAGTAAGGCCACAGAGCAGATCTCAGCTGCCTCAGTCACACACAGCTTTAGCTCAGAGCTCCCCACCCAAACGCAGCATCACTGACCTCCGGTGACTCCGAGTGTCACTGCCAGCCCAGTCAAGCCTTTGCAAGTCTGATGGTGTCCCGGAACGCTGAAGGATTTGGGAAAACCTCTGCTACAAAGAGGGGTCAGTACCATGAACACTCGCCCACACCCACCTCGGGTGGCATGAAGCAGCATCCAAATACTGCATTTGACACCGGCTCATGGCAGGCAGGGGGAGCAGCAGTTCCACTGACAAGTGACATGCTATCCATGCAACATCCTCCTAGCACAGATATAGCCGGCATCAGCCATGGTCGTGTGGCTTCTGCCATGGCGGGGAAGGGAGAGCTGCGGAATCAACCAATGGTATCATATCCCAGAGCAACGCTTGGGGCAGATCGGTCGGCTGCCACTGCCGCTGCACATGACAAGACAGTGCTTCATCCCAGGGATGGGGGACACTGTCCGGGGGGGACAAGGAGCAGCATCGCTTCTCCAAAACAGCCATCGCAGCAAGAGCAGCTGCGGGACACTCAACACGGATGCAGCCCCTGCCCATATGCCCAGGTGTATGCTGGGGGTAAGGGTGTGGATTTTAACAGTCCTGCTGGGAAACTGCTTCCCACTCTGATGGAAATCTAGGTATTATTTAATTCAAAACAGAAAACAAACTGCACTGTGGGCTGTGAGCACGTTTGGGCTTCGTTCAGAAGGGGAAAAAGTGAAAATACCAATTAACCCCAGTTGTTGGAAGAATGCCCTGCAGAAACATGATTCAGAATGGGTCACAAATCATAAAATAATAATAATAAAAAAAGCCACAATGCTCTGGGGACATTAAGCGATTACAGAGAGTTGTTATTTGGCTGATTTTCACACTTCATTAGCATGTGCATAATTTAACAAGTGAACGTGCTGAGGGCTGGCAACACATAAGAGCCACTTTCTTGAAACACGAACTGTAAACTGGGACACCACAGTTAGGGGGCTTGTTTTAAATCATGATGGAAAAGCAACAGACACCAATTCTAGGCCTTCAGCAGAAGAAATGGATGTTCACGGACCACAGACTAAGCAGAGAGGTGCCATGGGAAGGTAGCTACCCCTCTGGATGGGGCCCAGAGAGCCCAGCCTCACATGGCTGGGAGCCACCCCAAAGCCATTTAACACAGAATTAGGTAAATCTGGATAAAAACAACACAGTGAATCTGTGACTTTCTATTGCTCCCATTTGTCTGGCACTCACCACAGAGCAGTGGGGATGGCACTGAAGCAGAGGGCGGACAGACTTCGGGAGTTGCCATCAGAGCAGGCGACCTTCCAGCACACTCATTCTCCTTCCAGCAGGGAGAAACGAGGGCAGGAAACAAAGGCGATTTATCAGTACCAAGATGGCCACATCACATGGAAGGGGCAATGCCAAGATGAACCAGACCGCCCGGGACCCCAGGCTGCTGCCAGTCCTCGTTCGTGCTGCGGTGGCTGGCAGCCCACAGGCATCCCACTCCAGGGGCTGTGACACTGGGGGACTGAAGGTTCCACCATCAGCCATGGACAAGGACACCCTGGACCACAGCCCAGGGCACATGTTGTCCATCACAGGGCTCCCACAGCACCTAACAAGGCTGGGCAGACACGGCAAGCACAGGTGTCCAGCACAAGGAGACCTGTGAGCTGAAGGCAAAGGGATGGATCAGATGGGGGAGAGACAAGACCTTTGTAACAAAAAACAAATCTCGCTCCTTTTGTCCCACAGTATGGGGCAGCCACATCTCTATCCACTGTTCCAGACTGTAATTTCCCTGTATTTTAACAGAGGTTCTATTTATGAAACTGCAAGAGGATTTAGTACTTATGAATAATGCCATGAGGTCTGGGAGATGTTTCTTTATATGATTAACTGACCACAGGCCATTTGTTTTACAACAAAGAGGCTCAATGATCCATGCACACTGATTTATTCAGCCCACATCTAATGCAGTGGCTGACATCTTCCTGGTACCCATATCTGCACAATGATGGGAGGAATGCAGACCCCTGAGAGCCTGTGCCCAGTGCTCTACATGACAGTCCCTCAACTGGGGCAGAACTGATGGGCAGGAACCCAAGATCATGGTGGGGGAACCCAACTGGCACACCAGGTTTCACAGTGAAGTAGGCCAGGGTTCTGCTTTTGGGTTCTCCCTAGCACTCGGCTCACTGGGGCATTGCTGCACATTTCACCCACATTTCTGATCTCAGATACAGTATTTGCTGCAAAGATAATGGGTATTACAAAATAAACTGGGGGAATCAATAACAGCCCTGTCATATCGGACACCCTTGACACTATTTGCTGATGAAATACTGCTGCACTGAAACAGTGTGTGAGAACTGGCAAATGGATTTCACTCTGAATAGAAGTGGAAATGACAAATGTACTGTAATTGTCCAAATTAAACAGCTGATGGCAAGTACCTGGCATCCTCCAGGTACCACATATTTTCTCTCCATAAGCACTTGATTTTGATCAGTCTGTGTTCCAGGAAAGGATGCTGGAAAGGTTATCTTCCTTCTGAATTGGCTCTTAATAATTGAACAAGAAATTATATGGCTACAGAAGAAGTTTGAGTTTCTCCATCCAATGAAACAGCAATGCCTGGATGGCACTTAATGTTGTTTTGTTTTGCTGTGCATAAATAATTAGGAGTGAGGATGTAGTACTTTGAAGTTGAACTTAGAAGAGTATGAGCAAAGCTACAGTGAGAGTAATAAATTATGCAAAACTATTTGTGCTTGGAATGTTAATGTTCCAAGATGATGCAAACAGGCACTTTTTGAACCTCTTCTAAAAACCCAAGGAAGCCTTGGGACCAAACCATATGGTTTAAGTCAGCGGCCCATAGCAAGCTTAATGCTTCTGCCAGCCAGCAAGGATTTGGGCAATTAGTTTATTAATGTGTTTATGTAAACAAAGAGAAAAAAAGTTGGGGGAAGTCTCATCCATTTCTCTCTGCCAAACTTACTGAGCATCATCAAACTGAGAGAATGCAAATCTAAAAAACTTTAAAACCCAACAAAGCCCCAGCCAGCCCCAGCACCCTGACAAGCAGAACTGGTGATCCCATCAGACACACAGGGCTGAGCAGAGTGGTGTCTTACCAGAGTCATGAGGAATGGGCAAAACGGTCCCTTCCAGCCTCAAAAATCTATGGAACCTCAAGCAGAAAGCTACCATATCACTTACAGTTTATTATTATATATCCCTGACTCAGGACAAGGAATATCTAATTATCCTAATTGCTTCTGCTTTGGGAATGAGCCCCTTACACTTGGATAAAGGTGCCTATAAACAACAGCATTTCTGCCTGCTCAGGCTGCAGGTCAGGTTTTATACGCTCTGAGAAGATTAACTTTATTCTTAGTGAAGAATTTAATTACAGGAAGCGATTAGCCAAGTGCTCCCAGTCAATACAGAACGCAGTACGAGCTGTGTGGGAGTGGGCACCTTTGCTCCTGCACAGAAAGTCCAGGAACAGTAACATTATGGCAAAGTCATTTGGGTTTTAAGTGACACCAGCCAGACCTGGATCTCCACAGGCCAATTACAACATGCTGACTTAAGCAACATTCAGCAGGGCTGGGAAGGGGGAACCCAATAAAAAGACAGCAGGAGACTGAAACTCCATTTTAAAATGCAGGAATACATCAGTTTATGGGCTTGTTTTCTAATTGCAACACTGCAAAAATCGATGGCTTTTGAAAAGTAAAAGAAATGCACACAGTAAACTGCTTGCAAACTCTGTTAGTCAGAAAACAGCGCTTGCTGATAAACGTATTGTTTTCTCTGTCCTTTGGAGGACAGGACAAAAGAATGCCTTGAATTCTTCCCATCCCCTGTAACCCTTTCCACTACATGTTAGTAACTGCAGCTATTCACTAAGCAAGAAAAAACTGTAATTAAATATACCTGAAATAGCTTTCCAGCCTCCAAATAGCCCTGCCAAGGACTAACAAAGGCTAAATCTGACAACGTGGCCAAGCTGCCTGTTAGCACGCTCACACGGGAGGCAGCCGGGCACGACGGTGGAAACACTGCTGTGTACACCGAGCACCCGATGGGGCAGAACTCGCACGGGGGATATCATGGTGTATTTTTCTACTGCTAATTACCACCCACACCTCTTCCCAGGCCTGCATGTGTACTGAGAAGGTACTGCTGGACCCACTAGTCATAAGACCACCAGCCCAGCAGCTGCTGCCCTGAGCCTGACACACAGGTTTTCCTGGGGGGTTGGTTTCATTTGAAGGACTGAGACTGCATATGCAGAGAAACAAAGCCTTTTTCTGGCAAACCCTAGTCCTCTGATTTCATCACCTCATCAATAACTTTGCACATTGTCAGAAACAGATGGCAAGGAAAGAAAGAAGTTTGGTGAGGCAGCAGCTCTCAGGAGATCAAGAACAAAGTGCCTCCCAAGCCTGGAATTCAGCTGTATAGAGGTACCTCAAACCAGGGCACGGCTCCTCCCTGGAGCCAGGAAAATCATCCCCAGCCAGGGAAGTGAAAACCACATATTCCTCAGCCTGGCTGCACCATCACTGTGGGACAACGCGCTGCAAAGTAGAGCTGGTGCTGCGGTGCCCCTGTCTGGGGAGGGGCGCTGGCACTGGCCATGCTCACTGCTGTGGTCACTCCCCAAGGCCAAGCCACAGTCTATAAACACACTGAGGAAGTTGGGCAAGGTGCTTTGCCCATCCCCAGCAAATGCTGAGACAGGGCAAGATACCTGGCCTGACGTGGACAGACACTTTCTGCAGATGGGAACATAAGCATCTCTGCGGAGATGCAACCCTCCAGAAAGAGCAAGGAGCAGTAAAATGAATCTAAAAACAGCCTCGCAGGTTCCTTTCTCAAGAGAAAGCAGAGCTTTCTTAATTAAAGAAACAAAGCCTTTAAGAATAGGACTCCAAAGCCCCTCTGGTTCCCTGGCAAGGGGAAACACACCAGATATGAGCACAATTTGGAGCAATTTCTGGCAGTTCCGTGCAGAATCTTTCCTTCTGCCTCTGAAGGAGGGCTCTGGCTCACCCTGCACCACTCTCCTGCTGCTCCCACATCAGCAGGTCCACGGTTGGACCCACCCACTTGCCCCATGAGAAGCTGGGAGCTGGGAAGGGGCAGGTGTGAGTGAAGGAAAAGGGCAAGAGTCATGACTCCTAGCCCAGCAAGAAGGTTTGCTAGAAGCAGTGACAAGTGTGTGTGTGTGTGTGTGTGTGCAGCCAAGCATGGATATGCACAGTAGCAAGTGGAGACACAACTAACTGCCCACAGCCATATGGGCTTTTCGATTCACAACTGCTCATCCCTTGGGAAAAGAGGTCCCCAAAATGCTTGTGAACATTCCTCTGCCCTTCTGCCTCCTTCCACAGGTAGAACACCCCATCAGAAAGGCAGAGATGGCTTCTGCCTGCCTGATAGAGAACCTTGGTCCAAAGAGGGCATCTTGCACTGCGGTTGGTTTTGGCTGTTCAAGGAGATGGTAGGATAGGTGGTAAGTCAAAGGCCTCAAAAGACAACATCCTTCTGCAACACAGACGTGTAGAACCACAGTCCTCCCATCCCAGTCCTGTAAACCACAAGGGACATAGGGACCACACAGTCAGAGATGTCAGGGACGGGATCTCACACCCGTATTTAACAGACAAAGCACCACGGCTGTGTCCATAATCAGCTGGGGCAAGGGAACATGCAGCTGGGATCTACAGGCCAGGACACTCCCAGGCAACATTCACATGGAAACTGACAGCAGCATTTGGCCCCGAGAGCCTAACTTAGAGTAAGGCTAATTGTATTAAGGACCACACGGCGTATTGCTTTATTTGTAATGAGTTTTAGGCTTCAGAAGCTGAGAATCCCATCTGCAAGAACAGACTGTTGCAGGATTCATCTATTAATAGCCACGGGTACACACTTCCAGCTGAGGGACACAAGGAGGGAGGAGACAACCAGATGGAGATAATGCATTAGGGTGACACAAAGCCAAAAAAAGGATGATCCACTTCCCCACATCCTCACACACATCTCAGGCTTGCAGCAGGGAGCAAATGAAGTGTCACATGTGATTAACTCATAAACATCCTAATTAGAAAGTTCTTACATTAGATCAAATGTCCAAATATGACAAGACTTCAGTGTCCTCCCCAGAGCCCCACGCAGATGAGGTAACATTGCAGACTTCAGCTCCAGCTTCAAAGCAAGATTCATGCCCAGCCTGGCACTCCACTAATGGGCAAGAATCAACAAATACATCTGTAAGATCCTGTTTATGAAGTGCTTTGAGACCTGCTAGTGAAGGTGTGCCAGATGAGAACCAAGAGCTACTATTCTCCCTTCAACACTACACCCAGACCGAATTCTCAAGTGCCTGACTCAGGCTGACCTCCAAACCAGCCTGTCAGCAGAAACTGTTGCCACTGATGGACACTGCAACCGTGGGGAACTCTGATCATCTCAAGATCCACGGGAGACATGGCTCTGGCTCCGCTGTCACCAGAAACAGCCCCAGCTACAAGATAATCTCCACACAGCATCAACTTCACAATCTTGGGTGAACTCGACCACTTAGTGCCACAGGTACTGACCTCTGGCTTTGTTTTTATGCCCAATGCTTTTCTGCCTGATGACTTCCATTGCTGGAAAAAGCTGAATGCCCTGTCATAGCTGGAGTATGCTCTGTCAGTAACACTCGCTGCTGCACTTTGCAGGACTCCTAATGAAAAACGTCACATCAAGTTGCCAAATGACACTATGAAACAGGATCCATAGCCAAAGCGCTCTGCTGCAGGAGAGCTTGGACTGAGCTCTACAGGGGCAGAGGGGCTTCCATCAGATACCTCCAGGGTGCCAGCAGCATGACAGCCCATCAGCATTGGGTTTTCTCCATCACAACACACTTGCTAGCAATAGTCCGGAGGCTCCCCACAGCGACTGTGCCTCCAGCCCCTCTGCCCATCCCCCCTGGGCGGCTTTCCACTCAACACAAAGAGCACAGCAGAAGCACAGCTCACAGCTCAGAGCACTGCTGAGCAAAGCCAGCAAAGCTCCTGGGACTCACAGGCATCACCAGGGGCAGGCAGGGCCCCGTCGCTGCAGGACTCCAGCCATGACCTACAGACGGAAATCATGCTGGGTCTGGTGGCTGCACGAACCCCCAGACCAGAGCCCTCACCTAAGCCCAGGGTGCAGAAACGCCATCACCAAAACTCAGCCAAAACTACTGGATTGTAGTTTGTTACTGCTGAGAGAGGTGTGGGTCCCTGTTTGCTCTAGTGCCTTCAAACAGAGCAACTCTGTGGAAGGAAACTGCTGCAGAGACACTCATGAAGATTGTGATGGGACTCTGGCTTCTGCCAAGAAATCAGGCAAACAACCGGAGTACCCCTGCATCCCTGCATGACTCGTATCCTCCAGTTGAGAGTGCTACCCGAACAGATCTTCCCAAGCAGAGGCAATCACAAGCAGACATCTGGCACACCGCTCCTGCTAGCCAGAAATTTTCAATGGGGAACCAGTTACAAAGCAACACTGCTCATGCTGTTATTATAATTAAGAATCTGTCAGCCTGCTGAAACGAAGGCCAAGTTTATTTAGGGATTGTGAGGGAGGGCTCTCCAAAACAGCCTCTCTAATTCTCTCTCTTCCATTCCCCAGATCCCACAGAGATGCATGTTTCCATGGACAACTTGCCAGCTGAGGTTGGAGCAATCTCCACCTCTGCTGACAGCTAACCTCCAGCAGCAGACCCCATCTCCTGCTCTGAAACAGCAAGTGCAAGGATCCCCCTAACCAATACAGAGGTTTCTGGTGGAACTAGGAACAGCAGGCATGTGTCCCATCCGCAGGCCAGTATAGGTGGGTGAGCTGTCACTGGTGCTCCTCCTGCCTCAAGAGGCAATGCCATGCATTCCACTTTTAGGACAGTACCTCAGGGATCTACAGAGCGGGACCCCACGGAAGCAAAGCTTGTTTTCTTGCAGGTAATTTCATGCTGGCTGAACACCCTCACACTTGCACATCTGGACACTGCAGGTCTCCAGGCACCTTTCATAGGACTCCAGTGCCCCTGTAAAGCCACGCATGAGATGGGCGCTCTTCCTGGCGGTAGGTTTGTGCAGGAGCTGCACCACAAACACGTGAGAACAAACACTTGGTGTTGTGCACTGTGTGCCTGTGTGAGTTTGAGGGGTAGGAGCCAGGTGTTAAAAAAGCTACAGCCCCCCCCCAACACTGGTCAGCATCTGGCACCACCAGTCTGAGCTCTGTGGTGAGATAGACTCAAGGGCTGGTGCCCCTGTGCTCCCTGACCTCATCCCCTTCCTGCTCAGTAAAATTGACTCAGCCTGCAAGGGGAGTGAGCTGTCACCCCTGCTCACCAGCTGCAGCTGCTGCGAGGCTGGTGCTGGAATGGACAGTCAGGCACTGGCATGCGGTGTTTGGTCAATGCCTGCACTCCTCAGAGAAGCTGCTTTTCATCAGGGTCCAACCGCCTTGCCGTTACTCACACAGCTAACAAAGGGAATGCAAGGAAATGCCAGATAACTCGGCACCAAGGCTGCACTGTTCATTTCAGGGCTGCCTGGTGACACAGCAGCACACAGGCAGGGACCCAAGCACTGCCCCCAGCTTTGCCAAGGCAGCCAGGGGCAGCACCACCACGGTAACACAGCTGCAGCCAACCAGGGGACACCCAGAACACCCAGCACTGGGCACAGAATGCCAGTCTGGAGCTGGCTGGCCATCACTGTGCACTGTTGTGGCACAGCATTGCTCCATCCCTGACAGCAGTCAGGGTTGCCAGGGCAGGGTGAGGGCAGGGCAGGACCCCAAGGGCACTGACTGTGGACCAGCTCAGGTCACATGTCAAATCACAACTGAGACACGTCTCTCTTGCTATCAGCTTGCTATCAGTTGATGAGGACTCAGATATCAAGAACGAAAACACCAAGGTGAAACTTGAAAAACCCACTGGTCTTCCAAAGTCTACGAAACCTTGAAAGTGAGCACATTTAGGGAGCCCTGCTTGTGTGGCTGAGTTGGGCTGGGTTCACTGGAAGCCACAGCTGAACCAGAAGCCATTTCGGGGTCCAGGGCTTCTCCCACTGTTGTACGTCTCAGTGAGCTCGTTACCAGCATTTGGAGAGGTTCAACTTTGATACCCCTTGCACTAAAATGAGTTGCAGATCAAACCAGGCAGTCAACAGAATTTTTAAATTAAACTACAAAATTATTTAAAACCCCCTTTGAGGACGTTATCACAGGGTTAACACCCACTCTTGGCTTCAGATAATACAGCAGCAATAAATGGTAATGTGCTCATGAAACATGATTTATTTTTGCTGAGCAGGCTTGGCATTATAAATCTCAGCACTCTTAACATTTAAAGTTGATATTCCAATGACAAAATAGACATGAGGGAGATAACAGTCTTTATCTCAATTAATGTTTTATTGTTGTTCAGAGAATATGGATATGGACTGATCCAAGCATAGGAAAATCACAGCAATTTGTTTGCATATTGGGGAAGCTGAGATAATGGTTGTGTTTTATGACCGCACCAGGGAATCAGCTGAAATGCAGGACAGAGCAGATCAAAATGAGGGATTAATCGGCTACTTTGGTTTCTAGTTTCTATTTTGGTTACTGTTCCATTCCCAGGACCTGCCTTAGCATGATATTAGAAGAGATGGTCCCTGCGCGTGGCCGAACAGCTGACTCGTGGCACCCGACGAAGTGAGGAAACAGGCTTTAAAGGAAACAAAAAGGCTGCACAACAGTTCTGTGCAATGCAGACAAACAGCACTGCCACGGAGGCAGGACCCTTCTGGATATTTGGCTGCCTGGAAGCGACTCTCTGCTCTCCCCGAGCCCCACTGTCCGGGCCCCTGCAGCTTCCTGTGGTGTCACAACACAGAGCTCCTGACCTGTCTGGCATTTTAACTCCTTCCCAAGGTACACATCGCACCTCAGAGTACCACAACACCTTCTGTAAGCTGAACCTGAAACAGTGAGCTGGAGCTGCAGTGAGGGCTTTGCTGCTGGAGGCTTAAGCAGATAAAGGCTGAAAACCGAAACAACAGAAACCCCACACAAACCACACAGCCACCTGCCCCATCCTGGGACCCCCTGGGCCAGAGAGAGTGACCCTTTCCCCTCAAGAAATCAGGCTCATAATGCATCAGGGAAAAACAACAACCAGTGCTGGAACTGCCCTCAATTAAGACATTGACTCCAACAGCTCAATCACACCTTTACTGGGAGGATGGCAGGGAGGTGAGCTGGGGACAGCACTCCTGACAGCGTACAAACAACACACCAATGTCCACACATCTGACTTCCAGTGCCCAAGCGCTGGGGCAGGTGGCCACGGTGGCATCTGACCCTTTCCCAGAGCGCTGGGGTCAGGCCCAGGCCAGTTCCGAGTTCGCTGTGCCTCAGCTGCCCCTCTCCAGGGCAGGGCAATGCGAGCTGCCCAACTCATGGGGATTTTGGGAGGGCTGCGAAGAGCTCAGGTGCCACTGCCCAGGGCTGCCAGGTGCCCAGGAGTCACAGCAGCTCTACACAGGGATGCTGAGATAAGTCTGTGGGTCTTTTGGTGTTTATCCACCAGCTCCAGGCAGACCGGCCGTGCAGCAGCTCCACCGACACCGGCTGCCCGGAGCCCCGGTAGGTGCCTGCCCGTCAGTGCCTGGCCCTCCCCACAGTGCCCAGACCCCCGGGGTGCTCCCACGGCACTGCCCGGCCGCTCCGTGCGGTGCCCGAGCCCCGTGCCAGCCCTGTGTGCAGCTGGGGCTTTGTGCCTGCTCAGCACATCGGAGTGAGCGCTGCCAGCTCCCGGCCGCACCCGCGCAGCCCAGATGGGGAGGAGCAGGGAGGAAGCAGCCGCTATTTTTAAGCTGCCTGATCAGCACAGCATCCTGCCAGGTCAACACGCCTCGGCTCCACTACGTGTGCCGGCTCAGCGGGCCTCACCTCTGCACCAGCCGACACACATCTCACAGCGGTGACGGCAGGCACCAACTCACACCAGCAGCGTTTCCAGTGACCCAGCAGCTGGGACTTATATTCCCAAAGGATTTTTTCCACAAGCATTTATTCCCCCAGCCAATCACTAACAAGCAAGTCTGGACTCAGTGATCTTGGAGCTCTTTTTCAACCTTAATGATTGTATGATTCTATGATTCTAAGCCTGCTGGCAGGGGTACACCTCTGCTCCAGCTTGCAGAGTTAGGGAATGCTGATGATTACCTAGTCTGCCATGGCATTAAGCCCTTCCACCTACTTCCAGGCACCAGATCTCACCAGCTCTTTTGGGAGGAGGCATGAGGGGTTTGGCAGAGCCCTGCTGACTCCTGTTCCCACAAGCAGCCACAGGGGCAATATGCTGGGTCAGGTAAGGAGCATATCCAGCCCAGTGTCCTGTCTCCAACAGACAAGAGGCAATACACACAAACAGGGCAACCATGCAACATTTCCATAATATTCTCCTACCCTCTGCAATGTCCAGCTCAGGGGGCTCCTGAACCAGAGGTGGTTTCTCTGCATTTAGTAAATCTTGACCACTTCACCAAGTCCCTCAATTCCATTTTGAAACCTGAGGATGGGGCTGTCCTGGCTGGCACCCCAAGGATCACCCCGCAAGCACCACAGCACACCCCAGGGTCCTGGGCTTAAGGGAAAGACCAGTGCTGGGTTCTGACCTGCTGCAGCTGGTCCTCAGAACACGGGGACCCCACAGCACCAGGGACTGGGGTAACTCCGGGTTGTAAGGCCAGACCCCTCCACGTTGCTGTTGGTGCCTGCTGGGAGTGACCCAGCTTTCCCCAGCACTGGAGAGGGAGCATCTTGGTTCTTGCACAGAGCTGAGGAGACAGAGACAGACGCAAGCCATCACCAGTGACCAGGCACCCTCCTCGTAGTCCATCTGCAGTGGGTCAGTCGCATCATTACCTGCTCCCAGTCCTCTCAGTAATCTCTAGATTACAGAGTCCCTAGGCACATCTATTCTCTCATTAATCTGTAGATTAAAGTATCCCCAAATCGGCTTTGACGTAGAGCACTGCAAACAGTTGAGTTACGCTGTGCTTCTGCAGCGATCCTGTATTAGGCAGAAGGAGACATGTCTGTGCGTCCTTCTCACCTGGGGGGAGCACAGGCTCAGGAAGAGGAAGGGATGTCTAAACACAGTACATGTGTATAAATAAAGAGCAGAAAGGATGGGATTGTGTTTCGTAACCAAAGTACTTATGTGATGAAACAACTTCATGGAGGTTCCCGGATTAATTAAATCTCAATCCAGATGATCTCCAAACAGCAACTTGCATCGTTTGCGACAACAGAAATACCCGACAGCTCTTGCCCTAACCCAGCAGTGGGAAATGCTTCACTTGGTGCTTTCCTGGAGACTACATGCAGATTTTTAAAAAAGCAACCACCGTACCACAGACAGCTCGAGGCAAACTTCGCAGGCATCAGGGCAGAGAGGCACTGGCATCAGGGCCCCTTCTTGCAGCACGATGGCAGGGCAGGGATACAGGCAGGATGGGAATGACAGAGAGGCTGACAGAGGGTTACAGAGGGAGTAACAAGATTAAAGCAGGAAAAGGAAATAAAGGCTTAGTGATAGATTTCTCAGCAGCAAAACCTATTCAGTTTGGGAAACACTCCCCCAGGAGATTAATGACTTGCAGAGGCATTAGCCAGAGCCCAGGAGAGGGTGCAGGGAGCAGCCATGCAGTGGCCCAGGAGTGGCTGCAAGGTGTCATGACTGTCCTGCCCAGCAGGAGGGCACGGCACATCCCCAAGGCCATGCAGCCCCAGCAGGGTCAGCCCCGTGCCCACAGGGGAGAAGGTCCCTTGGCAGAGCCATTGGGAAACAGGGATGTCCCTCAGGGGGTGCCAGGATGGCCCGCCATAGTGGCCCCACACCATGGCCATGGGGCATGAGTTCTCCCAAGGGTCCTTCTCCAACAGCACAACCACCTGGCCACGGCCACCTCCCCATGAAGCCCAGGCAAGACCACTACTCCTCCTCCCAGTGCCACGTTGGAAATCGGGAGTGCCAGGGCTGGACCACGCCTGTGCCGCCCACAGCATTGCTGGGCCTGGGACATTTGCACTGTGTTAATGGCCAAAGCACACACCCCAAAATGCACACCCCACTCAGAGATTCCTGCCGGTGCCTCCCCAGAACAGGTCCCTGGGGCTGCAGGGCACCCATCACGCCCTGGAAGAGTTCCTGTCTGTTGCATCACGCCGGCAGGAAGGGCTATGTCTCAGTGCCTCCACATCTTCATGTGAAAGGGTGACTCCGCTGCGGCTGTTGTGGGGCCAAGGCCTGTGGGCTCTCCACACAAGCCCAGGACATCCAGCAACATCAGGAGGGAGCAGGGACAGAGCTGGAGAGGTGAATTCCATCCCAACAGCCAGGTGCCTGCGAGAAGATGGGCTGTGCTCCTGGCTGAGCTCACAGATGGGGGACAGGACAGGCAGTGCCAGCCCGGCCCTGGCCCACCCAGCCCTGCCACCAGAACCCCCTGCCCCAGGAGGGACCCATGGCCCCCAGGCCAGCCTGGTGCTCAGCATCCCTCCTTCATCAGAGGATACCTGCAACAGGGCAGGTGTGCACAGACATGGAAGACCAGTATGAGGCACTGTCCCACTGGGGTGAACCATGACTGAGTTCCTGTCCCACCTGAACCTGCTGAGCACACAGGCTGGGTAGGGCTCAGGGCAAGGCTCATGGAAAGGGTCATTCATGTCATTCCTCTCTTGTTTGGAGGTATTTACCCAACTGTGAGCCACTGCAAGTACTCAGAGACATGCCAGGTGAACAGCACTGCTGCACAAAACAGGTGACACCCACAGCCTGAAGCCTAAAGGAGACGGGCATTTTAGGTCCAACTGCTGAAACGGGCCAGCTTGGGGCAGGGGGCATGAAGGACCTTTAAGGCCACTTCTCCAGCAAGCATATCTAGAATTGGAAGCTGCTCCAATGGCTGTTTGCATTCAAATGTCTCAATTTGTCCTACTTTTGGCTGGGCACTCAGCAGAATTGCCAATGAAGATAGATTTATGCAAAACAAGAACAAACCAAGCATATTTTCTGGACATTTTTCATGTGAGATCTGCTGTTCTGCAGCAGTGCTCTGAGATCTGAGCTGGCATTGCCCTGGAACCTGCTCACCCTATGCCTGGCAAACCTTGTGACACAGCTGGGGATGTGGGCTGCACCTCAGCACCTCCCTGGCAACCCGAGTCGAATTAGCACAAGGGCCCCGTTTCTTCTCAGCAATACTCTGATCTGCACAAGAACAAGGCATTCAAATGTGCACTTGTGAAACACCATCCTCACCCCACATTTGCATGAAAATACCAGACCTATTTAAGTGACAACAGCACTTCACTAAAGCAAATTACATAACCCGACTATTTCCCTCAGCTGACACACCAGAGACACCTTCATTTCCAAAGCAAGTCTGCACTTGCTGCACAGCATTTGGAAGGATTTTCTTCTTTTTTAACCAGATACCACAGCGTTTTAGGCATATGCTGCTTTCACATGTAGAAAAAATAAAACTGAATTATCTAAATGTTTTATCTTAGCAGAATCTACCATTTCAAAGTGCACTCAGCCTCCCTCTAGCAGAACCACTGCAGAGAGTCAGGATTCCTATACAGCACAAAGTGAAGAAAAACTCCCAGCTGATACACAGCCATTAAATCCCCTCCGGTACTTCCCCCTGCCCTGACACCGCAGCACGGATCACACCGGCTGATTCGGTCATCTACTGCACAAATGCCTCTGACTGTTTCATTTCTATGGAGAGGATTGCTATGGTTCACTAGTACGACACACAAGGTTCTTCTGAAAATGCCAGCATACAGCCACAGATTACAGACAGACTGGATCTTATCACTGAAAATCCCCAGCCTTCCCAGTGTCATGGGCAGAAATCACTGCGGGCTCATCTCAACCCTCCACCCTTCCCAGCCAGGAAACCGGAGTCCTCAGCAGGTCACAACAAGGTAGCTATAGCCCCATTTTTCATTTGCTGGCTGTTGCAGCTGCCTTTTAGAATGCAGCAACAGCAAATTCATCCTTCAGAGAGCATAGCACACGGTGATGTGAGCCAGACAACTGGGAGGTATGGGAGCTCAGCCCCATCCTGGCCACAGCATCCTCCTGGAAGCACTGGCTCGCACCACCCCTCTCAGCAGACACGTCCCATCAGTGTGGTGTGGCCTCCACAGGTCCATCACTCAGCCCCACAGCAGGTCTGCCCACTCCCCAGCCCCACAGTGCACCCGTCACCTGGCCCCACAGCAAGTCCTCCTGGACCCCAGGCCCACAGTGTGAAACACCCAAGGAGAGCAGCAGAGCCAGGGATGCCCCAGGACAACACCTCCCCAAGCAGCTGGGGGCTGTCACGCTGAGCACTCGCACTCCAGCTACACACAAGCAACACAAACAACCATTTTCTGTGGCTTGCCAGGTATCCAAAGCTTTCTCTTACCATATCAAGCCAAAGATTTCCCACTAGATAAACCCTCCTTTAGCCATGTGACAAAATTCCCAAAGCCTGGCTTCCTCTAAGTCTCATGAGGATGACACAATAAGGGAAAGCCTCTTTGGCTACTAATTAAGCTATGAACAAGCCTGCTCAGACTCTGGTATGGAGTCTGGTTTTTGAAGCCTCATTGAAGGTGTCAGTGCTACCAGAAGGGGTGGGGGGTTTGGCTTTGCTTTTCATCAGCTGCAGTTTCCTCCTGAAGCAAGAGACCAAAGGGAGGTTGTGACAGAGCTGATGTGAAGTTGACAGCTCTTCAGCTACCAGGGAGGACAGCAGAGGCAACAGCAGCTCCATCCCCATCCCTCCTTCACCCCTCGCTGGTGGAGCTGCCTTTGTGGTGGCTGCAGCATCATGTGCAGGCTGAGCTCACGTTCTAATGCCTGAACCGAACATGGCCACACCATCTTCTCCGCTCTTGAGCCATTACGGGAAACCACTTTCAAATGCACCATGAGCCTCACCAGGGCTGTGACATTATCCATGTCCAACAGCCTCGGCATCTCCTTGCATCTGTAACGCACCAGTCAGGATTTATACACCTTCCTGAAGTGGCTCGTAGTGAAAACAGCCCCGAGACAACTGTTCCATTGACGAGACCTGCACCAGCGTTTGCCGTATTCCCGCACCTCACAGCGCGGCTTCAGCCACCTGCAGCACCGCGAACGCCCTCAGGGGCTGAGGAAGCCGATCGCGAACCGCGGCCGCCGCCCGCATCCCTCTGGCTCCGGCGAGCTCCGCATCCCTCCGGCCCCGCGGGCTCCGCTCCAGTGGGGAAGGGCTTGCGGAGGGGTCGGGACTCCCCTTTCTCCCGGAGCCGGAGGAGCGAAGGCGCAGGGGCTCCTGGAGGGGCCCGGCGGGGCTGGGGGCTCCGCAACAGGGCGGGAACGCGAGGCTCCGGCCGCCCCGGGGCGGGAGATGGGGGCGGCTGCGTCCCGAGCGCTGCTGCGGGCGGCTCCCGGTGCCCCGACTCCGCCGCCCCCACTCCGCCGAGGGACCAGCCCGGCCCGGGGGAGCCCACCCAGCGACAGCCGGCGCTGCTGAGTCACCGGAGCGCCTTCGCCGCGCCCGCACCGACCCCCCGGGGCCGCCGCCCTGGGGCTGACCAGCCCGGCCCGGGGCAGCGGTGCCGGTCCCGGGACAGCCGCGGCCCCGGGGCGCGAAGAGCCGCGGGGGAGAGCGCGGAGCGATGCGGGGCGATGCGGGCGGGGGCCGGGGCCGCTGCGGGGCGGCCTCACCTGCTGCGGGCGGGCCGGGGGCTGCGGGCTGGGCTCACCTTCCGTGGCATAGCTGTGGTCTCGCAGGAAACTGCTGCTGATCTTACGGGTCTCAGCGTCCTCCTCCATTGACGGCGGGCAGGCGGGCGCGGGGCGTCAGCAGCCGCAGCCGCGGATCCATCATCCCCCCCCGCGCCCTGCTCCGCGGCGGCGGCCGCCAAATGCGGCGGGGGGGGCGCAGGGGCGGCGGTGCCCGGTGGCTCCTCCCATACGGCACCGACCGGCACCGCGCGGGCGGGCGGAGCGCGGCGCAGCCCCAGCCCCAGCCCCCGCCCCAGCCCCGAAGACGCTCCTGCTCGGAGACGCACCTTCCCCAGGGACACTCCTGCCCGGGGACGCTCCCTCCTGCCCCGGGACGCTCCTGCCCGGGGATGCTGTCTTACCTGGTGACGCACCTGCCCCGGGGACACTCCTGCCCGGGGATTGCTCCTTCCTGCCCGGGGCGCCACTGCCCCTGTTGGACGCCCCTGTCCCTGGGGAAGCTCCTACAGCCTTCAGGCAGACGACTGCTGCTCCCTGACCTGCCTGCCCCAAACACAAGATCCCAGCCGAGGGCTGACATCAGATGCGTTTTTGGCAGAGCCACAGCATGTGAACGCTGGGTGTCCCGGGACAGGGGATGCAGTAAGGGCCATGGAGGTGGCCATGCCAGCAGTGCTACGGAGATGAGTGCCCACGGGCAGTTGGCCCAGGCTCACCTTGTCTTGACTTTGGAAGGGGGTAGGAATGCTCAGTGACTTATGGCCATAAAGGTCGATGTGGATGGGGGGATTGATGGCATCCAGAGAAGAGAATGAACACAAGGGCTATGGGGGAAGGGAGGGCTTTCCTGTTCAGGGCACATCTCTGATAGGACAGGCTGTATTCTGGACTCATCATCTGGTGCACACCAAAGGGAAACAATTGCCCACTGGAAGGGTTTTGTGTCTTGGTAGAGTCCAGGAAGAAGCCTTGGCACTGGCTGAGCCACTGGCAGACACAGGGAGGAAACTCACACGGGGCAAGTTCCCTCAACTCCAGCACCTGAAGTTGGAAGTAAAACCTAACCGCAGTGTCAGGGCACATGACATCCGCAGCCAGGCAGCAATGTGCACACTGGGCAGCAGTGAGAGGGCAGGCCCTACTCCCCACTCTCACGCCTGACCTGCAGTGTGTCCCCTCTGACCCCCACTTTCCACTACTCAGACAGCTGCTGAAGGGAAACAGGTGCACGGACACAGCCTGGGGTTTGACCTGGGCCTGCACCCCACTGCTCCATACTGCTGTCAAGACCCATCTTAGCACTGCCTTGGTTCACTCTGGACAAGAATATCATCAGTGCTGGGCACTGGCTGGGGCCAGGCGGGGAACTGGCACACGCGGGCATGGGCCCCGCAGCACCTTTACGCTGTGTGCCCACCCACCCAGCACCCCTCGAGACCCCTGCACCAGGGGACTGGGGTCAGCTGGAGGAACTGCAGAGCTTAGCATGCCATGGCACAGGAGCTGCTTGACAGTCCAGGGCCACATCAGCGGGGAGTGTAATTGTTACTGGAACAGGAGGATGCAGAGGGAATGGACAAAGATGGTGGATAACATTGTAAATACAGTGGTGCGCTGCAGCTTGATTTCCTCTCCCAACTGTAGTATCATAATTAAAATCTCATTGGGAAGGTGCAAGATTTTACAGCCTGTACTAATTATTATTATTATTATTATTATTATTATTATTATTATTATTATTATTATCTGCTGAGATTCACTGCCTGCTTGGGGGCCGCTTATTCTAGGGGAAGCACGGGAGAGAGCACCTCTAAGCAAGAAGGCTCGAGGACTCCAGTATGTACATCTTTTGGACAGCATGTTCCACACCTCTGCTGCACAACCACACCAGCACACCCCCCACACCACCACACCACCCCAGGCCTTTTGGAGGAGTGTGCAGATACTCTCAGATGAGGGGCAAGAGATACAGAAAGCTTGTTCTACCCATTGTGACCTTACGAGGAAAGGTGAATTCCCAGGCCCACAGCTGCCTGCCTCCCCAGGATGTTTTCTGACACGCTGTCACATAGAGGCTGATAAAAGACGTTGTAAAACTGCACCTTGGAGAACTCCAGCACTTACTCCTATGCATATATAACTTCAGGATTTGTCAGTCAACCACATCACATCACATCACATCACATCACATCACAGGCCACTCATTAATACAGGGATTACTAATGTGACAAGCCAGAAGCATTCATCAGACAGGCATAAGCCGGTAGTCTCCATGCTCAAGCCTTCACTGAATTATCCTGGAATGTGAGTTACTTGCTATGATCACCAGGCACATGTTTAAATCAAGAAAATACATTGTATTTGAGGCTGAGGTTGCTCTTAGCTGCAGTGGGTGAGAGTCACAGGTTAGTCTGAATTCACTCCCTGTGAAAAGGCACAGGACCTGGCCATGGCTTAGTGGCACAGTGCAGAGATTTGCTGACCAAAGCTCTCTTGCAGGCCAAAGAGAGCCACAGCACTAACATCATGCTTTAGAAATAATTTTTGTTTTGCTGGCAGTTCCTCATGCATGCGACAGCACAGGGGACCAGACCCCAACACACCACAGGATTTGGACCTGCTGCTGGCTCTGGGCAACTCAGCTGACACCTCTGTCTGTGGTCTCCTGTCTCCCGAGGGAAGGACGTGGACCTCCCCCAGGAAAAGAGAGATGGAAAAGAAAGATTAAAACCACACCACAGCACTATCCCCAGGAATTGGGTTCCCTCTGTCTACAAGCTACATTCACCTGCAGGTGTCCTGTAAGAGGCAAGAGCAGCTTCAGACAAGAAAAATAAAGACAGATTTTGAATAAGCAGTTGTTACCATATCACCTCCTCCCACAGACTCCAGATGCCAAACTCCAGGCCAAAGGCAATGCCCAGCTGAGTAACAAGCCCCTGCAATGCCCATGAATATCATAAACACAACCAGTGACTTCCTTCCCTTCCTTTTCAGTATACACTGTCTTCAGTGTATTTTTATTTTAACAAGTGCCAAGTCCCTTCTCCTTTTTTAAGTAGCAAAAATTATTTCCCCATTGTGCATGAATTATACTTACACATTCATAAGTCCTGCAAAGTTTTTCAACACACTGTATCATTTAAACACATCCAGAAGCCACCTGTTTGTTATGCAACACGCATAGGAGCTGCATCATGAAATCCATTTATTCTCAGCTTTTTAAAATCCAGGAACAAGCCTTTACAATAACTAAAAGCATTAGCTGTCCTAAGCAGGAATCCATTTGCAGATTAAATTCGCCAAAGGTCAGCTTGTAGCTGTCACTGTTTCCCAAACCCCCAGGTGTCTGCCATGTTCTGTATTTTGACATCTCCTGAAGAGCCAGGACACTTTCCACTCCAATGATTTTTGCTTCAATTAGAGAGGCTGAAGAGTTCCATGCTCAGGTTTCTGTGGAATCTAAACAGTGTGTGAAGAATAATTGAATCAAACTTCCAATTTTATGCTCAGTACAGAACTTCCTTCATAGCATTTACTTTAGCCTCCCATCCATGAGCAGTAAATCTATTTTCCTAATTACTGTTTTGGGTTAGAACAATACCCTAATCTTTTAACCATTAAGTACAGATAACAAAATTTCTTTTAAACTTGTAAGAATTATTTCTGTTGGTTAACTGATCGTTAGCTCAGTGCCCTCAGTGGGGCACCAACTCGCTGGACGGTGCCGGAGGTCAGCCTGTGTGGAGAAGCACTGGTGACAGCACATGCCCATGGGGCAGGGGACAGGACTGGCAGTGAGAGCCCCAGGGTCCCGTGCTCTGCCTGCCACAGGTCTGTGAGCAGCACAACAACCTGAAGCTGCGGGAAGACACTGCTGCCCCCCTCTTTGTCCCTTCCTGTGGGTGGAACATCCCCCTCTTCCAGGGTGGGACAGGGAACTGCTCCCTGGAAGCAGGACATACTCTCACTCTGCAGCATCTCAGCTTTGTAGACTTATCAAACTATGGACCAACACAGGTGGTGGTCACCTCCACCTGCCCTAACCAAGTCTGAGATGCTTCACCTGAAAGCCCATCTCTGCTAAGGAAGGGAAACCAGGGCTTTCATGACACCCCTCAACATCTCATATCAGAGCCAGCACCTGGTCTTTGATCTGGGTGAAGGTCATGGCACACAATTAGTACTCTGAGAAGGAGAGCACTTAAAGCCCTTGTACAATTTCTCCAATCATGTCCAGTTCCCAATGTGCTCCAAGTCCTTTAGCTCACAGATTCCAGTAGAGACAGCACTTTAGCTTCACAAATCTTAAGAGCTAATTATGCAGCAAAAATGGGGTAATTATACTCCTATTCTCAACATATAATTGGTGACAGCCACCTGGGCTGGTGGCTGGCTGGCCCATATTTAAGGGACAACCCCAAAGGGAAAAGGCTGTCTCAGGGCAGAGGCCCCCATGCTGCACACCCTGCAGGAACCCAGAGCTTCTCACCGTCCCCAGTGCTGAACGCATCCAGTGCCACAGGCACGGGTTCCCTGGGATGGCCAGAGACACAGACACCAGGTCAGGGATCCTGTTCTCCAGAGGACCACAGACAACTGAGTCCTTCACAGCCAGTTCATAAATATTGTGCCAGCAGTAGAGCTGAGCACCCAGAGAGACTGATGCTCCTCTCTTCCAGCCTGAGAAGCCTGGGCAAGGCTCAGGAAGGGCACCAGCTTGCACCAGCCAACAAAGACCATTCCCATGCAGCCATGAAGGGACATGCACAGAGGGTGAACCCTCTCTGGATGAACACCCTCATCGTCAACGCCTCGTACAGGACCATCCCCTGTACCTGCAGACAGCGTGCTGGGCTGCTGCGTGATCTCCAGGGAATGTCCACACCCCCCACCACATGTTAATATCCTCACTGTGATTTCACGTCACTAAGTCAATTTGTTTTTCATGTTTTCTCCTGTAAGTCATGTAAACAAGCTGGGGAAGCCATAACCCACATCCGTGATGAAGTCCCAACCATATGAACCTAAATTAGCATGACTTGAGGAAGGCCAATAATTTACCAGATTAACCAAGATCAAGAAAATTGGGAAGCCAGGTTGCATGCAGAGGACAAGCTGCAGCATCTTCCCAAATGATGGAGAACAAGAGTCAGGACCTCGGGGCAGAAAAGGGAAAAAATCAGTTCATTGAATGCAAAGTAGGTGAAGACTTCTGCCTCCCAAAGGTCAAATGATAAATTGATCTACTTGGCCTTGACCCCTGCCGCGCCATTACAGGTGCTGGTACAAGCTGTACACGATTAACAGCGCGCCAGTAACGAGTACTGCCACACACCCAGCCTGGCTTGGGGAACAGCTGCTCCCCAAGGGCTTTCTCTCCTGCCTTCCATTAGACCAACCAGCTTCTGCTGCATTTTAGCAGCCCTTTCTTCAGATGCAGTCTTTCCCTACTAAGCATTTTATGCCAGGCTTTAGAAAAGCCCAGACATCTTCCTGTTCATCAGATCTCTCCTATAATGCAACAGCCGCACAGCAACAATATAATGCAACTGTGCAGCAGCAACACAAACATGGTGCTTCCTGGAAAAACTTGCTATGAGTTATTTCTTATTCTACTCTACAGACCATCCAGCCATAACATACTTATTTCCTCTATATTATTACTAAATTATACTGTTGCTAAATACACTGCAGAACACATACAATACCCCAAGAATGGAATAAGGCACAGAATATTTCAGGAGGGTCTGAGACATCAATGTCTTTTAAAGGATACAGTGTGAACAGTTTGTCACATGTTCCTCACATCAGAGATATAATTAGCTTAAATACTTACACAGTAAATAGGATTTGCCACTTCTGAAGATTAAGGCCACATGCTACAGCATTGGAGCATCTGAACCAGTGTAGCACAGTCTATGCTAAGGAATAAGTTTTTACTTGAAAACAGCTACTCTGAGCCATGCTGCCAGTGAGGCCTGTCCACGTTGGTGTTTCGTCTGTTCCTCTGGGTTTGGGTTCGACATGGAGTAACAAACTCCACCACAGGTGACAGTGGAAGGCCAAAACTGACAGGCATTGATTGGGTATCTGGGAGTGAAACACATTGCAGGGCACGAGTGCAGGTGTCCTGGGGAGCACTGGACACAGAACACACAGCCCAGGTACAGGCGCCACGTCACACACACCGGCTCCTTGCCCTAAAGGGCTCACAGGCTGCTGCAGCAAAATGTGATATGGGGGTTAAAGAGGATACAAGAGGACACTGGAACACTGTTCATGAGACAACCATGAGAGCAAGTCTCAGGCTGAATTACTAAATCTAGTAGGCACAGAATGCAAAAATAAAGGCAGTATTTTGTTTCTTGATTTATTTTTGGTTGGGGAAGAAAATCACTGTGTTACTTCGACTATTCCATATGAAAATACAGCTCTCAAAATGTTTTTAATTAGGTTAGGTCACCCTATGGGAGGGAACATGTGAACTCACACGTGCATTTGAGTGGAACAGATACAACTGCTTGCCATCAGCTGGCTGCACACCTCAGCCCCTGCTCATGACCCACAGCCTGCACAGGCTGGGCCCTCCACACGGGCATCAGGGCTGGGCAGGGGTGAGTGGGACCTGCCTTCCCCACGCTGTGGCCCCTTTGTCGCTCCACTGCTTTAAAAATGTCAGTCACCAGGACAAAGGCAAAAACCAATTCCACAGAGCAAAGATGGCAATCACACATCACAGTAAGTAAAAAAAAAAAACAAACCCAAAACCAACAACAACAACAAAACCCCTGTAACCTTTAAAACTATTAAACAATCAACAATTTGCAAACTGTTAATCCATCAGCTGATGGTCAGAAGAACCAACAAAACAGAAACAGGGATCAGTCTGAGTATTGAAAAAGTGAACTTTGTCATGTAATGTATTTACACTGGACACTCAGATGCTTCCCCATATATCCCGGTATATTATGTGCGAGAATGATGATTTAGCATTTATTCTGTTAAATTAGCAATTAATATGCAAAATTTCATATGGCCTCAAAGGTGGATTTTATTTGAAAGAATGTTCACCAATGAAACACTAACACATCCAGGTCACTGTGAATTGTATTTCCTAAACTGCAATTACTTCACAGCCTTCAGTTAATTGAATATGTCCCACATCAAAAAGTAATGAAATCATGGTATAAATTAAAATAGGGCTGCCCATGTCTTGCAACACAAACACAGTAAGTTTCAGAGCATTGGGAACCTGAGGCTGGGATTACTACCTTATAAAAATCATTCTGCTTGTCCTCAGATGTCACCCAGCAGCAGCAGAGTGAAGCATATACAGATGTAGCCTGGGCAGCCTTGCAAAATGGAAAACACAAAGGCTAATCAGTCAGAGTTAACTCCCCAAAGAAAAGGAAACTGTGTCTGGCAGAGCAGCACTCCTGACCTATGCAGGGATTAGCTGAAGTTCCAGAACTGTCAGAAGGATGGATGGTGACCCAAAATCACCCTGGTGGGAAGTGCAAAATGGGGTACAGCAAAATACAGCTGCTGCTGCAATGTTAAGAGCTGGGAAACCAAGAGAGCCTGTCAGGACCAATCAACTCGCCAACTGTTTCCACATTAACAGGAATTTGTCAGTTTTTAGTGGTACTTCACAAAGCAACAGCCAACATGAGCGAAGGGCCTGCCCCAATAACCATGGTGCCCTGGCAGACGGCAGCGCCCCGTGACAAACCACTTCTGGAACCCAGCAAAGCACTGGAGAGCCAGCCTGGCTCATGCATGCTTTGGTTAACCTAGAACGTATTCTAAGCACGAAACTATTCTGGTATTTTCTGAGGAAAATATCAAGAAGTCATCAGAGCATGCTCTGATTCACTCTGGTATCTATGGCCACGGGTACTGGCTGCACTGCTCTCCACTCACGGCCACGCTTGCCATTATGACATGATACAATACATTATACCAGATTGTCCCACAAAACAAAGCCCCCAAGAAGGGAACGTTTCAGCTTAAATTGAGTTTGTGTTCAAAGCTCATAAGCATTGACAGAGGGTCAGGGAGTGTTACACTGATCCTGTTCAACATTTCTTATGTGCACGTGGTCCTAAATCCACTCAGTTACACTACTCCTCCGTGACTCAGAGCCACAAACAGGGAGCGGCCAACAACAGCAACTGGAGCAGCTCCAGCCCTGCGGCTCCGGCTCTGCCCTGCTCTGCCCTGCCCTCCACCTCACCCCAGGTCAGTCATTCATTCTCTGTGAACACCTGAAATTCAGCATTCCAGTGTGACCCATCACTCCTGGGGCTGTGCCTCCTCCCCCATGGGTCCTCCGGGTGCCTCCAGCAAAAAACAGCAGCTTGGGAAAGGTGGCACTGGAGCTGGCCAGGGTCCCCATCCCTGGGAGGGCCCTGGGACCTGCTGGCCCCCTCCCAGGTAGCAAAGGGGCTGCTTCATCACAGAACAAAAATATACCTCCTTTTTGAAGTCCCAGTGAGAGAGCCGGGTGTGGCTTCGGGGAGCCCTGCCTGGCACTGCCAGCGTCCCACTGCTTCCCAGGAGAACTGACCTCCTTTCTCCAGGCTCCTCTTCAGCCACGGAGCTGGGAGAGCTCCCAGGAACGGCCGTGGCCACGGTGAGAGAAGATTTCTCTTCTGTGTAGTGTGCAGTCTTCATACTTGTTTACACTGATTCCCACTTCTGGAGATCTCCAGGAGGAAGGATGGGATGATAGTATCATACAAGGATAGAAATGGGCTGGAAGAACGCTGCACTGGCAGGATAAATATAGAGGATGGCCTAGGGCATTGGCCAGGTCTAGGCTTTCCTTACACTACGGGGAGACCAACCTTTAGCCAAACGTAAACCCAACTGTGCTACCAAAGAATCTTCATGAAGTACAGCTTAGGGGAGGGGAAAAACAAGAGACACCATGGGGAGCCTTAAAAGTTTGCCTGACTTCTCAGAATGCCAATGCTGTAAAACTAATATTTGTATGTCACTAATATTTACATATAATCTACCTCATGTCATTTGGAAAAATAAACCTGGAAAACCGTTAATTAATAAAAGATATCACATCTTATTAACTTCCATATAGTAATTACGAAAATCACATATCCATCTGTTAAGCAGTCAGCAAACAAGACAAACGACTGTGTTATGTTAAACAGATTATAAAATGCCTGGGGGAAGGAAATCTAATAGCCCCGACCCAGTCATGAATCAAGCAGCAGCACATGGGCTTCAGCACACACGAACACACACACATGCCTTTCCCAAGGCCTTTTTCTGAATTACATATAACAACATCAGCAATGAGGTCAGTATGACACTAGGCATAGAAGTCTACATTGAAATGTGATGATGTGATCATTAAGATTTTATTGTCCTTTAAAATAAAATTACTTCCTAAAACAGACAACTACTCCCCCGAAGATGAGAGCGGAACAATATGCAAAGTAACATTAAATCCAATTGCCCCCATAAACATGGGAATACAGCTACTTTAATCCAATTGAATAAACAAAACTGATTTAATTCCTGTTATGTTTGTGAGTGGTTTCTGAACAAGGGAGAAACATCCGCACAAGGAGAGTAATTGATTCGTTAGCAGGAACGCTGTCAGTCCATCCGTGTGTTCTCTGGACACTCAGCGCAGTCCATGGAATGCTGCGCACCCGTCCTTCACACTGTATTTATGCAACTACTGGGTGCCAGCTTGTAGCAGTCTTACCATGACTGCTCACATAGAACAAGTACTTGTGCTCATTAAAAAGAGGCATTTGAACAGTGTATTTCACATGAGGTCACACATATTAGCAACTCCCTCTGCCACTCGGCAGCAACACACACGGTACTGCCACAAAAGGATATCCTGGACAGAAGACTGAGCACCCCGCTCCCCCTGCGAACCGCAGGCATTCCCTCTCGCAGCTCTTGTTCCCCAGCTTGTCTCGAGCACTTCCCACACTTAGATCAATCAGCCCTTCCACTCCAGTCTGCCATAACCTACGAGAAAGAGTCAGTTTTCATCCTGCTGCTGCAGAGTCTATTTTAGACCTATCCACCACCATCATACACATCTTTTGCCAACGTGCTATGACAAAGAGGCTTCACCGCTTCATTTTCCTGAGACCCAAATTTATGGGAAAAGAGTGTCAAAGGTGTAACAGCAAGGTTCCCCTCACTCCTGCCCTCCAAAAATGGGTGTCAGAAAAATATGAGCATGACAGTCCATCAAAAACATTCTCCATGGCCTTCGCAGACTCACACAGGAAAATTCATCAGTGTGAATTTTATGGCTTTTCAGTTTCCACAACACAGAGAGTGACGTCAAGCACAGCAGACCTGCAATATCTTTCCTCTCAAGGACAACTACCCTTGAGAAATTACAAAGCTGGCACAAAAAGGAGAAGAAGATTTCAGGGCAGCCCAAGCAGCAGGGGACTAATTCTGCAGGCAATGCCTTTGCTGTGGAGCTGTGCATGCGCTCGCAGCCAGGACACAGAACCCTCAGAAGAAGATGGGGAACTGCTTGCCTCCAGGGAAGGCACAGGACACCTCTGGGGGCACACAACAGTCCTGGGCAGCTCCTGTTCACCCCACACGGGGCCAAGCCCTGCTTCTTGTTCTGCATCAGGCGTCCTTGAGCCCGAACCCGCTCGTGCACCAGGAATTCTCACTGCCATCCTTCATCTCCTGAAAATGAGCACCTCTCAGCAACTCTTGACTTTCTCCTCCCATAAGCTGCAGGGCTCCAGATCTTCAGGCTGGGAGCCCTCCTGGAGTCCCCACAGGGCCCCATCCTGGGGACACAGGCTCTCCACCATGGGGAGCAATGGCCCATGGCAGTGCTCATGCCTGTGGGGACACCACAGACAAGAACCATAGGAGGAACACAACTGCCTCTTGTTTCCCAGGCACTTTTGCCCCTTGCTCTTAGGCTGCTCCTGATTTTAATCAGTTGTATTATTTATTTTCTTCTTCCTTAGACTGTCATTTAAGACTTCAGATTAACAGTGGGGATGGAGAGAAGCCTAAGCCAGTATTAGCTGAAACAGGCAAGTCAATTAGCCTCCTTCAATGGAACAACATCTGACTATATGGCAGGGGGTCAAAAAATGCCCCTTCGTGGTTTTTCTTCATGGGTTAGTGTGGTGGGTTTGTTGCCATCTGCTTGTGAGTTGATTACTCTTTCATTTCAGCTGAGGAACATCAAATTTAAAGATAGAATCAAGGCAAAAATAAAAGGGAAGCCTTCTCATCAGCTCCTGCTTTTGAACACTTTGGTTTTGTTGTGAAATTTCCACTTCAGGAAGGTTACTGAGAAACCAAATTAAAGAGAAGTAACACCTGCATGCAGGCTTGTATTGGCAGGGTCTGGACACGTGTGTCTGCCTTTTTGTATGGATGCATGTGTGAAAATCCTCTGCCTGACTCAACCATGGTTTTTCTTAATGTTATATTTTATAAGCTTGAACAAGTTCCTTGACCTTTCAGATCTAGAGACTTTATGCTTAGAACACAAGTGAGCAGTAACAGAGCGCTCAGGCCATGGCTGTGCCGCGCTGCCAGGATGGCCAAGTGCCCCTGTGCTTATCATGCTGCACAAGTGACAGGGCCCACGCTTTCACAGCACCGTGTAAGCACCCTGTGCTACTTTAAATTACTTTGTGAATGTCACAGGAAGGGAAGACAAAGCATTCTGCAAAAAATGTTCATTCAACAGAATTGAGCACTACACCCCTCTGCTTGCTCAGGCTCAGTGACCTGATCACGCCTGGTTCCAGCAGATGCAGTGCCGATGGCGACAGCAGTGATCTCCTCCTGGGCAGGAAGACAAAACACGGGCAGGAGCCACACAGGTGGGTGCTCACCCCCAGGCTCTGCCAGAGCTCCCAGCTGCACTGCCGTGGTGCCTCCTGAGAGGCACCTCCTTCAGGGGAAACAAAAGGAATAAAAAGGCCACCAGAGCAGCTCAGGATTTAAGTACGAAGTGCATCTACACCAGAGGAACCCAATCCTGAACACGGCCCCCTTTGCTGTTCCTTTTCTGTTCTCGCCTTGAGTTTCTGACATAGTGCACAGCTTCCTCACAGAAATGTTGTGTGGATTCTGTAGTTAATGTGTAAAAGGCCTTTTCGAAGCTATTTAGCGCTAAGTGCTGTCATTATACAGGTGGGCAGAGCATTTGGAATCGGCACAAGGGAAAGATCTGTGCTGGAGATCAGACACAGTGCAGTGAGAGAAGCAGGCTGGGATAGGCTGAGCTCCCACATGCAGCAACGATCCCGAAGGGATACACAGGTACAGACCGGAGTCCTGCAAGGGAGAGGAGCTGAGCACTCTCTGCAAACTGCACAGCAGGAAGGTCGCAGCACTCACCAGGGTTAACCGTGGCTGTCAGTACTCACATGGACCAGAGCAGCCCACAGCAGAAGTTACCTGTGGGTGTCAGTGGCTACTTCTACTGGAAGAAGGCTGGGCCAGGAGGAGATCCAAGAGTCACATGTGTGTGACCAGCAGTGCACCCTACTGCTCGCAGCTACACAAGCTCTCATGCTCTCTGCTAAACCCACCGCAGCCATGATGGGGACTGGATGCACCCTGGCCAGGTGCTGAGCACACCTGCCTGCATGCAGACCCTGCTCGGCAGCACCAGGGACCTGGTGCCCAGCATCAGGCATCTGGCACTGGCTCTGGACACAGAGCCCCCTCCCTCAGGATGACACCACCCCCCCCCCCCACAAAGGGCACAAGGAGGATGTCCCTGTCCATGTTCCTACAGAGCTGGTGCCTCTGAGATCCCCAAGCCCAGAGATGGAGCTGGCCAAGCAAGTGCCTGAAGCAGTGGAGGAGAGCAGGTCTGATGGCCACTCGGACACGCACTCCACGCAGGGTCTTACAGCCCTATTTCCAGAAGAAACCAAGCCAAAAGTTGCACTGTTGTGCAACACTGCACAGAAAGGAAAACAGCAGCCAGCAGCACTGGAAACGTGCAGGGACAAAAACTGCTGATGAAGTCCACAGGAGCCGGTAAGAACTCACTAATGTAAGTGCTTAATTATACTGCTGAATCTGCATTGCCGAGACAAGAGGTGGCCCAGGCTGTGGCCAGCTGACCGCTCCCAGATCACACGCTGGAAGAGGAAACAGAGAAAACAGAGTGCTGAGCTGTATACTGGAAAATGTATTATTAAATGACATGAACTTGCATTTGAAAGGAACTGCTGATTGTGAATAAATCCACCATATGGCTTTACAAAGCTGCGAGTGTGTTTATTTCCCAAATATAGCCAGATCAGCCTCTGAAAGCCTGGTTTTCTTTTATAATCCATGTCAGAAAATTATTTAGAGTGTAGTATCAAACACGGTTTGTTGGGTGACTGGTGTAACACAAGGAGTTCACAGTAAGAGCAGCGTCTCACGTACAGCAATTACACCTGCACAGCTCCACCACAACATCAACATATGTAAAGGATTTCGGAGACCTTTTTGGTGACCTTGTTCTGTAAAGCTGCCTGCAGAGAAAACAAGGTTAAAGCTCAAACTACTGACTTTTTTAATGTTTTCATTGAGTCCCATGTGTGGCCCTGTGACTCTTCATGTGGTGACCTGTGACATTCCCGGGTGGGCTTGGTAGAGATGGCACCCAAAACCCAAGGGGCTGCAGGCTGTCACTGGGTATTTCCCATGTGGTCTACCGAGCCAGTACAGCAGCTGAACACATCTCTGAGTCTGATCAGAGACACTGAACTGTGCCTGTGGCTGTGTCAAAGGCAGCCCATGATGCTGGGGAAAATGGGCACCCTTGCCCCTGGCCTGGGCAGGAGAACAGTTTCAGCAATTCCACTGATACACAAAGCTGCCCGTGGCAGGGACAACAAATAGAGACAACTTCCCTGGTTTTTCTTATTGGTAGGTCATCCTGACCACACCACACTCACCATCCTGCCTTCCCCAAAAGTGCTTAAAATAACTCCGTTTAAAGGCAGCCGCAGCCCGAGATCTGCTCTGAAGCTCAGCCCCCGCCAGCTGCTCTTCCCTCTCACTCTGAAGCATTTCCCTGCAACCTCCATCAGGTCCCTTCCGAGTGGGAGGGATGACAGAAGGCACCTTTGTGCTGATTTAAGCACTAACTAAATATAGACAGTAGGGGAACGCTGGGAAGCTACAGCTGAACCCATCTGTAGTGAGGAAAATAGTCACAGAATGGAAATATCTCCAGAGATATCTTGGAAATGTGCTTATAATTCGGCTTATGCTTTTGTTGGAGCCGTTCGACATGGAAAATTGCAGGAAGTCTGAGCTCCAGGTAGCCTGTAGAGGCCGATGGTCACACAGGAATGGGATCAGCGCGGGAGAGGTGTGGGGAGCAGCATCCCGGCACAAACTGGGGGAGAAGAAAAATAATTTTCAAAATCCTCCAACGCCAGGAGGGAACATTCACAACCAGAAGTATTTTTGATAAAAAAACCCCTCAGCGACATTTTCTGTCATTAAAGACGAGCGCTCGTCCCGCGGGTCAGCGCCGGTCGGGGCGGGCCGCGGCGGGGCCACTCCGAGCATCCCCCGGAGAGATGTCAGATCCGGAGGGAGTCCGACCCCCGCGGGAGAGGCGAAAGGACAGAGCCGGAGCGGCCGGTGCTCCCGGCAGCCGGCGTGCACCGGGACGCGCCGCTGCCGCCTCCAGCCGTGGGGCGGCCCTGCCCGTGGGCCCCCGCCCGCCGAGGCTGTCGCTGCGCCCCGCAGGCCCGGGCGCTCACCGGCACCGCGACCCCGAGCGGCACCGACACCGCCCCCGCCCGGCAGCCGGCGGGAGCGCACCCACGGCGGGGCGGGGCCGGCGGGGCGGGGCCGGCGGGGCGGGGCCGGCGGGGCGGGGCCGGCGGGGCGGGGCCGGCGGGGCGGGGCCGGCGGGGCGGGGCCGGCGGGGCGGGGCCGGCGGGGCGGGGCCGGCGGGGCGGGGCCGGCGGGGCGGGGCCAGAAGCCGGTCGTTCCAGGTGTATCTTTGAGCAGAGCTTTGAGTCCCTGCCCTGTCCAGCAGTGACATCTCCCCGCAGGTAGAGTTTGCCTCCTCTCGTTTCTTTTTTTAAGATAAAATCTGCAGCTTCGAGGCCTGGAGACAAAGCTTCAGCACAGACCACACACCATGCCCTCAAGGAGTTATTTAAGCAAACCACAAGCATCTCTCATGACCCACTCCTGGCAGAGCTAATCGAGAGCCACCATTTCAACTGCATTTAATCAAAACTTTCAAGGCTCCAAACTCAGCAGAATCACCTCCTGCTCTATATTCAGCTCTACTCTCTACAATGAACTCTGTGGTAGGAATTTTCCCTTTCTTGGCCAACCAGCACAAAGAGTATTGCTCAAGAGCAAAACCTAAAAGGACAGACTGGTCCCAGTTTACTCCACCCGTGATGTATGGTCCCATGAACCAGCCCACAGAGCACTCTGATCCCGGCTGATCATCCCCAAAGTCTGATCAAAAACAGCCCCATGTTCTCCACACAAGTCCTGTGGCCTTGCCTGCTGCCCACCCCGAGGGAACAGCCCAACAATGCCCTCGGCAATGCTCACTCTCTCACTCAGAAGGGTCACAGGGGAACATGAACATTAATTTGTTTAAAACAGCAGCTCAGTGTCATGCCCTTGACTCAAACCAAATTCAACCCCACTCTCTACCCAACAGCTTTGAGAGAACATAAATGAGGTCATGAGCCTGGGAAATAGGTGCAAAAAGCACAGACTTTTGACGTAATTAAAGCTGATGTCCATGTCAGGCCGTGTCTGAGCCTAGGAGCTACCAGGATTTTTACTTTTTCCTCCTTTAAAAAACACCTATTTCAGCAGAGTTCTATCACTTCTGGCTGTAAACTTACAACAGTTTTAAGATCATGTGAGGGATCATGGCCTCAATATAAAAATGTTTATACTATCAGAGCTCACTTAAAGACACAAAGCACTTTTATGTGGCATCAAGAGGTTTAGAAATGCCACTCACAAGAATTTAAAAATTCCACCCTGAACTGATGTGAGCACAGTGTGAGCTCAGACCTCTGTTCGTATTTATCTGGCTTTTGCACATGAGCTCCCAGCTCGTAGCCCAGTGTTCACATGGGGATGGGACTTGCTCATACAAGGAGCAGCAGCAGACATAAAAATGTTATTTTTTGTAAAAGGCCTTGATATTGATATGGGCAGAGTAAGAAAAAGTGCAAGGGAAATGCAATCAGTGCAGCCAAGGAAAGGTATTTCCAGCTCCTGAGTCACCACAACAAAAATACAGGTGCACTGATCATCCCCAATGGAGAAAACCGACCTACCTGCACCACTGCCGAGCCTGAACACCAGTACCAGAGCCTGAGGCTGTGGGTTGGGCGTCCTGCCATGTTCTGAGCAGTACCTCTGCCATGGGAGCTCCCCACCACGTCCTGCCAGGACATGGTTCATCATGTCTCAAATTAAGGCAGCCCAACAATGCGCCTGCATCTCTCCCTCTCCTGTCCCCCTGCTGTGGCACATCACCTGCCTCACACCAGGCACTGCTACAGGAACAGGGCCATGCTCTGGGATTCCACTCCCTCAGGCAAAGAGGAATAAAAGAGAAGAAATTGGTATCACAGAAACAAGGACTTAAGCTCACTGGGAGAAGAAATAATCTCCACACTGCTTCAGTTTGACACTATGCCTTGTATTTTGGATAGGGAATTAGCCCTTTCCCCCTAGCCACAATCCAGTTCTTTGTAGCCACACAGAACTAACCTCATTTACTATTAGGAAATGAACCAACCAGGCAGCTAGACTCTTGCACATGGTGCATGTTCTGATAAATAAGACCTGAAATTAGAGCCAGTCTGATGTTCTTCACTCAAAAGCAAGGATTGATGTGGCATTCAGAATGAGAAACTGCAAAACAGCTAACTCAGGAGATGCAGTTATTGTAGAAAGTTCAATCTTAACTCAGTGTTCTCCTCCATCAGCCTTACACTAATGGCCTCTCTTCATGTAATTATAGACTATTAATAACACCAAACCATATTTGCATACTTTTGCAATCGTACTGTACCTCAAATTCACACACCATCCTGTAAAATTAGGACTGCTGTAAACTTAATTTCTGTGGGGTTCCCTCCACAGTCATAAGGACTTCCATGAAGCTCCCAGCTGCTGGTGCCTGATTAACTCAGGTCGGAACCATTGGAATGACTCACCAGGAAAATAAACCCACTTGTGGTCAACACAGCAGGAACAAAACTTACAAGCTGGTGGTAAGTGTAATAGTCATCATAAAAACAAAGGTAAAGTCTCCAAACCAGAAAATTGACTATTTTAGGTTCACTCCAGGTGAACGATTTTGTGTGAGAGCTCTCCTGCATGTGGACTGAGGTTTGCTCTGTGACATGACTGAGCGCAGCGGAGGAGCCTGTCAGCCACCAGCCAGCTGGTCCCTTCACCACTCCATCCCACTTACAAGCTGGCGTCAGGGACCAGGAGCTTTGAGGCACATTTTAAACAGTTCCCAAACATATCTTCCCTCATGTTGTTAATCGGCCTGTTCTACTGATCCCACTGAAACCTAACCACACTTTCTGTGGCTACCCATGGAGGAATCTGCTGTCTGGAGCGTATGAGGAAATAATTATTACTTTTTACATGCATCACTCAAAAATATTTCAAAGGCCAAAAGCTTAGCCTAGAGGTGCCCCTAAGGTAAAGAGCTTAGTTTTAAGGTGCCTCTGGCTGAGCTTTCATCTTAAAGGCCCCTACAAAGCTAACCCTCTAGTTTAAGGGCACCTTTGAGCTAAGCTTTAGTATCGGCTCTAACATAAGTGACTGAACATCCTGGCCTTCATGTCACCTCCACTGGAACCTCCTAAAATGCTGGTTCAGAGCCTGGACACAAACTGAGAGATGTGAAAAACCAGAAAATTGTAAAAGGCTTCAGAGAAAACAAACAGAGAGTTACCTCAGGGCTACTGAAACACAGGCATTGCTCCACTCTTTGGAGTGTTTGTGAGCCAGGGTACTATTATACAAATATTATGGAAATTATCATAACTTCCAAACAGGAAAACACACAGAGCTACTCAAAAGATGATGCAGGAGTTGCTGTGACTTATCAAGCAGCTGGGATCAGAATTCATCCGTGCCACTCTCTTGCCATTCAGTGTGTAATTTGGAAGCTCATGTAATTTCTGAAAATGAAAAATAAATTCTCGTTCTGTTTCAACTGCTGCAGGACAGACCTGGACTGCTGGCGGGACGAGAGCTCCCCACGGCCAGCCAAGCTCCCTCTGCCAGGCGAGCTCGCCACGGGCTCACGGCTGGGCGGCAGCAGTGGGCACCACGCCGGCACCAAGCCGACAGCCACCACTCGTCCTAGCGCCCCTCGGGACAACTCCGGAGGCTGTGCCCTCTCTCGGGGGATGCTGGAGGTCGAGGACAAGGACTTTGTGTCCCCAGCGGCAGCGGGGAGCGAGGCTGCACCGCGGGCCAGTGCTCACCCTCGCTGCGGACAGTCCCTGCCCTGTGTCTCGGCAGCTGCAGCCCAGCAGAGCCTCGGCGCGGCGCCAGCCGTTCTTCAGAGACCTTGAAAGAAACATTCTTTGCCAAATACGTGATACTTACTCCCACTGGGTTTTTTAAAGCTATTTATTAAACTGCTTTTTCGGGCAGGAGGCAGCTCTTACCTTCTCTTCTTGGTTTTGCTTATGAGTTAGGGTGGAAGAGGGTCCTTTAAATTCTCCAGACCTCAGTTTTACCCCAAGTTTATTAAATATATCTAATCACGGGTCTAAGAAAGAGTGCTGTTCAAGTTTCATTCTTTCTATATTGTTTGCTATGAAGAAGAATGCATAGCACACCTGTGTGACATTTTTTCTTTAACTCTTTTTTTTTCCCCTCAGTCCTGTCATATGACCTCCCTTAAAACAGCATAGAGGTGTGCTTCTCCACTGAGTTACTTGTTCCCATACAATAATCCAGAAGTGACTTGTTCAGGATATCTTGAGGGACTGTGCCTTTGGACAAAGTCAACATGAAAACAAAAGAAATCTTCAGAAAAATTCTCAAAGAAAGAACTTCAGAGTCAGTTATCTAACTGGATGATTTTATCTGCTTAGAACTTCAGAGAAACTTTAAAACAAAAAACTCTATACTGTCTGCTTGGATTGAAATACAGCAGCCTGAGTAGCTATACTAACTTAGCCTGGAGTGTCATCACCTGCTGCCAAGTGCTCCTTGCTTGCCCCTTCCACTCCACATCCTCAGCAACCAAATATCCCTCCAGCGTTTGCCTGGATTTTCCTCTTGGATCAGGTTGGTAATTCAGTCATGTACACAGACTGAGGGGTCTGCAGAAAACTGGGTGACAGGGTGGTGGTTTTCCTCACTAACTGATTTTGTTTAGAGCAAATGAGGAAAACCGCTGTGGTTCCACACGGGGAGCAGCACTGCCAGGAATGTAAACCCCACGGAGCTGTTTGGTGCCTGCGGATGACCCGTAGACCTGCCCGACAGCTCCCACACCGCGTCACACGGGGATGAATCCGCAAGAATGGGCTCTCCGCTGCGAGAGTCCCACGGAAGTCTCGGCAAACACAGTCCCACTACTTTGCATTCCTATCCTGGAAATACGAAGTTGAAACACTGCTGAGAACACTTCCTTTTTCCCAAATTGCTGCAGAGCTGTTTCGCCAAGACCTGGAAACATGCTCTGCTGACGGCGGGGGAGAGGTCGGGTGACCGGAGGCGGGCAGAGCATGGCAGGATTGTTCCATTTCCTCGGGAATATCCGGATGCATGTAAGGCCACATCTACAAACTACACACACTTGGAGCCGTGCAGCACTATCACCGCAGCTCCCGCGCCGGTCCCGCGGCTCGGCGTTTACCGGCGGCCCCGCCAGTGCAAGGGAGGCACCGGCCGTGTCCGCCGGTCCCCCGCCCGCGGCCCCGCGCCCCCCGCGCCCCGCGTACCTTCCGCGTGGCAGCTGGCGGAGCGGAGTGCGCCGTGCGGCCGGAAGAGGTACGGGAGGTACCGCGAGAAGCATTTCATCTTCCGCGCCGGACCGAGCTAAGACACCGACCGATACCGGCGGGGAGAGCGGCACCCCCGGCCCCCGGGGAGCGGCGGGGGCTGCCGGGCGGGGAGGGCCGGTCCCCGCGCTGCTGGCGGAGCGGAGCGGAGCGCCCCGGCTCGCCCGGCCCGGCCCGGCCCGGCCCCGCCGCCGCATCGGTTGCGGCGCGGCCGGGAGCGCTGACTAAGCCCGTCCCGCCTGCGAACACACCCCCGGCGCCCCGCGCCCGGCCCCGCAGGGAGCCGCAGAGCCCCGGGCCCGGGCCGCCCCAGCCCGCCCCGCTCCGCCGCAGTCCCCCCCGGCCGCCGGGAGCCGCCGTCGGGGCCGCGCAGGGCGCATCGCACCGGGAGCGCGTCCCGGGGCCAGCAGGGGCGGAGGGACGGACGCGTGTCCCGAAACTGCCGCACGCCCGGAGCCGAGCGAGCCAGCCCCGCACCGCTCCAGCCTCGAGGAGATTTCACCTCTTACGTTCGCGCTAATCCGTTTTCTACAGTAGACTGCTAATAATCAATATATCAGAATAAGGCAAGATCTCTAACACTTGTTTCTTTTTGGCAGTATTGAAATGTGGTTCAAAGCGCTGTGATATGACAATGGCAGTCAGCAACATCATGTACTTCACATTTAACACTGAAATCAGTGTTTGAGCAGCTGAAAGATGTCCCAGGCCTCCCATCTATGCACAAGGGAGCTCATTCATCCACACAGTTGCTTTAGTTAAAAGATCCAGTACACCCCTGGTTTTATCAGGACAAGTACCATGGACTGTGACACCATTCTCCAAGTTAAATGAAGCAACAAACAAGGAAAGAACAAAACGAGGTGCTTTATGTAGGTCTGTTTGTATGGCTTGTGTGTGGATAAGAACACATAATTATCACAAAATTAATGCAGAATTATTGTTGGCAACATTTGAAGTATCATTTGAAAGCCAGAATGACAGTCCATTCTGCTGAAGGAGGTAGGCTGTACTACATTCAAAGATGCAGAGCATTGTAATAATAGTAACATCTCTTTTCACCTGACCATACACAACTGCATGCTTCCTAATCACTAAAGAAACCAGATTGTGCAAGTTCAGGATGCTTGGATGTTACCAAAAATTCCAAAGGTCAAAAATGTGTCATAAAGACTAGCATAACAGTAACAAGTTGTGGGTAAACTTCTGATGAAGGTGAGGCATCTGTAATATTCCATTTATGACTTAATTCATGTGTATGTACATACATTAGTACCTCTACACATGTGCATTCTCATGTATGAGAATGCACACCAATGCAAACCAGCACAAGAACCAAAGTCCATCCCACCTGTAACACTCTGAGCTTCCTCCTCAGTCATGATCATGCTGTTTGTGCCTGTTCAGATTGAATGCACCAATGGTATCACCTTTTCATTACTAGTTTTACTGAATACAGCTTTGAAGTATTATCCATCAGCCTTTACTGTTCTGTGAGCCAAGATTACCCCAAGAAAAAAATCACAGGAGTCCTTTCCTGCCATCATGCCCCTGGATTCATCCACTAACTCTCCAATGGGGAAAAAAAAAAAAGCTTATAGCCCTCAGCTGATAAGTGGTTACATTAAGAAAAGGAAAGAGAGCAAGAGAGGCAACCTAACGTTTCATTAATCCTAAAGTGGCAAACAAGTACTCCTGACCAGTAACAATGATCTGCAGATTCTACAGTAAAAGCTCAAAATACTGGTAAATAATTTTGAAAAACAAAAACAAAAACCAACAAAAAACCTCAGTAAAAAATGTTTTGGCTTTAATTACTATGGTGGTGTTTTCCTCTAGAGATTTAATAAATTGTTAGGTATTCTTCTGAGTGTTGTGTCCCACTGTAGTCTCTAGAGATTAGAAACCCTCTTCTGCAAAAGCAGCGTAACAGATCTGCCGCTGAAGCAGGACAGGTGACAGTGCTCCAGGCATTCCCAGAGCTGCATTCCCACCAGGAGAAATCAGAGCTCTGCTGTCAGAGGCCTGGGCCGACTCAGTCCTCTTAGTCTCATAAGACAGTGCTTTTAAAGAAGTCATCACACTTCATGGACCACAACAAAATAGAAGAAATGTGTCTTATAGTCCATCTCAGTTCCAGAATTGATTCCGGTAAGGGTTATAGTTGGAGAAGCTGTCTCATAATTCCCTGAAAAACTCTGTAAATAACAGCTGAAAACCAAAAGAAAATCTATTTCAAAGGCTATTGATATGATTAAGCTATAATGCCTTCAAATGAATTCTTGCATCAGTAGCTAATTTAAGAGGCCCATCTCTTTCAGATGCACAAGTACATAACAAGGGCAGAAACCAAGGAGCATAGCTTAGCTCTGTACCAGCAGCTCCCAACAGCATGCAAATGACCTCCCTGCACACCAGCTAGGCAAGATGTATGTGACAAGTTCTTTTTGGTCACAGCAACAAAAGGAAAAATAAACTTACCTTCTGTCACCCCAGTATCTATAGTTCCTTTTACTTGACTGAAGCACCACAGCACATCCTGCATGAGGCTTCCAAATCCTGCCAGGAAATCACATTCAGAAAGAAGATACAATCACATTGGTACATAACTTGTCCTTTTTTAAATGACCATACATGTACACACATGCACATATAATGTGAAATCTCTGCATGAAGATAAATATCTGCTCACCTGGTGTCATACTTCCATGCAAAGTGCAAAGCTAACACTGCAAAGCTGAGAGCATCGTGCCTGCGTTATGAATCACCCGTCTGTTCTCTCTGTGCCATGGCAGGGCTGTTGGGAAGTGGAGCCGTCGGAGTCAGTCCCCTCCACATCACTGGCAGCAGCACAGCAGTCAGGAGGCCCTGTAGTCATGGTCTTTGTCACAGCCTCTCTCCATCAGAATACTAATGCTCCCAGTCATTTCCAACACTGTTAGAGAGGGAGTGAAACAGGAAAAAAGAACTACTCCTACTGCCACAAGAAATTTTTTTTCCCATTTGTGGTCAGTGTAGTTGTGAACTGCTTGGCAATGAACCCAAGCAGCATGGAGCTGCTTTACAATACATTATAACACTTTCATCAAAATCTGCCTGCAATCACAAGTGCCTTATAGCTGCTTTAAAAGATTACTACAGACATTTCCATTGCAAGACATATTATTAAGCTGTAGTGCTTTCAACTGTGTTTGCTGCTGCAGCAATACTCTGTGTTAAGACTCTCTGAGAGAAATTAGGATTTCATCTACCACTGCTCCTTGTTTTCTTGACAGGTCAGCAAAATTTCCCTTTCTGTAACACAGTTTTCACTGTTCCACAAAAAAATCCACTGCCTCAAAGGACAACTTGCTTCCTTTCATCCTAGCGCACATTTTATCTCAAAGCATTTCCAGGCATGAAGAAAGCAGGAAAATGGAGCCATGAGGAACAGTAAATGTCATCTCACCTGTTTTACACACAGGTGAAATGTGTAACAAAAAGTGTGAGTATTTCACAGTCGGCAGGTGTGATACTGGGATCAGTCTGCGGTCATGCCATGGAGACTCAGACTTGTTACTTCTCCACAAAAGAAAAGGAAAACATGGGGTTGAGAGATAATGCCCAGTAGGGGATATGACCAAGCTATATGGACTATGCTGTAGCCTAACTGAATGTGAGATTTTATTTAGGTTTTTGTATGTTAATACAGGTATATATTAAAAGTAATGTAATCATCTGGAATACATAATAGGTACAAAGTCAAGAGTGAGCTTTATTGGATTATTCAAGCCAAATACAAGGAGAAGATGGAGCTTTAAGGATATAAAAGGGGAGGATGAGGATTAAATGCTGCATCCAGGCAATGGGGAGATGGCCATTTTCTGGAGGCTCTGTGGTGCTTCTTGCCGCTTGGGCAGAAGCTTTGATAAGAGTAAGTCTAACATCTGGGCAGTTTGCAGGGTTCTGTCTCAGATCTTCATTGTCATAAACATTGCTGTTCAATATATTTTTTGCCCAACAGTCTCTGACAGGATTTGTTCCTGTCCTCACCGCTGTGGTTCTCACACTGACACCAGAGGTGGTTTATTCCTGCTTTGCACTGGAAGTGCTGACAGTAGCAGACAGGGTTTCTTAGCCCTTGGTACCCCCAGACTTCCAGAGCATGAAAACTGCACTGTTGCAGACACCAGGCTGGGAAAAAGCCTGTAGTAACCAAGCCCCCCTTTCATACGTTGGAGATGGGTGATTTAAAGAAAGCTGTTGTGGTTTTTAAGGTTTATGGCTAACTTGATTTCTGAAATTTCTCTCTGGACCGTGTAGACCTCACCTGTAAATTTTGGAGTTCTTTCTCTTAGCACACCAGTTCTTGCTTTCAGGATGGAAGTTCACTAATGAAGTACATGTCTTATGATATTGATGTATAGGAAAATCTTGCCTGCAAGCTTGGTCTCTCTCACCAGCATGCAAATTAAAAGCCTTTTCATTCTAAGAATTTGAAGAACTCTTTTAAAAATCAAATATGCCTGGGGAAAGGCTGCACATAGATATTGATTAGTTTTATCTGTACTGCATCCAGTTCTGCGACTGAACAAGTCCAGATGCTGTGGGAGAGCATCTGTTTGGGGTGCATACGACAGGCCTGGAATGCTGATGGGAGTGGATGATGTACACAGGGATCCTGTCCCAGTGGGAGAGATTATGATACATACTAGTGAAAAGGAGTGGGAGGAATACTTTTACATCCCAGCCACCTATTGACACCTTGTGTGACCATGAACCAGGGTTAACCAATGAGCTCCACTTCACTGCAATGAAAACAGACACACAGAGGAGTTGTTAGTCACTGTTAACAACCCAGCGTGCTGGGGGAGAGGTGTCACACACTCGCTGTTGATTTATGTGCACAAAGCTATGCATAAAGCATTTGTTTCAGTAGAAACTTACTTAAAACTTTACTAAACTTTATTTCCATATTACGATTTTCCCCCAGTTGTTTTTTGCACTGTAAATATTATGGAAAGGGTTTTAAAAAATCAAAACAATGACTATTAGGTGGTTTTCATTGTGGCAAAACACATAAGTGAAGTGAGGTGGATTTTCTTTTACCTATCCCTGTCAGAAAAGAGACTCTCCTTATTTCAGGTGTAAGTAGAGCTGGAGGAAGGGAATGTGTGAAGCATAACTCAGTGTGAAAGGAAGGCTGCAGTGAAGGGAAACCCCTTGGTATAGGAGGGAATGTGGAGAGCCTCCTCTGAGCATATGTGATAGAGACTGGGACAAGGACTCTGCATTGCCCGTGGATTCACTTACCAGGAGCAGTACTGGAAAAGGAATATGAAGCTGCAGTTAATGCTACCATTAATATATAAAAGCTTTTATCCAGTAGTCTCTCTGTAGAGCATGTCTTCCCTCTGGAGGCACTTTAGAGTCCAAAGTCCTGTTCTGCCTTAAATTCTAGTGACCCCTAGCTGAGGAATCCTAGTGCTTCACATCCTGCAGCCAGGAAAAGACATTCCTCAGTGTGTTCTCTGAACTGGAGCTCAGACTCTACAGAAATCTTGCTGGGATCGGTGTGTTTAAAAATGCAGGCTCTGGGACACTGTGGTTTGCATTATGAAAAGGATGTCCAAGGTATTTTCAGAAGCAGCCACCTCACAGCATATCTCAGAGTGGGTGCAGGTGCCATTGTCTGTGCTGCTCCAAGGGCTGGGGAAACTGTGAATGGGATAAGGCACCAGGGACAGATTTGCCCAACCAGAAAAAACTTGATCCCTGATCATGGGAGAGCCCGTGCTACAGGAGGGGAGCCCTGGGTGGTCCACACCTCTGCACAGGCTGCAGTGAGTTTTAACCTCGATTAAATACGTATATCAATACCTACACTTTGGGACTGGCAGCCACCTGCAAAGCATACAAGACCGTTCTAATTCAGTAGGGGCTGTGGGCAGTGTGTGAAGGTGAGCCCACTTTAATCACAGGAGATGCAAGCAATGGGTATTGAAATCTAACACATTGCAAGCATACCATAATGTTAAAGGTTCACTGGAAGATTACAGCTGAGTTATGGCTGCTCGGTATAATTCCACTTCTTTTAAGACTTAAGGTTCCAGAAAATACATAGAATAAGTATAGCAAAACTTCTCTCTTTTGTAAGCCATTGATAAAAATTAGCTTGATACTTGAACCAAAAGTATAGTTAGCTGAATAGTTAAAATTGTAAAAGTGAATAAAACTTTTTAAAATTGTTTTTTTAATTCAGTGGCAGCCATTAGGGTCTTTGCCCCCTCTGACCTTTGCACACCCCAGGGGTTTGCCTGGCATGCCCAGGCCGGGGGAGAGGTGGGGTTCATGTGCTGGCGGAGTGTGTGGGTTGGTGGCAGGAGCCTCTCGGAAGAGAGGGATCAGCCATGCCTCCTCTCCATTAGAAGGCACCAGAGATCCACCACAGCACTCCCATTTCTCGAGCCAGGAAAGCTGGAGGTGGCTGTTATGCATGACGGGTGACTTAGAGAGCCCACTTCACTTCCCTGAGTTTCTTTTTCTAGTACGAGTGAAAAAACTCCCCTTCTTGGGACATGCCTCCTGTTTCTGAGCTGACACAGTAGAAAAGCTCCATTTCTTGAGAAAACTGGGGGAAATGCTCTACCGATTTTTTTTTTCTAAGTGTGCCCTCTTTCTATTGCAGACCAAAGCCCCAGCTCTAGGACACCAGAGTCTCTGTTTCCAATGGAAAATTAATCCCTCTGCTGCACCAAGCAGAACGGTGTTTTCCCGTTGCCCAGTGGGGAACAGAGTTGGCTGTTTCTCAGGAGCTGTTGCAGAAGAGCCTTCTGTCCTCTCATTTGCTGTTTCTTTGGCCTACTCAGTAATTAGGCTTTAATATTTTATTTCTGCCAACATACAGAGATCCTGAAACTCTCCAGATGACCCAGAGAACAACTCTGGACTACTACTTTTGTAACATTTCCACTACCGATTCCACTGATTTTACTGGGTTTGTCCTGGATTCTAGCTTCTGTTGGGAATAAAATCTGAAGAATAATGTTTAGAACAGAATTCTAATTACTTAAAGTAACACTTTTCAAACTTCATTTAAATCACTCATGTGAAAGGTCAAATAGAAAGGATTCTCAATCCAGCAAATTTTAGTCTATTCAGGAAAAGCTGCTTTGGACATGCAGAAGACCACAGGTGGATCCTCTGAAAGGTAAAGTTTGACCTTGGGCTGGGAAGGAAGTCTTGGGCATCCCCTGATGCTGGAGCTGTAGATAAATCACTAACCATTCCCTGCAGCATGAACACCTTATCCTACCCACCACAGATGGTTTACTTTAAACCACTTTGTTACTTGACTTCCGTGTGGTAACTGCTGGATCCTCATCCTTGCTGTAGGGCTGTGCAGGTCGTCACCCAGGACAGGAGCTGGTGTCCCGACATAGAGCTCACCTGCCCCCGAGCTCTTGTACGTGTCCTCCCCTCAGAGTTGGGTGTTGAGGACAGCTGTCCCCCGGCCCAGCCCAGCTCTACAGGAATCCAGCCTCTTTCTCCCTCTGCAGCCCATGGCTCTATATTTCAGACAATCTGAATTGGTTTAGACAGTTTTAGCGGAGCCCCAGCTGTGTTTCAGCTTATTGGTTCTTCTCCAAGTAATACATGAATATGGCTAAAATTGGGTAATTGCTCTAAATTATGTCTGCCCAGGGGCAAAGACTGCTCTCCCTTAGAGCCCTGGGAGTCTGAGCCTGCTCTTGGCACTCAGGAATGAGAGGAGAAAAGCCAGTGTCCGAAGAGTACGGACAACGGAGTGGGCAGTGAGGTGTCTCTCTTCTTATGGGATCCTTTCAGTGGGAATGCGAACAGGCAGGGGAGGCAGCGTGACCTCGCCACTCGGCCTTACCAAGATCAGGGTGACCGAGGCTGGGCTCCGACAGGATCCCCCTATGTGACCTGTCCCGCGAGGCGGGGGTGTATGCACCCGGGCACGGAAAGCAGAGCCTGTATCACCCTTCCAAAACCAGAAGTCACGGCACGAGGCTTGCAGAAGAGAAAGGATAACCCCGCAGCGAGGGGCGGCAGACGAGTTCGGGCGGTGGGGTCATCAGGGGGACTGCCGCTCCTCGCCGCAGGGCGGGGACAGGGACACCTTCCTGGCGGCGCGGCGGCCCCCGGGGGCGGTGGCGTGTCCGTGGCGCGGCCCCACGCGAGTGTCGCTCGCCGTGCCGCAGGCTCCTCCCGCCGCCAGCGGGGGCCCGGCCGGGACCCCGCGGGCGGGGCTGCTCCGGTTCCTCGGCTGCTCCGCTCCCGGCTCCTCTCCTCCCGCAGGCTGGTGCCGCCCGGGCCGGCGGCTGCTCGGTCCCGCCGCGGCCCCTGCACTCCGCTCCCCCCAGGTAGGCGCTTCCCGGACCGGGGTCTGATCCGCTGTCCCTGTGGCTGGGCTGGGCGGGGGGGCGAGGTCGCTCACTGCTGGCGGCGGCTCGGGACGTGCGGGGTTCGCCGGCAGCAGCTCCGCCGCTGCCCGCAGCGCGTTTGGGCTGGGGGCCGCGCTGCCGGGGGCCTGGCTGCGGCGAGGAGAACCGCAGAAGACACCCATAGCTCCGTAGGAGACGCCCAGTGCACTGATGGTGAAATTCAGGGCACTTGCTCTCGTCCTTCCCGAACGCCGTTGTGGCTGCAGGGGAGTTCAGGGTCATCATTAGTTCCTCTGCGACCACAGCTCAGGGTGATGTCCCTCCGGGCTGTGTCACCGCCCAGTCCCAGCTCCTCGGCGGAGCCACAGCTTCCCCCCGAGCAGTGCTCGGGTAGTGCAGAGGTGGTGAGAGAAGTGGTCTGTGAACCCTTGGAGGTAGCCGTCCCCTTCCAGGGTTTCGGCAGTCCCCATCAGGGATGACTCCAACGGTGCGGCTGCTGCCCATCCTTCGGGTGGACCTCCAGCCCCTCCCTCAGTCCCCCTGAGCTCCCGTCCCCCTCAGAGCACATCCTGCTCGCGGTGCGAGTGCAAACCACGCAGGTGGCTGCATTGCTCTGTTTTGCTTTGGGTTTACATTCATCTGTTGGGACTAAGGCGTGCTCGGCCATGTGCAGGTGTGCTGCGGGCTCCGGGGCTGGGAGCCGGGATTGCCCAGCAGCTGCCTTCACGCCTGTAAAATTCCCGCTGTGACTGATGCGAGCACTGCGGAGTGGAGCTGCTGCCACGCTGCTGATGGAACGAGGGTCCGACTGAGCATGATGTTAGCGTGGAAGCACCAGTAGACTTGGCCCGAGGAAAAGTAATGATTTTAATAATTTTGTGACTTTGCAGCGTGAAACAGCGAAAGGTTTATCATTACCATACCCCGGCTACACTTTGTAAAGGTGCAAATCCTTGTAATTATTACTCAGGCTAGCTTAACTTCAAGGAATATCTGCACTCCTTCCTCAGAGCTTGTATGTACTGACGTATTTTCAAAAACGAATTCGGCTCCAAACTGCTGTGCAAGGAAGTTTCCTTGGGAACCTGTGATATGGATGCCTGATTTATGGCTGTTGCATCTGAAAGTCTATTTTTCCTCTGAAGAGTAAGTTTTGGAGCTCAAAATGAGGTACTGCTGTGGCTTTGTTTGAGACTGAAGGCTTGATCTGTTCCTTTCAGAAGCACTGATGGGAATCATAAACATTTGCTGCTTCATTTGTTTTATTGCTGGATCTTGTTTCAGTTCTGAGATGGGAAATTAAGATTTTATTTTGGTTAGCTGGAGAAGGAGCTGGGTGTGCTGGTGGGGTAACTCATAGTATTCCACAACAGACCCAGTTCCCAGTAATTCTCTTTTTTCCAACATCTTTCTTATGATACCTCCCTTTTTTGCTCCAGTAACATAATTCTGTTAATTTAAAGTAAAAAAGTGAAGTTAGTTAGTAGGCATTTCCAGAGTGTAGATCTGAGAAAATGTTCAGTGAACATACGGATGCCCTGGAGAATGCTCTGGGCTGGACCCAGTCCAGATCTTGCTGCACTGTTACTCCCTCATTTTGTTCCTTTAGGGCTTTGTACTTCCAACAAGGAATAAACTTGTATGTCACAGGGATGTCAGTATCAAAAACAAGCACATAAAGGTGCATTGCATGTGAATGCTTTAAAAACATAGTGGCTGCTGTATCCTACAGAGAGTGTTCAGGCTCTCTCAAGTGTCACTAAATTCTACAGAGTTCTACACTTCAGTGTTCGCAAATATGTCAGGGGAGATTGGAAAATTCCTGTCCCTTTGCAGTGGGAGAGGAGAGCCAGTCACTGCAGCCAGCACCAAGCCAAAAATCAGGTTTGCTGTTTTGTTCATAGTTCATATCCAAAAAAAATTCTGAAGAACCTGAGTGGAAGCTATACCTTGATTTTACATGGAATCTTTTCATTAAAAATACTAGAATGGTATGATTTTGTCCCAAATAAAAGACTCGTGTAACTGCTTAAGTCAAAAGTTTGACACTGTGAATTTCTTCTTCCGTAGCTTTTACCCTTCCGCATGCCCTCAGTAGTCAAAAGCGCCTTTTGGTTTTATCTAGCCAAGTCAGTATGTCCATTTATTTTGGATATTGACCTCACTACAATTAGTCACCCCCGAAGCTACAAAATATGTGCTGGATGATACAGCAAACATGATCCGGATCCTTGGATCTTTGAGTCTGCTGGTCTGTTTCCACCCTTCCTGTAGTGGGCAGCAGTCCTGATCTGAGTTACAAGGTTATGGTGTTACTGATTTCTCTAGTAAGCTCCATTACAATGTGCTTTTCCCTGACAGTCAGTCTTGTCCTCAGAGCAGTGACTCTCCAGTGAGACATTCGCAAGCTGTAAATGTTTCTTCATCCTGACTGATGATGAACTTTTGCTTCCTGCCTTCTCCAGGATGCATCAGCAGGACATTGCCAAGGTCTGGCAGGACTGACCCACAGCAGCACTGTACCAGAGCCTTTGAGTGTGGGAGCAGAACCCAGCAGAGTGGAAAGTGCTGAGCCTGGGCTGAGCACACCATGGGGGCAACCACCTCCAGCAAGTCACCACCCTTCGATGGAAATGAGGATGGTAAGAGCTTCTCCTGGTTGTTGTCTGGGACTGCAGAGTTCTCCAGTGCAGACTGACTGTGAGGGTCACAGCCAGCGCCCATCCCGAGGCTGCAAATCCCCGGGCGTCCCGGGTCGGCAGAGGTGTGTGGAGGTCAGCAGTAGCAGCAGTAGTGTGCCCATGGTCCCTACAGAGCTGCGGTCTGGTGTTGGGGTCCTTTTGCCTCCCCTCCCAGCAGCTGGCTCTGAAAGCAGGATTGTCAGCAGAGGTTTGGTGTTGAGGTGTCCCTGGGACACTGCCAGGCACCTCGAAGGCAGGGACAAAATGCTGCTACTCTGGAGGCCGGAGAGGTTTGTTCTGGAGGTCCCAGTGTAGGGAGGACTGGTAGGAAGTATGGTGGGAAGGTGGCTGGAGTGATGCATGTTCCTGTGGGTGTTCCTGGTGGCTGCCCAGCTGGGCAGGGCTGCCTGCAGGCACTGGGAGGCCAAGCCTGCCGTCTGGGTTGTCTGGAAAAGGAGAGTTGGAAAAGTACTGCTGGGAGCAGTATTGGAGGCCAGGGTCCCTGTGCTGCCAAGATTACAGAGACAGTCAGTGAAAGATTGCTCCGTAAATGTATTTGCTTTTGCATGAGTCAGCTTGCTGACTGCCATATGGGCTTCTACCTAGGTACAACAACAATATGCATATGTAGATAAATACAAATACATAGTAATAAATGTAAAATATATGAGGAGCTGGATACCTCACCAACCACTGTCCCAACGTGCCATGAGGTGCCACTGCCAGTCTGCAGCTGCTCGGCTAAACCAGCTTCAGTTTCCAAATTATTAATGCAACTGCTTGCAGTTTTTCTTTGTTTTTCATATTTTTTCTGAGTTTCTGTAGTGCAAAAGAAATCCTTGCTGTGAGGTTTTCCTGGAGATTTTATTCCTGGTTCATCTAAATGCTCAGTATTGGCATTTCTCATAAACAACCGCTTATGCTTGCTCGGGATAATGAGCAGCTCTGTTCCTGACCACCTTCCTCAGGATAATGTGCCCTGGCCTTGGGATTTTCCTGGGAGTGGCTGGTCTCTGCTGGGTCTCTCTCTGGGTTCAGTGTTCATACAGCATCAGCTTCTATGACTGAGAAACACATTGCCAGGAAAGGCCCTGTCCTGACCATGTCAGGTGGTTCACTGTCAGTTTGTTAGGTTTCAGGGGGCTCAGGGCCACCCTTGCATGCTGACACAGCGTGCAGACTAGTGCAGTTCTGTTTCCATGGCCCTGCACAAATTTAAAAAGTGGTAGCACATTTTTTCTCTAATTAGCCATGTTTTAATATACTGAAGGGAGAGAAACCCAGCTGAAACAGAGATGTCCCCTAGGGAATTTTCCATTATCTTGCAAATCGGTGACCAGAGGCTATGTCACATTAGATGTCACAATCTTGTCCTCATTCTGATTTCAATTAAAATTGTAATTAATTAAGAGCTTCTGGGTACAGTAGGAAACAACACACTGCTCCATGGCATGGGCAGGTCCCTCCCCCACGCTGCAGGTGGTGGGCACCGGTCCCATCTCTGCAGCTGTGCCACAGGGAGACTTTCTCTTTGGGACCTGTGACAGTCAGTGGAATAGCACGAGTGGTGTAGGTGCTCCAGTACCAGTCCTAACAATTCTTGCATATTTTTCCAAATTGCTGTTGCTATAATTGCACTATTTTCTGTGGCACCATGATTTCTGTTTGAACTTCTTGAAGGGTTCTGTTCACCTTCAGCTGAAGTGGGGTGACAGGATTATTTTTCTCTCAGCGTTTCCTCTGAGCAGACAGTTGTGGATAATGAGCAAGTGAAATGAAAAGAAAATGTGGTAACCAGACAAAAGGTTCAAGGCTACAAGGTGATCTGATTCCCGCTGTAGTCAAGATGAGACCATACAAGAAGCCGGATTTTGTTTGTGCTGCTCCTGGGCAGAAGGGTGTGGGAAGTGTCCTGGGGGGATGGCAGCCAGATGTTCCCCCCAGCTGGCTGAGTTTGCTGCAAGATAAAGCAGAAATAGGTAGCAGGCGAGGAGAGTGGCAGGTTGAGAAGGATGCACATCATTCTGTGAGCCTTTGCTAGTGTCCTCTTCAGCCCACCGGCAGCTGTTCTGGATTTAAATCGCCCTTGGACCAAGCAGAGCATCAGCCGTGTCATTGCTCCTCTGCCTGGGTCTGTGTCACATCCTGCTCCCCGGCATGGAGGGACTGGCATGGTTGTTCCCAGTCGTGTGGCAGTACTTGTTTTCCTGAAGCTGCAGAGCAGAGGAGGACAGAGGCAGGGAGAGAATATAATGAAAATTAGGGAAATAGAGAAGGAAGATGAGTTGTAACAGACCATGTGGTGCTGTGCTGGCTGTGCTGGGGTGGGCAATAGGGATGGGGGAACCTGAGCCCTCAAAGCGTTAACGTGGCTTGACAGATGAGCCTGGGGACTTCAGCGACGTTGACTGGTCTTTGCTAAGGATGTTTTTTGTGGCTGGTTAGGGACTGTGTTTTTTTATCTAAATATTGTTCCTTAAACCTTGGTTTAGAAATATGACCCCTTGCTTACAAAACAGTGTTTCATGATTATACACCAGTTGCTTCTTTATGGCAATTGTATTATCTTTCTTTGCATCTCTTAAACTTTGTCTGAGCTGACAGAGCATGTGAATTTTGTCCCTGAAGGGCAAACGCTTTGGCTTTTTCTTTATATGCTATCAGGCAGGGAAATGAGATTTATATGTAGGTGTGGATTCAGAATGAACAGAACATGTTTGGTTCCTGATTCAGACACCACAAATTTCAGTGTTCTTTGGGAGCAAGACTCTGGATTAGCTCCCTGTGAAAGCTGGGGCTAGTAGGAAAGCTAAACCAGAGAGAAGTGCAAATGTGCTTGTACCCAGTTTGAGGGTCTTTAATAAAGTATGCAACTTAGCTTTCTTACACCCAGCTCAGTATTAAACAACAAGAAGGCAGAGGGTGTGAACCTGCTCATGAAAGCATTCCTGTAAAGGACAATAGGGATGAAGGGTGTGAACATACAAAATGTGGCTGCTGTCTTAACTCCTCTGGATTTGCAGCTGTTCCAGATATTATTGTCCAGCTGTTAATGCTGTGGTATGCCCTGCTCTGCAGAGCTCCATGCGGGGTCCCAGTGCCAGGGACCAGAGATGCCCCTCTCCCCACAGCTGTGGCTGTGTGTCATGGCACGGGGCTACTGCAGCTGACCTCTCCCTGAAGCGGGCACCACTCTCCTCTTTCCTTGCAGGTGATAAGCATCTTCACTCTCCCTTTTTATTCTGCAGGTATCCACCACCCTTCTCCCAGATGGTCTGACTGGTAAACAGATCCATTTCTCAATCATCATCAGTTTCTATTTGCTTTGATATTTACAGCTGTTCCAGCTTTGAGAAAGGGCATCTGTGCCTAAAAGCTTGCGTTCCTTCCAAGTGCTGTAGCTGGTCACTGCAAACTTTGCTATGGTTAGACTGTGCCATCATACCTGAAAAGGTAATGGCAGTATCTTCATGTGATACAAGGGTTTTATGGACTCAGCTTTGAATTTGTTCTCAGCAGGAGCAAGGTGAGGCTAATATCTCTAACAGACAGTGCAGGAGGGCAGAGCGAGACTATTCACTTGGTGGTTTCCTGCCTCATCTGCCATTGACAGAGGCTGACCTAAGGAACTTGCCTTCATGGCTGAACTGTAGAGGAAAAAAAACCCTGTTAAACACCAAGTTTAAAGAACACCCAAATCTTCAAAAGGAACAGAACATTTCCAGGGCATCCCTCATTTTTCTCAGCTCATACAGAGAAAAAGTAGAAATAACATGATATCATCAAATGTCTGCTCAGCCATTTAATATTGAAATGTTTGCTCTTTCTTGCAGTTACCTTCGACCATTTTGAGATTTTGCGAGCTATTGGGAAGGGCAGCTTTGGAAAAGTGAGTGTTTTGGGAACTAATCACCGTGTGGACAGCTGGAGATGTAACTGAGTGGAAATGGATGAGTTGAGGGCTCACATGAGAGTACAGAACCAAAGCCCATGCACTATCAGTGAGCCTTGACCTGAGCTTCAATTCCTGGTAACCAGGAGGAAATCCGAGCCCAATTCCTTATCCATTCTGTGGCCACAAATCATATTACGTGAGGTTAAAATGAGAAACTGGTCAGTCAAATGATCTGAATTTCATTAGGTTTCTGAATAAGCATTTTCTATTATTTCTCAGCAAATCAACACTGAACATCATGATGCATTTTTGATAAAGAACTACAATCAACAGAAATCCTGGCAGGTTTTTTTAACACATTATTTAATGTGTTAAATGTTTCTCTGTGAGGCACAGTGCTTGTTATTAAGCATCAGGTTCATCCCAAACTCCTGAACTATTGTGTAAACAAAGCCTGTTTTGTGCTGCGCTCTCACAGGTTCTGAGGCTTTCCTTGAAGTCATGTTTCTTTGTAGATTTGGTGACATATAAGAAAGGTTAAAATTCAAAGCCCAGTACCCCTTAAACAAAGCCCAAGATTAACTGCGAACTGAGTGACACTTCTCAGGAAAGTGAGGATCAGGTGCTGGTCCCAGTGTTTGACCTGTAGTTCTGTGGTGGAGGGGGCTCTTCCCGACTGTAACTAGTGTGGGAGGGATGGACATGATGGTTAGTGAGTGGCAGTAAATAAAATGTTGACTTCTCTGTGATTCCCTGTCTCCCATGTTGTGACGATAAATTCCTTCCTCTCATCTTCCCCCAAAAATTTCTCTTTGGGTGAAATTCCCAATAGATTCCCAGGCAGTGTCCAGTGTTGCAGCATCGGTGGGTGGAGTTGTGCCTTGGTAGTGTGGGCACTGCCAAAGCTGCTGGAAAACACTCGTGTCACTGGGTTTTACCTGCCCAAATATGCTGACAAATCATCTCTGATTTGTCCTGATTTGCTCTCTTAGGTCTGTGTGGTGCAAAAGACTGACACCAAGAAGATGTACGCCATGAAATATATGAACAAACAGAAGTGTGTGGAGCGTAATGAAGTGAGAAATGTTTTCAAGGAGCTGCAGATTATGCAGGGCCTGGAACACCCTTTCTTGGTTAACTTATGGTAAGAGGTGGCTCCTTGGCTCACTGGTTGAGTCAGTGCAGTCAATTACAGACGCCTTCGAGACCAGACCTTCTTCATCTGCTTCAAGCCTGTCTTGGAAGCAGCTGATGTGTTCCACTGACTGGGGCTCTTGTTTTGGGGGAATCCTGTTTAGTTAAAAAAAGATTAAAAGACATTGAAGATCGCAAATCTTTGAATAATTCTTCCTTTTTGAAATCTGTAACCTGAGTGCAGTTCAGTGAACTCTTGGTGTTTTGCTGCTGTTGTCATTTAGAGTTGTTCTTACTGGGGTATGAATGGTAAAGGTGCAGCTACACCTCCCATATCATATCTCCAAACTTGTCTTTCCTGCTTGAACACGCAGTTCCAGGCAAAGCTCACTCAGCAGCTGAGAGCTGACCAGGGTGTGTGTATGTAGAGCTCTGTACAGAGCAAACCATCCAAGTGTCCCTGCTTCTGTTCTTGCCATGCCATCCCTGGCCTCAGGATGCCTTTAGCGTTCCTGCGGCTTTCCTGCACTCTGAATGATACACAGACTACAAGCTTCATGTGGAGCAGTGGTCTGGCTTGTGGTGCTGCTCATCACATCAAGCAATCAGTATGTTGATAAAGAAAAGTCCATGAGGAAAGCTGGTTGTCAGGCCCTGTCATAGAGACACAGTCCATCAAATGAGGTCACGTGCAGAGGACCAGCAGAGACCAGCTGCACCCCTGTTGTATTGAGCACATGGGTTCACAGACAGACTGCTGCCATGCGAGCCAGAGCCTGACAGAGAGACCTCCAGTGCTGGGGGTCTGGGCAGGGCTGTGCTGGTCCTGGGCTCCTCTGCATTGCTCCTGTGGTCACTTCCCATTGGTGCTCGGAGAAGGCAGAATGCCCGTCTTGAGTTGTTCATACAATCTGCTCTGACTCTGTTATGGATTTGAGACTAAATTATTGTTATCATAAGTGTGACAATAGTGTGAAACAGAGCATGGAAAAGTCATGAAATTGTAATTTCCCAAGTGAATAATTCCAAGAAATTATCAATATTCCCAGAGGTACCACACATTCCTTTACTACCTGTCATTTTTCAGTGCTACTGTCCTTGAACCATGTGTGCGCTGTTTTAGGTACTCATTCCAGGATGAAGAGGATATGTTCATGGTGGTCGACCTGCTGCTTGGAGGGGACCTGCGCTACCATCTCCAACAAAATGTGCGGTTCCAAGAGGGAACTGTGAAGCTCTTCATCTGTGAGCTGGTGCTGGCCCTTGACTACCTGCAGAGCAGGCACATCATCCACAGGTCAGCCAGGCCACAGGCTGTACTGTGGGCAGGCTTGTTCTTCTTTGATGTGAAACAACAAATAGAAGCTTAAGTGATAAGCAACATACTCTCCCACGTATTTGCTTTTATGTGAAACATAAGGCTTCCCCAAGAAAAGTATTTCATATACAGCAGAGAGCATCTGATTTCTCCCTCTGGGGTAGCTGGGAAATAGGATATTTGATTGTCCGCTGATCCTGCAAAAAGTTGTCTCTGATAGGTTTTAATTAGCTGTAGCTCATTAATATCCATCCTGGTCCAGGGAGGATAGGTGTCAGCACTCAGAACTCCTGTGTTCATGCTTGAAGGTGTCTCCCTTTGCCCCCCTCTCTGTATTGCACCAAAATACAAGGACTGGTCCCAAACACAGCCTTTTTGTGTATGAGGTAGATCCTTTTCTGGAAGTGCTGAGAGTTTCTTTTTGGCTACCACAATTTCTCATGGCCAGTGAAAAAATGCATGAGCTCTTCCCATACCTTTGAAAACTTGCAGAATAGCAGAGGAGGCAGAGGTTTCCCCTGGCTAGGAAGCAGGGTTTGCCGATGGATGGATGGACACACGGCTCTTCTGCTGGTGTCGTGGACAGTACAAACCTCAGGGGCCCGAGAGTTTAGCCAAGTTAGCTGCTGTCAGGGAGGATGAACAGGGAGGGACTACAGGGTCATTAATTGCAGGGAGAAGGTCACTTCATTTAGAAATATCACTCCAGATGAGCATTCATGTGCAATATAAGAATTAAGCATGGAAAGTGTAAAATTGAAATGGTCCTGGTTGTTAGTGGGGAAGGCACACGCTGGTAAGGAGCTGGTGAGGATGAATGCCTCTTCCTGTCCACAGTGTCCAGCTGCCATGTCCAAGGTGTGAGGGCAGAACAACCCCTTGCCTGTCCCTGCAGCCACAAGAGCCTAGAGCCTGGAGCAGTTCTGCTCTGCTGTAGTCGGGGCCGGGTGCTGGGGACAGCTCCCACATTCTCAGGAATCTCCTCTTTCATGCTGCTCGTTTTGTGCTTTACATGCAGGGATCTTTGCCCCAGTGTGAATAGGAGTGGGAGAAACTGCAGGTGAGATTGCAGTATGCTTTTCACACAGCTGCATGTGTTTAAGGTAAATCAAGTATGACGAAACACGTATGGCAGGCTGTAAAAATTGCAAGTTATTTAATTAACACTGTAATGCAAGTTGTTTAATTAACAGTGTAACCCAGTGGGATAGTATTTGATTGATAAAGTGATTCAGCTGAGTCAATTACACTGCAACAGCTGTAATTGAGAACATCAGGAGACAGGGAAGCAATGGCTTTGTTTGTCTGAACAAAGCTGTTCAGAGACAGCAAACTCAGGCTGGCATTATTTCCCACCCAGATGTAAAAGAATGGGAAATATTAGTATCTTTTACGTTAGGAAATGATATAACCCGTTTATAAAAAAGAAATATACAAATGAACAATAACCAGAATTATCTCTGGTCATTGTTTGCATCCTGAGAATGATCTTACTGTGCTGGTGTAATTCCAGAGGCTGCATGCCAGACTGAGGGAGATCAGAAACAGCCACACTAGAAATTAAAAAATAATAATTAAAAAAAATGGAAACCATTTCGCTGTGCTTAGGGGGAAAATCAGCCACTTACCTGACACTGCCCTGTGCTCTGCTAGCAATGCCTGTCCCCATATTCACGTGTATGATGGGATGGCACCAGGAAGGTAACCAGTGTTTATAACCCACTGGAAGTAATTTGGGTGACAAGATGCCAGAGAACTGTAAGCTATTAGATGACAAGTAGATATATTGTAGGGTTTTGATTCCAGGTGGCTTGGAGAACTAAAAATGTATCTTAAGGATTGAATTTTTAAAGATAAAATCCTAAACGTGCTCATTTCTTCACTTGGAACTCCTGGGCCTGGTGGGGAGCACCAGCTGGCACAGGGTCACTGCACCTGTTGCCTGCCTCTTGGCTGGGACCTTCTCCCTGGGGCATCAGCTGGCCAGGTGCTCAGTGGGGACTGGTGTAATGAGCTCATTAAAGCCAGGTAATGGCTTGTAAAGTCACTCGGGTGGACATGGCTGTATCAGAGTATCAGGTGTACATTTTCTCCCTTCAGTGAAAGTGTTTCCCTACAGCACTGCTATAGGTAATATTTTGTGGGGTTCTTTTACTCAGGAATAAAACCTGTGAGTAACCCATTTGTATCTAGAACAAAGATGTTAAAATAATTTAATTTGTACCGAGTGAATGGAGACCCCTTCTCAATACAGTATCGAATCAGATTGAAAAGTAACAGGAGGAAAACAATAAAAAGAAGCTCTAATTTAACTGTGGGTGGACTTATCTGAGTGCTGCTCACCCAAGCCCCTGCAGCCTTCGCAGGGTACCCATTGCTGCTGATGCTATTAGTCATTCTCTTACACCTAAATCAAACAGGAACATCAGAGCTGAGGAGCCCTGAGGCTCTGAGGGCACAGTGTCTCTGCCAGGGTCCCAGAGCCTGGGCTTTCCTGAGGTGCCTGCAGCCGTGTTTCCTGTCACTTCTCTAGGCTAATGGCTGTCTTTCCTCTGCTTTTCTTCTCAGAGATATCAAGCCCGACAACATTTTACTGGATGAGCACGGTAAGTGCCAGGTGCTTTGTGGTCATGCGTAAGTATAAAAGCAGTCAGAGACAGGAGACCCAAGCTGCAGTCTCCGTGCTTGCTGGTGCCATCATTTGGTGTTGCTCTCTCCCTCAGCCTAACCGGGAGCAGGACCATCCCATCCTTTTGTGCTCCATTTGCTGTCTCTTGCCTTTTGAGCAGCAGTGTCTTGTACCTTCAGGGCACTGGGCACCCGCTGTTGCTTTGGGGTTGCCTTGGTGTTTTAACCAACACCTTCTTTGGCTGACTGACTTGATGATGTCCCTACAAGGCACTGGCAGGGACCATATGTTTGGCGCTGCTTGGGGTCTGTAGCCCAGCACACCCGATTTTAACATTTTCTTGGGTCTTGTTTAAAACTTACTCAAAATGCCTCATTTGATGGGCAATGCTTGTGTCACTGCAGGGTTTGTGCAATGTGTGCTCACAAACAGAATTAATTATGGTGCAATAGATAATCCTCATTCACATATTTTCTTTTTCCTTGAGCATTTGGCATGGGGAGGGAGCTCTGAAGAGGATTTTGGGGCTAGGTATGTTATAAATGTTGCTATCAGTATTTCTATAGTTCTTCTTAGGCAAAACTCTTGACTATATTTTTGCATGGCTCTTTAGTCACATTTTTTTCCTGGCAAAGATCTCGCAGTGAAGACTTGTCTGATATTTATTGGTTTGTAACTCATTAGAGAAACACTTTGTTAGCTCATAGTTTTTTAAAAATCCAAGTAACTGGCTTATTGTGAGAAATGTTCATTAGCAGTTGCAGCAAGGTGCTTGAAGAGAAAAAGTAGTGCAGGGAAGAGGCATACCTGAATGTGTTATCACTTCAGAGGCTGTAGCAGAGATGCTGCAGCTCCCAAGGGAGGCATTGCCTGGCTCTGTGACCAGGTGTGTGTGACCAAGGTTGCCTGGCAGCATCGAGCCCAGGCTTGATCCGTTTGCACATGACCTCTAATTTCAGAGCACTGGTTGATTATTTATTTAGGAGCTGGCAGCAAAGTGGCTTTGCCTCCCGGTGCTGGAGCCACTGTCCTGCCTCGCTCAGTCCTTCTCCGGCTGCTGCCCCATACACAGACTATGGAGAGTTCTGTCCTCCCTGATGTGTCGGGGACCTGCTCCTCCAGCAGGACTCCTGGCGCTGCCGGGGCTCCAGGCTGCCCCCCTTGTGTGGGACTGCCTTTGGTCAGTCCTTGCTGTTGGATGCTTTGGTGACCCATCACCATTCTCCCAGAACCTCTGTGCCCCTCAGACTGGGATGACGCGGCTTCCTGAGAGGAGCTGGGATCACCATGGCCATGGGAATGTAGGTCAGCATTCCCTGAAGAGGGAAAAAAAAGAGGAAAAGGCTCTGTACATGTCTGCAGCTGCATTCAGCCCAGAAAGACACAACTTGCTAACTTCTTTAATGACACTACACTTCAGGATGTGTTTTGAGTCTATTCTCTGCTCACCGTGATTTTTTAAGTCTCTCTTGCAGAGGTTTCAGAGTGTTTTTTCTGGGAACATACCCTTGACTCCAATGTCCTTTTGTCTGTGGCTTGTAGTATTCCTTTTCTTCATCCATGGCCACAAAGGTTTGTCTTCCGAGGCATATAGAAAGCTTTGGACACACACAGAGTTCGTTTTTTTTCTTGTCCCCAAGGCAGCTGTTATTGTAGCTGCGTGTTTGTCTATATTTAGCCTAATAGATCATGGTTGTTTTTCAGTATCTTTCCCTGTGGCACAGAGCTGCAGTTCCCCATTCTCTCTTCCATCACCAGGCTTTCACACCTGGGATCACAAAATTTGCTAACATTAATTTTTTTATAATGTTCTTCTTTGGGACCAGTCCCCTGAGACTATGAAGGACCTGAAGACCTTCAGCAGTCAGACTTCAGTCCTTAATTTTTTATACTCCTCTTGTCCCTTAACCCTGCCCTTTGGCCCATCTACTTTTCCAGCTGTGAAGCTCCTTTCCAGCTGTGATTCCTTCAGATTTAAGTTTGGAAAGGCCCCCAGCTTTTTTGCAGATGCCAGCACCCTTTTTGCGGGTGTTAATAGCCAAGGGAGCTACAGGAGCCCTTGTGTACATTGCTTAATCTTTGTGCAGGAGGCCGGTTCCAGGTTTTAATGCCTCTCATGATGCCACATATTGGTTGAAATGTGTTATCCTGACACTGGCTGTCATGGAGTTAACACACATCTCACACTTTTGCCTCCATCACCCTGGTTGGTGACGTTCTGTATTACCATATCAATTTCAGCCAAGGAATTAACATGAGCCATAAATAAAGCGGAATATCAGGCAAATACCTCTCTGTGCAGGGAAAGAGCCGTTGTTCAACATCACAGATTGTGATCAGGTCCCCCAATGAAAAAACCCTCAGCAGATGACATATCCAGCAGCCATTCCAAGCACAAAGTGATTTCCTCCTTTAAAGACATGTTTATCAATTTGATTCAGTGACAGCATAGCTCACCTGGCAATGAACAAATATAACAGATGGCAGTTTCCAGGAGTTATGACTAATTAATCAAGAGATTTTGGCCAGGTCATTTGTCTAATAAAATTGAAGAAAGGCTCAGTTTTATCTCTAGTGAAACGGAGATTTTTTGCAAGAGCCCTGTAATGGCTTTGCTCAGTATTCTTGCTTGTACTACTGCCAGAAGGTACTCAAAGGCAGTGTTGCAATGGGTGAGTTATGCCAATGCAGGTGTGGCACACATGGCCTGTTTGCTATCTCATCTCAGGTGAGAAAGGGCACAGCCCTTCCAGGAGCCTCCACGCTCCACAACTCTTGGGGTTTCTAGTTTCGTATTCTTTAAAATGTTTTCTTGGATGAATCTGCAGAAGCATTATAATTTTTTCACTAAAGATGTTCTAGAAAGGTGAAGGAATTATGAAGTAACAAAGGTGCCAAATACAATAAGAAAATTGTTTGCCTTAAGGCAAACCCAGTGATTGATCTTGCAGTGCCAGTTTCAGGCAGGCTGGGCTTGGGGAAGCCTCACGTGGTGCCTGAGTGCAGCTCTGGCCATGCTGGTTCAGAACTGGCTGCAATTAGTGATGCTGAGCAACCAGGAAGACACAAGCCTTAAGGTTTGACCCAGCAGCAACCCCCAGTACATCCATCGTGGGCGCCAGTAGCTCCCACCCTGTAGCTCCCTGTCACTGTTCAGCCTTGTTGTACTGCCCCAACGCCCTTCCTCAGCCTCACTGGCTTGATTTGGTCATTTCTCAAGTGGGCTAGTTTATAAAACTTGTCATTTATTTGAAGTGAATAATGTAAAAGATAAATCCAGAGAAAGTCACATTTGTGTTTGGAATATCAAATTCTTAAAAAGCCTTTATGATTCATATTTCCGAAAGCAGCTCCTCACAAAGTGGAATGAAAGCTAGCATTGAAAGGAAAACCAGTGCAAGGATGCAGAGGATGTATCCAGGTAGGGCAGTTGGATATCACTTTTCCTCCCAAGTGCTCCCCAGCAATGTGATGCCACTCTTTAGTGGGCAGGCTGGGGGAGTGAGTGCCCGGTGGATGGTGTAAGTAGTGGGGAGGGCTCCATAGGTCTGTCAGGGACTCTGTGCGAGGTGAGTGCCGATGCCTGGCTCACGCTCTCCCAGCAGTGCCATGGCTCAACAGAGGGAACATGGACATGATACAGAGGTTTTAGGTGAAATCACAAGTTCTACTTTTACTCCCCGAGTTTTCCCAGCTACATCAGGTATTTGCAGCAGACAACTTGTATTGCTGCTCTCACGGAATAGATCTATAGGCACAGTCATAAATACTTCCTGAAATGCTCATGGCATCCAGAGAAGACAACAGAAGTTTATTGCCAAAGCATCAACTTTTAGACCTGTGAAGGTGATCTTACTCTGCTTTGACTCATGAACTAGTGCAGCAGAATTTCTAGCTGTTGAAGCTAATGACTGAGGAAGGTGTTGTCACAGCCTCTGTGTCAGTAAAAGTCGCTTTGCTTCAACCTCTGTGGTTAGTGGAAACAGCAGCAATCCAGCTCCCTTCTGTTACTGCCAAGGGCATGATGCTGCAAAACACTACAAACAGAACAGCTGATGTGTTGACAATGAACCCACCTTTGTCAGGGGTAGGCAGGCTCAGTGCTTGAGGAGATGCAGGAGGTGGGGAAATGGAGCCTGCCTGCTTTTGATCAGGAAAATTCGGCTCAACCAAAGCACAAGTTTCAGAGGGACTTGCTTCTGTGCAGCCAGCCGTGTCTGATCACCTGCATCGCCTTGTGGAACTGCTCCATTCATTGACAGTGGTTCAGTTAATGGGGAATAATAAATTAAATGCCTTGGGAAAAAAGGCAAATAAAAGCACAGGCAGGAGCTAAGTGGGACCATTGTCTTTCTCATCATTGCAGATCACATCTACCTCTTTTATTTTCTTTTTGGTTCACAGGCAGCAGCTGTGCATATTATAGGCATGGCAGCAGAGCCTGTTCCTCCCCCAAGGGGTTTCATGATGTTTGAATTTCTGTGCAAGACTCTTTTGCGGGCTGCTACAGGTGTTTGGTTTCATTCTAGAGGCATCCTCTAAAGAGGAAAATGGAGGGAGTGCTTAGTACCTGGAACACCAGATGGCAAAAAACAAGGAAGCTGAACATCAAAATTTTGGGGTTTTTTTAAACATAGTGGAATTTTTTTCTGTGAGAAAAGTTCAGTTCTCCTAAAATATAGGAAGACTCACCACAATCATCACTAAATTACTTCTTGGAGAACTCTTACGTTTTCTGGTTCCCCAGAGGGAAAATAAGGGGATATTTGAAAAAACAAGAGACATCTGCAAGCAGCCTGCAAGCTGAAGTATTTTATATCAGCTCTCCCACCAGAATTTTTTTCCTGAAAACTCCTTTCCATGGAGTATTTTACTTTATGTTTCTGATTCAGAGCTATTTCTTGTGTGAAATTAAAACCAACCATCTTACATGTTAGCCTCTGTCTTTCAGGACACGTGCACATCACTGATTTCAATATCGCCACGACGCTGTCGAAGGAGAGCCATGTCACCACCATTGCTGGCACAAAGCCCTACATGGGTGAGAACCAATGGCAGTTACACGTTCTTGAATCACCATTTTATGGGCTTGGGTGGACTGCTGTGGTGGTACACAAGTGAAGACATTTTTGATTAGAGTTTGGACTCTTTTCTTCCTGATCCACCTCAAAACCTACACGGTTTGAAGTGAGGAGCACCGTGGAGAGGTGATGCAGGGTTTGATTATAAACTAAGATAGTTACACTCCTGAGATCCCCAAGCACTTCACAAGCAGCAGTCACATTGTGTAGCAATGATGAAATACTCCTGCTACCCTTGAGAAGGGAAATTATGCACATAGGTTTGTATTTGGTCCCTCAGTACATCAGCATGAAAGTCTTACACTGCTGTACCACTAATTAGCAGTAATTTGAATTTTTATATGAAATGGCTGCTTTAAAAATTAACATTACTCTGTGTTTAGGCCAAGTGAGTGGTTGTAAGAAAACACTGCTCCCTGTTTTGTTTGTTTTAGAGCAATTCTTGACTCCCAGTTTGCACAAAAACCCTGAAGTACTTTTTCCCTTTAATGAAAAATCTAATGGCTAAGGAAAACATTTCAGTTGGTCCCTCCCCCTGCTTACCATTAAAAGCTGTGGTTCTCAGGCTTCATTCAGTTAAAATTTGGTTTTCCATGCCAAGGATGCAGTTGGCACCATGTCTGCATTTATGCTGCATATTAATGTTCCCAAAGAGCTGCTTTCATTGATGGCTGAGACTGGATTTGGGCTCTGCCAGACTGAAGTGCTTGAACAAAGAGATGAGTGGGATGGGAGCAGCTTCCCAAGATGCAGATCTGCTGAGCTCTGGCAGGGGCAGAGACACAGGGGGAGATGAAGAGATACTCAGGCCACCTTATGCCTAGACTGAGTGAATGTGCTTATTCTGGAGGACGTTTACTATGAATGATAGGAACTCCTGTGTCAGTAAAAGGAATTTGTTCTTTTTGGGCTTTGGGGGCAGAGAAGCATGGAGAGTTTCATGTGGAGAGGACTCTGGGGCTACTGGGTGGCCGTGGTGCAGGAGCATGGCAGCACGGGAAGGGCATGGGTCAGGTGTTCTGTGTTGCTCGTTTCCACTTGGGATTGCAGCTAGGCGACTTTTTTCCCCTGTATTTCACAGCACCTGAAATGTTTAACTCCACAAAACCCACCGGCTACTCCTTCGCCGTGGACTGGTGGTCGCTGGGAGTCACTGCCTATGAGCTGCTCAGGACTCGGGTATGTGCCTGGCTCATGGCCTGGCCTGCGCTATCCTTGGACATGCTGTTGAGAAGGTCAATGCTTTATAACAGAGACAAGACAGCCAAGCTGAATTCAAGGCTTTAGGGATTATTACAGCAGAGGAAGCAGAGACCACATCTTCACTGGGGTTCTTGTGATCATGGCTAAGAGCTCAGAGAAGCTGCTGCAATACAGAACAGCATGTTGTGGCAGTTCCCCACTGCAGCTGAGGGCCTCTGGGTTGGTATAAGTGGGACAAGGCAAACAAGCAATAGCTCCTGAAGTTTGGGCTGCAATGTCCTTTACTTGGAGCTTCTATCCTGCAAGGAAAAAAGAAAACTTGAAAAAAATCTTGTTGCTGTTGTAACAAGACTGAGCAGTTGGAGTAAATGATGGGAAAAGCCCAATCCCTGCCTGTGCCATCAGGGCTCTGCTGCTGACTTGGGCAAGGTTGGGAGCCTAGCAGATAGACAAATACATCAGTGTTTTGGAAGTGTTGTGTAAAAAAGTGGGACAAAATTTAAAAAATTACATTCTTCTAAACAAAAGAATGTAATTTAAAGAAGAATGTTAAAAATCTTGTGAGGCTCGGAAGCTTCTTTTCAGTATGAGTATGCAAAACATGTTTTTTAAAAACTCTATCATCAGTCTTTGCAGAATGCCTGAAAAACATTTTGATGAACAGATTTTTTCAGTTGAATTTGTGTGTCTCACTTGTGAGAGATCAGTTTAGCAGACATTGAGGAGATGTGGCTGTCTGAACTGTTGGGTAACTGAAGCAATGCACCCTCTGTAAACCTCTTAATGTAATATTTGAGTTTTCCACCCATAATGCTAAATGAATGGCAGGACTGCATCACGTTGATTTTTGACTTGATGGCACTGCTTCTAAAGGCAGGAGCAGAAATGCTGTTTTGTGCTCATACTTGATGGCACAGCCATGTTGAGATGGTGGCACCTGGGTGGCTGCCACATGGGGGAAGTGAAGGGAGACCTTGAGGTCCATCTAGCGTTGGCACACGTCAAGCACACCGCACCTGATCTGATCTCATTATTTATAGCTACTATTCTTTAAATGTACTTTTAATACCCTCCTGCCTTCTTCCCCCCAAAATAAGGTAAAAATCTGTGATTCAAAACTTTCAAGATGGAAACACTCTGCCATTTTAAGTTCCCTCTCCAGGTAAGGCAGCAGAATTGTTGTAGATGGAAAATAAACAGGGAGGTGACTTTACCTGCACGGTGTCACTGGCTGCACACTGCATGTTGATGCAGGAGGAGTCCCTGGTGCTCCACTGCACCATGTGCTCCTCTGCAATGGCTCACCTATCCCAGTGGCATGACGCTGGCTGCGGGGCAGAAGGGACTGTCACCCTGCATCCTGACACCCACCTGAGGCTGGTGACCCTTCCTGGGACATCCTTTTCTGAGCTGATTTTATTGTTGGGAGACATTTGTCTCCTTTTCACGGGCGTTGTCCCCAGCACGAGTGAAGAACATTTTACAGGGAGTATCAGGAGTGCTCTAACCACAGCACTATGTGTCATAGCCTTGTAAGACAAAAACACTGAAAAGACCAAGCAAATTCCCACTGGCTGATAACTCTGACTTCCGGGGTTTGCTCCTGCCTGTCCTGCTGTTAAATGCCTAGTTATTAGCTTAGTTCTTCCTGACATTTTGTTTTTTTTGACTGAGCCATGGTCACACAAGGAGAGATGTCCCACAGGAGGCTGGGGACTGGACAGTGAGATTGTGGGAAACTTCTGGGCTCTAACCAGATTTCCCAAGGAGTCTGAAAAAGCAGATAAATTCAAGTGCTTTTCTTGTGGCGTTTCCCACAGAGGCCATATCACATTCGGTCCAACACTTCCACAAATGACATCGCTCATGTGTTCAGGACAGCTACAGTGATGTACCCTGCCGCGTGGTCCCCGGACATGGTGTCGCTGATCAAGAAGGTGAGGGCGGCTGCGGGGTGGGTGAGGGGCTGGGAAGTGTCCAGTGCTCCTGCCACTCACAGCCTCTGCACTACGCGGTGGGAAGCCCTTGCGAAAGGTGACATGGGCAACCTTGGCTTCCAGAGTTTCCTCTATAACTTTGCTCTCGGGAATTAACTGACTTAGAAGCAGATATTGATATACGTGTCAATAAATTTAGCCCAAAAATTACATTTTTTTAATTCTCAAAAAGAATTTTTTCCCAATAATGGAAATATTTGCAAGAAGTGCTGAGACTGTTGAAATCCTTTGATGCCATGCGGTTTATGCACCACTGCAATTTTTTTTCCAATAAAGCTGTTATCAAAATTGCTTCAAAATCATTACTGGAAGCATTTTGAAGCTGAAATCCCATTTGAAATGAAGCCATAGCTTCAATAAACAAGACTATGGCTTAACAGTGGCAGCAAAGCTGAGCACTTAACCCCTGCATACCAGCATGGGCAGCAAATTTTAGGGAAGTTTAAATAGTTTTTTAATTTCAAGTAAGTGTGGGCAATAAAGTAGTACTTAATGTAGCTTTCATCTATTTTTTGTTCCAAATAATATGTATATGTATTCTGTCATTTCTAATGAAATAGACGATCAAACATTTTAATGAAAAGAGGCTGTCAATTCTTTGCTGAGACAGAATCATGGCGTATTTTCCAGGAAGAAAATTGAAGAATATCTCCATTTGCTGAAAATTCAATGAAGCCAGTATTTCATTAAGCCTAACAGTAATACAGGGGTATTTACTGCAGATGTCCTATGTGTTGCTATGCTGGAAGTTTTTCCCTGGACCACGGCAGGCCGCAAGCCATGGAGGCTCCCTTGTGAATAAATAATACAATGTCACAATTATTTACATTTCCCAGTGCTCCTTTGCATCTGGTTTAACAGCCATATGTGTTATATATGAAGCCAACTGTGGCTCCTTCCTGGCTCAACCATCCCCTGTGGATTTTTGTATTTAATAACGTCCCGGGCAGATGCTTGTCATCGCAGAGCTGCAGCGCTGGTGTTAGGCTGGAGTCCAGAGCTCTGCAGAGGGATCTGGGCGGTGGGGACATTGCTGTGTAACTGGCTGCACGCCAGCATGAGGAGGGCTGTGCGAGTCACCTTGCCTATACCCTCCCCAAAGGGTTTGGATCATCTGGTTTTCCTGCTCTGTTTTAGGAGTGCATGGTGTCAGGAGTTTATGCAATGTATAATCCTTGAACAGAGACAACCTTAACTCTTCCCTTCCACACAAGTAATCCCTACTGCAATGTTAAAAAATTATGAAAATAAGCAGTGTGAAGGCATGCTTTCACAGTGGAATATTACTTTGGTAGAGTGAGAAAAGAGGATGTTTTACTGATCCAATATTAAAAGCAGAACACAAAGGCCTGAGTGGAACTCTCCATTCCAAACAAATGCTTATTTTTAACATTGGACAAATTTTTTAATGCCTCATTGCCTGCTCCTACAATGGGGATAAAAGTAATTCATAAAAATGGGAATAAACAGAGTTAGAGGTTGTGAGCCTGTCACATACCCTGGTGAAGGGACTCTGAGCCAGAGCAGGAGAGGCACTGGTCCAAGTACCAGCACTGATGCGGTGTCTCTGGTGCCATGCATCCTCAGCCCTGCTCCACAGAATGTGTGCCCTGTGGGGATGGTCTCATCTCTTCCCTTTAACTCTTGCTGCAGTTGCTCGAGCTGAACCCCGAGAAACGTTTTTCTCAGCTGAAGGACATCCAGTCCTTCCCGTATCTGTCTGATGTGAACTGGGATGCTGTTCTCCAGAAAAGAATAATGCCAGGATTCATTCCCATGGTAAGGCCATTTGAGTGTAAAGGTTCCTCACACCCAGCACTGGGGCATGGGACCTTCTGACAAATTTCCACTGAAGCATTAGGTGTCACAAGGGGAAAAGAGAGACCGGGGCAGAGCTGTCTCTTCCCTGAGTGTGTAGCAAAGAGTAATGGAGGGAGATTGTAGCATGGGTGCCCCAAAACTGATATGCCTTGTTTGTAATGTTCCCAGAATTTCTGGGTGCAGAACCCACCGGGCTGTGCATCTGTGTGGGATGGACAATGCCTGTGAGCCCTCTCATGCTGAGCCCTGCTCTGAGCAGTACTGCTCCCCACATCCAAAAACCCAGTGCACCAGGATGGGCTCAGCAGCAGCCTGGGGATCACCCACCATCTTATGGGAATTGTTTTCTCCTGTAATGCCTCCCTTAACAAGCTCATTGTTAACAGTAAATAGCACATAAACTAGATTAGTGTTTCTGGGCCCTTTTTAAATTGAATTAAAACAGCACACAAGTAACAGAACCCTTATGGAGAATAGTCCAACTGCTCCAACTGGTTTTCAGCAGAAGTTGGGCTAAAGTATGAATATCTGTTAATTGTATATCCACTCTTTTTGCTGGGTTTCTCTGTGGTGGGTACAATGCTGTATTGCTTGAAGACCAGTTCCGCTGGCTGTTGTGCTACTCTCGAAGAGGCACAACCCAGCCAGGACACTGTCCTCCTCCTCATTGCCACTCCATAGCATCCAAAGGCCAGAGTCGAAGCAGGAGCACAAAAGGAGCCACTGTCACACCTTGAATATGGCCCCTAGCTGAAGGGACTGATAAAGTATATCAGGAATATGGCCAGCGCTCTTGGCTGCATGTGCAATTATAATTAGTGCATCTTTTTTACAAAATTCAGCTCCCAGATGCAATCCAGTTTATAAGAGACTCCTTAAGACAGGCTCCGATCATTTAAGGCCACCTCTCTCTCTGCTCCAGAAAGGCAGACTGAACTGTGACCCAACCTTTGAACTGGAAGAAATGATCCTGGAATCCAAACCTCTTCACAAAAAAAAAAAGCGCTTGGCTAAGAAGGAGAAAGATACAAGCAAAAGCAATTCATCCCAGGTGAGAGCAAGCAGGTACAAGCATGTGGTCAAGGAGGTCTTTCATTTTTCAATGATTGCCATCTAGCAAGACCACAGCAAACTGAACAGAATATTTTTTTCCCTTGTGACCAACTTTGTTCCTAAAACTCTCCATCTCCCCTGTGGCAAAAGGCAGTTCTGCACTGGTTTACTGCAAGAGGGGAGTCTTAATGCCATTGTCCCCACTGCAGGGCTAAAGATGCTCTGTGCCTAAACATATTGCCATGTCTCATGGAAACTGTCCTTGCAATGTTTTTCTGTGTCAACTGTGAATTTATTCCTGATCTATTTTATTTTTCCATACTGATGTGAAAGGCCAGCCACCTCCAGAAGCACCTGGAAATGCTCCAGAGGGACTTCATTGTTTTCAACAGAGAAAAGTAAGTTTTGATTCAGAGGCAGCAGAAGAGGCACTGGCCCTTGCCAAAGCCTTTGACAGTTTTGGGGGGGCCCAGGGCTGAGGGAGCTTGGAGGGGTGGGCTGTGGGGGCCCTGTGTTGAAGGAGCTTGGAGGGCTCAGGGCTGGAGGAACTGTGGAGTGAGTGGCACCTCATGCCAGGGAGTGGGGTGCTCCAAGGTGGCTGTGCTGCTGTGGGGTCTTGGCACTGCCTGGGCTTTCCCTCACAACTCAATCATCCTTTTCTATCCCCAAGGGCAAGACCTCACCATGACAGCATCCAAGAGACCATGACAAAAAGTGGAGGCACACACAGGGAGGACAACCAGAACAACAACCTCTGAGAACAGCACTGCCCCTGCAGGGGACCTCCTTGTGGGGCTGGGGCTCACCAACCCATGCACCTTCACAGTGTCAGGCCATGGACTTGTCCTCTGCTGCTGGGACCCTGCCAATAGCCCAGGGCACAGAGGAGAGCTGGGCCTCCCACTCCCTCAGCTTTCCACCCCACAGCGAGGGTCCTGAGCGTGGGGGACGAGGCTGTGGGGGCTGCCTTGCAATTGGCCACAGTTGATTAGACTCAGATCCTATTATGTTGCCTTTCCTGGTGGCAGGAATGGGACCACAAGACAATGGATAAGACAGTATCCACTATTTTGGCTTGGCTGGCAGGTGCCACAGCCTTTGGTGTCACCATGCAGGCAACTGCCACAGTGTGACTGAGAGGCTGAGCTGCGTTGTGCTTAGAGGTGCCCGCCACCACGTCAGTCGCGGTACTGGGGCCACAGCTGTGCCGTGCCTGAGGGCTCTGCAGAGGTCGGGATTTCTGCATGGATGGGCTCATGGCTGGCTGCCCGAGGTGGAAAAGGTGGCTCCCAGATGCATGGTCTTCACCAATGCATTGTGACAAAAGTGGCCTTTGCTTACAGACAGCTCCTGCAAACATCTGTGAGGGTGGGCACAGAAGGCTGAAGATGAGCTCCTTCCTTAGTTGGGAGGAGGCAGCAAAGGTTTCCTGCCCATTTAGCCCTCTCTCCGTGTACCCAGCAGGCCTGGCATGGTGGGTGGTCAGTGTGCAGACAGAGGTGGACACCAAGAAGTAACAACCAGGCACTGGTGAATCCCGATGCTTTACCAGTCTAGCCTGAAAAATCCATTCACCATCATGTTAAACTGCTGCAGCTCACTGAATCTGATGGGATTTGGCTTCCAAAACCAGAGGGAAATTTGAATGTGTATTTTGAATCTCTACACCACTGAAATAACACTGGATTTAAGCAGGGACTGCTTTCAGGAACAACTGCAGTGCTGGTGTGGTCTTGCCAAGACTGAGATTGCCCAAAGCATTGCTACTGCGGTAAAGCTGGGAATGATGCTATTATTTAAATGCTTTGACAGGCCTGAGGTTTCACCTCCTTATTTGACATTTTTCCCATTTTCAGCAATATAGTGAATGCGTGATGAACTCTTTGCCTCCCATTAACCCAAAGGTCAATGTCCTGTCTGCCCCATCTGTCCCTGCAGTGGCATGCAGCAGGTGTCCCAGCATCGAGCAGTGCAGTTTGTGCCTAAAAACAAGCTTTAGTTTGGTGTCTTCCATGTTCTTGCCCCTCCTGCAGGGTTGGGGGGCGGGTGTCCCACGGCCGCTGCTCCCCAGCTGGCTGCCATCACCTCAGGGTGCCCGGGTGAGGAGAAGACTGTTCCGGGCGAAGGCTGCTGGGACCGCGGCCGCAGTGCTCGCCGTGCTGGTGCCCCGCGTTCCTCCGCTCGATGTGCTGCAGCCTCACCACCTCCCTCCACACGCTGCGCCTGGGTGCCAGCATCGCCGTGCCTGTGGAAATAACCACCGGGAAAGGCCACCCTGTTCTGCCCAGGGAGCCGAAAAGCTGAAGCGGAGTTAGTTCATCAGTAAGTGGGTATCGGAGTCCTCGATGAGTGTCACTGTCATGGGAAAGTCACCTTTTCCTGCTTAGTCACAACACACCTTTCCCTGCTCCGTCAGAAGACACCCCAATTAATGTTGCAGTGTGCTTGTTCTCCCCTTCCCCAGCCATGCTGGCTTTCAAGCAGTAGGACTTCGGAGGGAGGTGGGGACTCCATGTCTCTCGGCCTTTGACTCATTCCCAGGAAGGCTTTCCAAAGCACCTCCAGCGTTTCCCCTTGATCCTCTGCTCTCCACCCAGTCCTGCACTGGGTCTGGTGCCAGGCACCAGGTCTGGCACCAGGCACTGTCAGGCAGGACTGTGCTGTCCCTGTCTCCTGCACAGCACATCGCTATCGTTGCCCTGCTCTGGTGCAGGTAGAGGTTCATATACCGTAAGAGTATTTATCTGGAATCCTAGCTCTGCTCCTCACTAGGGAAAAACCTACTGCTGCAGAAATACCTCTCTACTGGCTGGCCAGAGAAGCCCCAAAACAACTGAAGTACTTAAATGGTAAAAACATTGCGTATTTAAAAATTCCCCAAGGATTTCTACAACCATCTCTCTATTCCCCTCTTCCTCTGTACACAGAGGCACAGTCTCAGTTTAATCTCTACCAGGCAACAGGAAAAAGCCTTAATTATTTGATGGAAGAACTTCACAAAGCTTGTAAGCACAGCCTTCCCCACCCTGGCACAACTGTTCTGGCCTGGCCCCTTAAGGACTGCTGCAGGGACAGCTTGTCCTGCCCAAGTTGCAGACATGTAAAAATAAGTATTTCAAGGTCAAGTACTAAAGAAGAGGAAAAAAAGTGTATTTGTTTAGCACAGCTGAAACTGACCCTTAATTTTTGTAATCTTTAAAAAATACTTCTTTTTGGCATGCTTCGCAAGCTTTGGAGGACAGTGCCTCTTGGTCTAACAGACAATGCCTGATGGAAGGGGGGCATTTCACTGACAGGAGTCCACAGAAAACAGCCTCCAAGGCTGTCCAGACAGGATGACTCCAAAGCCATGCCCAGGCAGTGCCATGTGGAGCTGGTCCCTGTCAACACGCAGAAGACAGGCACAGCTCTTGCCAGGCAGTCACAGCCCATGGTGGCCAGGCCAGACTCAGCCAGAGACTGCATGAAACTGAACAGGCTTTTACAAATACTTGCAATGTGCTGTTTTGCCAGTACCTTTACCTTTGCCTGAGAAGCTACACCAACGCCCTGACACCTGTAGTAGTGAGCACTGTATGGTGTTGCCCCGATGGCGTGTTGCTGCAGCCCCCTCCAGCCCAAACACCACCCAAACCCCTCGGCCGCCCCAGCCCAGTTCCCTGCAGGTGCAGCTGTGCACTGCCCCTGCAAAGCAGCAGCAGTCTGAGGAAGAGAAGAGCCAGCCAACAACATGAGTTTTTTGAACGAACAACTTTTTTTTTTAATAAAGTGTACAAAGTAGTAAAACTCCTTACACAAGGTGCTGTGACAGCCGTTACAGAGATGATTCGAGCTCCCCCATAGGCCTCATGATGAAACGCCAGAGCATTCAGTGGAGATGAAGGAGATGAACCCACCTGTCCCTATGAGCTCAGTGCACCTGCCCTCCCCATCCAACATCCTGCCTCCGGCCAGACCCTGCCCCCTCATCTGCCTGGCCGGGTCGCCCTGCGGGCTATTCCCACTGTCCCACACCACGGCATCCCGCACACGTTCAACACCAATAACACTGAACCGAGCAACCTGTCCGAGCGGCATGCATACAGAGAGGAAGAGCAAAACACAACCCAACCAAACCCACAACAGTAACAACAACAGAACTTTAAGGCTATGCAAAAACAAAATGAAGCAACATCTTTAAAGCTAGGTAGCAAGTAGCATTTGTGAAACATAAGGCTTGAGGCTTATTGATTCTTCAGAACAGGTTTATTTCTTTTCATTCTTAAACACCAATGTACCATTTTCTTCCTTTGCTTGAACAGGGATTTTGTTTCCTCCTCAGCTGGGACATTTAGCTCAGGGAGGTGATGTTGGAGCGACCTCCCGGGGGTGCGACGATGCGCTTGCTTGCTGAGCGCATGCCTTCATCAACCTGGGTACCTGGGATAGGACAAGAAAGTACGAAGGGAATGGAGAAAGCCAAGTTAAGAGCATCTTCTTCACAGGACTGAGCAGTCAGGCAGCCTGGAGTCTTGCCAAGGCCCTCCAGAAACTATCTACTGCAACCTGCTCCCTCTCCAACTCCAGTAGCAACCCCAAGAGCAGCAGTGGCTTGAACATCTCTGCAGATGCATCGTGAACAGACCCACGCAGCAAGAACAGCATCGGATGCTGTGCTGGCCTCCACAGTCTGCCTTGCTTTTACTGCAAGGTGCAGTTCGAGCCATGTCCTTTAAGGGACACACAGGATCTTGCCCTGCCATGATCCACTCTTGTGCTTACCTTGCCCCAGGCCACCTCCAACTGCCCCCTGCCCCAGACCAGGGACAGGGACACACAGCCAGTGGCTCTGTCCCCTCCCAGCCCAGCCACGTGTGTTCACCTGACAGGCTGAATCCAGACTGATGGAGATTCCTGACAGGCGGTGTCTGACGCGTGGGGGACCCCCTGGTTGACCCCGCAGGGGTGCCCCCCTTGGGGGTGGTGGTCAGGTCAAACACGGGTCCGTCGTACAAGCCCCGGGGCACAGCATGCATCTCTGCCATCTGTCACCAGAGAGAAGAGGACAGTGACACTTCTCTGAGCCCAGGGAGCATCATGCTCCAGCCATCCCCCAGCTCCTCAGTCCCCCTGCAGAAGGAACTCACACTGCCACGCACCCTAAGTCCTGCAGCACTGAGGCCTGGCACAGCCCCACTGCCCACCCTTCACCCCTGCCCTGTAAGGGGTGCAGAGCCAGTGCAACAGCCTATCACCCAGATGGGTTTTATGCTGCACAAATGGGGGAGGAGAAGGCAATTTTAGCCAACCTCTTAATTTTTAACTCAGCATTTCCCTTCAGACTCCTGCTGCAGCAGGACAGGATGAGGAGAGACATTACCACTGCTAACCTTGAGGAGCATCTGCCTCCAACATGGCCCACCACTAACACAAAGGGCTCCCTATCCAAGCCTCAGCTATTTTGTACATTCAAAATACACCATCAGTTTGCAGCAGTGCTTACAGGGTCCAGCAAGAACAGCAAAGGAAAACCAACCACTTATTAAAGGCAATTTGGGCTAACAGTATCCCAACTCTGTCTCCTGGCATCCCCGTCTCCTCACCTTCCTCCTGGCTTTGATGCGCTTGTAGACATAGTCAGGGAAAGGGCTGCTGGGCAGGAATCGTCCAGTCCCCTGGGTCACATGCAGATTGCCATCCTCCAGCATGATCTTCCCCTGGCATATGACGACCAGCGGGGCCCCACGGAGCTCCATCCCCTCAAAGATGTTGTATTCAGCCACCTGCAGCAACCCCAGGACGACGGTCAGGAGGGACAGGAGCACTGCCTGCCCACTCAGGGTGGGTCAGTCCCCACACCTCACTGCTGGAGTCACCAGTGCAGGCAGAAGACACCTCTAACAGCCTTGCCTGTTCAGAGGCCTCCTGTAGCTCACTAGCCCATCATAGTAAAAACCCACCAGAGCTCCCAACATGAACCAGGACCTGCTAGTTTGAAACTCAGTGTGAGGAAGTACTCCAAGAACAGACGAAGGCAGGACCTAGGCTTGAGGTAAGGCATGAACAAAGCACTGTGGCAAGGCCAGGAAAAATATTTGTGCCTGGAAGAGGAACCAAGGTAAGGAGAAACATGTGTCTTTACACCTGCATGGGACAGGGTCAGGAGAAGAACACCCAAGCAGGGTGAAAAAAGCCCCATGGCCTGAGCCTAGGGCTCACGGACATTCTACCCACAGTCACAACTGGCACCACCTGGAGCCTGGGCTCAGTCAATCCTCCTCAGAGTCAAGGAGGACAGTACCAAGCTCCCAGCAGCCAGGCAACCTTTCTACAAAGCTACTTGCACGCCACCCTCCAGCGTTCACACAGATGAGCAGAGGACTTACAGATTGATGGGTTTTTGCTGTGATGATCTTTACTGCATCAGGATCCCATATAACCAGATCGCTGTCCGAGCCCACCGCTATTCTCCCTTTTCGTGGATACAGGTTGAAGATTTTGGCAGCATTAGTGCTCGTCACAGCCACAAACTGGTTTTCATCCATCTTTCCTGTGGCCTGCTCACACACAAAGAGAACTAAGTCCTTCTATGGGGAAAGGGTGAGTAAGAGCTCTGGGAAGCACCATGCTCACTCCCACACAAGGTGCTGGCTGGCTGGGCCCAAGCTTCTGAGGCTGATCTTACTAACTGGTGCTAGACAGACCAAGAACTGGGGGCACAGTTACAGCTTCTGAATGTTCACCCCAAGCCTGCATCAGCCACCTCTCCTGCTCCAGCTTGATTTGACTGTCAAAGCTAGAGAGGGAACAAGCTGGGTGCCCAGCTCTGTGGGGCAGTAGCATGGGTGTGTGAGATGGCAACCACCCTGCCCCTTCCCTGGTGGGGCTCTCACCACTGCCTTGTCCCAGATGACAGACATTCGTTCCTCTATGCCGTTGGTTCCCTCTGGGATCGCTGTGAAGTTGTCTTTTCCAATGGCTTTCTGCGCGGTGCTGAAGGTACAGTGAGCACTTCCCGACACCTGCAGATCACCACTGAAGAGTGGTGGAACAAACCCATTGTCAGTCGTTTTGCAGTCAGACAGCAACAGAGACACGAGGGATATGGATTTCCTCTGACTACAGGCAGCCCCTGGCTCAGTTTTTTTCACTCTGCACCCTCATTTCCACAGCCCCTCAGCCCGAAGACTTCCACCCGACCCAGCCCCTGGGGCAGCTGTATCACATGGGGGCAAGAGACTTCTGCTACACTGTGCTACCTGCCTGAGCACGGACAGCATCCTGTACCACAGAGAAGTCAACAGCTCAGCTCCTAGGGAACAGGGTGGTCTTTGTGTCAATCCAGATGTCCTTTCATACCAAACTCCATCATTTGCACAAGTATGAAGAAAAAAACATGCCAGTGCAAGTCACAAAACCCATTTCTGGAAGTTTGTCAGGTCTGCTTGAGAGACCCCTTCTGCCACACACGGAGGAAGAGGGATCTCCGCTACAGGACTGTTCCCCAGTCCCACAGGCCAGCCCTTGTGTTGTGCGCTGCCAGCTCCTGCATGCTGAGGGCTAGCACAGTCCTCCCCCGCCCCATGAAAGCCTGCTGCAGTGGGATGGAGGGAGTTGAGACTGCCCAGAAGCAGCTCTCTGCAGGAAGCCCAGAAATGCTTCACTGAGGCCTCTTCACCCTCTGCCCGAAGGGGTACCTGGATGGATGAGATGCCCTGACCCATCCTGCTCCTAGGAAAGAGGAAGAGCCAGCGAGCTGCTCACAGACAAGGCAAGGAGAGGAGCTGTCCATGGCTCCCTGGAAGCCACCCAGCTGCTGCTGGGTCCTCAGGGAACACTGGACAGGCAGCAGCTGGAAAGTCATTGCTGCCAGGCAAAAGGAAGCAGACCAAAGCAAGCCAGCTCCCAGCACTGCCTGCATGAGGCAAGGGGCCTCAAGCCCCTGGACAGTGCAGACACAGTGACTCTCCTCAAGGCTGCAAATCTGCCCTAATCCAATGGTAATCTCCACCTTCCTCTGATAATTTCTGGCATATGTCTGATGGACTGTACAGACAGAGGTCCAGAATGATGACACAACATGCTTTCTGCTGGAGAAAAGCCATCCAGCCCAGCTGGAACCTCACAGTCTCTCCTCCCGCTGCAGCCTCACAGAAAACGGTATGGCAAAGGTGTCAAGACAGACACCTATGAGCTGCAGGGACCAAGAATTGCTTGTGTCTGCTTTGAGGTCTGACGTAAATTGGAAGGTAAGGATTAGAAAACCAGTTCAGGAGCTGGGCTCAGTTTTCCTTGGCAGTTGTTAAGACCTGCACCTCTATCATACATCCAGTATGAGCTGAGGTATCTCTTGTTCATTGACCACAGCAAAATGCAGGGTGAGCTGCACATTCGGACCCCCAAATGCACTGGCACCTCTCTTACACTCAGACACAGCATCTCCACTCTGGCACAACCCAGGTTTATCCTAAGGTGCCCTGCTGAAGAGACACCTCTTAGTGACTACTCATCCCTTGCTCATCTTGGCAGAGATGTTTCCAGCATTACCTCAAAGGACATTTCCATTTACAACCCCCTCAGTGTCAGCCATCCCCTGGCTAACAGACCAGGCAGCGTGCGCACAATCGGATGTACAAACACAGGCTGAGTGGCGTGCGATGGACGCATGGCACGTAGACAGGGCCAGGAATGCGCAGTATCCTCAGCTGCTGTGCTGGCCTTGCCAGTGAGAGGATGGAGTGCAACTCTGAAAGGTCATAGCAAACTGCTGAAGTGCTTTTCTTGTTTGTCTTTGTTTTCAACAAATCCCTTCTCTACCCCCTTGCCTTCAGGATGAAAAACCAACCTGCCATCGCAGCCAGATGTGCAGGAGCTGCTCCTAAAGGTCTCCTGCACTCTGCAGGCTCTGCTATTGCTCACCTGTATAGGCGTGTGAATATATCTGCTTTGTATTTGACTGGGGTCCCCACCAGTCTGTGAAACATGTAATGCCCTCCACATTGGTGCAGCATCCTGCAGCATCCCAACCCAGGCAGCCATTCCCCATTTCTCCAGCTCAGTGAATGGTTCCGTTGACAAGTCTGTTTTAGCTTGTCCTCATTTCTTTGCCTTCTTCAGGGCATTTAAAATGGTTCATGACTACTGGTATTTTTCTCATTAGTGATGTTAAGCTTACGGTGTCCTCCCTCAACTCTTGAGGATAAACCAACACGGCTTGGAGTCAGAGCAATTTCACTGGTCAGTTCATTACAACCCTACAGTGAAGTGATTCAGGTTGGACTAACCTCTTTCTTCCCTATCCAGAGTCCACCTTCCCCTAGCAGTATCTCCAGCAGAGCTGTCACTCACCTGGCCAGGAGGGAGTTGATGTAGTCAGGAGTGGTTGGGTCTGGGCTCAGTGGCGGAGAGACCACAAATGCTGCAGCCTTGGCCCAGTTCTTGCTCCAGTAGTGTGTTCCATCAGTCCCCAGACTAGCTGTGATGGGCTCACCAAACACCACAATGCCTGGAGAAGGGCACAGAAAGAACAGTGTTTCGGTGGAGCCCAGTGGCATTCTCTGCTCCACAGCACTACCAACAGCCTGCCATGTCCTGAGAATACCCAGACCCATGTCATCACCATAGGGTCCTCCTGCTCAAGGGCACAGATCCTAGTGCACCAGAATCCCCCTTCACACCTCCTGGGGCAGGGGCACAGAGCCCACTGAACAGAGCTGTGGACATGCCCACACTTGTGGGGCATCCCTGTGCTCCACCACCACTGACAAATGGAGCTCCCAGCCACCTGAAAAGGCACCCAGGCACCTCTAAGGGGCCAGCACTTCAAAGGGAGGCCAGAGCTATATGCAGCAGCTCAACCCATTAGCACGTGCATTGAACAAAGCATCCTCATGGAGCCCTTCACAGCTGCAGACAAACTGTGGTGTTTAAAGCATTGCTCCTACCAGTGCCCCACATATTGATGTTACCTGACTGACAACAGGAGGTAGCTCCATGTGGCCTGCTCCAGTGTCACCCTGCCCTTCACAAGTCAGGCAAACTCATAAGCTAACTGCTCCCTAGCAGAAGGAGAAGCACTGCACAGCACTCGAAGCACAGTGCTGATCTTGGCAAAACAACCACGAGGACGTGGGGACCACATAATCCAGGATCCTGGTGGCAGCAGCAGGGCTGAGTGCAGCACCAGCTGCCACTCACCTTTTTTTCTGGCTTGTGAGATGAGGTCAGCAGCACTTTTGCTCATCACTTTTGTCACGTAGAGAGGACAGTTGGTCTGGCTGGCAATAGTGATGGCCCGGAAGACAGCTTCTGCTTCCAGCTGGAAGAGAGGATGGCACACAGCTGCAGAAGAGCACTGGCTGGGCAGGGAGGAGCCCCTGTTACTCTCAGCACACCACTGATTGCTGCGGACACCCTATGCCCTCACTTTTACCCTTGACTCCCCCAGGGCAGTTTAATCAGGGAGACCTGAGGGAGGGAGCTTCCGTAGCCCCAGGGCCTGGCCGAAATGGCAGGCTACAGTAACACAACACCTGGCACAGGAGCACTGCCTGGACCCTGCTCCATGCCCAGCACAGGAGCATTGCCTGAACTCTGCTCAGGGGCCAGCAGATCTGCATCTGCTGTTTTTTCCACTGCCTGGTTCCAGCTCTCCCGACAGCCCAAGGAGCCCAGGGACTGCTGCCCAGCCTGCCGGCACAGCTTGCAGGCTGATGCCAGGCAGCAGGAGGGGTCCACCCTTTCGTAGCACTCCCTGCTCCGGGCTGTCCCACGGCTGCAGCAGGGTTAACCAGATGCTCCCTGCCACCCCCATGGCAGGGTGCAGAGGGCTGCACACAGGCAGGCTGCTTGTCATTGAGGCCTGGCCGTCCTGCAGTACAGCTGCTGCTTGCCCCAGCCTGCCCCATCTCACTGTCCTGCTGTTAGTGGAGGGTAGATTTCCACCAGGAGGGATATCTTTGGACTATTACATCAGCCTGTGCTCTGCCCGAGCTCAACCCCAGAGATCTCCAAGTGTTTGCTCTACAATTTGGCTTCAAGTGTTGGCTTGAGAAAGTTCAAAACAGAAGCCTTAAAAAGACACAATGATCCAGCCCCCAGGGCAACGCCTGGGACCATGCCAGTCGAAATGTCCCAGGGCAGAGAAGCAGAGCACTGCATCCAGACACACATGCACTCCTACGCCTCTCATACTTCTGCAGATCTACTTGCTGTACAGTGAAAAGAGGTTTTTCTCTTCTTAGAGACTCTTTAAATAGAAATTTAAGTGAGAAGCCATTTTTTATCACCATACTTATGGGCTGTAGTAGTTGATGGGGTTTAACATGTGGACAGGAGCAAACAGCCATCACTGAATACCCCTCACAGCAGGTTACAATCTGGAGCAGCATCATCCTGCCTTACCAAGTCACCACCATCACCTGAGAGAAGAACATGTCTTTAACCCCCACTGAGGTCCCTCCAGGACAGAGAAGACCCACGGAGCCACAGACCACTCTCCTAATGCTTTGCCATCTGCCTGCAGGCTTTATGGGGTAGCTGGGTCATTTGTGGTAGAGTATGTTCTGGAAGAAGGACACTGTTTATTTTCAAAGGCAATGAGATCTGGATTTGGCTGAACAGATAATATCTAGAGCCTTGCACTGTTCTCAGTTGCCTTATACTTCAATGGCATTTCAAGATCAAACACTGAACAATGTTTTATTGGCTCTGGATGAGATCTGCACTGCTTATGGTAATAGGACAGTTCTCAAATCTGGGCACAACCACAGCATCCTGTAGTTGCACCTTAGCTTGCCAACTAGTGGCAACAGGTTAGAGTCATAAAAATAAATGGCAGCTTACACAAAGAGGGACTCTGAGCCACTGTATTTGACACTGAGACTCTTCCCTGTATAGGAAAATGCTTTACACTCTTGTATTTCAAAGAGAGTAAGTAGTTATTACACTAGGCCATATATGTTGTTACTAGCCCTAATACGGCCAACTTCTTACACTTTTAATTTAAGCCAACTGATTTTATTTCAGCTGGCCCTGAAGTATAAATCTGTCCCTGTGCTTCCCTGCTCAGCTTTGCTATTGTATCAAATTCCTATTGTTTTCTTCTTTCACGTGCTGTGGGAAGTCAAAGCACCTCTCAGCAGGGAGTTATGTGAAGGAAACCTATCTAAAATTAGATTCTGCTCATATTAATAGACCAAACAGAAAAATCCTTGCAAGCTAAAATTAGAAGTAATCTCATTCGTGTTCTGACAATGATTTGTAACCAGGGAATTCCCCCTCTCTCTCCCTCCCACTCCTTCTACCAATGGCTTTGTCCATCTGACTCTGAAACACACTTTAGAGACTAAGCAGATATAAAGCAGGAAGAGGCTGGAATCTGTTAGCACTTAAATGTGAACAGTGAATTCTCAGAGAAAACTAAAACTCGTCATTAGATTCTTCTTAGGCTTCTCACACATGGGGAGTCACCTATACAAGACAAATGCCCCCAATCCAGCCTCAAAGGCTGCTAGAGCCATTTAGACACTTTGGTTGATTGTTTCCTCTCTGTGAGACCAAGAACATGGGCTTCTATCTGTGCTGGGCAACTCAAGCAAGACTGAGAAATGTTTGTCACAAACATGCACCTCGCTCTTTCCTGGGCTGACGATGAAAAAGACAGCAGTGCCTGTATAAATGGATACCCCTGGATGTACACACATTCTCCCCTGCCCTGATGTTTGCCTGGCCCCACTAAAACACTGAGCCCTACTGTGACTGGAAAACTTTTCAGTGAAGCAAGGCTGAACTGTCCTCTGCATCTTACCTCCTCAGGTCTGCTCAGCACATGGCCTTCAGGGCCTGTTATTCCCATCTCCAACATCCTGGCTTGTTCCTAGGACATCAAAAGAACAGAGGGATATTACAGGACTGAAACTATCAACCAAAAAAGCAGATCTCTTCTGTTTCAAGCCCTTCTCCTCAGGACCATCACCACCCTGTGTCCTGTGGGACCATCAGGCATGGTGAGAGGCTGCTGTATGCTCAAGGAGTTTGAAAGAGGGAACATGGGGAAATGGAAGGGCAGGCACTGACTTAAACCTCTTCAATGAAACAAGCACAATGTGGAGACAAAAAAGGGCTACAAAACTCCTCATCCTCTCCAATTCCCAGGTCTGTGAAGTGTTACCAAATAGTAATTTTGGGGCGTTTTATGATTAGACAGGTACTAAAATACGTAAGCTCTGGCCAATACAATTCCTCTGACCACTCTCAGTTTTCATGTGAAGGAGCCATCCAACTGGGCACTGCAGCTCTAAAAAGTCCAAACAAAACTGATTCTTGTAGTCTGAAAAGACGCTCAAAGAATGACCTCTTGGTTCATGCTCCTTCAACTCCCAAGAACAAGAGAAATAGTTGCAGAGCTTAACGGAGCAATGTCTTCTGTGCCTTAAAGAAAATCAAAACATTTGGACCTTCTGTCATCCAGCACCAATTACAACACAGCGGGCCAATACACACTACTCACTTGATCACTAAACCACATCCCCCAGAACACCTTCCTTGCAAATTCAGCTTCATTAGCCACCTGTTTGCTTACAGGGAGAAAATCTCTCTTGTTAAGGCAGTTCTCAGTGAACTTTACCTCTCCTGGCTTGTTATGTGCAAGGCAAAGGTCTCTGCCTCTCCACACCGAAGACAGCTGCAGCTGGAGCGAACATACCATACTTGATGGATACTCACTTCCATTTAGGTAATTGCTAATTCACTATTGCAGATTCGCTTATGCACAACATATTCACAACAAAAAATCTTGCTAAATTAGATATTGCTGCTGAACAGCAAAGGTATCACCTTGCACAAGATGTCCAGCTTTAGAGACATTTTGCTAATGCCCCACACCAAATCTGCCTGGGACAGATTTTCAGTTCTTGCCTTCCAGAAGTAGTTAGTTACCTGTGCAATTATATCCCCATTTTCTGCATGAACTTGAGCTATGGCACCCAGCTCTGCCAGGCAGCTGAATATCTCGTACAGCTAAAAGAGAGACAAGAAGAAATGATTACTGAGCAGGCTGCCCATGGCCCTGACACCGCTCATGGCCCTTCCACCCATGCCTCTGGCAGCAGCAGGACCCAGCGTAGCCATGCCAGGCAGAGCTCTGGCTGTGCTGGGACCAGCTCTCTGAAGGATGCAGTCACCAGCACATGCTCTTGGTGATCTCCGCACCAGACCTGTGCCTCTGCCTGCAGTGCAGGAGCCCAGCCAGCCCACAGCACAGCCTGGGGCAGCCCTGCACAGGCAGCCAGGGTGGAGGAGAGGAGCAGCAAGGCCTGGCCAGGCGCAGCAGCCACCAGCCTTATGAGCTGCCCCATGCCCACCATGGCTGTCACCCCCCACTGCTCCTTGAATCAATACAACCATGGCGGTGCAGGGGGTCTCACCTCGGTGTTGGACATCTGGTACAAATCCTTGTAGGCCATGTACACCATGAAGGAGTTAACACCTGGGGCAGGGCAGAGAGGAGAGAGAGGTGAGCTTTGTAGGTTAGGCTGCCTGCTGTGGCCACCCTCCCCACCAGATGCCCTGCAGGGCACAGCTCCTGCTGACAGCTGTGCAAGATCCCATGGGCGCCCAACAGCGCAGCCACCCCATGCCCTCCCTGGCCAGGGGACAGGGCTGGCCAAGGCCAGGCAGGGAGCAGCAGGCAACGAACCTTTCTCCTGGACCATGGTGTGCAGCTCCTGCCTGACGTGGTCACTCCAGCGTGGGATGTCCACATGCAATGCATAGTCGCAGCAGGCCTTGCCATCAGCCCACTCCCGCCACCGCTCCAGCGCCTCGGCCAGGCTGGACTCCGGCTCTGGCACCACGTGATCCACTGCAGGGGCACAGCAGAGGAAGGGCTGGGCAAGGGCTCCCCAGCTGGGCCATTCCACTGTGGCCTGGCAGCTCCACCACCCCAGGCTGGTCTCCTCAACAGCTTCAGGGCAGCTCCCAAGAGGATCCTGTCTCCTTCACAACATGCCTTGGCTCCTCAAGTGCATTTATTGGCAGGGAAGTGCACAGAGCCTTTGCTTAACGGCCTCTGGCACAGGACCAGAGGTTTTTACACGCTTCTGCTGAGAAACTGGCTGGAAGCTGAAGAGCCTTGTCTTTCCCCATCCCCACTCCCACCCCATTAGCACACAGCCTCCTCCTACACTGCAACACTAATGCACCTTTTATTGCCCACCATGGAATCTCCATACCTTACCACAGACTGCTTCACAAAACATATTTTTTTGGCACAGAGGAAGGAAAAACAGTGGGGGGAGGACAAGGAACCCAGCCCTTTACTGGAAGGATCAACACGTGCTCCTGCATCCCAAGAAACCCTGCAGTGCACCCAGCTGTAACCACTGCACAGGACAACACCTGGACCTCAAACCAGTGCACAGCCATAGCATTCTCCAGGGAAGGACCTCAGAATTCCCTTTCCTTTTTCATCAGCACTGTTTATTTTCAAGCAGTGTGGGATGCCAGCACACTGCTCTGTTCCTCTGCTCAGAGCCATCTGAGCAACATGCTGCCCTACTTTTATTTAAAAGAGAAGTTATGCGATTGTTCCTTTTGAGGGTCCCAGAGGCAACAGTGCAGACAAGCACTGCAGAACACAGGATCTGCAAGGGCAAAGGGTCCTACACACATATCCTGTCCTATCACTTCATCATTACTAAGGATACAAAGATTCATCCCAATCCTTACTCCCTAGACTGCATTGACAGAGAACACAGAAAATACGAACACACTGTCATGGACTTTGAAGACAAAGAGGATTGAGAAAAGCACAGAAAAAAGAAAGAACTGGGTGATCTTGCAGGAGTGCTGGGTGGTGTCATGCACAGGCCATGCCTGCTGCACTTACTGATCATGGTGGTTCCACCAGCCAGAGCCGCTTTTGTCCCTTGGAAGAAATCATCCACAGCAGTCATTCCCTTGTATGGCATCTGCAGGCGAGTGTGGACATCAATTCCTCCAGGGATCACCATCTTCCCATTGGCTTCTATGGTTTTGACCCCACCAGGAACAATCAGGTTGTCTCCGATCTGCCTGATGAGACCACACCAAGATACTCACACAAATGAAAACCAGCCACAACATAACCTCTGAACAGCTCAGCCAGGGACTGCCAGGGCAGCTCCCTGCCAGCAGGAAGACCCCACTCTGTCCTGCTCCCAGACCCAGGCTTGCCGGAGCCAGCAGAGGAAAATCACTCCACTCTGCAGCAATGTGCAGGATTGGCTGGCTTGCTTACACCTATGCTGTGCTTAGTCCAGGGGTGGCTGCCATCTGTCCAGTTGTCTCTGCAGTGCGTGGTGAGAACCTGCCTAGGACACCTCATACCCTACAGGCTCACAAAACAGGCTCCAGCATGCATTTCCAGCGTAGCAGTCCTAACTACTCACCCAGGGTGCATGCTCACAAAACCCACCACCAGCCCTGCTTCCAAGTGAGCCCTAATCTCTCCTATCTCCTGTCCTTCTGCCCACCTTAAGGCTCAAGTTTGAGCTTGCTTACAGAAAAAGATGATTTCCACTGTAACGCCACAGCTGCTAGGCCAGCTCGGGGCTCATCAGGGACTTGCAATGCTGCTCACAGCACAAAGTCCCAAGAGTGAAGGGACTCCTGGGAGCCAGGAAATAGCTCAGCAAGTGCCCAGCCTGACTGGCTGCAGCCTGCTGGGCTCATGGCACAGCCTGCAAGCTCTGGGCTCACTGTCTTCCCAAGAAGTGCACAGTTCTTCCCTCTCACCTTGTCTCTTCTGTGGCCCTGAAGGACAGCTTTGCTATCAGCAGGGCCACACTGTTGTGAAGGCAGCTAAAATCACAAATACCTAAAAATGTCCTCTGAAAACAGGAAACCTAGAGAGTTCTAGTATAAACCCACCAGTAACCTAATATACAACTATAGTGCTCTGGAGCCTGTCCTGTTCGAGCACAACTCGACGTACCCAGCCCTCCTGCAGGCCAAGTCACCTGAACCTCAGCATTCCCTTTCTCAGCCCCTGTCCCCTCAACCCCTTTATGTGTCCATATGTACGACTCAGCCTTCAAGTATCTTCTTTCAGAAATCCTACTTTCATCAAGCCTTTCTCAGTCTTCCTTGATAAATCAGTATTAAAGATAAGTTGGTTTTAGTGGAAAACTTCTGATTTCCTTGTCACACTGGGGAGGTAAAAATGAGAAGCAAATTCAACTTTTGCATTTCATTCAAGCTGAGTCACTTTGCAGGTTTTTTTTCCCCCTAGTGTAACAAAAATTCTGTGGACAGAACTGCTCACTTTACTGTCCTCACAGCAATAAACCAGCAGTTCTTCCCACTGCTTTTATGGAGATGAATCCATCACTAAAGGTTTTTAATTGCTCATTGTATTCTTACCAGAATTCACTTGTAAGAGCATTTAGCTCCCAAAGCAGTGAAATTCTGTGGCCTCCAGGCTGTAGATGAGGCTCAGTCATTTGCCCAAGCATACTCACAAAGCCTGTGCTATAGCAACACCTGAAGCTGGCTCTGATCCCTGCCTGTGTACAAGTCCTTGTCAATCACAAATGGTCTTGTCCACCAGATAAAAATACAGTCACACTTCTTGAAGTATTTATCTGTGACTGGATTTTTAACATATACCACCCTGGGAAGGCTGGATATTGAACTCTTACCATAGAACAAGCAATGCCTTTTCAAGTCTCTCTGCTATGAACTATCATGGTTCTTTCACTTCACCCAGTGTGGTGCTGGCCCCAACACAATACCTTTGCCAAATTTGAATGGCAGCCCTTAAACAATGGAGCTATTCCTGCAGCTCTGAGACATACACGAAGAAGCTGGGGGAACCCAGAGGTTTCCCTGCAATTCCTGGAAATCTCAAGGATGCAGATGACTTGCAGCACAGCACTGTCCTTGTTAGCGCTCACAAACAGCATCTTGTCTGGGGTCATTCATGCTAATACGGTTAACACAGGGAAAAACAGAAGTCAAAGATAAACCTTGTTCCTGGTGCAATTAGACACAACTTTGCTGTACAATGGACACAGTACCACAATCCCAGAAGCCTGACGGCAATTCAGTCACTGGAGTTCCTCTGAAAACACATCAGCCAATCACGTCTGTGCTCACACACACTGCAGAAAGCTGAGCCTCTGAATAGAGAGGGTTATCAAGTTTTACTGCCTGGCAAGTTGGGTACAGACCACATCCACAAAAAGCCAATAACCACCTAACCTGAAGCTGGTTTAAGGGGAGATGGAGATAATAGAAATTCCATACTTACTTTATGAGGCCATCCTCCATGTAAATGTCAGCATAGAATGACTGGTCATCATTGACTATTCGCCCTCCTTTAATAAGGAGACGATCACTCTGAAAAGGGAAGAGCACAGCAGTTGTCAGTAGCAGGTAACACACGTGCTTCATTCACTTCTGACTGTGAGGGTGGTTAGACACTGGAACAGGTTGCCCAGGGAGGTAATGGATGCCCCAACCCTGGCAGTATTCAAAGCCAGGTTGGTTAAGTCCTTGAGCAACCTGGTCTAGTGGGAGGTGTCCCACTAGAGGGGGTTGGGACTACATGATCTTTAACGTCCATTCCAACCCCTTAACATATTACGATTTTATGATTCTCAGCACTCTGTACAGGCGCTCTCCCACTGCTCACCTCAACCACCAATGCTGCAGAAAGGTCACTGGACCTGTGCTAACACTCCAAACAACAGTACAAGAGCAAGGATTGAAAATGTCATACTCCTAAAACTGTTTCTAAATGGGAGAGGGGGCTGCCAGAAACACCACCGAGGCAGACGGAGCACAAGGAAGATTCACTGGGAACACAGCAAATATGCTTCCATAAAATATAGACAGAAGTCAAAAGCTTCCTATGCCAGGACATTATGCACAAAACTCTGCAGGCAGCATGAGCCACACATCAGTATTTAGAGCAAGTTTGTACTAAGGGCATGTCCTTAAACCTTATCCAGATACCATGTAAATAAGTTGCATTAAAGAAGACAAGTTACTCTCTCCTCTGTTACCACCTTGCAAAGACCACCAACAGGACAGACAACTGGCTGGTAATCTGTCCCTCTCCTGCTGTGCTTGGGGTAATGCTTCTGAAGCATTTCACAAGTCTATACAAAACCCTGGAGGCACTGGACTGCACTCCAGTCTCATGATTTACCACCACCTCTGTTCTCCTTCCTATTGACCGAAGTGGCCAGCAACCCTCTCTGAAGGAGCACAGCCAGACAGCAGAGGAACACCCCAACCACGACTGTGCTTATGCTCTTCCTTCATTCACACTTTTGGACCATACAACTCAGCATACACTGACGGGAGAGGATGGACATTGTCTTGTGGGGAACAGACCCTGTCCAGAGGAACTGGGATGGCTCAGGTCCTGCTCTTCAACTTATCTCCACCTGCACAAGTCTGCACAAGCAGCTGCAGGCAATACGGGGGAAAACCACCTGATCTCACATATGCCTGCCACGGATTCAGGTGACATAGGCTGACTGCTGTGCCAGAGAACGTTGTCTACCTGACTGCTTACAACACATCCAATAACTCTTCAGCTCTTGATCACACCTTACATTCCTCTCTTTTACCCCTGATGCCCACAGCCCAAGTTCTGGCATGCAAATACACTCCCCTTCCACAGCCTGAGCCTGGACAAGGGCCGACCAGAGCCTTCAGCAGGGCTCACACGCCAGCCTCACCCTGTGACGCTCTTGCATGGTTAATTGCTCTGCAGGGAAACGGGTTTGCTCTCCGTCCGCCGCCCTTGGGGCAATTTCTGAAGTATTGCCACCGTGGTGGGAACTTGTAGCTTCATTTCTGTCAACAGAAGGATGCAAAGAATACTCCTGCGTCCCGGCAGCAGCCAAAGCCCAGAGCCCCGCGTGCATTTTTACAGCAATCTCATCCACACGCAGCCGAGACAAAGGAACTGGGTGGGGAAAGGAGGGGAATGCCGGCGCGCTCAGCCCTGCTGCAGCTCAGCGCGGCGCGGGGGCAGCGCCGCCGGCTCCCGGCACTGCCCAGGCGAGGGCCGCCCCACGGCTCTACAGATGGCCGGCAACCCCAGCCCTGGCAAGGGGGATTTACCTTCCCCGCCCAGCACAGCCCATAAGGAGCCTCGCCTTCCACCAGGAAAAGAGCTCAGCTGAGTTGCTCCCGGTTCTCCTGCCGCTCACCATCCTCTCCAACAGGCAGACCCGAGGTCAGCCCCCCTTCTTCCTTGACCCAAGCTAACACATCGGGCAGAAGTCTGCCCAAACTGTGCTAAGGGGGCTCTGGAAGCAAGGGCACGTTGCTGGTCACAGCCCCCCATGCACAGCTCCTTCGAACATCCTGCACTGACGCACCTCCATGAGCACACAGAGATACTGGTCTTAACCAGCGACCTGGGGGACCACAGCCACCTCTCATGAGCAGCCGAGGCACAAGGACAGCTGGTGTGTGCTGGCCTGGCAGTCCCAGGTGACTGGGCCAGAGCACGGCAGTGCTACACCTCTCCCCATGGGGCACGTGCTGGGCAATGCTCAGCTTTGGGGCTGAGGACCCTGAGCACAAACACGATAAGAAAAAAAGTCTCCCTGACCAGATCCACTAACAGCCCTCCATTTTTTTTTGTCTTGCCCTCCCGAATTCCTGGAGCTGGTTCTCACTAGAGTGTGGGAGCACCAGCAAATACTGATGCTGGCCTGCCCTTCCCTGTGCATCAGACAAGAGGAAGCCAAGGGAGTCAGTCACAGGCAGCATAGGGGCAGGAGACGGTCGCATTGACAATTACTGAATAAACTGTTGATATGAGTTCAGGAAATATGCCTGCTCCACACTCACAAGTGGTCATTCTGTGGCAGATGTGAAGGACTGCTCAGTGCTAACTCTCTTAGTACACAAAATTGAGAGCTCCACAGTGGCTGAAGCACAAACATCCATTCAGGAGATCAGGCACTGCTAGAACCCATCGTGCCCACCCCACAGTGAAGGGACTGCACCGGCACCCACCCACTGACTGCAAGGAAAAAATGCAACAAAGTTGAATAAGGAAAATCCAAGTGACACGCCTACAGGCTCTGGCATCCTTCCGGAGTGCGCCCAGGTGTCAAGAGGCAGGGGAAGAAGAAAGGAAGAGAATGAAACAGTTATGAGGAAACGAGTCTGATTTAATAGCCAGGCTTCTGCAATTCATGCTACCAGAGCAGCCCCAGACCACAATAAACGCACTGTTCCCCTATCAGGGCTCACTGTGCCTCTGCACGCCCACCATGGCTCCTGCCAGACAGTGTCAGGCTGTGTCACCAGCCACTGTCAGCAGAGGGAAAAGCCCTCCTGCACCAGGAGCCACGGGGGCATGGCCAGGGAGGGAGCAGCCAGTGCCCGAGCCCCAGCCACTGCCCAGCACAGCCTCTGGGCAAACGGCACCGGAGCAGCAGTGAGTGTGAGATGCTGTGCAGACCGTGCCTGCACGTGGCTCTGCCTGACCGCTGGCACTGACCTGTCAGGCTCATTGGCCGGACCTCCACTGCTGACAGTGCCTCTAAAGCACTCAGGCAGCCAGTGACAGGTCATCTGTCACCGGTGTGGTGCTTTCTGTGAAGATCCATTTCTGCAGGTACAAGGGATGCCTATGAGGACAAGCCTGGAGCTTCCCTCCAGCTCAGCTCTGCCAACACCTGCTGGATTCACCACCAGCCTTCAACACCTCTCCATGCTGGTAAGCCTTCATGCAGAACTCTCCCTGTCCCTCTGCCTGTTTGCATTTGGGATCAAGCCTTCAAACCCATTCCCCATTCCCTCATGCCCACACTCTGCTTCTGATGCCCTTAAGGATTATCTGGTCATTTTGAGATCCCAAAGTATCAGGTGGTCTCTTAACAGTTTTCAGAATGATGCTGCAGAAAGAAAGGCAGGTAGCACTTCCAGAAGGCTGCTGAACCCAGCCAAGAACAGTGCTCACCTCGATAACAAAGCACAAGGGCATAATTAGGGGAGCACAGAAGCAGGTGTATGGTTTTACTGCTTTTTCCCTTGTAAAAGAAGAGACACTAATTGCAGTGGTGTTTCATCAGAAGCTCATGTTTCCTCCTTACTAATGTACCACACAACAGCATGGAAGAACCCCTGGCTAGAGTCACAGGGAGAGATAGCTGCCAGCTACACCGTGATTCCCTGCATTCTGTGGCTAAGAACTGACATACCGATAGCTACCAGTTTACCAAAATCTGTCTAGTCAGCAACTGAGGCTTTCCTTCCCACTTGTACCTGATACAACATACTGGCCATCCCCATACAGACCTCCTTGCTTTTAGAGGTGGCAGAGACACCACAGAGATGGTGTATGTGGGCTCCTGCACGGGGATTGGGGTGGGCATGGCTCACACCAAGAAAAAAATATGGGATCTCCGGTCTACCTGGCCTAGGAAAGGATTTTATGACAAAAGCACAAAGACTGAGTAATTTTGACTCAACCAACAGTTCTGTTAACAGGTATTTTGTGAAATCAGGACAAGATTTTAGTCTTCCACCTCTCTTTCTGCAGAAAAACATACTGTGGACAGCAAGAGGGGAAATACTTTGATTACTTTTCCAAACAGCCACAGAAAAGGAACCAATAAAAAGTCTCTCAATAGACACACAAGATCTGAAATTACTATTCTCCTGAGCTGGGCACCCCAGCATCAGCACACATGTGGAAAGTAATACCACGTTTAGTGGTCTCTGATGCATGGTGCACAACACGAGACAGTGAAGAGCAACACATCCATACCAAGCTGATGGAGCCATCACTGAGAAAGCCAAAGCCTCGGCTAACCTCCCCTCCCCATGTTTTCTCCACTGCGCAACTGACAGACACGCCTGTACTTCCCAGTCTTCCATCAATGACTACAATCTTGCCTATCATGCTGTCACACACAGCTTTTGACCAGGCTTTTTACAACTCATGTTGGGAATAATTTGCACAGAAATTTATCTCACACTAACACATGCACCAGTCACTCATGATGCTGGCCTCTCCACTAAAATGGCTGTCCTAGAAAAGATAAGAAACTGCTGCAAACAGACACAATAGGCAAACTGTGGTTTTTCAGATGTTACTGGCAGAAACCAACTACAAATACTGACTGCAGCACTGTTGAGCACAAGAGGAACCAGGAGGAAGTGTTTCCGCATCTCCAGAAACACACTAGACAGTTGAAACAATAGCTGTTGGAAGTACAAATACCCAGTTTTCCAATACATCCTTCATGAAAGCCCAACCTGCCCATTGCTTGGGTGACAGAAGTGAGGAAGGCACTGCTCCTCCTGTTTGTGAGCTCTGTCCCTGCTTCAGTGCTATCAGCTCTGAGATCTAAAGGTGAGTTACCTGCCAGGGAAAGTGGCATCTGTTATTCTCTGTATACTCTAATGCTCCAGACCTCCCCCACTTCGAATACAATGCTTTAGACGCTTTAGATGCTTTAAAGGTAATGGGACAACACACTCTCAGACCTCTCTCTACTAACAAACATAGCTTAGGTGACAATCTGCCATCCCCATCAGCTGCCACCTGTACTGACACGCAAGAAGATTCTGGGGCAGAAATGTAGAAACGAGGAATAAACAAGGCCAACAGTGTCCGGGGAGGGGGGCACAATAGGTGAAAAAGAAGACACTGGAGCTGAGCTTTTATTTCTGCCACTCCATATTAAAACACAGGATGCCACCCACCACCTGACTTCATTGCCTCCCCTGAGTCCCCTGGTCATTTGACCAGAATTCCACGGCCACGTCTTCCAGTCCAGCCAGAATATGATAATGCTGCAGAACAGGGCCAGTGAGTCATGGAGGGTCATCCTCAAGCTATAGAAGTCAGAGGAGAGAGCTACCTGTAACAACAGTGACACAGACACCATATGCCTGCAGCATTTTCAGCTTCAGCAGAAAAGGAAAGGATTTAACAGGGATAGATCAAGCAGCTTGGGAGATTTTGTTACCACTGAGGTGAGAGAGCTCCCATTGGATACCAGAGAAGCAGACACAAGCCCTGCATACTGATAAAGCATATCATAAAGAAAAAGCCCCAGAGAATGGGAGAAATCCCACCTGCAGCAGCAGTTGGGGTGTCTCCATGGCAGTCTAAGGATACAGAAAAGGCAAGATGTGTAAAGCCATAATATCGCTTGTGAAAGCAACTGAATCTAGGCTGACAAAGGAATTTCTCTTTACAGTGGTCGAGATCTTAGTGCTTCTTTGGGAGCATTTTGTTCACATTTGTACATGCAAAAGAATAATGGAAGTCAAGTGCTTTGCTTTTCCTTTTTCTTCAGAGGACCAGAGCTGTCCTCAATAGAAAAATCAGGAGTTACGTGAAGCCAGCGGTAAACCAACAAGATGAAAGATCAGATTGCCTTCCCAGGAGCAAGCCTTCTGCGGCCTCCGCAGGGCGAGCCCCGGAGCAGAGCTGCCACGGCAGAGATCAGAGCAGGAAAGCCTCAGAGGGAGCGGCACGGCAGAGTACCGGTGGGACCTGGGCTCCCGCAGCTTCAGGGCAAACCCACCAGCCGCCCCCTCTCCCGGGCGGGCCGGGGCAGGCGGGTCCCTGAGCGCTGCAGCGGCACCGCCGCACCTGATACGGCGAGACCGAGGAGCTGCTCGGCGGGGACACCGAACGTGGGGAGCGCCCTGCGGGAGGCCGGGGCAGCCGCCCGCCCCCTCCGGCCCCGCCCGGGGGGAACCCCCCACCGGTATCGGGCACCGCCGGGCACCGGCCACCGCTGACGTTCCAGCCCGGGCTACGCCCGCGGGGGCACGGGCTCTGCCCAGCTCAGTTCACCGGCGGGGCCGGGGCACCTGCGCAGGCGGCGGCTCTTTGTCTGCGCGCCGCCGCCGCCCCGCTCCGACCCGCAACGCCGGACGCCGGCACCGAGCTTCCCCCCGCCCCACGGGGCGCCCTGCCCCGCCCGCTCGCCGCACCCACCGTGATGCGCGGGATGTTTTTCTTGCCCTGGTACGACATGACGCCGCCCGGTTCGGCCCGACCCGCCGCCGCCCGTTCTGCCTCCGCGCCGCTCCTCACAAAGGCGAGACCGAGCCCGCGCCCGCCGCACCGGGACGGCCGCCTGCCCGCCCCGCCCACCGCGCCGCCCGCCGCCGCCAGGGGGCGCCCGGGCCCGGGCCCCGAGCAGGGCGCGCCCCGCCCCGCCCCGCCCCGCCCGGCAGGTGCCGGCACCGACCCCGGGCACCGACCCCGTGCACCGGCATCGAGCACCGACCCCGGGCACCGACCCCGGCCTCGGGCACCGAGCACCGACCCCGTGCAGCGGCATCGAGCACCGATACCGGCCCCAGGCACCGACGCTGTCCAGTCTGCGTCTGCATCCAGCCTGCAGGGACGGCCCACGGGAGCAGCCACAACCAGGGCTCTGTGCTGGCCAAGACTTTCCATGTAACACTGGCAAGTGCAGTGAACGAGGTCTGTAACAGAACAGGCTGTCTCGGGCTGCTGGCACGCACCTGCCTCACCTCAAACTTCCTTTCACATGCACAAGAATTGGAAACATTAAAAAATAATAAAATACACCACACATCTGGCTTCGGGAATCCTACATGCCATGCAAACACTACAAGTGCTGGCAAGGACTCTTCCAAGGACTTCTTCCCTTTTCTCTCCTGTGACTTTGGTAGGAAGGTTTAAATGGTGGAATTGTTTACAAGTACTCAGTGTGTGCTGAAACAGACGATGCTGAGCCTGGCCCACAGCTGGCCAGGACCACGCCAGCAAGAGCTGTACCACAATGGGATGAACTCGTCTAGCCATTCCTGCTTGCCACAATCCACTGTGCTTCCAGCAGGTCCTAAGAACCATGGCCAGCCTGAACCTTGCTTTCTCTTCCAGGCCAGCTGTGACCCCACTCATGTGCAGAGCTTTGAACACCATCAGCAAGATGTTCCTACAGATCCTGCTGCCAGGCAGCTCCACTAGGAAAATCTTCCAGCCACATTTGGCACAGACATTGCTGTAAATCCAATTTCTACTTCTTGGCAGAAAAACAAGACATCTGACCTGGGTGACCAACACCCAAACCCTCTCTCCAGTTTGCTTTCTGAACTAGAACCTAACAATAGCATCAGGGGCCTGATAAGCACCCTGCTCACCAATGCATGCACAGGCAGAGCCATCTCACAGCACAACCCCTGACACTGCAGCCAACTGTGACTGCCACAAAGCCCTGGGAGAAGTGGGTGACAGCAGTGTGGACTGTCAGTACCACGTGCTCTGCAGTAACCCAACCTAAAGCTTTTATTACCCACTGAGTCTCTTACTCTGTGTGCTTCTGCTGAAGTTCTTGGATAGTTTTACTGGATATGTATTGATTCTAAACCCAAAAACCTTTTACCAGTTTGAAGTCAAAGTCAGCAAATGCTCAACGACTAACTTACTACTACCAGGACTGTGAGAATATTGACTGATTTCAAGGGCTGCTTGGCCCTTCTGTTTCCCTGTCCCAGCTCCTATGCCACTGCTGGTGAGCTGTTGCACCCCTGCAGCCAGCAAGAGAAGGCTGGAAACCTTCCCCTCCATGGCAGATCCATGGGCAGGGGATGTCTGCAAGCACCAGGCAGGGAATGGGGGAGCAGTGCTGTGCCAGAGCCTCTGCAACTAAGAAGCCTGTGGGGAGAAGATCAGGTACCATATCACACTGTTCTTGTCACACAACTGCAATGCTTCAAGAACAGGTCCTGGTCTCTACGGAAATTACACTGGCAAGGGCTGGGAGGTGAGAAAGAGCCTCAACTTCTATCACCAAACCTCTCAAAACTGCACTTAGGCATTTTCTGGAAAGTTTATGAGTATCCCCACGCCCGGTGGTGCCACATTAACTTTGTCTAGACTCAGTAACAGAAAGAGCAGCAGTTAATTAGTTAATAATAGATAAATGACTATGCAGATGCTGCTGACTTCAACACTTGGACAGTTTCAAGAGCCAAGCTTGCATGAGCCCCCTGGATGCTGGCCAGCCACAGTGACTTCAGACCCCTTGTTTGAAGAGATGTGCTTTCCTCACGGTTGCTATGTGACACTCACACAAATACAATCAAACACCCTGCCCTGGGCCCAAAACATTCAAAACAGAAAAAAACTTTTTCCATGGGATCTCTTCCAGGTGCAGTGTGTGAGGCCCTACTCACATGCTTCAAAACATCCTCTATGAGAAGCATGATCAATTTGAAAGTTACTTAAAATGGCAATCCTCAGAGCTCAAAACCTCCTCATGGCAGCAGATGTTTGTGGACAGCCACGAGTGACAGGAGCAGGGTGAGGAGCACCAGTGGTGTGAACACAGAACAGAAGGCCCATGCTGCTGCCAGGACTTTGGCACCAAAACAGACTCATCTCTGACTGTGGCCCACCAGCGCTCAGCGGCCTGGCTCAAACCCCCTCTGTGGGGACCAGGAGGCTCCTGACCCAGCTCTAATGCAAAGGACAAAAGCAGATCCCACCAGCCCTATGTGTCTGTGACCAATGACTCTTACACAGGCACAACCAATGTTCAGTGAATATCACCAGTCATGAAACAATCTGGGCTCAAATATCATAATGTTCAGCAGATTTGCCAGGCCAGCCTGTCCTCATGCATACAATCTACTCCTCCCCATACATATTCTTCGCATGGAACCATCCCTTCTGCTCTCCTAGAAGATGAGTTTTCAGGGGTTAAGTTACCTCAGAGGCAGTGAATCCAAGGGACAGAAACACCATCCCCGCACCAAAGTGGGAAGTCCCATGCCAGAACAGTTCCTGCATCCCGCAGGCACAAAGAGAAGGTGTCCCGGCAAGGGAGAGGCTGTTTCTTCTCTTTGCCAGAAATAAATGATGTTGAAACCAAACATGTCAAATGGAATACGCTAATATGTGTACACAAGTGACTGCTGCTTCAAGGCCAGTGAATTCAATTTTAGCCTGATCCTGCAGAGCAATGAAGTGCCCTTGAGCTGGGAGGCTCAACAAGTGTTTTTCCTCTCCTGGGGCTGGGTTGGCTCAGTGACCCATACGAGGCCAGGACTGGGAGGGAGCTGCAAGCTGTGGGGGCTGGCCCAGCACACTATGGGACTGGTCACTGCTGGGGCCCCTGTCCCTCTGTTCAGCACCGCTGCCAGCAGCAGCAGTGACCAGCTGACAGGTTTCACCCCTGACAGCTCTGCTGGAGAAATCACCTCTCTCCAGTTCCTCCCTCAAAAGGCACAATGGAAATGTTCATGCTGCAGGCAGTGGCATCGCTCCCTCTTCCTGCTGCACCTGGTCTGGAAGAGCCTGCTCACCCAGGTGGCCATCCCTGGCAATACACCAATGCCAAGTCTGCAGGGACACGGCTCCCGCTTCACTCTTGGCTCCTTTTGTGGCATGAGCTTTGGCTGCACAAGAGCTTCTGTATTTCCACTGAAACAACTCATTTCCATCTCAGCACAGATGGGTTAGCCTGAGTCCCTAAAACACAGGCACCCATCTAGTTCCCTTTAACATGCAGAGCAAGAACTATAAAGGTCTGAACCCTCTGCTTAGCATGACTTTTTCCCCCCCACCCCGAGCTGTACAGAAACATCTGATACTGGATTCAAATCTGTGTGCTGTAAAATGGAGCTCAGCTGCTCCCAGGAGGGCAATAGAAAAGAGCTGCTGGATTGAACCCACAGCCGAGAGCCAGCCCAGCTGAACAAGCCAAGGTCCAGCTATAATTTCCAGCTTCTCAACCCTGTCTCCAGGAAGGCTGCTGACATGTTTGGGTTTTGTTTCTTTCTCCCATTTACTCCAGCCACCTGCAACAACTGCTCCCCGGCAGAAAAATCAACCTTCTCTGCTTTCCACCTCTTAGCAGTGGTGACAATGTCCATGTAGGGAAATCTTTTGCCTGAAATAAAGCAACAGAGCACATGTAGCTCCGGATGGTCTCCGCCGTGGTTTTCCTCATGATTAGGGCTGTCAGTGACCAGATTTGTTCTCACCTGGACCATCTCCGAAGAGCAGATCACACACAGGAAATTACTTTTCTGGGTCTCATCACAAAACCTCCCTGTTTTTGTTGCCATTTGCAATGGCACCAACACTTTACAGTCTTTCTCTAGGTCTGTTTGCTTGTACTTTTGAGCTGAATCTCTTTTTGTCCTTCCTGGCTCATGTCTCTGAGCCTTCCACACCACATCAGGATGGTTCCTTCCCAACTGATATTCACAACATCACTGTCACCTGCACACATGCTGTACCTCTCAGGGCACTGAAGATACTGGAGAAGAGTCACTTCCAGCACAGGTGCAGACAGCGCCCCGCTAAACAAGTCATGCACCCTCCCTTTAAGTCCCATGCAATTTTTCTGTGGAGCCGTATCTGCCAAGCCAATTCCAAGCTCCCACTCCAGTGCAGGCATCCCAGCTAACAGGGTGCACACAGGGCCAGACCATTTCAGGGTCCCCTCCCTTCACCCACAAGTGCTCAGTTTCTTCTGGCTGCCTCAACCTATGTGTCTGGTGCGGAGAGTGCCGCCAGTTGGCCACTGCCCAGCCACTGTGGGACTTCAGCTGCTTGGACAGGACAGCAAGAAAAACCTTCCTGCAAAAGGAAAGCAGCATGAGCACCACAAAGCACCCCTTGCCCTCCCCGAGCAGGGCAGCACAGCTCTGAGTGACCACCTTGGGACTGCACTGAATCCTGAAAGAGCCATGTCTCAGCATCTGGCAAGACACCGTCCACTGGGAAACAAAAGCCCCCAAAAGCTGGTCCACCTTGTGGCTGCACATATTGGAGACAAACACTTCTCCAGTCTGGGCAAGCAGAGCCGGGCAGTTCTGGCCTGCTGGAGGTGCTAATATCTTAGATAAAAAGAAAAGGAAAAGATTATTTTGGACAGAGCCAACTATTTTGCTGCAGCCAAACCACAATGTTTCATTTCAATTTAAACCTACTGAAGTTTGCATTTGACACTTTCAACTATGTTAATAAAAAATGTTTAGAGAAGTTTCCAACAACAAAGCCTCTTCCAAATGAGAAAGCAGTGAGCCTTGTCTTGCAAATCCCAAATCTCAAGTGTCACACAAATTTGTGAGAACAAGAACCATGCCCACATGGCTCATGCAGTTAGTTTGGCTCCTGAAATATGTTTGTGGATTGACTACTACCTGCCAAGAGGTGACACCTCTCCAACACCCATATCAGGACCACAGATGCCCAGCAACCAGCTCTTCATCCCTCTGCCTCATCCTACTGTGGTGTGACAGGGACAGAGGCCCCTCGTACCCTGCTGGGCCTCACCAGCCATGCCAGAGGAGAGATGCTGCTGCATCGCTGATGCCATGTCCTGATGCAGGTGCTTTCCTTGTGGCACCCCCCGCCAGAGCACTGAGTGAGCCCACAGCTGGCCTGCGGACCACAGGAGAAGCTAATCGCAGCTACTCTGGAAGCTGCTCCTGAAAACAGCTCTTTCCTGATGAAGCACCAGGTGAGGCCTTTCTGTGTTTTCTGACAACCTCAGAAAACATATACAGTATAAAAAGAAGCATCACCTCTCCTACCTGCTACAATGGGCTATCACTAGAGAATCTTGCATGTGGTACTTCATGGCATGCTTGGTGATGCCCACTGCTCCCCTAAAATGTACCATGGCCACGTTCTACTATTAGTTGTTCAATGTGGAGAAAAAATATCACTGGGTTTTCATTTTAAACAAGTCTCCTGGGGTATTATTTTACAAAGGTAAAGAGCATTATAAACCCTATCATGGATGTAGAAAATAACTCCTTGCCCTACTTATGAGCCCCTTTTAAATCACCAAACCAGAATCCCTCTCAACATCGGGGCCATGGCACTAGAGAAAGATACCAACAGAAACCCTCCTCTGGCAGGTCGTGCCAGCAGTCTACCCTGAGCCCCTGCCATGTTCCTGGGGATAACTGCTTCAAGCAGGCTGAGAACAGGCTGCGTCAATGCGGGGCTGGCTACCTCTTATACCTGGCTGCAAAACCCAGTTTCTTTCCTGCTTAATAATTCCATAAAGACCAACATGTCCTGGAAAGAGCATGAGGTTTTCAGGACCACATCAGCCCAAAATAACACTCACAGCATCGTATCAAAGCTCTGGCACTGCAAGATTGGCCTCCCACCTCAGTGCCCTAGATGAAGTGGCCAGGTACCCCAGAGGCCACTCCTGCCAGTCAGCTCCCTGCTCCCACTGCACTGCCCACACACTGGGGCCAGCCACTTCCAAAGCCTTGACCACGCTGAGCTGAGAACGAGGACAGAAGGAAACCAAGGACTATTGCCAGAAGGCAGTGTGAAAAATCAAACTACTTCCATGCTAGGGTAAGTTTTGTGATAAAACATACGCTCTTTGCAGCAAGCAGGAACTCTTCAACTGAATCCCTAATTTCTCTGGAAATCTAGGCCTACTGCATAACTCCCATGGAATCCAATATCTGTCTTCTTACACAGGGGGGTGGGACAACAAACTCAGCAGTTTTGTGTAAGTGCTGGCAATAACCTCTGTCCTAGCATGAGCAGCCAAAGAACTGACTCTTATTGCTGTGCTTCAGGCATCAGATTTCTTAAAAAACACAAACACATACATGTGGGATTTTTTTCAATAAAGACCTGAATATTTAGCATTCAACTCCATGAACTGTAATGCAAGTTTAACTGTTGTATTTGCTTTGTGGGAACTAGTTCAATGGGTTGGATTTGTTCCTATTGTTTGTAAAAGTAACAGAAATAATGTAACTCAAAATTATTCTCTTATAAAAAGAACAAGTAAAACCAAAACACAGATGCTGAATGGGGTGATATTGAGGTGATGAATTAATGCTATCGAAGTGCTTTAGGATCCCATCCACAAATTCAGGATTTTAAACCGTGCTAAAGGCAGAGCACAACTGCAACTTCAGATTGCGCCAAGTTGCCTCGTGAGGCACAGACTGCTGTTGGCTTGGTGTTCCCGCTATAAATTACTGGCATTGGAAACCAAAAAGCTGAATGCTGAAGTCAGAGCACATTTTACAAGTGTCAGGAAAACGAAGAGAGAATCAAGTTAGTCAGAGCTTTGTTCTCCATTTGAGGCAGCCCTGCCTGTATTTCCAGGGTGTATCACAAGTTGATATCTAAGTGGTATCACACAATCAGACATGTGTGACACTGGCTGACTGCAGGAAAAAGCCAAGGACTGGCTCCTGCCGGTCTTCTGGAGGGGGCAAACTCCTCGCCTGCTTTCACTGCCCGCTAGTTTCCCTTGCGTTCCTTTCCCCCTTCCTCCCCAGCCAACGGAGCTGCCCCAGCCTGCGGTGAAGCCACAATCCCATGTTTGTGGGACCACAGCCAGTTGCCTTGGAAATGACAACTTAGCTGCAGAACCACGCAGAAGGAAGGACAGACAAAGCATCTGGGGGTTAGTGCCACGTGCTCCTGCCTGTACAACTGGATAGGAGGATGAAAATGCAGGGTCTATGCATGGCTGAGCAGTGAGGAGGGACGTGGAGGAGGCCTCTACAGGCTTCTGGTTGACCTTCCCAGGCACCAGGCACAAAGTGTAAGGCTCCTTCCCTGCTTCTCAAAGCCCTGTTGCCTCTGCAGATGCCCAGTACTGCGGCTCTCCAGTACCTGTTCACACATCACCAGCCCTCCGTGAACATCCTGGCCACAAGACGTCTGTGGGGTGAAGGGTGTTGTCTGTGACCTACAGAGAAACTCTCTTTTTACTTCGTGATAGTAAAGTGAACATAGTAATCCACTCTGGCTAAACAAATAGCATGACAGCTCTCAAAGAAAACTGCAGGACACTTCACAAGGGTAGAGTCCACACTAGCTATTACTGATGAAAACCTGCACTGAGTTAAACCACTCTTGTTAAAAATGGTCTCTGCAAACAGCCCAGATCAGCACTGAATCTGGCCCCCCAGTGTTGTCCCTCCAAATCTTAAGTGTTGTGCAACAACAACTTGCTGCAGCAGAACTTAGTAGCAGGGAAAGGGACCTCCTGCTTTGAGCAAAGAGCACCTGAAAGGCACATCTCTTGTTCCCCAGGAAGCCCACCAGCCCACAGAGGCAGCCTCCCATAGCCGCAGCCTCCACAGTAGTCCCCTGGCCCCTACCCTAATGACTGTCACTCTCTGTCCCTAAATCCACTGGCAAAGCTCAAACTCCCACTGGCAGAACAAAGGCACAGCTCCCAAATGCTCTGAGCTATATCCCCACTATGACTTCAATGCACCCCGATATACAGCCCAGTTTTGTCCTTCCAACAGACTCTATGATAAAACAAAGTGAGGTTGGACTATGTGCCTGGGTCTGCATTATGCTGTCCAGCTGCATGACACCACATGTTATCACCAGGCATTTATTCACTGCAGTTGTCTCTCTGTAGAAATGTTGGTGTTTTAATTGTAATTAATGTCATTATAGGAAAAAATAACAAAAAATAAACAAACACAAAAACCCACAAACAAGATGTATTGGTCTGTTGTACTTCCAAGAAACTGTTCACTGCAAAAATTAGAAGACAGATCTCTGTCTGTTGCCCTGGGTGCAGGCAAGTCTCTTACTTTCAGCTTCTCTAATAAACAAGTTGCTTGGGCAAGAGTAGATGACTCGAGCTATCTCTGTGTTTCTTAATCTGTGAAATTATTCAAAGTTCAATTTGCCTTGACAAAAGTGCCTTTGTGTGCCCCAAGTCTGCAGAGTCCAACACAGGCAAATTCCCCATGGTTGTGCAGGCAGTGGGGCTCAGTGTGCACAATTCATTTCCCATTGGACTGTCCTATTCTGGTACACCCCAAAGCCTGAAAGCCACAGTACCAAGTCATACAATTCCTTCTAGTCATGCACACACAAAACCACATGTATGAAGTTGCCCACCCTCTTAGGCAAGATGTGCAGATAAAAGGGATTTGGTTCCTGATGCTTATCAGCTGAAGGCCTTGGAGGAAGAAATCTAGAGGCAGAAATCATCAGGAAGAGAGGAGCTGCTGAAGGAAATCCTCAGCTACAAAACACCAGAGATAAGGGTCTACATAAGCCCTTAAAAGGGAAGAAGATTTTTTTGAATTTTTGGCACAGCTAATAAAGAAAAGCCCACAGCAAAGCGTGCAGACAGGCTGTCAGGAGCTTCAGCTTCTTTCCAACAAGCAGCAGCATTAAATTAATGCAGCGGTCAGTTCTGCAGCTGCTACTTAAACCATGTAGACAAGGTTGGTACTGACAGGAACAATGTTAATTTTTTTCCGGACTCTCTAAAACTGCTGTAAAGGAGCAACGCTCAAGAACATGAACGGAGAGGCATGCCAGTAAGAAACCAAAAAGCAGAGGCTGAAGAAATTAAAGTGCAATGAAGAAAGCTCAAAATAAGCATTGCCTAGCTAGACATTCCTACAGAAGACAGTGGACGCTTAGGACAGCCTGATGCTTTTCCCCAAAACCGAGACAGGCCAAGTCATCACAGTTCACTGCCGTGCTTCCGCTAGGCTCAAGCTGGTGAGGTTAGGCCTCCAGATCACAGACGTCTGCTGTTCATCAGGGTTTGCACTCCAGACCCAAGTGGAAGTTTCTGCAGAACCCCAAGACAACCACTCCATCTCTTTGTGCTGAGATGCAGATGATTTTTCATTCCATGTTCAAAAATGGGGGGGGGGGGGGGGAGCAGCAGGGGGGTGTTGCCCCTGTTCACGGTTGAAAAAGAGTGACCTTAAGATGGCTATTAAAAAGTTCAGCCCCTAACAAACTTAATGACCAACAGCAGCAAATGGCCTTACTTGCCTGATACAAAAATGAGCCACCGGACCACTGAAATCCCAACCATGACATTCACTCAACACTATTATCTTAAACATCTTCTTGTCCAACTGCTAGTGCAAATAGGACCAGAACCAGCACAGCAAGCCCTCTCACCCTCCAGCAGAAGGACTACGCTGTGGAGCTGGATGGATTAGTTTATCACTTCCACTTTGGTGTAAGTTGAGAAACTTTGTGCCTGGTGATACCTTCAACACTGCCACTTCCAGTGCCGTCCCCCCACTGCTGGTGTGGTACTTCTGGTTTGTATCCGTGAGAGATAAGGATCTGCCTGGTTTGGAGCAACGGCTCCAAAATCTTCAGGTTTTTTTTTTTTCCATGTTCGGTGGCGCGAGAGTAGGTATTCTTTCACACAAGTATAAAAGAGCTAGTGCAACAAACCAAGCCAGCGGCTCTGACTCTCCCGGTGCTGCGGTCAGACCGCCGACATCCCGCAAGGAGGACGGAGCTCCGCGCACCGGGGACGACCGCGACGCTGCCTTGCCGCGGGGGCGCCGGGGGACGCTGCGGGCAGCCGGGGCAGAGGAGCCACCGCCGCACCACTAGCGGCTCCTCCAGGGCCAGCCCCGGGGGCGAGCAGCGGCGGGACCCACCCGCGGCCCCGCACCGCCCCCCGAGACCCCGCCCTGGGGCCCGCGCCCGCTGCCCCGGTCCCGGCCCAGCCCCGCCGCGCCGCTGGCCCCTACCCTGTCGTCCGAGGGGGCTGGGTCCTGGAGCCGCTCTTCGCCGGAGGCAGCGCGGAGGTCGCCAGCGGTCGGGCCGGGGTCGGGGACCGCGCCGGGCGGAGGGTCGGGGTCGGGGCCGGGGCGGGCGGGCGGCGGGGCGCGGCGCTGCCCAACGCGCAGTGCCCCAAAGTCGAGGGTCTTGCTTTCAAAGGCGCCCTCGACACTGCAGAAAAGCCCTCCGCGCTTCTGACGAGGCACCGCCGCCGAGCCGGGCCGCGCCAGGTACACTGGCAGCTCCTCATCATCGCGCCGCCCGTCCGCCGCCATCCCCGCTGCGCCGCCAGGACGGGACGGACGGGGCGGGACGGGGCGGGACCGGGCCGCGGGCTCGGGGCGGGGCGGGGCGGACCCGACGTGAGGCTGAGGGGCGGCGGGGAAAGAGTGGGTGCCGCTCGGCCGGACCCGAGGTCAGCTCCTCCGGCGTTGTCCGGGCCGGACGTTGCTGTCCGGCTCGCTGCTGGGAGCTGCCTTCGCGGGACTCTCCAGCCGTGATGACGGAGCGGACACACGGGAGCGCCTCGCTGCTGACCATGTGGGGCGCTCGGCAGATGGGCTGTGCCCGGACGCACCGGCAGCAGCCCCGACAGCAGCCCCAATAGCCGCGTGTCAGTTTTCCCCCACCGGTGCGTGGGCGCTGCCCACAAACCAGCGTTTGCTCACAAGCCCTGGGCCGTGCCTCATTCTGCTTGGGCCGTGGTCCGTGCAGAGGCACTGCGGTTATGTAGACGCCAGAGCCAGACACAAGCAATGTCCACTGCACAAAGTCTTCACTGCTCCCAAACGCGAGCACGGGTGTTCCTGTCACAAAAAACACCAGACCGGCCGCAAAACAAGCTTCGTGTGTTGGCTAGTCTAAGGTGTTGCTTTGAGAGCTCCGTTGCAACTTCATTTCAAAAGTACTGGAGGCCCAAGGGAGAGAGAGACAGCCGAGACTGGGTCTTACAAATGCTAACGACTGTTTAACAGTACTAGCCTGTGAAATATATCGTGAGCACCAAAACTGGAGCTTTGACTAAAATTGTTTTGCCAAGTGCTCATTTCTTTATCTAGAACAAGTGTACATGGTACCTATGCTCAACATCCTGTCAAGTGATTTCTCAAACCACATTTTTGTGTTACGAGGTGTTGTCAGTCATGCTTTTTCCAACCTTTTCTGTAAAAACAAAGCAGTGCCATTATCTCTCCGAGGACTGGTGGTTCTTAAGGAAAATCCGCATGGAGCCTGACCCATCATGGAGAAAAATGACCCTGCGATTAAGCCTGGAGAGGCAGTCTGGGGGCATTGGCTGACTGAGACTTGAGGCTGTGTGGGAGGAAATGGTTTGGGACCGTTTCCCTCCTTTTGCATGCTGGGAAGCAGTCTGCTTTTGTAACTGGACTTGTACCAGTGTCATTAACTGGGTCCATTTTTTCTCTATCTAAGTGGAATAATCTACAGTAACTTGAATTTTTGACTAATTATTCAGGTCTAAAGAGTTAGGAGAAGAGAGGATGCACTAAATACAAACAGACTGTGTCAGCAAACTTGAAAGAGTTTCTTTAAAAGCCTTATGTTACACAGCATAGTGAAATACTCGTCAGTGTCTGCCCTTTCTTTCTCTAAAGCAGCACCAGAGAGGGTTGCATTTGGTTGGTTTTGGGTTCTTACGTGAACTCTAATAAGCAGCTGCCCCAGCATTGTGGCTTCATGATGCTCAGCACTACGAGTGTCGTGCCTGCGCCAGAGCCCCGCCTCCACCTGACCAGGATGTGCCGAGAGAAGAGCCCAGTTCTGTCACGTTTCAGGTGCAGGGGCAGCAGCAGTGGCTGGCAGCTAGGGAAGGAAGTATCCCTTCAAATAGCCAGAACACGTTTGTTTTAGAGTTTTTTTCTATTCCTATTCTCCTGGCAAATGCTCCTCCTCTGTAACTGGATGCTTAGCAGCAAGACCAGCAGTACTGGCCAAGCAAATGCACACAAAGTGGCTGCCCACCAGGTCTTTACCTTCCTAAGGGACTGCCTTAGCATAAAGGAATTTATCCTCCTCCTGCTACAAGTGGGATGCACTGAGTAGAAGATGAAACCCCCTCTCAGACAGCTTCTGCCTCTCTCGTGAGTGGGATGTGCTGATCTCGGAGCTGGCGGCTGGCATGCTTCACACAGCGAGCTGAGCCCCTGCCTCCTTGGGGCCAAGCAATAGCCCGTGAGGAGTGAGCCTTTCCTGGGAAGAACAGCGTGCCCCTGCACCGCAGGCTGCCTTGTGCCTGTGTGCACTAACCACAGTGAAGTTAGAGTGAACTCGTTGTTTTGGTTGGGACGTCTCTGTATGGCTGTGCAACTTTACGGGGAATTAAAATTCTCTGGAATGGGGCCTGGCCTTTGTCTGATTCTGCAAATGTGCAATAGTTTCAGCATTGTACTTTAATAGCAATATTTATTTAAATCCTGATTCCAGTGTTTATCTTTCCTAGTGCCTTGCTGCGTAGATGGTTGCACTGAAATTATCTGCATCAGTAAAGGAGTACAGCTCTTCTGGGAAGTGAAGGCTTTAAAATCTGACTTTTAATGAAAGTCATTCACTGTATAAAAGACAATTCTTGATTTTTACTTTTTAAATTGCCATTCACTTTTAAGGTCTTTTTTGTTAGGTGTTGTAAGGCTACTAGTTCAAGAATACCATGAAAATGGAAGTTTGTGTTCAGTGTGTGTTCACTGCATGGTTGCTTTTGAGCCCAGCAGAATGCATTATTTATATTTCTGTATATGTATGTCTTGGATCAAATGTGAAGCTTTTAATTATACAATGACAAAATGTCTGCCCCCTGTAGTTAAGTAAATTTTCTTTTCTTTAAATCACATGTTTATATGCTGATGGACAAAAATGTCTGTCAGGCAAACAGTCATGAGTGGTGCAACTTCAAACCCTACTGGCAAACCAGCTCTCCTCTCGCTTCTCTGTACAAAGTAGATGGAAGATAGAGATCAGGGAGGAGATCCAGTGGGAAGGCTATTTCCCCTGCCTGAGCCCAGGGAAGATGGAGATGGTAGGCATGTGAGCTCATGTGCTTTGTGCTGCCGCAGGACCCACCAGAGCCAACCGTCAGTCCTGCAAGGGTTTCCTTTGCTCGAGGGCTGGGTTCACATCCTGACCCCAGAACAGGAGTGCTGGTCCTCGTGGGTCAGGAATCTGAGCTGAGCCTGCCAGATGGGCACTGCTGGTTGTATAATGAAGGAACAGAAATAGGCTGCTCTTCTGATCTAGGGAACAGCATTTATTTTATGGGAAGTTCTGTAGTGGCAAGCTTCTAATTCATGTCTTTCTAGTTGAGTAAGAACTGTTTAAGGCACACTGAGAAATGGAAATCAGTCATGTTACAAGGTGAGCCGCACTGGTTATGAATGGAGGAATCATGCAGCCTTCTGGGAAGTGGTCTTTAAGCAAATCCCTTTCTGCAAAAGGATTAGTTAATAAGATGGGACATAATCACCCTGTCTGGGGTGCGTGTTTTCTTGTTCTGCGCTCTCAAAACCCCAGTGCTGGTTGTCTTTGTCGTCATTGGTTGCTGCCAGAGCACCGGCTGGGATCCCCGTCAGAGCCTGTGCAGGGAATTGCAGGCTCTGAATGCTGACAGCCCAAGCCACGGAGTATCTAGTGAGAGGCACAAGGTGTTGTGTAACTTTCTCAAGCATTTTCTCCATGAGAATGTCAAACTTACTGTTATCTTTTAAATGTTTGAAGAGGAATTTAAATTGCCAACTGAATCATTCAAATAGCAAAGGTATTGACAGAGAAGTCAAATTAGGTCATCTTGTCTGCAACTGCCAAGGCACTGTTGTCCTCCGATGAGTATTTTCTGATGACTTTGCTAATTTTACTTTTCATTTGTCAGGGCAGTGGGCAGTTTCTTAATTGGTAAAACTCTGCATCTTCTGCTGGCAAACTTCTGTGCTGGTTCTCAGCTCCCAGATGCTTTGTGCAACATCATTCCATCTGTAATAAAAATAGAAAATGGTTTAAAAGAATGAAGCATGTCCCAGATTGTGACATCTTCTTCACATAATGCTTCCTGTGTCACTGGAAGTTGCTCATTACACCAGGAAACATCTCAGGCTCCATAGCTGTGACTACAATGCTCATTAGACTCAGAGAATTTTGTGTTATTTGAAGGAAGCAGACTGTTGACATTAGGTCATTTGGGGATTTGACCCCTTCCTTCACCAATGCTGACAAGCTTGAGTCACGTCCTGAGTGAGGACATTTCCTTCCTTGATGTCGGATCCATACAGAATGGTTTTACACTGATTTTCTGTGGGTCTGGAGGCAGCAGATCTTTGATTGTGTGTGAAAAGGATGTAACAACCACATAACATTGTGAGCAGGATAAATGCACGTCAGCTTTCGTAGCTTGTTTCCTTCTAAGGTCTGTGGGTTCAGCTGGAGAAGCAGCAGGGCAGTGGTAGTAGCAGGTTAACACTGATTTCTTCTCATTCCTACAGGATTTGATAAAACTGCATCCCTTTATTACACGCATGATAATTTGCAGTGACAAAGTAAGTCCTAGTTGTCTTGTTTCATGCAAAGTTAGAGCTGCCTTCTCATACTCTGCAGTCATGATTTACAAGCATGTCCTGTTTTTGGAGGCTGCCAGATAAACAGGGCTGTTCTACTATCATTCTTGCAGCAATGTCAGCACAGCCCCCGGCACTGCCTTTCATGTGCCTCAGGGAAAGTCAGGCTTAGTACAAATGCAGAAGAAACAGTGAAAGAGCCAAGAAAATCTGATTGTCCCACTTACATTTAGAAGCAGAGGTCAGAGATGGGTGGGCTCTTTTGTTCCTCAAGAAATGGCATGTTTATGGAGGGCAGGTGACTGATGAGCCTGCTATCTCAATCAGCTGGGGAGGGCCAGTGGCTGATGCCTCCATCACCACACTCCAGTTTCTAAACTTTCAGACGTAGCATGTTAGAAGATGAGACAGACCTTTGTGATCCTCCAGGCTGCACTGCATATCAGTCCCTGGGGAACTGCTGTGTGCAGGGTGTTGTCCTTGGTGAAATCCTCTACCAAAGCCAAAGCACTGCAGAGTCAGAAAGGCAAAGCATTTGACTCTGTCAAAAGTTTGTTCAGTATTTCATGTCAAAGCCACTGGGAGAGTGGGTTAATAGTTTGGTAATTTCTACTGCAGAATGCTATTGTATTGTTGGAGGGAGTAACTTCAGGCAACACACACAGCCTGACTTCAGCATGCTGCCAGTCTGTCATACTAACAGAGACCACAAATCCGATAAGCAGCTGGAAGTTATAATCTTCTGTGCTCAGTTATTCCAAGAATATTTCTGAAATGCAGTAATGCTTTTTGCTCCCAGATTTGTTTAGTGCTGAGCAAAACCCTATGGAAAATTCCAGTATTTCAACACGTGGGGTATTTTTTTCCTCCTGAAATGAGTTGCTAGTCAAAACGTTAAGAAATAATAACTGTGGAAAAAGAGTACTGAAAGTTTTTCTGTGGGGAATCTGGACTCTCCTTCTCCCTCATCAGGTCGTCCAAAGAAAGACTACTATCTTCTCCTCAGTGTTGAAGGACTCCCGTGGCACTGCAGGCCTTGCAGTTAGATGCAAACTGAGTCACTCAGTTACGAAGCTGTTGGGGTCAAAAGACACCAGAGATAAAGCTCTCGCAAGGCAGAAGAAGTAATATTTTCAAGAGGGTCAGAAGCACAGATCTTGCATCAGTATGAAACCCCAAATATTCCAACCTGGCTAGAGTCCACTGGGCCCACCTGAACTAACAAGGAGGAACGGGTGGTGACTCTGGAGGTTCTGCACATCAGGTGATCTTCAGCCACCTTTTATTAAGATGGACCAACCCAGAGATATAACTCCAGATTTCTAGGAACAACTAAGTAAACTTGTAGACATCGTCTGTTGTTTGTATGTCAATGGGTATCTTCAGGATCACAGTTTCAGGAATAATGAGATTTTAGCCACTGTAACAGCTGTCTGGCTTGGTGTGGTATGGACCCTTAGGGCCTGGATGAAATGGATTTATGTAAGAAAACACACATTCTGTGTAAGTTTGAAGCCTAGAATATTCTGCCACCAGATTCACTTCAAGAGCAGTCAGCCCACTTCCTCTGAGTTAATGTTCTGCCTCTCAAAATCAGTCTCTTTTCACCTGGTCCTGTTTGTTCCCTGCTTCTTGTATGGCATCATCCAGCATCTTCCCTAAGATGTGAAGCTTGGATTGGCTGGTCTTACTCTGTGTTTGGCCTCTGTTGTGATGGCAAACGCTGACTTGCTTCCAAGCATATCTGCTGTTGTGACTCCCTCTCATTCCAGTTTATCTTAGGGAACACCAGCTACTCTCCTCTGTGCCTGCTTTTATTCCCAGAAATGAATTGGAGGACTAAGCTAAGATTTCCTTGTTCCCATGGTGTTGCACTTGACCTAATCAACCATTGCAGACTTAAAGTGTCCTTGCCTTCAACCTCTCTACCTGTGGCTTCAGGAGAGCACACTGATGCAAAAACAGGTGGTGTATCTAGAGATAATTAGTGATTATGTGCCAGTGATTACAAGCCTATAACGAGTAATTAGATGTTAGCAGAGTAGAATTACAATGGATTTAAAGGTACTATGTTTGCTTGTTTGTTTATGTGGTTCCTTGTGACTGTGAGGAAGCAAGCAGTCAAATATACTTCGGTCAGGCTGGTGAAGGAGACAGAGCTGCCATTTGTGCATTTCTTGTCATGGCCCTGCACGCCCTGGTACAATGCACGAAAGAAGCTCTCTAAGTACCGCAGGAACCAGGCTGTGACTGAACATCCTGGTCCGCTTGCCTAGTGATGTTAGAAATTGTGTTCAGTCTGTATTCACTGTCCCACCAAATTCTCCTTTGAAATCACTGTCAAATTATCCTACCATTAAGGACTGGTGGGCTATCCCTTCCACACAGATGTTAAAATAGATAAAAATAGATAATGTCCATCTGTGTTGCTCGCTAAGTATGTCCTAGGGAAAAGCAAGCGCAGCTTACAGTCCCCCTTTTTCAGGGAATAGTAGAAAAAGGCTTCTGTACTACCAAAATCCATCACCCAAACACAGCCTGCCCTCCACTCCTTTGTAATACCACTCTTTTGTGAGCAGTCTTGGAACTGGTTGTTCCCTCAACTCTTTTTCAGCTGCTGATGTGAAACCCAAGACTCTGTCTGAAGGCCAGAACCCAATCTCAGCTGCATCAAATACACCTGGAAGAAGTCACATGAAAAAGGGAGACTTAATCCCAAATAAATCCTGCCACATCACAGTCAGTGTCAGCCCATGACAGACCTAAAGGTTGAGAAGAGCAGGTTGTGCCAGTTTCAGACCACCCTTCATCGCTATTTCCCAGGGAAATTCTCACCTTACCTTATGGGATTACTGTGTTGAACAGACATATTAAAATCAAGGTTTTGTCTGTATGCTTATACCCACCTTTGCTCAGGATGAAGGGGCTTTTCCTAACTTCTGTCTTGGTTCTTTCATCTCAGCTGCTTTTTACTTCTAAACCAGTGGACTGTGAGTGCCACACCTTGGGCAGACAGTGGTGGAAAGAGCTGAGATGACTCATCAGAGTGCAAGCTGTCTAATAGGGAATTGTGCACCACAAAATTCCATTGTGCTGAGTGTCACTGCTTTATGAATTTTACTAAGTATGAAAAAATAAAGACCAAAGAGAGAGACAGTGAACAGATAGTGAGCCAGATGCTTTCCTGATGGAGAGGCTGGAACCCAAGGTCAAATTGCAGCATTTTGATGTTGGCCCTTTCCAGAGCATGGGTGAGTTATCAGCATCAATTGCTGTGAACTTTCAAAACACAGAAAGGTGTTCTGGATTGGGAAATTGTGAAAGGCAGTTTGTTAGTCATTTCCCTATGAAAGCATATGAATGTTGTATCTGTTATGATAAACTTTGAATGCCTGAGACTGAAATCAGTCTGCATCCCAGATGTGCTAATGCCTTAACTGCAGTGCAGTTTTTATGCATCCCTAAAACATACATAATTTTAAGAATTTCAGACCCACAACTGCCAAATGAACCACTCACATTCTGTGAAGCTAAAATCCTTTTCCTTTTCCCTGTACTTGTTCCATTGCTATGGAGTAAGATTTCTCTTGGTAGAACATGGCTAAGAACATGGCAGGTTACTTTTGCATTGTGGCCCTTCTGATTCACTGTTAGTGATTTACCTTTCCATTATTTTTGATGTATACGTTGATACAGAAGTGAGAACCTGTGTGTGTCACCCACACATTTGTGCAGGTTAGGTGCAGGCTGAACAGTGTTAGGTACCGTATCCATGGTTTGTTCTTACAGGTTTAGACTAAGTGGCCATCCATCATCAGAATATTCAAATCCTTCATTCAGTGACTAGGCTAGCTGATAAAAATCCAAGTAACAGGTACCATGGTAACCTCTGGAAGTTTCTGTGCTGAGAATGTAAAAACAGAGGCTTGTCTTTCCTGCCAAGCTGGAATGCTTGAATTCTTTTCAGAGCCCCTATCATTTAAGCAATTGTAACTGTGCTGGCTGGCTTACCTGCGGCTTAAAAAAGGAACTGGCCACTTTAAAAGTTCTCTGTTTCGTATACAAAGAAGTCCAAACTTCTGTAGGTTGTTGTCTTCTTACTATAATACTTGGTAGATTTTGCTGTTCTTATCTCTTCTTAATTCTCGGAAGTGACAGGGAAAGTTTAGCACCAATGCTTTCTATCTGTATCCAAAACCAAGAATCTGGTTTGAGAGTTGGTTCTGGATGAAGAGGTTTACACAGAGGGCTTTCCCAGCATCACCTCTGGAATTCCTAATGCTGCAGGGGGACTGAACTCCAGCTCACATAGTGGCCCACTGCTCTCCTCTGGCTTGTCTTACAGACATGTAATATGTGTGCATTAGTCCTGTTAAGGAGTGTGTACCTTTTCTGTAATTTTTCTGTACTTTACTTTGTTTGAAACTTGAATAGTAATAGTTTCTAATGCATTCACATTTTTCCTTTGAGTATTACAAAGCACTTTCCACAACAATAAGGAAAGGACCAGAGAGGTTCAGATTTTCCCGGCAGAGCTCTAACAATAAGGGCAGCTATGGAACAACCCAAACTGGAGAGCTGGGGACAGTGCAGGCATCAGTGAGTGGTGTGCGACTGAGGAACATGGCAAGGAAAGACCTAAAACATGCTGACTGAGAGAATTGCTGTGGTTCTAAGATACTGTGGTTCTGTGCTGGGGTAGAGTTAATTTTGTTCACAGTAGATAGTACAGGGGTATGTTTTGGATTTGTGCTGAACGCAGGGTTGATAATATAGAGACGCTTTTGTTATTGCTGAACAGGGCTTACACAGAGCCAAAGCCTTTTCTGCTTTTTATATGGCCACAATGGCAAGGAAGTTGGGAGTGCATGGGGAGTTGGGAGGAGATACAGGCAGGACAGGTGACCTGAACTGACCAAAGGGATACTCCATCCTAGATGATGTCATGGTCAGTATCTAACATGGGGGGAAGAAGGAGGAAGGGGGAACATTTGGAACGATGGTGTTTGTCTTCCTAAGTAACCGTTTCGTGTGATGGGGCACCGCTCTCCTGGAGGTGGCTGAACACCTGCCGGCCCTTGGGAAACAGTTAATTAATTCCTTGTTTTCTTTTGCTTGGGTGTGCAGTTTTTGCTTTACCTATTAAAGTGTCTTTATCTCAACCCATGAGTTCTCTGTCTTTTATGCTTCTGATTCTCTTCCCAATCCTGCTGGTGGAGGAGTAAGCAAGCAGCTGCATGGTACTTTGTTGGTGGCTGGGGTTAAACCATGACAGGTTCTCATCCTGAAAAACTGTTTCACACATTCTACACTGATGACTAATGATATTTTTGTAGTTTAGAATATTTCTCTGGATTTAAATTAGAGAGAGTATCACAGCTTGCAAACTCAGGACCTAAAATACAACTGCATCCAGTGCTACTTGTCAGAATGATCCTGTAGAATTTCCTTGGCTTCCATTAATAAAAATCTATTTTAGATGACTAATGAAAACAGACTGATTTTCTTGTGTGTTGAGCACTTCCAAATCTGCCATTTTCACATCTTCTTTTTCAGTGTAGTCTCTTCCATTAATCCTAAAAAACATCCAGTTGTATTCTCTGCATGCCTGGACAGGAATTCAGATCCCTAACTTGGAAACTGTTGTTGAAATATGTTGTCTTCTGCAGCTCTCAGACCTCCTTTATCTGTCTCCAGGAAGTGAAGCACATTATGTTTCCCCCGGACCATGCAAAGCAGAAAAATAATCTTGTTTTGTAAAGTATATTTTGTGTCATGATAACATGACTTAACTTCTGGGATGGTTGAAAACATACAAAGAATGTACAAACAAAAGACTTCCAGTTCCATTCAAATCTCTGAATGCACATAACTATGGCTATTGTAAAGAAATCAGAATTAATGAGTCACTGATCCTTACTGCAGAAGGATCTTACTGAAGATGATCCTTACTGCATTTTTATAACAGTTTGTTATTAAAGGAAATGGTCTGCTCAACACCTGAGCATTTAAAGCACTTGAGAGTCAGCAGCTGATACCCCAGCACATTTTGTTTCGCTCGCCTGGGGACTCAGAACTTTACTGAGTGGGTTTGTTTCTCTGATTGTGCCTTACATGGCTCAAATATGGGTGTTTTTCCTGTGTCTGAGGCAGTTGGGGAATTTGGGCAATTTACAGCATTAGGTGAATTTCTGCATTTTACAAGGTAGGTTGGTATAGTATAAGGCCAGAAGTAAACCAAAGAGTTATCATTAATTTAGGTATGACAGGAAGCAAGGTTGGTGACAGGGTCTCAGTTAGGGCTCTGGACTCAAAGCCCTGCTGGCTCTAGGGAGGTGTTCCTGGTTCATCGGTGCCAAAGCTGTTTTCTTTCCCAGTCATTATCACGTAGCTAGATCTGGAAACAACAAATGACATAGGCACGGGCTAACAGCGTGGATTAGGATTCTTAGGGTTAGGAATCTGGAATAAAAGAGTTGTTGACCTTAATTTATAGATGCCCCTTGTTTGGCCCATGACAATGGGGTCACCTGCTTGGTTGCTGATTGCTTTTAGTGCTTGTGTCCCAGGGCTCAAAGGTATCAGTTAAGTCTAGTGCTAGTTTTGTGGGCTCTGTACCTCTCGGTATATGGTTTGTTATATAACTGACCGGGACAAAATTAGGCACAAAGGAGTGGGACTAGTGTTTTCATCTGCTCCAAGGCCAGAACTCAGTTCGATGGGACCGTACTGGGATTAGTATTATGGTCAATGTTGAGGTTTGTATTTGGAGGTGCTGAAGATTCGTTACTGGTTCTTGGAGGCTCCCTCTTTATGTTGAGAAATGTGACTGACTGACAGACAATCCATCCCCAAGGGAGTGCCTGGTGTGGAGGAGCCTGTTTAGTGCAGCTGGGGTCGTGCCTTTGAGCGCACATCAAGCCCACCAGACATGTCCAAGTTTCAGGATCTGCAGTGGACCAGAACTCTATGCAGCATTTGAAGATACAAATGAGCAAGAAGATGGTACAGTGACATTTTCCAATCTTCGTGCTTTCCCTAGTTATCCCTAAAATGGCATTCAGTTCTTGAGCACTGACCTGCAAGATCCCTCTGTCGGTGGAGTGCCTCTCATAAATGGTGTTAGTCTATAATTAAGGAGTCTGTAATCCATAGATTAGTGGCTCCATGCTCTAAAGTCTCCATCTGTTGTACACACTGAAGTCATTGTATCTCTAGTCTCAGCCCTGTTTCAGGCTTCTAAAATGGTTTTCACAGGATTTTCTTTGTTGTGCAAAGCAGCTTGTTCATGGCTGTCACTTGCTGTCCAGGCACTGGAGCAGATGTAGCACAATGGCCTCTTGTCAGTGTAGCACAAACTATGGGATGCACCTCTGCCCAAGCAGGAACAGGGCTTTGAAATATATTTCAAAGTTATATATATATCAAAATATACAGAAGTATATTTTGGTCATGTTCTGACTTAGCCCCCCTCAACACAAAGCAGATAGCACATTGCCAGTTATTAGGGCATTTACTATGTTTAGACAATATCCCAAACAATGTAAAACTGTTGCCATCCAAAGGGACTACAGAGACAACCCAGAGACCTTCTAATGCATAGCCAGGCTTCTCTTCACTCTAGCCATGAGCACTCACTGTGCCTGCTCTGGCAGAGGCACAGTCTGGGACAGGGCTCAGTCCTTCGCTTGCCTAAGTATTTATATGATAAAATACCAGACAAAATGGAGATGCCTCAAGGGTGGCCCACACATCTGCAACCTGATGCCTCATACGACCACCATACACCCTGCCTGGGGACAGGCTGATGTGCTGTCATGTACCAGGAACAGACTCACACCAGGCCTGCCTATGGCTTGTCCCAGGACAGTATGCGACTCCCTTGGATTGTCCCATCCTTTTATTGTGTTGTAGCTGAAGATACCTTGCAGCTGTCTCAGAGAAACACCCAGAGCAATCTGGACCCAAAATCTGGTGCAGAGTTGTTATTGTCAGAAAAAGGATCCCTTGGATGGCCATGCTTACATGTATACACAGGAGATGGCAAAATCAGACATAACAGATGTTATAACACCTAGGCTTACCATTCTGAGCTGTGTCCGTACAGGATGCTGGTTTTCTTGCACTGTATCTTCATTCCATCAGCAAAGTACTCCTGGTTTACTCCAGCAGGTGTTCAGGCTGGGAGTTCATGCAGGAGCTTTTCTACACCCCTACTGATCCAACTCCCATTAGCAGCAGTTTCCCTGAAATACATTTCTAATTTTATTAGAGATTTTTAGAAGAGTGAATGCCTCCTACTCTGGTCACTGAACAACTACTGTGTTGCACATCATTTGGCGTGAGGGATGTCTGTACAGGCAAATGAGCTGCATCCCACAGCCTTATCCGGGGAGGATCCACAAAGTCCTTCTGAGCTGAGCTCATCCCACAGGCCCTGTAGCACACATCTATTTTATATTGCGTATATATTATCTGTAATTCTAAATTAATGCTTTTTTATATTAAACACCCCTTCCATTTTTTTTTCAGTCAAAGGAAACAAGACTGCTTGGCTCAAGTTCTTTGCTTCACTCATTACTTAAAGATTATTGTAAGGGAGATGAACATGTTCCAACTCTAATAGTAGAGAACTAAATCTAGATCCAAATTTTTGTGTTTCGGACCCATTTAATGTGTTTCAGTCTTCTAAGAGCCCTTTAAAGATATGAACTGCAGTTCTTGGGAACTGGATCTTGGGAAAGATAGTGTTTAGGATTTTTTCGTAAAGAATACATTAATGTACTGGGCTATTCTGTAACAATCTGATACTCTTTAGCTTAGATTTCTTGAGTGTAAAAAGGATGAGATAGGTATAAATACCTGGATACAAGTATTTGGCTACAAGTTTGCACTTCCAAATGTGCTTTCCATTTACTTTCTAAGACTTTTCTTGACAATTTTCTTCCCAAAGGGCTGTCTGGCAGAGCACACAGCTCCCTGTGCCCTCGGACTGGAGATGCCGAGCGTTTTTTCTCTGTGACATCAACTGCCATGAAGCGCCGCTGTGCACTGCTGAACCACTCCTCAAAACGAAATGATTCTACGATTTAAAATTCATTTTAGGCACAGAAATTGCAAAGATTTGATGGGGACGGAGACGATTCCAGAGTCTGAGCCCGTCAAGGGCCGAAGGTGCGGCGCAGACCCCCTCAGTGAAACAAAAGCGGGAGCCAGCCGCGGCCCTATAGCCGGTCACCGCCGTTACGGCTCTGGGGTTGTGGTCACTTCCAGGGCTTACTGGTCACTTTCCTGGGCTTCTACCGAGACTTTTCCAAGCCGCTGTTTCCGCCCCCGGCCCCCACCCCCGGCCCCGCCCCCGGCCCCGCCCCGGCCGCAGGCCCAGGTGAAGGTAGCGAGCGGCGGCTTTTTTATTTCAAACTGTGGCAAGAGCCTTCAAGAGCTCCCGACCGCGCGCCACGAACTCCACAAAGGCGGCAGCTTGCTGTTGTGGTTTGGTTTCTGCACAGGCCTGGCAAACAGCAATAAATTCGCCCTTGGCCCCTGCTGGGACCGCTACCTGCCCTCCCTTTTCGGACCTCGCTCACCCTTTAATCGAGGTACCCCCCACCCCTTGCTGTGTCACAGCCCCCCGCCCCAGCTGGGCCCCAGCATGTGCCTCCGTGGCTCATCTTTAATGTGATTCCTCTAAAGAGACTCCAGACATGCTGAATATCTCCGTGAATGTAAAGTGGTATTTTTTTTTTAAAAATGCTGCTGTTTTATTTTTTATACAAACTAAAACACCAGAGGTCATTGAATCCTATATTAAATACATAAATTAAAAAATAACCATTCATAAAACTTTACATACAATAAGGATTCTCTCCTACACGTTAATACATATAGTACAGATACATGTCCAGTGTTTATCAAAGGGTCATTCTGCCAAGTCATTTACAATTTTGTTCTGGAATAAACACCAAAAAAATCTGGAACAAAAAGTATATATAAAACCACAGAGGTGCTGATGTGAGAGAGGGCAGGGGAAGAGAAAACCCTTTGGATCACCAGCAGCTGTGTGTTTGTTCTCTGAGCCCTGCTCATGTCAGGAGAGCCTGGCCTGGGCAGTCCTCATGGGATGCCACAGAACTGAAAGCTTTGGGGTTCAGAGGATGTTTCCCACTGAGACGATGGCAGGGGGCTGGAAGATGAACAACACCTAAAAAAAATTCTCCATTGTCCTCCAGGCACATCAGTAAGAGAGGATGGAGCTGTGAGCCAGGCTGGTAACACTGCAAGAAACACCATTTCCTACTACAACCCCAGTTGCCTAAACGCATCTCACGTGACCAGGCCCTCATCTGAAGTGCTGAAATTCAAAAAATAGTCTTCACAATCTCCCAACTTGGTCATTGGAAAAAAAGCAGCAAGTCAAATTGTGGTCAAGCTGATTTGTACTACCTTCTGTGGCTCACCTCCTGCTTTGGTGGGATGGATAGCCTGGAGTGCTGCTACTCCTGAACAGCCTCGAAGGGATGCATGGGAGGGATCCAGGGCTGTATCTACTGTCCTCAAAGGCTGCAGTAAATTGATTTTTACTTTTCTGGTTGGTTTTGGGGAGGGGAGGTTGGCTGCAGTGACTAATCTGAGGGAGGATTCTCAATCCTTTGCTTCAATGAACGTCAGGAACAGCAGAAAGCCCAGGATTAACAGTCCAAGGACAGAGAAGGGTCCAGAAAAAAGAATCAAAAAACTAGTTGCCCATGAGATGTGAAACCTGGAGGAGTATACCAGCTGTGGCAGCTAAACAATCTTGATTCAGTTCCCCATGCCTAGATTGAAGTATACTTTCGTAAGTTATAGCAACAATTTCTATATACAATAGGGAATAGATAAGTATATGCATATATATGTATCTATATGTACATATACATATAGATACGTGTACATATAAATATATATATATATATACACAGACATCAAACTCATTTTGATCTAGCTGATAGCAGAAAGTTTGTATTAACTCGTATCAGCAAGTGTGTTTTAGGCATGGCATGTGTTATGCTGCAAGGAGAGTAAAGCAGTGGTAGTTCAGCTCCCTGGAGGGAAGAACAATCTTTGAAAAGTTTGCAGACCCACGTATGCTGTGGTCAGACTACCATCCCCCATCCCACCCTGAGCCCTTGGGAATGCAATACCTGCATGCATATGTATACACACAGGAGTAAGGGAGGGCAATTAGACAAAAAAGAGAAATTAAATAAGATAACATGGCTCAGGGAGTCTAAATGATGAAGCCTGCCACAAGTGAAACTGTGTATTTCTATCTGTGCCATAAACCTTCTGTATGATTGCCTGAAATAATTGTTTCTAGTTCTTTTTCTTAAACCAAACCAGTGGTGGAAGTTATTGCACCAGCATTGAAACCAAGTGCTGCTCATTCTTCTGCAAGAACTCAGTGCTTTAACTGCCAGCCCTAACACTGGGGAAAGCAGCCTCAAGGTGTGAAATTACCTGATGCTGCAACAGAGGAGAAAAAAGTGAGGTGGGAAGAAGGAATAACCAGAGAGAAACCCCCTTTTCATAGCTAACAAGCTGTTGTTAAGCTTCTCAGTAATCTCCAGCTGTCACAGGAGTGGGACAACTCTTCCAGGGCCTGACTCCAGAGCTTCAGGACTGAACTCTTGGAAAGCACATGTACATTCGGGTCAACCTTATCCACAGAGTCTTCTGCTATGGAAAAGCAATTTGAACAAAAAGCATGCAATGTGCCAGCAGTCATGTAACATATCTGACTACAAGCATATTTCTTAAAAAAATGAACCAGCAAACATACAGCTTGGTGCCAGAACTCAGTAAACCCCTTGGCTGAACCAGAGTGCTTCAAGAAGATGTGGTCATTCTATAATTTAAATTAATTTAAAGGAGCAGGGAAAAAAAATCACTTGATAATAATTTCTAATCTAAGATGGAAGGCTTAACACTATCTCCTGGCACTCAAGAAATAAGGATGTTAGCAGTCTTTGTGGAGAAACTGGGCCCAGAATTGCAATGCAATTGGGTAAATGGACACTACTGATTAAAAGCTATTCTGGCCAAAAAAAGAGGTATCTGTGAGGGGCAAGCACCCTTGATACTAGAGGAACTTCCTCCCTCCTATGGCTAAGGAACTGCTTTTGATGTGCAGAGCTGCTCTGGCAAGTGACCTCACTGCTTTGTGCCTCAGCTGCTTTGTCTGTAAAAGTAAACAGGCAACCAAAGGAGAAGCTCTTCGAAAAACACTTTAAAAGCTTCTGATGTGCCTAAGATGTTGGTACATGGGATCCCTGCTTTGAAGGTGTAAGTAATGCACAAGCTGTATTCTGGCCCTTAATTTTCTAGTTTGTAGTACAGAAATCCACTTCTTCCAGTTAAAATTAAGGCTCCATTGCAGAAGACACAGCCTTGCCACAGGAACCCAAAGTCTGAACAGGACTCCGTTCCCAGGGAAATGAAACCAGAGGCACTGAGAAGTGCACTGTCAGCGCATCAGTGAGAAAGGGAGGGTGGGTGCAGCTGGCTGCACTGCTTCCCTCGGCACAGGACCCTCACAGTGATTGCTGCAGGCATTATGCTCCTCTGTTTCTGACAGAGTCCTGGGTGCATGGACCTATGACCTCAGGGAGGCACCAGGGCTGAGTTCCAGGCTTTGTGATTAAAGAGGTAAGTAATGCTTTGAAATTAAAACTACTTTTAGTTACTCTTAACTGTGGATAAATCTAAACAGACTAGCAATATTTTTTATTTGTAATAAGGTTGTGTTCACAAAGTTTTTCCCCATTTTTGGTTTATGTATCATTGATCAGGAAGCCAACTAACAAAGTCAGTTGACAAGCTGAACCAAAACATTCTTTCCAAGCCGGGACAAAACAGTTGGAAGCTGATGCTTTGTGAATCATGTCACATGGATAAGGGGATTAGCTTTCCTCCCTGCCCTGTCCTCCAACATTTCTTTTCTTTCTCAGAAGCTACTCTGTAGGTCCAATTCAGTGGTCCTCAGTGGTTATTCTATAGTGAAACCAAGCATAGTCATTATTACCCCAATGGCAGTCTTTAAAGAGTATGAAAAGTATCTGATAATATATAGGCTGTTCTTCATGGAGGGATGGTGAAGAGAGATAAGGCTTCAACTCCACTGGAAGCCCTCCTTATGCCAGACACCCTCTTCTCCCATTCCTTGGCCAAGGCAGGTGGTGCTGTGTTGCGATCTCAAACACAAAACATGGTGACCTGTCCTGCCCATCCTGCAATAACCCAGACTGGTTTTTTTCCTTTCTTCCTTCCACACTGCAGCTGTCATTTGTTCCTGAGGTTAAAACCAAAGACGGAGAGCAGGAGTCCCTGCAGCGAGAAAGCCACACAGTTCAAATCGAGCGCTTTGTTGTCAGCATCTCTTGAGTTTCTCCTACTCTGATCTGTTCATTTTTGATCCATTTGTCAGATGACAGGGTGACATTTAAATGATTGCCCTGCACAGCAGGAATAGATTTTTCTATTGTAACTTTGGTTCCATGCCCAAGATACACTGACTCGATCAGCTGAAAGTGGTTCCTTCCCTTTCAGTTCTTCCTAGGTGATGTAGGTTGTCAGTTTGTTTTTCTTCCCCTTTTGTAATTTCAACATACAGGATTTCATTAGATGCAGCATATATCATAGCTTTAGACAGGAACTGTCAGGTAACAAATTTTGAGTGATGGCTTTAAAATACAAGGTGGTTGCAGTCTTGGCTACAGGTTGTTCATTTTTATACTTTTGAAAATAGGTGTAAACAATATTCTCTTCATCGAGGGGTGGAAGCATTTGCCTTTATAAGGACTTATCTGTGTGGTCGGGCACTCTAAAAGTCAAAAAAAAAAAAGAACATCTGTATCAGATAAGGTGTAAGTTCCTCTACCTACCTATCCCAGCTTTGCCAAGATACAATCTACCGATCAGGAAGCTGAAAAGGTCAGTTCTTAGAGCTATCAGTGTGAAACTGGTTTTGTCTGTATGAAAAGCATTTGTGAAAATTCTGTGTATTTTGCTAAGCGTGTCCATTTAAACCCCACTAAGTGCAACCCTGTGGTGCATAAAAATCCCCATGGGCATCTTCACATGAGTAGTATGCATAAGTTTCAATGACTCTTGAACCAAAGCTGCCTGAAATTCATCCATAACAAGAGCCATGGCAGCAGGCAATATCCTTGGGGTGTCAGAGCAAGCCTAGAATTTTGGCTAATGCAGCACTGAGGCAAACACAAACTGCTGCTGTTCTGAGAAAGCCTACCCTACCTATGGAAAAGAACTTTGGTTCTCAGTTTTGAGACCAGGAAAAAAAGGGCATATTTTGTCTTTGTTATCTCAGCATTCAAGCCTACATAGTAAAATTAATTGGGTGCAAAATCCACACAGACCACACTTCCTTATGTGATCACAAATAAGTGAATATGTATGTTCACAAGCACAGAGAAAATGCAGGCAGGAAAATCCCACATAAACAGGAATTAGAGAGCTTCTGGTCTGGATACTGTATATCTGCTGCACATGGTTTCCTTTATTTGCACATTCTTGTCCTTTGTTATTTCAGTACAGCAGTGAGTCCTGTGTTCACTCTGGGTGAGAAGGAAACCAGAAATTATCATCTGTGACCACACTGTGAGTTTCTCTCTGCTGGTTAAAAGGTCGGTAAAGGATAAACTGCACCAAGGCATGAACAAAACCAATGACTTCTCACCATCAAGTGACTCCCTAGGATGAGCTGGGCTTTTTGTTGGTTTTGTCAAGGATCTGTTTGAAGTCCCTTATGATAAGGTTAAGACAGTTCATTTATATCCAGTGGAAGTAAAGCAATTTTACAAAGATTCCCCTGACAATATATAGCTCAATAGTTGTAAGAAGAAGAAATGCTGAAGGCACACTCCCCATGCTGTGCTCACCTTTGCTGGGTAGGCAGGTGGTTTTTAATGCAAATGGACAACACAAATCAACGTTAGTTATTCTCTCCAATTCCACGTATTTCAGCCTAAGAAAATATGACTGCACTAAAATCCCTCTCCATCTCGCCAACACCATTCCCAAATTGCTTCTGTCTGGAGATTTCCCCTCAGGTACTGAGGGGAAAGCATCCCATAGAGGAAAATGCAGGGGTGAAGGCAGGGGATGAGGAGCTTACCATTACCTTGTTTTTGAGGAACTGCTACAAGACTTGATGCTTTGCACCTGTGGAGTGACTGGCCTTGGTAAAACACTCTACAGGTATCATGCGTGCTGTGATGCTGGGCCTGCTGCAGCTGTCTTTACAGTTCAAGGGAGTTCACAGCAGTGCAGATCCTCTGGAAAAGCATTGAGTTTATATATCCCCCACACACACCTCACCCATAAGATTTTTCCACTTTCATAGTCAATGTCCCATTCTCTAAATGACTGTATCTCCACCACTGTCATGGCTCCTTCTTCTGTCACTCAGCTCACCATAATCTGTCTTGTTGATCCCTACCTGATGTTCATAAAGCCAAGTATGCAAAAGCAGGATGGGAAAGGCAAAAGAATCCTTCATCCCCTGGGTGGTCCTAGGAGTGCCACAATCCCCTAGCAGGCTTTCTGGGGCTGTAAACCACATTTCAGCTCCAGATGATGCTTCTCATCCTCTCTATGGGGAACTGGACCCCTGTGTGCTCTGGGGGCCAGCCATTATCGAGCAACAGTGACTTCAGTGAGTGAAACTCATCTTGGCATTGTAGTTAGAACAGCCTTCCTGGGCTCAATAGAGTGACCCCAAAGGGATTTACACCTGCTAAACCGCAGATGTTACCTAAAACAAGAGGAAAACCCATTGAAGGAGATTGGGCCAGAATGGGGGGGTGGAGGGTGGGGGAAGAAAGGGCGTGGGGAGGGAAGTGAAGTCTTGACACAGTCCCTAAGGGATCCATGTAAATTCCCCTGCAATGACATCAGTCAATTGTGCAGCTGGGACAGTCGTGTAAGCCCTAAAGACAGCACATAAATGTTTATGTTGTTTAGACTATTAGTCCTGTTCAAGGAACACGACAGCGAGGTGTGCATCAGCTCAGTGGAGAGCAAGAGCTGAACAGGACCCAGCAGCCCATGGAGGCAGGATGACTGCAAGTGAAAAATAGCAAATCTGCTAGAATTTTAGGAAAAATATGGAGTTCTGACCTTAAGCATCTCATTAGCTTTTCTAACCAGCCAATACCTGCCCTCAAATTAGGCCAAGAGGACATAAGTGTTATCAGCAAATGTTCCTGTTTTATTTTAGATAGTCATGACTTTTCTCCTTTTCTGTGTGTAATTCTCCCTTTCCTACTTTGAGAAGAGGGAAGGAATGGCTGCTCTGCAACGAAGAATGCAGTCTGCCTTTGAATACATTGCAGACCTCACTGTGAGGCTGCTCAAACACATTTTTTCTTTGCATGCAGACAACGAAATGTTACAAGGCACTGGAGATACTTTCATAGGCTCCAAGACAAAGGGTTAATCAACATTACTGGAATTCCAATGTCAGAATAATAGGGGATTTTTTTTTTTCTGTTTTGGGAGATGCTTATTTCAAAAGATACTGCTACATATTTGCAATCCCTGAAAAGCCATTCCTTGTCTGCAAGGTCTGTAATTCTATGTTTGCCTTCCTCTCTCTTCTGTGCTGGCACATCAAACCATGCAGACAGTCTCAGGAAGCACACACGGGCATTTTTTCCCAGGACTAGGGATTTCCTGTTCTAAGTTCAATTACAGCTCAATTAAAATTTTTCATAGGAATCATCTTTTTCTTTTCTAATGCAAAATATGTCCCAACTATAAACAGAAATTCTTTTTTTAGCATTTTTGTGAATATTTTCACCATTTGCATCTACTGCTGAGAGCTTTTTTAAACTTCAGGGAAAAACTATTTTCAAAATGCAAGACCACTTAAAAATCAGGAAGACAACATTTCCTTTTGAGTTCTAATATTAATGAAAATTTTAATTTGTACTTCTTGGGATGCATGCTCTACTACAAAGACTTTACTGCATGCTTCATCTAAAAAGAGACAAGATTAGGAAAAACTGTTCAGTAGCTGAATGTCATGAATACAGTTTTTATAAAAGGGAAGTAAACTGAGCAAGGGATGTCTTTTGAGGCACCCTCCGGTTTCTTGTTTTTCTTCTATCACAGCCAGTACCAGTATTGGTAAAACTAGGACGTATAAGATTCTTACCAATTCTGTAGCTGTACTAGAAGAGGCAAATACTCACTAGAGAACCAACTCCATACCCACACTGGTGGAAAATGTAGGTGCAAACTGTATATACAGAAAACTCTGAACCTCTTATTGCTGAAGTTTTTCTCATATGCTGCACAAGGACATTATTCCAGTTGGGACAGGAACTGAAAAGGGACCACAGTACAGGCAAATGGAAAAAATTCATGCAGACAGGTTCTTGCAAATGTCACTATCAGTTCCTGTGATTTTTCAAGGTGCACCTTAAATCCAAGAATTTTTTTTATTTGGAATTTCTCTCTAGGTTGACTGATTGTTCTGGACTCATGATTCTGCGGTACAGCAAAAGACACAGTCATATAAAGTTATTTGCTACTACTGTGTACTGTGAAAATATTGGCTTCTTAAAATTATTCTGTCCATAATTTGGTTGTTTCAGAAGAATTTCTGATTTTTTTCTCTATTATGAATAAGAAAGAAACTATTAAGTCAAACTTTCACCAGTCACAGCCACTTAAAACATCTCGCAGCCATACCATGCTGTACCATGGTTCTCAGAAATCCTGCAGTAGGAACACAATTAACTATGCAGTCGTAACTTACGGTGTTTAATGATCACTGGATCAAGGCAGTATGTTTTAAATAGCAGCAACTTGATAATGATATTCACTGTTGTTTACAAGAGCTGTCATCACTGATCTGTCCACATTTCTCTTAATTCTTTTCTATCGGTTGTTCCCCATTCAAGCCAACCTCCATGTATATTGCTGCCTCAGCCCATGGAAACATTCATTTTGAGGTCTGGCCGAACAAGGATGCAGTGGATTCCAGTTGATGTGGATAATTCTGAGAGTTGTCTCTGCATCAGCACAAAACTGCAAATGAAAGCTTTGATCTAGCTGAAATGAAGCGCAAAGTAGGGGCTTCTCCTCAAAGGGAAAAGGAAAACCTACCAAACTGGACCCATGCCACTTAATTGTAATCAATACCTTGAATTGTACCTGGAAACAAAGACTGAGCTGGTACAAATGGTGGAAGGGCATGGCAGAACATCTTTCACACAACTGTATCTCAGCTTGTCTCAAGTGCAGAGCAGAGGAATTATTAATTGACACAGCTGAAGCCAGAGCCAAGAGAGACAGTGAGAAATTTAACTGTATGGGTCTGTCCCCAAATCAGAAAATTCTGCTCTGTCATTACATGTTCTTGAGACTTTAACATTATGTTTTCCAGGCTATGTTCTACTTCTGTTATCCTGGATCAAACGAAAAATTGTCCTAGCCCAGCATCCTTGTTCTGGAAGTGGCTAGCCACAGAGGGAAAAACGGGACCATTATAGTTCTCTGATTTATTTCCCCATCTTCATATTACTTTTTGAACTCTGAACTTTCAGCTGCTAAGCATACTGTGACAGACTTCTTTACAACCTGTATCTTGAACTATCAATTTTTGCTTACTTTAAGCTTATCACATGATAATTGTTTATATTAGACAGTGAACAATAGCAAGCTGTCTGTCCGTCCGCCCATTCTATGACAAATTTTTTAGACCTTTCCAATACCTCCTTTTAGCAGTGTCACTTCCTGAACCAGAAAAATCCTTCCATCTCTCTGTCTCTCCCTTCCTATCTCTCAGCAGCTGATCATTCTTCCTTGCCCTTCTTTGTATTTTTTCCTCCTGCTGGACACAGAGCTCTACCTCTTTTAACATCCTGATCTATTTCCTGAGTGTTAGTTCAGAGCCCATCATAGTGTGTTTACAGTTCAGGTTATTTTAACTGTTTTCCATCTGCATCCTTTTGCAAACATCAGCATTGAATTTCCCTTGCAATTCTCTTGGCTATTTGATACTGTGAAATGCCTTGTTAGCTTTTATTTTCACAATTATGAATAGCACAATACCACCAGCAACTCAGCAGTACGACAACCCCCTACTATGAACTATTACAAATTGACAACAACCTGCTGAATTCGCTGACTCCAAACATCCACAAGAACACACAAGGATGTGATCCTCCATTCTGTGCAAGAAGTGCTAGCTTTGAGGAAATAAATAAAACAGTCTTACCTTTCCAAGAGGCACATTGACATCAAGGCCAAAGAATAAAGGCAAGAGAGAAGAACAAGAATAGAAATAGAAACTGCAGAAGAAAAATAAGATTGTGTAAAAATTAAAGGTAATGGCATTGTAAGCATCAGAATTATTTTTGCACTCTGTAGAACAGTTAGAATAATTATTCATTCAGGAAACACTGTTATTTCCCTAGTTCCTTCTGTAAGTACCACACCACCTCCCAGGCTTAGAAAACAGATCTCAATAATTTTGTTGACGGATTACAATTGGCACCATATTGAAAGCCTGAGGTGTAACTGCCACATCGTGATACCCCCATGGGTTGACACGTCATAAAGCTGGATATCAAAAATAGCATGTGTAGTATTTTTAAGTGTGTTAAAAAACAGTATCTGCAACCCATGCTAGAAATAGCCTGGATATATAAATATATATATAGATATATATATATAAAAATACATATGCACACATGTATATATGTTTATAGGTACGTACACACACACACACATATCAAACACTCACCATTACATGTTTGATAATGTAATGTAGTATTTTAAGATTAAAGTCTGTATGTACTGACACAAACTGAAAAGAAAGGACAGTAGACCACCACCAACAGGTGCAGCTGACTGAGCGGAACAGAAAGGTTGTCTAGTTCAAGAGAACTGGAGCACTACAAAGTGCCACTGGAGCACTTTGTTTTCAAAACAAAGTTCATTAGTGTGCTTCAGAAACATAACAGAACCAACCTTTTCCTCCAGATCCTTAATTTGTCTCTTTTGGATGTCAGTTTTATCTTCTAAATCTCGAATCCTCTGGAAATCAGAAAAGAAACATCTACACTAAATTCTCAGTAAATCTGTTCCATTGAACAAGTAACTTAATGTTCCAAGTGCCAAAAGCCTAGAAATAAACAAATCCATTTCTGTGGTAGGGATAATCTTATGTCATACCGTGACTCCATCCACTCATCCCTCCACACCACAGCTTTACCACGTGTGCAACTGCTCAAAATATGATCCTGCATATATGGATACATACACATCTATGCATAACTGGATCCTTAAATGCTGGAAATTAGTATCAATGATTGATCTGTTTCGCATTATCTATTTATTAATCCTGTTAATCTATTTATTAATAGATGAAAAGTGTAAGATCATGGTTATAATCTTTAGAATTCTATCATGATTCATTAAGATTTCTCACAGTTTGAGGTGTTGAAAGAGGATTAAAGTGCTATTATTAGATCCAAATGATAAATGTATACAATACTATGAATGTATTGATTCTGTGGTGAGTGACATATATGTAATTTATAGACAAGGTGTGTATTTTTAGCAGAGCTAGGTACTTTAAGAAAAACTATGTAGCATGACTTAAACTTTTGCCTGCATGGGAGGAGAGATCCCCCAGAACAGAACTCCTAAGTACAAAAAATGAGGCCTTGAATCTCAGTATGTTTTTTTAATTAAGTCAGGTCATAAGAGAGCTGTCCAGCAAATAGCAGAAATCCAAAGAGGCAAACCAGGAGACGCTTTAAAGCCCCAGCACCTGGAGAACAGATGGCACCTGTGACTGTCTTCCTCACTGTCTGGAGATGAGATGACTAGCTTATGGCCGCTTTCAAATTCTATGGAACCACAAAATCACAAATGAGTCAGGTTGGAAGGGACCACAGCAGCTCACCTGGTCCCATCTCCCTGCTCAAGCAGTGTCATCCTAGAGCACGTGGCACAGGATTGCATCCAGATGGGCTTGGAATACCTCCAGTGAGGGAGACTCCACATCCTCTCTGGGTAATCTGTTCAGTGCTTGGTCACTCGCACAATGAAGAAATTCTTTCTTATGTTCAGGTGGAACCTCCCGTACAACAGTTTCTGCCCACAGCTTCCTGTCCTATTGCTTGGCTACCTCCTCCTTCCTTTGCCTTTCAGCCACGTCCAACCCTGCCTGCAACTGAGGCTGGCTCAGAGCTGTTCTGAGAAGCCAGAACTGCTGTGGCAGTGTCCCTCAGGGCAGTGTCCCTCAGGGCAGCTGTCATGTCTAAAATCACAAAGCTTTTTCTGCGGCAAAGGCCTGGCAAGAAAAAAATAAGGGTGGACCCAGTCTCAAGGGCCCAACTCAGGATCAGGCAAGACTCTGAGAACTGAGCCTTCCTGTGAACCAAAACCCCCTAACCACTGGGGATGTGCTCCTTCTCTTACTCCCATAAACATCTGAGTCAGATGTGTTTCATGGTGCAGCTCTCACATTATTCAACGTGCTGTGACAGTTTGCCTTTTTGCTCTGGGACCTCACAGCTTGCAGAGCAGCAAACATCGGTCTTTTGAAATGCAGTACCCTATCTCAGCAGTGAAAAGTACAAATGCCCAGTTGGGAGGGACAAGTAGTATCTGGATAAACAGACAGCTTTCCTGTGCCATACAAGCCAGCAGCCCATTTCTCTTGTGCCCAGTCCAGTAACTAGGGATGACCATTTTTATTACAAAGCTAGATCCATGCAGACAGAATTCTGGATGAAAACTTTAGGCTAGAATTTTAAAACTCAAAATATGCCAAAACAGTCTTGCACGAGCTAATATCAAGTGTGCTTGCATGCACAGAAAAGACACAAAGTAAGAGACAATTCAAAAAGCTAGATGCCAGGCTCCCTCATGGCCTGAAGCTTGCCTAAATTTGACCTCAGTTTGTGTTCTTACACAGAAAGGCTGAGTAGATACCACATGTGTGTGGTTCCGTCTTCTTACCTGATGAGCCTGCTGGAGCAGCTCCATCCTCTCCTGAAGAATCTGACAATCATATTCTCTGCTTTTCCTCAGCATCTGACGTCTTAGCTTTTCTACTGCTGTCCTCAGCTCTTCCTGCTGTTTTTCAGTCAGTAGTTCCCCAAACTTTATCACTGTTTCTTGCTGCAAAGCATTGTACAAGGTGGCTTCAAGCTCCTGGATCCTCTGGTTGATGCAATACCAAAAGTCAATTAGAGATGAAACATGGTTTAAACCACATTGGGAACTGGGGGGTTGGTGGTAGATTCAGGCCACTGCATGAGAGGCAGTCCCTGTGCTCAAGTGTGCAAAAATGTGAAAAACTGATCTCAGAAAATGGTTCCATGTTCTGAAAAAAGGATATGAACTTTCATTTTTTTAAATATTTTAATATTAATTTTCACTGAAATCCTTCACTTTTACTCTTGTTTTATAGAGTTAGAGAGATAGAGTTGGATAGAATTTTCATATCTGAAGAGTAAATTATTTCACCAATTCTAAAATTTCAACCTTTTGCACTAAAAAACTCCAGTTGGACAAGCTGACATTAATGAGCAATATCTGCCTTAAACTGACAAGAGTTTTCAGACTTCAGGGGATGTGCCTTTTAATGACATGAAAAGGCAAGATATAGTGTTGAAGCTGTGCAGATTGCATGCTAGTACATCAGAAGAATGAGGAAAAAACAAATTTAAAAAACCCCAGTATTAATAAAAAAACAAAAATCTCTCTTCCTGATTCAACAAGAGTCTGTGTGCTACTGCAGAGTTTGCCAGTATGTGCTGCAGAATTTCCTTTGTACATACCATGTACGCTTGGTCAAGAGCTTGCTTCCTGTAGTCTAATTCTTCCTCCAAATAACCTTTTATTTTGCAAAATTGCTCCTACAATGAAGGATCATTTAGACACAAAAACAAATTATTTACTCCAAATACTTTAGGAAGTTTTATCAAATCATTTATAGATATCTAATTCAGCAGGATAAGGAGACTGGTTTTTGACTGGTGCTTGGCAGAATTATTAGTATCTCACTCAGCTAGAAAAGAAGGAAGGGCAAATAGCTGTAAATTGCTCTCGTACGTGAATACATCTGATCTACATGGAACTAAATCCATCCTCTCTGTTGGCTTCAGTGGTATCACTTGGCATTTCAGTAGTGAAATTTAGGGTGTTCTGTGTGATTTTTCTAAAGATACCTCCTCTGGCATCAGGAATTACTCTTTTTGTGCTTTCTCTTATTTTGGAAGAGGTGTAAAAGTGCACTAAACTAAACAGGAACTAACCAGACATTCACATTCACATTACTTGGGGGCAGCTGCTGTGCTTTAACTTATCAGTCCACCTTAAGCTGAATAGACTAAAGTACAGACATACCACAGGAACAGAATGAAAGCCACTACAGCTGTCTAATTCTTGTAGTTATGCTTGTTCATCTTGTGGGCTACTGCCATTAACTAGAGTAAGAACAGGGTAAGGTACTAACTTTACTTAGTATGTAATGAAAGCCAACAGTGTTATAATTCAATAATTTCTCACATGCTGGTCCTGAATAAAATGCAATACAACAGCTGATGTGTAGACTGTGAATCTTATGAGACAAATAATGAGTGCATCTTTGAAAATTATTGAGAAACCTTTGAACCCTCTGTACTTTATTAATAAACAGTCATCCTCATAGAAAGAGAGAGGAAGTTTTTAAACTTTTACTACTGGACCAGGAACAATTTTATGGATTCACCAATAATCACAGAAAGGCTGCGTAGTTCATTTGCCAATAGACTTTCCTAGTTATTTTTTGGCACATCAAATAAGTGTGACACAATCAGTGGCCCTAAAATGTGTAATAAGGAAAGTTTTCTTACCATATCACTTTCCAGTTCCATCATCTTCTGATGCAGAGCAGCTTCAGCTCCCTCAATCTGCTGGATCCACTGGAGAGAAGACAATGAGAGCTGTAACCTGCTGTGTTTTCTAGCACACAAGCAGTGGCAAGTGGGATATCTACAGCATCTTGTTAGTCTGTTTTTAGCAGCCTGTTGCTAGTGCTGGGTTCATCTTGAGGCTGTTTGTGACAGAGGCAGCCATGATGTCTGCAGGTAGTACTTGGCAGGGAAGCAGCAAGAGGATTACCACTGCTGGGTCACCGGAAGATGGAGAAGCACATGCCCTTGTATGGACAAGGAACCCATTTCCCATGCATAAAGGCCCACAATGGAGCTATAGCATCTCAAAAATAGCCTAGCTGGCTTTATGGCAGTTCTGTTTGCAGAGCAGGCATTGTTGAGCAGAGTCCTTGGAAGCTGTCATGTTGAAAAAACTGTGTGCTGCATTTGAGCCTTAGAAGGCAATTTTAACCAACCCCCTTTTCTTAATTTTTGAAACAAGGAACATAGACACATACTTTCAGTGAAATTTTGGCATACAGATCCTTTTGGAAGCTTTAGAAATGTCAGGACTGTAAATCCCAAACTTTATCTAATTATGGCTTAAATTTCTGATGGTTTCCCATTCAGTTTTCAATTGCAAGTTTTGTTTCGTATTATTTTTGTATTTGTAGTTTTTTCTACTGCACAGCTTTGGCCAGCTCAGTTTGATATTTCTGCTGCTTTAGCAAGGTGTTTGGGACTGTGCTGGCACAGTTTATTTTATTTGGGGAATCCAACTTCCAACACTAGAAAGTTTAACAATATTGATGAGAACAACAGGGCAGAAAATGTGTAGATGAGGCTTTAGGTAACATGTGAGAAAAGCAAGCACACAATTTACCTTTTCTGCCAAGGACAATACAGTGGAAGCCTGAATTATGGCCACTTGTTCTTCATTCCTTAAATTCTGTGAAGAGAAAGAGAGGAAAGAGGAAAATTGGCAGCAGTTTCCTGCATGAATAAAGACAATCCAGCCTACAGACCAGGCCCACAGTTTTCAGAGGATCCCTGTAGTACTGAGTATTCGGTTTCCATTGAAACATTCAGAGTCTGTTAACACATTAAGAAGACCACTACTTTTGCCTTTCTACATTATATGGATTAACTGTATCATTCATTCCATTAAATCTTAAGAGAAATGTAAACTAAAATTAGACCCATTTGTTTGTCTTCATGCTAGTTCTGCAAAGCTGAATTTCCATCAAAGTTTTTGTAAAAATAGGGCTGATTTACATCAGCACATGAATAGACAATAATGATCCTTTGGTTTTATTTCTTATAAACTTTTTTAAGACATATCTAACGTTGGCCAGAGATACAGGATCTCTTTTACGCAGGCAGCTATGCCCTCTTAGAAAGCCACAGGGAATTTGATAATTCTTGCCTATTTATGAAGCTGTTTGAAGGAATCCTAGTCCTGATGAAGAGTGGTTTATTCAGACTGCCAAACTAATTCATGTGTTTTCCTGAGTGAATGGGGTGCAGCTGGGCCCAGTTCCAAATATCAGTGGTCTTTGGACATTCTTTCCAGTCTGCTAAACCATACGTAAAAGATGCATAATTTAACAAGTATCTTAGAAAACAGTCATAATTCTACATGCCACTTACTGCACTGTACAAAATGCAGCTTGTAAAGAGAAAATATCTCCCATTTCAACTTACCCCATTATCACCTAGGATGTCTAACTGCTTTATGAGGTCTGGGATGCTGACATCCTGCAAAGAGAGAATAAGGTAAAGGCATGGAGTGCACCTTTTATCATGGCTGCAATATCCATCTATCCTATGAACCACATGGAAGTCAGCCATTTTGTTTTATCCTATGGAAATGCACCATACATTGATTTCAGTTGCCTTTGAACCAGATTTTATCATTATGGTAAGAATTTTGAGTTTAATTGAACTGTGTCTGTCACCACACTCTTACATTAGACTGAGTTGAAATGCCTGAAGTTTAGTGGAACTATTAGTAATGGGTCATATGGGCAGCACCCACCCCTCCTGTAGGGAGAAGCACTTCTTTACAAAACTGACCTACCTTAACCCCTTCCTTCATGCAGTAGATCTGTAGAGCACTCACACCATCTGAGAATGGGTGAATCTGGAGATTAAACGGTGGGGACCGTCTCTCTCTTTCCTGCAAATAAATTGAAAAGATGCTAGAGAACGTATTACAATGAAGGAGATGCACACAGAAAATGCCATAGCTGCTGTTTATATCATGCTTGGCTTGTATGCTTCATTTTACAAGCCAAGGAAAGAAACATCTAGACCTAGTCTGAAAAAGTGAGCCAAGTGGGACAGAATCCTAAACCCAAGGTAACTGTTTAACAAGCAATTATTTGATAAATTATGTCAATTTGCAAACTGGCTGTGGACAGGCTGTCACCTAGCTAAGATTCAAGTGATTTGCTTTACTAAGTGTTGAACAACTATACATTGTTGTAAATACTCCCTTTAGAAACAGGTGTTTGACTTTAGACTATTGGGAGACTCAGATTACACATTTTCCTCATCCTGGTATGTTGTACATTCTAACATCTGTGGAAAACAATGTGTTCAAAAAAATGGATCAACTTAGCTATTTATACACCTTTATTGCTTAAAATTTACAAATATTTGTCCAGTTTTAAAGGACCAGAGACAGAAATAAAAATTTGAAGATGCTATGCTATTTCTCCTTCCTTTCAGGCATTCAGGCAAACACGGAAGTGAAGATAAAACTTCACTTTCACACACATTTTTGGTTTATGAACATGTAATTCACTTGATCAGTTCAGCTCCCTGCCATATGGAAACACAGCTGTCAGGTAAAACTGTAGGACAGTTCTATAAATAAGGGGCAAGTCTGACACAGCATTAATTTACGAGACCCAGGAAAGGCTCTGTGTGGCAAGTGTATTTGGCCTTGGACAGCAATTGAAAAGAACAACTGAAAAATAAACCAGCTTATACTGGGGAAGAGAGCAGGTGAAGTTTTGGTTGGCTGGTGCTCCAAAGAAGAGTCTGTAACTAGAGGCAGTCTGGGAAGAGGGAGCTTGAGGTCCCGCAGAGGCTTCTGGAGCTCCTACATCAATGTCCAGTGCCACCTGAGAGACCGTTTGTACCCACTGCAGGTCGTGGGAAAGCTGCTCAACAGGGAATGTGTCCAGTGCCCGCAAAAGGAACAGCACTTGCACATGGGCAGACAGGCTTCTCCAAGTATTAGAAAAATCATGCCCACAGGCGTGGTAACTGAGAGGCACACTCATGTTAATCAGCTAAGCTTACCTGTGGACACTGGGCACCTGGCTCAGGGTGAAGTGAACCAGCTGGGTATGGAGCTTACTATTTCCAGGATATTAGAGCTGACATACTACAGCTCACAATTAAAAATGCTGGGCCTGATTTGTTACTCTGTTTTATTGCTACAACACCTGTGTAAACCCTTGATTAAAGTTGGTGTCCAGTGCAAGGGCACTCATTTCATTTTCTACCAGATCTACTGTAAGAAGCGCATCCATCACCTCCAGCTCAAGGTTGCGGAACTCCAGCAGCTCGTTCTGGTCTCGCGCATCCTGCAGCTCCTGTTGCAGACGGTTGTTTTCTGCTTCCATTTTCTCTATCTAACAGAAATATGTTAAATCATGATCTGTGTGACTGTTACAAGAACCATGTATTTGGTGAGTAGTAGTTGAGGTAGCTGTGCAAAATCTAAACCCTAAAGATGTCTCACAGGATCCAGATAACCCTTCAGAGTGAACATGCAAAACTTTTGAACGTACCTTGTCTAAAAGCTCTTGGTTCCTCTTAATGAAAAGCTGCTTGTCTTCCACCCAGTGTGAGTCCTGTTGGATGAAGCAGTAGTATTACAGAATAATCAAGTTCCATGAGGCCGGGCACATTTTTGAAAATTGGAGCCACAATATTGAGGCTTTGAAATCCTACAGGAACAAACTATCTTTTACAGAACAAAAACATTTTAAGTTTACAAAGCTGTAGGCAAGGCTTCTGAACTTGCTGGATCTGCCTGTTTACTGACTGGCAACATTACATCTCATGGAAGTTTATACTGAAATCGTGCTAGGTGTTTTGTAAACAGAGTGGGTAAGAAACCAAATAGGAAAAAAAAACACACAAGAATTACTTACCTGCCCTTTCTGAGCCAAAGTTTTCTCCAGGTCTTCTATTTTGGCTTTATACCTCTGGACTTCAGCTTGAAGTTGCTCCTGAGCCTGTTGAAGTCAGGCACCGCATTAAAGAGTAACAAAACCAGCAATGTGACCGGTATTAAAAGGAAACCAAAACCAGCAGAGCCTGGGTTCATGCTGTCAGTTCCACTGAGTGAGCAACCCTTAGAAAGGTTCTGACTCAGTGATATTTTGTGCCACCCCTTAGACTGGCACACAGATGACACAAGGGAACAGAGCTGTGGATCAGCCCCAACTCCTCACCCAAGCCTGTTCCATCACGGATTGCATCAGAGCAGCAAAACACAAGCTCAGGTATTGGGGGTGCTCTGTTCAAAGACCTTGATAAGGGGCAATCGCTAAATTACAAAAAAAAGTGCTTAGTAGATCAGAGTGGCAAAAGGTAGTGGGAAGAAGCAATTTTAACTGCCAGGAGGGTCTTCAAGAGCTGACTAAAAAAAGTACTAAACGAACTGATACGATCTCACAGCTGACTGCTGTGAGCAGGGAATTTGGGCTGAAGGCCTGAGGTGCCTTCCGGCCTGAAGGATTCTATAATTTTATTAGAGGGACATTTTTAGCCTTGGAAGGTTTACTGTAGCCTGCATCACATTAAAATTTGAATGTAATTTGCATTTCTCTGTTACAAACATTCAGATGTTCCTAAAGTTGGTGCAATGCGTGCCTTTGTGAAAACCCACAGGCCTTCATTTGCCTTTAAAACCCAACCCCATCACACCTAGGCAAATGATGAGAAAACTCTTGTGATTCTGTGTCAGGCTGCAGAGTTGTCTGCTTTGGCATGCCTGCCTAACTGCAGAGTTTTCAGGTTCAGGTGGAGGACAGCTTCTTGTAAACAGAGTGATTGTGCCCATTCTTAATTGTCACTCTCTTTAAAAATGTACTCAGCAAATGAGTAAACAGACATTTCTGAGTGTTCTGGATGCCGTATGTAGCTCCATTCCATGGTATGTCCCTTTGAGGGGCTTCTTGTCCTGACAGCAATGAAATACTGTTACTCTCAAAACAAATACTGACCCTGGCTTCTCTTTCAGCATCTATGACCCCTCCTGTCTGTTCCTGCAGCAGTGCATACGCTCTCTGCAGGGCCTGGTACTCCTTCGTCAGCTGTCGAAACCGCAGCTCTGACTCTTCTGCTGCTAAACCCTGAAGAATAAGAAGGAACATGTCTAAGCCACAGAGAGCAAAGCACTGTCAAAGCAAAGAATGCAAATGTGATTTGTTAAGCATAGTAGTTGGTTTACAGATCTTGATTCAAATAGCTTTTTGGATCACAGTCAGCTTGGTGTGATCTGAAATTTAAAAAATAGGGAAATTATACAGCATTTATACCATAGAATCAGCTGAGTTGGAAGGGACCTACAAGGATCATTGAGTCCAACTCCTGGCCCTGCAAAGCACCATCTCCGAGAGTCACTGAGAGTGTTGTCCAAACACTTCTTGAACTCTGTCAGGCTTGGTGCTGTAACCACTTCCGTGGGGAGATCATTCCAGTGCCCAACCACCCTTTGGGTGAAGAACCTTCTTCTACTATCCAACCTAAACCTCCCCTGACACAACTTCAGGCCATTCTCTCAGGCCCTGTCACTGCTCACCACAGAGAAGAGATCAGTGTCTGTCTCTCCTCCTCCCCTCATGAGGAGGTTGTAGACTGCAATGAGGTCTCCCCTCAGTCTCTTCTCCAGGCTAAATAAACCAAGTGACTTCAGTTGCTCCTCATACAGCTTCCCTTCAAAGCCCTTCACCATCTTTGTTGCCCTCCTTTGAACACTCTCTAACAATTTAATATTTTTCTTATATTGTGGCACCCAAAACTGCACACAATATTCAAGGTGAGGCCACCGCAGTGCAGAGCAGAGCAGAGCAGGACAATCCCCAGCCTTGACTGGCAGGCAATGCTGGGCCTGATGCCCCCCAGGACATGGGTGCCCCCCTGGCTGCCAGGGTACTGCTGACTCATATTCAACTTTCTGTCAACCACCGGGTCCCTTTCCAGGTGCTGCTTTCCAGCATCTCATTCCCCAGCCAGTCTGTAGATCCAGGCTACCCCATCCCAGGTGCAGAATCTGGCACTTTTGCCTTGTTGAACTTCATCTGGTTGGTGATGGCCCATCCCTCTGACTTGTCGAGGTCTCTCTGCAGGGCCTCCCTGCCTCTGAGGGAGTCAACAGCTACTCCCTGTTTTGTATCATCTGAGAACTTGCTCAGTATGCCTTCCAGTCCTGTGTCCAAGTAATTTATGATGAAACTGAAGAGCACAGGGCCTAAGACGGAGCCCTGCAAAACTCCACTAGTGACAGGTCACCAGTATGATGTCATCCCATTCACTATAACCCTTCGATATGTCTTCAAGCTAAAAGAAATGTGATGTTCGTTTTCTTGAAAGGGGAGAGGAAAAAAATCACCTCAAATTGCAGGGTAGTCATAGCTACAGACTCTATGGACCAGATTGTGGAAGAAACTCTCAGCATTTCAGTATATGAGTAACCAAAATTAAGGTCAAACTTAAGTAGTCATCACTCAGTATGCACGATAAAAACCTAAGTGTTCTTGAGAGTCTGATCATTTGTTTTGAAAGTCATCGTCTCGTGAAAACCTGTAACTCATCTGTGGAAAGAGTCAGATCTTACCTCATCCAGATCATCATCTGGGGTTGCTGGTGTCCTGTCTGTTCTATATGAGGCCACAGAGGATGTTTCAGAGTCCATAGAATCATCATCATACCCAAAAACTGTATCCATGACATGTCTCTACAGAAGGAAAAACATGATTTCTGAACCTTCATGTAAACTTGCAGCATGCATTTTGGAGAGGGGAAGAGGGGGGAGTTGCTAGTTACTTAAAAGACAAGGTGTGAAAAATGAACAGTGGGCTACACCTGCAATCACCATCTTCAAACAAACTCAGTGGAAACCCATTGAAGATCGGGTCTTGTGCTGGTGGAGAATAAGTTTTCTGAATAATTTTTCTGAGGGTCTGTCTCAGCCTAATTGGAAAACAATGTGAGCAGCAACATGCCATAGGAAAAGTCTCTGCCCTTGCAGGAAGGCAGGAGAATTGTTTCTTAACCACAACACTCTTCAGAAGACATCTATCAACACGCAGATTAGTGTGCAAAGGTAATACCATCAGGAGTTGAAAACTTGTGTAGAATAGGAAGCCCTCCTTTTTCTCTCACAGACACTGCTGATACTTTTAATGTCTAGGTGCTTCTCTCGCTGATATTGCCGTTGGACCATGAGAGCGAAAGCTATGCTAATACAAAACTAACGTGAAGGAACTTTTATTGCATCTTTCCAGGACTACAGTAACTGGCACATGTTATAAACAACTGCTCATGCTCCACAGTTCGGTTGTATGCCTGACACCTCGCTACCATCAATCTCTGTAGCCAAAATAAACCAAATTAAAACTGTGAGACGTGTCCTGTGAAGATACAGATACTTGACCCTGGAGGCTTGATTTCAGGGTACAGATCTGAGCATTTAAACACTTGGCTTATGGATAATTCTGAAGACAAACGGATCGACGAGCAATTAAGATGCACTTCTTCTTTGCAACATTTTTCACTTTGCTGACCGGTTAAAACCTTCTAAACCTGGAGTTTGAATCACACAAAAAATATGTACCAAAGATGTCAATTAGCTTTTGCATATATTGTAATTTTTGCTCATTGTGTTGTCACGTGAAGACAATTGCCATATTCTCCAATGTTATAACCTCTGATGAAAATACTATTCGGTCCTTGTTGTGTCTGCTGTATACTGCTTCACAACCCACATAGAAACAATGTGATGACACAGCTAGGATTTATTGGTCTGAAATTCCCAGTGTGTAGACAGTGCTGTGTTACTTTCACAGAACATGGCTGATGCACTAAGGGATGTCCTTGGAGGACTGAGAGCAACCAAGCAACCAGTATTTCCACTTTTTGGAGGTGGGACATGAATGTTGCAAAGTCATGCTTCACATCTAGCTGATAAAGGAGCTATGTGAACCACTCCTGACTACTCAGCTCTAAAACTGTTGTAAATTATACCAGTTTTGGACTTAACCCAATTCAGGGTGATACAAAGGTTAGTCAAAGGTATGTGGAACTGAGCAGGAGAGAATGACACAGTATCTCAGGCAGAAATTTCCACTTGAAGAATAGAGATGCACAAGGATTTGGCTTTAGTCCATATGTGCTGTAAAAAACAGATCGCAGAAAAAAGATAGGAAGGTCTCTGGAAATGTAAATACCTCTCAGCATAACAGACTCTGAGACCAATACTTATAGAAACCAAATGGAAGGACAATTATTACTATTCGGGGGGGAGGACGACAGATGGGACGGGAAGCCCCATTTTGCTGAAAATAAAATAGCTGCATACCTTTAACTGAATTTCAAAGTGGATTTAAAAAGCTCTCCCAAAGTAACTAAGGAATTTACAAACCTGATCACTAAAGCAGATTGTTATAATCCACAAAGCTCTCTTTAATCAGATTGCTAAAGTGTGTTTTCCTACAGAGCCTACTTGAACTTTGTAAATGAGAAACAATTTTTCATCTTACCTTAATTGGTTTCGAGCTCCTTTTATGCTTTCTCCGACGAATGAGTTTCTCCCTGTCCTGGAAAATAAGATTTAAAAGTTATTCTCTCTTCTCTTCTTTGCAGCTGTTAGACGGCCAAATATACAGAGGAAATAAATAACAGAACTTCCAGTGACTCTCTCCATATGTTTAAACAAGAATCTAATTCCAGGTAGAAGGGAGGACTCATATCCAAATCTGTATGTGTGTCAGCTGAAAGCCACCAAAAAAAGCCCTTGTGCATTTGCCTTGAGCAGACAAGAGCTGATGGATTGCCCTCTAAAATCACTGGGAGGCCTGGTGCATGGGTTTGGGCACTGTAGAAGGGGCTGTCTGCCTTCCCTGATGAGGAGATGCTGCCTCTGTCTCAAAGTCATAAAATGATGGGAGTGTTGATCTCACCACTCCTAGCAATGATGTCTCAGAAGAGACAACAGCCTGTTTTGGAATCTTTCTCTTTCTCCTCAGTATCACAATGGAAAGTCAGCTGACAAAGGAATTGTCAGCATTAAATGACAGAAGAACTGGAAACCCACTGTCTAGCTGTACATGCTTTTCCAGCACATGATAAGACACTGTGGGCCAGCCTCCTGTTAAGGGAACTTTTTAAGCATGACTTAGTTATAATGGTAAAGCACCCAGCACAGCCTTGCCTTGTGAACATGTAGGTACCTTCCCAAGCTCCACAGTTCTTAGTTTGCATTCCTTTCTGGAGCTCAATTCACAGTGTTATGCTTTGAGTTGTAGGGGCTGGTCCTCCACTACAAATTCAGTAAACTGCACACATGAACACCTACAGCTAAACATCTGCTGTTTAAAAAGAAGGTAAGGTATTAATGCTCAGACCTCTAGTTATAAGAAGAAATACTATCAGTGGTAAACTGTACACAGCAATCATTCCTAATTTCCTAATGCTCTGAACATACCCTTGTTAACTCATCAATTATGTTCTGCTGTTCTATGACCTGAAGCTTTAAAAATTCTGTTTCTTGTTCCTCATTAGCCTGATCCAGGTCATTGAGAGATCTTAGTTTCTTTAGAGGAGGATGTGATGTTATTTTTTCTCTCTGTGGTAAGAGGAAAAGATAAAAGAGATAAAATAAGATTCAGCAACTAAAAGACCACCTTTCAGTTAAAAACTAAACATTACCTTTCATTTAAGCTATATAGACCTTTAAATATGCTTCAGCTACACTGTTTTTTAATTAATGCCCATCAGCGCTTCTTAACAATAAAGCAGCACAGCAAGGCTGAGTTCTTCAACCAGAACAACAAAGCTTTATCTATTTAGTTACCATGTGGCAATATAGCATCTGCAGCCCTTAAAGGTCACATACCATGGCTCTTCCTTGGCCATGCATCAAGATGCCCCCACATGTGGAAAATAGAGTTGAACCTGCCCAGTGGGTAGGCAAATAGTATCTACTCTCATGACCCCCTGTCCTTACTGATACTCAGTGTAGGACCATACACAGTGAGGCAATGGACATGCTTTACTCATGTGAAAGACATGCACCCAGTCGGACAAGGAGGAAAGGCAAAAACCGCGGTAACATATATTTTAACCACGGGTCAATATCCTGCCTGCTCCTGAGCATATGTGGGAAAAGAGATGGCTAAAACCTGTGAGAATTACTCTAGCCACCCACAGCTTGTTAACTTTCATGATTTTGGCATCCATAATGTGAAGAGCAGATGTCAGGGAGCTAACTTAGCACATATATGCTGTCCACAGATATGCACCAGTGGTGCTGCCCACTAATGCCTAATGCATGCAGATTCCCAAGTCCTTCCTCTTTGCTGTGGGAGACCCCAAGGGACTGTGATCTGCTCTACCACAGCTGTGGAAGAATAATTCTGACCCATGACACCTGCAATAAGTTTATCTGTCTTCTAGGCACAGGTAAATTGCAAAGTCTTAAAGTGGATTAACCGTGTAACACTAAAGTCTTTTTCCTGTGAGACAAGAAAGTGAATCTGATCATCTCCGCCCAATCACCAGGAAAGCTGCTCCCATTGCAGGGCACTTAGCCTGCTCAGAACAGTGGCTACTACAAGTCAGGGCAAGGTCGATGAACACCCTTAGCAGGGAAAGTTGTTTCAGTCTGCCAGCTTGCATCTGGCAACCCAGAACATCCACCTCCTTTTTCATTAATGCCAAAGCAACATCAGTGCATGTGTAGGAATATAGGGCCTGGAAGCAGACTGATAAGGGAATCCCACCTGAAGGATAGGCAGACATAACTGCTTTGACCCCACTTCATATAGCCCTGACATGGGAAATGTATAGCCCTAACCACATTTAAACACCACCATTCTCCCTTTCCCATATCCATCTACTATGTGTATGTTTCATGGAAAGATTCTATGTGCTTAGTGCCATATCAGAAGTTTACTTTGTCATCATCAGCTCTAAAAAGAATGTGTGCATGATGCAAGAACATCATGCTGGCTGAAAACATCACTCTTAACAGCTTCCTTTTTGAGTTCCAAATGAAAAATAGCACAATAGGACATGCCTCAATGATATAACTATTTTTTTCTCTTTTTTTTGAAACAATTGAAACTCAATATTCTAACTTTGAGAATAGAATTAAAGGCTGTGATTATGCACTCATGTAAATATATTGCCCATGTATGCATAATACACAATGTGATGGTATGTAAATCTACAATAATAGAGACCTAACCATGGCTGTATCTTAGCAATAGTGTTACACATAATATACAACACATATTCTCTATTTATATACATCATGCACTATGCAGATGTGGCCACCAACACATAGATCATCCAGTAATCCTCATTTTGTTCTTCAGTACCAACCATCTCTATATTTTCTTTAGTGACTGCTTTGAGTTTATCTTCCATGCGCTGCAAAGACTGCATAAGTTCATCATTTCTCTTTGTGAGGCACTTGTTCTTTTCCAGAAGAGGTTTACATTGTTTCTCAGCTTCTCGGACACGCTTCAACTGGATTGATAACAGCAATTAATAATTGTCATGAGAGACATATGAATATACTTGTAATTTGCACTCTTGACATCTAATTTGCAATTATGACATAAAGAACATTCAAGCTGGCTAAACTGATACGAAAGGCGTGCATTAAGATTTCTAGCTCAGGAATAAAATAAACCATCAAGAGTTGAACTTATCCTCATCCTTAAGCAGAGAAGCAGGAATATAAACAGGTTAAATAGCCAGGGTCCTGATTCAACACACAGATATCACCACAGTGTAGAAAATCAGATAAAGGGATCAATTCACTGGCGTCAATTCTTCCTAGACTCAGTACTTAACTATTTTCAACCTGGTCAAATACTGGACTACAGACCTTATAGACATTATTTCATTTACAAGGTAAATCTCACCATACACTGTTGTGCGCTCAAAAGGAGGGAACAGAAGCATTCACACAGAATCCTATAAGCCTTGCTGCCTCGACCTCCACTGTGATTTTGTACTCACGTAACTTCAATGAAATTATTGTTTAATTCTAGGATAAAAAGTCCTCCTCAGCCTCCTGAGTGATGGGCCTGATGGATGGACAAGGCATATTCATCACCAGCTTTATCCTTGGATCCTCCCCCTCTTTGCCTTTCCCCATGGCTCTCAGCCTCCTCTGTCTGCCAGTGCAAAAGCTCACATACCAGTTCATTTCGTTCGTCAACAAGCAATGTGTTCCGGTCTTCCAGCTTCCGTATCGTGGCATTCAGCTCTGCTATCCTCTTCTGGTTTCTGCGCAAGTCCTGTACATGGGCAACAATGTCACACAGTTACTGGTTCTCTTCAAAATACACACTTCGGAAAAGAATCCTTAAAAAACACACACCAGTCAACTTAAGCTGTCATCATCAACAAATTATCTTTAGGGACTTTTACAGTACTGAATACATTGGCAAATATATATATATATATGTATTTTTTTTTTTTTAGGAAGAAATATCTGGTTTGGGGGATACTTTAATTGAAAATTTAAGCTGTTTAAAAAAATTAAGAGAAAACCACCAAACAGATGATAATTTTTTATGAAGGCGATGAAAAAGCTAAAAGATTCTAATTTTCATTGCCTTTTCCTATAGATTGCTTCTATTTGCTGAGCCACTGCATCAGGTGAAAAAGTCAGGACAACCCTTTCAGTATCCATTACATTTACTTTCTTATTCCTCATTTGTATATATGTAAGTATGCTTTTATATATACACTGGTTGTGTAAACATCTTCAGTTTAGTCACACAATGGGTGACTTGCATGCTTTGTGAATGACACCTACGGGCTGTCTGTGGGAAGACAGACAAAGAGGAGGATCTCCTAAGACTCTCACAGATTCTCCACCCCCAGCCTTCTCCTTGCCCCTCTGTGCTCATCCTCCTAATTCTATCTGGTTTTGAGAATGCATGTTATCCAGGTAGTTATGTTCATTGGTGATTCTTTCAAAGGGGCACTGATTATTTAAGATGTGTTATATTTGTGAATAGAACAACTGATTAAAACCAACAGTACAAAGCTTTGTCCAACTAGCATGGCCTCTGAAGACTCTATGGACATTAACTTGTCTGTAGTGAGTAAGTGGGAATGTTTTCCCAGGGCCTGAGAAGGTATGTCAGCAAGAAACACACATCCATGCTTCTGTTTTGCAGGGACCAGTAAAATCTGCATACAGGGCTGCTGCAGTGCTCCGAACCGTCTCCGGCCCTTCCAGGGATCTCTCTCTTGGGACTGCTCATGTTACACTCTGCCTCCTTCACCAAAAAGAGCTGTTCATCCAGAGCTTCCTTCTGCAGCTGCAGCTTCTGCACATAGCCTGTCTGTGTCTCCAGTTCTTTCTCCAATGAAAATATGATCCTGTCTTTAGCCTTGATCTCGTCCATCTGAATGAAAGAAACACCAGAACAATATTACTGTGTGAAGGCAACAGCATTTCTTCAACTTACATTGTATGATTTACTTAAGAACAGTGATCACCCCTCAAATCTGCTCTACCATACTGCACCAGGCCTGTAAAACAACACAGTCTGAGCCATACCCATAATTTGGCACAGGAGCACATTCATTGAGCATTTTAGCAACGTAAGAATACACCTCCAGGATGCAGACTGTAAATTGGGGGGTTGTATCATTCTTGACAGTTTAAATTACCATTTCTTTTACTTAATTGTCAATTCTTGAATTCCAATTTTCAAGCTAAACTTTCTACCTTTACAAGCAGGTCCAGCTCTCCACATGACAGTGTGCCCTGGTTCTGCCCAGGACAAGGTTAATTTTTGCAGTAGCCAGGAGGGGCATGGACCCAGAGGTTTTTCTATACCATCTCATGTCATTTTCTGGGGATAGGGGAAGGGCTCCCTTCTGGATGAGGGTAGCACGCCTGCGGTCAGGTCACAGGTTGTGTGGTGAACATTTTGCATGTAAGTCACTCTCCTCTCTCTTGTATATTTTTGTTATTAATATTGCAGCTGTTACTGGTTTTTTTCTTATTTCATTGCTGTGTCCAGTAAATTGGTCTTACATCAATTCATGATCTCATCTTTACCTTTTGTGTCTCCAATTCTCCTCTCCAGCCCACTGCATGGGATGGGGACGGGGAGTGAGCAAGCATCAGTATGGTTTTGAAAGTCTAAGTGGGAGCAGAAATTGGGGAATACCATTCCTAAATCACGACACAGGGAAACAATGCAACCTGCACCTTTGCTGGTGCGGGCCTCTTTTTGTTCATTTTCCACAGTAATTACTGAAGGCTACACCAAGGCCAACCCAAAAGATATCTCCTCTCCTGCCATGGTTTATTATGTTTAGGATACCATAACACAGCCTGGAGAAACCAAAAAACTGCAAGTGCAGATGCAAATGCTTGATCTAACTGTTTGCACCTTGCATGTATTAGCAAATCAGGGAGCCAAATCCTTATGCATTAGGCCAATCACTCTCCTAATTTAAGCTGTTAACTGCCATCACAGTGCTATAGCTGACTCACTGTGATCTATTTATTCCTGACAAATGACGGTGAGAAATTTGTAATAGTTTTTCGAAGTGAGTTGCATTGCAGAGTTCTGTTACACAGAAAAAGCTAAGAGACACAAAAGGCAAACTCAGTGCAGCCTAAGAGAACACATGAACTGTTTTGACTACTGACCAGGCGTCGAATATCCCTTTCACTCTCCCATTTGATCTTGGAAATGGCTTCCTGGTGGGACTGATGCTCACTCCGAAGATCGCCCGCCTTGATCTTATCAGCCTGGATCATATTGTTAAGGGCCTCATCTACCTGCTTTTTGGCAGACTTCAGTTCAGTAATTTCCTGCAGAAGCTTAAGGCGCTCAGAGTCAAACTGTTTTCTGGCCTCTTCACGAGCCTCAATAGTCAGCGCTGTCCGTACTTTATCACTGCTCCCATCCCGCAGCGCACACAGCGCTGACTTGAGGCGCTGGATTTCACTGTCTCGGACTTTCACCATTCTCGTCATCTCCTGCTCGTGCTGTTTGATGAGGTTCTCCCTAACAGCCTGCAGCTCCTTCATTTTCTCCTCATGGAGTTTGGCTTTTAGCTCTGTGATCTGCACGGTCTGCTTGCGTTGCTCCACTTCGCGGATACGCTTTGTTTCTTGAGTCTTCTCTCTTTCGAGTTTAGCAACCTACATTGAGATAAAACGAAAGTCATCTGATACCAACGTAACATTATCAAAACAAGCCCACCCAGACATATCCATGTCAAATTGAGAAAGACCCTGCTGAAACCCCAGACAATCCTCCACACTCCTGAAACAAAATACAGGCCAGCTTCTGAGGCATTCACATAGATTACATTGCCTTTACTCAAACAAAAAACCCTGTCTTCTCCAGGTGTCCTGCCTCTCACGATGCTACATGTACTTTTAATATTTCCTTAGGAAATAAGATTCTTTGTATATGCGTACATTTGTCTAAAAGCTTTTTAACCTAGCAGTCTAATTCACCAGAAAATTGGAGGGCTCAGAAATAGCAACATTCCTACAACTTTCACATACTGCTCCATTTGAGGGCCAGAGGTTTCTCCAACTTGTAGCTCAGTAAAACGGAGTCTTTTCCACAGAAGCCACAGGACATCCACAGTAAATGTTATAAGTTGGGAAAGAATCAGACCACTGTTTTAGGAAAGAGTTGTGTGATACCACTTTTTCCACGTGTTTGTCTTCTTCAGCAGACACTTTTACTTAAAACCAAACTCTCGCTCACCTTAGATTTCTCCTGATGCAGCTCAATTTGAATGTCTGTTAGTTTAGTCCTGAGTTCCTCATTGGCAGCCTGTAGGGCAACAATAAGTGCCTCAGGCTTTTCGCCCTTGCTCCGTCCTTTTTTTGACATGGTTTCTTATCAGCAAGAGTCCACGTGTTTATTTCAAATATGGACTGCCATCTTTTTCTGTTCCTTTCAGTGCCAGTTAGTACAGCAACTACTGCGTGACATTCCTTAAGGTCCTGGACTCAGCTGCTTTGGAAGCCCTGTGGGAAATAAGACATACTATTATTTGTCAGTGGACACTGGAGCTGGACAGCTCACATGCTTATAGAATACAACAGAAAGCTCCCATCTCCAAACACTGCAATCTTTGTCTGAAAACCTGCAAGGGAGATCCCAGCACAACCATGCTTCTGAACACCAGCCTGGCACACTTGTGGGAATTCCATGTTTGCCCTTTTTCTGTTCTCAGAAAAGGGCACCGTGCATTGAAGATAGGAGTTCATTTACCATAAAGATTAGTGCTGTTGGGAGTACAGGACTATAGAAGGGACAGGTTATTCAATCCAATCCTTGCAGTCTGAGGCAACCGCAAAGCAGATGCTTTAGTCTCAAGGATCTACCAACAATACCATTCTCAAGCCCTTCCCAACCCCTGATCCCCTGCGAGACCCAGTGCCAAACTCAAAGACTCTCCACAACACTCCTACCATCTGTCACAGGAGGAAAGGGCAAGTGAAGTCCTCATCAGCATTCCAGGTCTCTGTAGAAGCAGAAAACTAATAACATGCAAGGGCCTGTTCAGACCAGAACTTGTCCCCATGGAGTGAGAAATGAGTGTCTATGCCCTTTGGAGGATTAAGATCCTAATTTACACATGAAGCAAGAAATGACAATATCACACTGTAATCTAGCAATTGGGGGTTTAACATCTGGTTATTAACAGTATAAAATAAAATTCTGGACATTAGACAAACATCATCATTATCCCTGTATTCATTTTAATTTGATAGCATTATTCCCATTTGTGGCCACTAGCTGAGAGAATGTTTGGAGATCTGGTATATCAGTCTGGATATTGGCAAAGCACTGAAACATTAAGACTGCAAAGAAGAGGACAGAGCATACTGTAGTGGTAAAACTTTCCAGCAACAACGATCAATGCTCCAATGCTAGATTCCAGGCAAGCTTTCCTGCATTATTGTCAGGTTGCACACTAATTTTTATTTTATTTGCTTTAGGTACAAAACATAAATAGAATTATAATTTCCTGTGTTAAAATAGAAGTAAATAGACCTCCAAATAGGAAAGCCTGTTTAACTCAACAAAAACTTGCATGCATCAGTAGAAGAAAGGACAAGAAAAGAACTTAATTTCCCTGTGTTTCAAGAGGGAATTTCGAGGCTGTTCCACTAAGTCCAACCAGCCATCTGAAGGCATTTCCTGCGGCACCTTACTCACCCCTGTTCTTCTCTAGAGTGCTACAACGACAGCATCAGGACATTTTGACAGCAGCTTAATACTAAGGCTGATAGAGAAGGATCACTTGCAAGCTGTAGGCCACTTTCCCTGTCATGTTCCAGCTGTGGAGTGCTGTTTGTACAACTGAGAGCATCCACAAACCTGGTTTAGCCAGAAAATCATATGGGATTTGCCATCAGTATCACAAAGCAAAGCAGGCAAAGTACAGTAACAAATCTCCTGTTATGTATGGTGATACAGTCAATATGGAAACTGAGATTCTGACCTGCATTTCAGAACAAAAGGTCCTGTTTCAGCAATAGTATTTCCATTCAAAGTCAGAGGAGCAATCTCACACACAAAAAAGTTTTCAAAATCAAGGCTGTCCCAGTTAGTTATTACATACCATAGAGGTAATAGCAAAAATTTTAGATGTAGTCTCTGCCCCAACGATCTTACGACTTCTTCAAATATCCAATTCAATTACTGTGAACCAAGTACTTTCCAAAACAGAGAAAAACCTGTCCCTTTTCTAACACCAGATGCTGCTGTCCATTTTGACTGCACAGCATCCTTCTGTACCACAGCCATCACAGTCCCTTATCTTAATGCATCTCCCAGCAGGCCTCATTACAGAAGAATATGCATATAGCTGTACATTTATAGCAAGTAGAAAAACTGCTAATTATGCAACAGCTGCCCAATATGAGAACCACCAAACGCAAGAGGCATCTGAAATAGCAAAACTCATACAGACACTTGTGTGAAATAACTTTACAGGAGAACCGCTGCAAAACTGGTTCCAGCCCCATAATAAAAAGTTCCAAAGGAATAGATATCCAATTGCCTACCCCAAGTACAGCTAAAAAAAAAAAAAAACATACTTGAAATATGAAAAAATGCCTGCAGTTGAAAACCACTTTACCGGTCTGTACAGTGCTAAAGTAAAAGGGAACTTTGCCATTGACTGGAACAGGAGCAGAAACAGGAGACCAATATGTTTCCCATGGTAACTAAATCCATAAAATGTACTTAGAGATGAGCCTAGGGACTTACAAAAAAGAAGGAAACAGAATTCTATTAACTCTTAGAATCTTAATCAGCCATACTGCCTTTCATCTTGATGAATGAATAAATTAATGCACTCCCATTTCTTCTTGCTCTTTGAACAATGCCACATATGTACCAGAATGCTGCAGTGATGGGTGGGTAAGGATGGGCTGAGAATTCATAGCTCTGATCTGACTAAGAACACTTCAACAGTGTTAAGCAGTATCCAGACTATTCATAACACATCTTAATTTTCTTTCCCAAGAGAGATCCAGAGAAGTACCATTTAGCCCAATTAAATTTTAAATATGAAATCATGTTTAAAGTAAAACATAACTGAGCAGTTCCCTTTGTTGCATAGGTGCTATCTGCTCTTGGTGTTTGTTGAAGATGGGCACAAGTACCCAGCTCTCATCTCTGCGGAGTAACCTCTCTGGTTTGGATGCTTGGGCTCTTTTCAGTGTCACTCCAGCTCTCTTTACCACAGCCTTGAATGCTAAAAGACATATATTGTAATCATAGGTGTGTGGCATACGAGACTGAGATTCAAATGAAAATAACTTGGAATACAGTAGCCAAGACTGTGCAGGGCAAGCTCGAGAGAAGAATAGAAAATACTCACTGACAGGTGTTTCATGATGAATATAATTGCACTACAGTTCAAAGTGGTGATTTATCAGACCCAGGCACAGGACTCTAGAACACCTTGGGTTATTGTGGAAAGCAAGAACAGACTCAGCAGTCTTTCTTTTTCCAAACAGGAAGAAGGTATCTGAGCTAAGAGATTTTGAAGTATGTTTCGATTCAAAGCAAAGGAAGGGAAACAAATGCTGCCCACACTAAGTGAACGGTAGCTCAGCTGAATAGTTGGTGTAGGCTGCTACACTGTGGCTGAACTTTGTATTTGAGAAATGTTTGTTTGTGGGATGAAAGTCTACCAAGGGGAAAAAAATTACAACCAATCATGATTATAACGTACATTTTAAAAGTACTTGTTTTAAATAAAAGCATGTATCTACCTATAAAATATATAGTGAAGTATTCTGGACTATTGTATCACCCCACGTTTCTGTTTTACTAGGCACACCAAGCTACTTTAGACACATTGTACTGATCTTGGAGTTAAACATGATATGCACAACACTTCGCTTTATCAAGAAACAGCAAATCAGATGTGGCAGAATAGAAAAAATTCTGCTCAGGCCTTGTTTTCTGATCTCATTCCACATGATGAAATTTCAAATACTTAAAACATTTTCTGCCTTTCAAATGCAGGAGGTAAATTATGCCAACTATTTTACCACTTCTGTAATAAAATAAAGTGATCGGAGACGTTGTGATGTGTCAGCCGTATTGCCAACTATCATATTTGCTCTGAGTTAGGATAAAATAAACCGTATGCATGATTGTGAGAAGTGTTATTCACAGATTTTGAGCCCTCTACAGGGCTCCATGTAATTTAATCATATCCCACAATGCTAAGATGCAAGTGCACTAATAAGCTAGGAAAGGCATATGGTTTCAAATGGGCATAGGGCAGTGTTACATTGGATATAAGGAAGACATTCTTACTTGTAAGGGTGGTGAGGGCCTGGCAGAAATTGCCCGGAGAAGCTGTGGCTGCCCCATCCCCAAGGCCAGGCTGGACAGGACTGGGAGAAACCTGGTCTAGTGGAAGGTGTCCTTGCCCGTGGCAGGGGGGTGGAACGAGATGGGCTTTAAACTCAAACCTTCTATGATTCTATGACCTGAATACCGTGGCCTTTTCCTGGCTAGATATTAAACGATTCCATGAAGTTTTCACGTTTCCTAGAACACTCTTTGGTAGTGCTGCAGCTTTCCCTCGTAGAATCACCAAGTTTGTAGACTTCCCATTCGGGCAATAGCTTGGCACTTCCCAAAGATACATACATATATATATATATACACACACACATATATATGCACACACATATATATATATATATATGTATAGAGGGTTCAATGCTGTTTTCTTTAATGCCACACAGGTTATTTCTGACAAATTTTAAGTGACAGAAGACAATTTTTTACTAGGACTGGATCAGATGTTTCAGTTGCTAATACCTTGACTATTCCCTGCCATCCATACCTCCTTTTTTACAGGTGCTTGAAAACATTATTTTAATAATGAGCACATTAAAAAATATTATTTTCTTTTCTGCCTCTCTCACTTGCAAAGGAGGTCACAGAAGATTTTTTTTTCAAATGTCATCACCACCTCTAGCCTATGCATATCCCTAGAAAGTTATTCTGACATAGCAAAGTTTGAAGTTCTTTTCGGTTACCAAAATCCTCACCAAAAACAATATACCACTATACTTCATGGAGGAAACTTCCATTATTAGCCACCTAGCAGACTTACTGGACATCTCATATGTACTGTTTGTAGTGGTGTGAAATAAATGGATAGCGTCCATTTGCCATTATCCTCTTGTAAAAGGATACTCAAAGGAAAATAAATTGCCTTTCGGCAGGCTATGTCATCCAGGAGGTCTAAGCACATACAGTATTTTTTAAAGCCTACCTGTACAGAAATAAAAAGTAAGTAGCTTCAGCAGCCCCTTATTGTGCTTCCTTGGCATCTCTCAATGGTTAATGTATCTCAAACACGAGCATGACTTAAACGACCTAATGGCAAATACCCTTCTCCTACATGTGTCCATGGCAGGTAGAAATATATTCCTGACTAACAAGAAAAAGGTCAAGTCTGGGTAGATTTCAATACAGTCTCCAAATCTAGAGCTGGTTTAAAAAAAGTTGTAATTTGTGTAGTGTGAAAAACCTTGGAAGTTAAGAATTTCCCTGCCTAACAGAAAACAAATTGAAACCTTGATATTTTTCTTTCAGAAATATTTAAAGCGTCTTATTAAAACGCTATTGTGAAATCAATGCATCATTGCTGAGAATATTATTTTGATTTATATACTGTCACACTTAAAAATGAAACAGCTGTGTCAAAACCAGGCAACTCCTTCAAACCATACACTCTTGAAAATGGTAGCAAAAGCGTTGCTTCAGTTCACACCACCTGTGAATTTTGCCAAGATTTATTTACTAAAACTGACATCAACTGGTTGTCTGGCAGAACAGCTTTTACAGCATAAAGAAAAGATCATAATCAATAGCAGCCATGCTTACCCAACTTCCATTGTCAAGCTGACCTACACAATTGCAAGTCAAACTTGCTGCTCTCATGATAAAGGAAAGCAGCCTGAAGCTGCAAAACCTTGTCAGATGGGATTCTGTTGGGCAGTATTGCCAGACATACATTTATAACCACATCATCACTGCATGCTAACTCTGGAAAAGACTCTGCCTCTGTAAGTTACTGTCTGTCCAGTTCCTTGCCAGGTTTGGATTTTGTGACCTGACTGAACCTCAGCTGGGGTTCCAAACCTCACTGGCCTTTCTGTAAGTGCTACTGTTCCCCTTGTAGCAACAGAATGAGATGCTTAAAGTAAATCTGATCACTGTTCATACTAGTACACTTGATTCTGTGAGACTTACCAGAAAGGACAAAGCATCAATGGTCTTAGGTCTTCCCAGAGCAGGAGGGGCAGTTTCAGACAACATAAAACTGAGCAAACTGTGCAGTTCAGCCCAAGCGACAATCACTTCTTACCAGTGTGTAGAAGTTAACAGCTCAGAGAACTAATATATATATAACCTGTTCTATCAACAATGAGAAACAGGGCACATGCCAAGTTTGCTTACTTACTCCCAGTATTTGATAGTCCTCTACTGCAGAAGTCCCTATTACAAGGAAGAACATACTTTTAGAAGGATGTTAGTACAAGCATCAGCTCATCTGTACGTCAATTTCAAGGATCAACTGATCACCTCTAACAGAGCATCTCTTACTGACTCCTTCAAAATCTGCAGTCCCAGGAGGAAGTTTCTAGGAATAACACAGCACATAAGTATTAGGGAAGGACTATCACAAATTTTTGAATTGTCTCATTTGTGTGATCATTTACGTTCTACTAAAGAGGAACTTGCCGCATGGGCAAATAATTTTACCGCCAATGAACAAGGTGTGTATAGCTAAAAGATTAAAAGAAAGGGGCTTTTATTCTTCTTGCCCATAGGAAAGCTCTGCCTCCATATGAGCTCACACCAAGGGTCATACTTTAATTTCAGTTATAATTTTCTGCTTTCTGAGGGCAAGAGCAGATAGAAACCCTAACTCATACGTGTGTTCCTCCCAACACCTTGCTCTCAGACACTTGGTTCTGCTCAAGGAGCGGCTCGACTGTCAAGTGGCTTTAGCTATGTGAACAAGCAAAAACTCTGATCTAAACCTGTTCTTCTCTGGGTCCAGAGCCAGCATTTCAGCTCTTGCCAAGATAACAATTAACATGCTAATTTGGAACTGCACCGACCCAACTCTCCATCAGAAAACACTGCTGTGATTCAGGTTAGGTAACCCTAACATGAAAGAGGGCTCCAAATCACGACTGCTGATCCAAGCACCTTGGGTCTAGATCCCAATCCTGACTCTAGAACCAGAACTTCAGAACACGGCAAGCATGATGCAAGTATCATGTGAAGCTTTTTCATCCTTGGCAAATCCTCATGACCCTTCTGTGCTTCACCATCTCTGCCAACAATCTGCAACAATTTTGAGAGAGGCATTTTCTACTCCCACAAAATGGTGAAAATCCCTTAGAACTAGAGGAGCAGTTCCAGTGCTTATGTGCTGGAAATTTCATCCCAGTAGCTAGACTGGATTCATGCTAGTTCATTGATCCAGTCTTAAGCAATACTTTAAGAAAATAATATTTCCACATAAGCAAATTCCCATCACTGCACCAACCCTGTTAGCTACAAGGGGAACACTGGCCATACACAACTCCCCGTGTCTCCAAAACCTGTCTCATTTGTCTAGTGGGATTTGAATGAATCCTAAATTAAGTCTTTGCTTTAGCTTTTATTTACCAGGTTTCATCTATGTTTTGCATTTTTTCAGAATAAAATTCAAGCCCTAATTATTGCATACCATCCTGTATGTGTTACGCCACATAACAAAATACATAATTAATGAAAACTGTGATTAAAAGCATGATTTACATTATTTTAGTATTGCATCATAATTCAGCATGCCAACATCAACCCAAAAACTCAGCTCAGACTTGATAAACAGCTCTTCAGGACAAATCCTAACCACCCTCTGATTTTGACTGCACAAAAATCACTGTACTGTAGTTAGATTTCTAATCAATACCATAATAATTTTCAGGAATATTAAAACACCTTCCAAACTGAGCTCACAATATCCCTTGGATATGGGGCCCTACATAAGGAATACAGTATGAATCTGGTGCTGCTAGGCTGCTCATGCTAAAATTACCATTGGCCCCTGCTCTAAAACATGAACCGAAAAAACCCTATCCAAGTAGCTGGCGACTCCATGGAAACAGTAAAAAGGGGACAGAAGCATTATTGTTACCCGCAGCAAAGCTAGGCAGATTTGTTAAAACAATATTCTAGTATTCTGTAGCTAAAATACCATCTGTCTCTTTCTCATACAGTTATTTTCCTGAAGTTGGCATAACACAATGCACACTGAGAATACTATCAGTGAAAAAGAAAATCCTGTCCTATCCCAAAAGGAAATGGACATTTTCCAGAATCAGTACTTTTCAGCATAAGATGCAAATGGATACTGACTGGAGACTCTACTAAAGAATGGCAGGATTGTCAGAACAAGGACAAGCTTCGTCAACCTGCCCAGCTCACTGCAAGATGGGGGCCTAACAAAATATTTCAGTGGTTTTGTACTTTGCGCATTATTTCATGCAAGTAGATCACACAACCACCAGACAACACGCACCACCTGGAAGACAAACACTGCAATTCATGGAGTTTATATTATCAGGCTCTCCTTTATTTGATTTTAACAACCCAACAAAACCCTCTTTTATTTAACTGCATATAAACAAGAAAACAACAGTGAGGGAAAGTTCATGCCCCAGATCCTTCTCCTGAAAACCCTTCCTTTTCCTTCTAAGGCCATATGAATGATCACCTCTTGTCTTACAGATACCAGAGGAAGCTATCTTACATTCACTACTAAAAATTGTCAGATATTTAAGTAATTTCTCTACTTAAAGTAGTAAGGTTAACTTTGGAAGTTTTTGCCAGTTTTAGCTCAGCTCTTGATACAGCCAATAAACGTAGACATTGGTTTCAGAACAGATCAGAAAAAAATTAGCACTCTGGCCTCCCACATTAACTTTTAACAACACAGATCTCTACAATGAACTGTTTTCTTTTTTTGAATACCTTACTTCCAACCAGATTACTACCTTCTCACAGTTTCTTATTAGCTTGCAGTTCAAGATAGTTTCAAAATACGTATTTTCTTCTCCCACTCTATCGCCATTAATGCCTTAAAGAACCTCATGTACACTTTGCTCTAATTTCCCATATCCTGTATCCCTCTGGCCTTTTCCTTCCATTTTCTGTGAAAAGAATATGAATGTTCCCATTACCAGGGAAGTTCAGCAAAAACTAAGCAAACAGTTTGTCTCTTCACATTAGCTTTCCAGCAGAAATGAAAACACATATTTTACATTAGTCATTTCTATACATCTTTTAGAGTCAAAATACCTCTAAAATAAAAACATTACAAGCAATGTTTTTTTCTCATTTGTGAATTGTGAATCTTACCCTTCTATCATATGGGGAAAGATAGGTTCCTTTGTCATCCCTAGAGTCTGTGAACTCTTTAAGAATGGTCTGAAACAACAGAAATTTTTTCCACCAGTGGCATTGCTCAGCTGAGAAACAAGTACCCGTTATGCTTTCCCCATGTTTTTCAACAAAACAAACCAAATGAAAATGTACCATGTAACACCACACATGCTGACTTAAGTAGCTCTGCTCATAATGGGAAGAACAGAACTTGACAAACAAACAACTAGAATGAAGTGAAACTCATGTTAAATGTAGAATTTATCCTTACAGTTTACTATTTAAAAAGTACCCGTGAAAACTTACAGGATGATATTTAGCTGAACTGTGCTGCTTTAAAATGGGAAGCACCAGCTTCCATTTGTATAATAGTGACCAGGGCAGCAGTATTCTCCTCCCATATAAGGAGCTGGACTCTCAGCTGGAAAAGGTGTAAGCATGAAACATCACCCATTAGATCCAGCTGAGATGCTGGTTCATACACGATGTGACAAAGCACAAATAATTAAGAGATTTCACTTATAAGACATTCAGGATACTGTCTTGAACACGCAGATTTTCATTAAGGCTGAAACCAGAAAAATATTTTATGGTAATTTCAGAGATTTGAATAAGCATTAAGCTACTGTATATTTCAAATAAATTTCCAAGGATAATGCTTAAATCCTCACTGAGTTCACCCTAACGCAGGATACCATGCAGGTCATGGACACCCACTGCATGTTCGAAGAAAACAGCAACATATAGGTCATGTTGTGACCCACAAAAATCCGTGACATAATGCAGAAGGGATCTGCAAGCACACAGCCTTGCTGGACATCGCTGGGGCAGTGATCCAACCACAGTGAAGGCACAGATGTTTGTCAGCTATCCACCGTACCTCTGAAACACGTACTGGACACACGCTAACCTTACAGGTTTGTTCTTGAAAGTGCTTCCAAATTAATTATGCAGTCTTTCCTTAATTACAAGCTACCAAATAGTAGCCAGCACAACTGTTCTTTGAGATGCAAATAATTCAATCTTTTTCCAGTGCAACAGTCCCTACGTACTCTTTGTTCACCTAAGACTGATTGTAACGGATCACAATTTCCTGTCAGAGAGGGGACATGAAACAGGGATATTATTAAGGGCTGTATTAAATAAAGCAGATTCTCAAAAAATGACTGCATTTCATTTTGTTCCTCACCAATGCACAGAGACGCAACAGAGCAGCTTACAGAATCTTAAATATTAAGTACAAATAGATACAGTGAAAAAAAACCCCAAAGACTTATCTACAAATCACAGAACTTAAAACAAAACTCACATTCATGTTCATGAAAATCTAAGTGTATATTATGTATTAACACAATTTTAAGCCTTTTCAAAATTTTTGTACACCAAGCCTACCCCAAATACATGCCAAACAGTACAGTATTGATTCTAATTACTTTCTATCACTTGTAACATTAAAAGTTCTTAGGATTTTGCTTACATTATAGAAATGAAAAATTAAAAGTATTTCTGCACCCATTAAAAAAATCAGCTTAGTGAATATTAGCAAACCAGTGCACATACAGGGGAAAAAAAAATCGAGAAGCCCCGACTCCAACATTTCTCCCAACTTTATTTGCTCACTCATTACTGGTTACCCTAAACCAGCTGAGACCTCAATGCAATTTTCAACAACAGTTTCTTTTTCTTTTCGGTTTTAATTTCCATGTTATTTAGGCCTTTTGTTTACAGTCCATGCAACGTAAGGTTTTACAAGTCTTTCCCTTAAACACTTTAAGGAATAATATAATATACAATTGCAAAACATTCAACTAATAGCTTGAGAAATGGAGTACAGGGGTGAAGATATTACCTCCTGGACGGAGATGGAAGGAATGCATAAAATAAAAATGTGAGACAACATGCATTTTAGCATCAGATGTTCGCAATTAATTCAAATAGTTCATTATTTTTTTATAAAATAATCTGAGATGCTGTTATACTTTGCATTATCATTTTTAACAGAAGATCTGGCATACCATACCAGCTCTTCTAGCCTAACAATTTTCTCAGGTACATCAGTCTGCTTTATTTTTCATTAGAGTACATTTCATCCAAAGTTAGAAATGGAATTGTAGTCTATCCAGTCTTCATTTGCATTCTTATTTGTTAAACTGTTAACTGTTAATAAGGTTTCATTGCGCAGCTGTGTACTAAAATGAGCGCTGCACTTGCGTGCCTCTTTCTTGTGTAATGCTGCTGTGTGGATGGTCACATTTATCAGTTCAGTTTGCTTCTCTTCTGACCACTGCTGATGCAGACTGTTCAACACAGGGAAATGTGATGTCCAAATAGGATCTTCCAGAGAAAGCGCAGATCCTAAAGTTTCCAGATGTGTGACGGTTTCTCAGCAACCCACCAGTGATCCAAATGCACAGCAAGCAAAGCATACAGCATCAGCAGTTCTAGCGAGAAGAACTGAAAGCCCGTGCTCCTGAAAATACATGTATGTATTATTTTTCCTTTCAAGTTCCTCATTGGATGTTTTGGAGTCCAAACTGCAGACTGTGATCCACACTGTTCTGCCATCTCCAAAGAAGCTGTGTTTATGCTCATTTGACCTGACAGCATTCCGTGTGGCCACACCATAGAGCTTTCTCATGTTTTTTCCAGAATGCTGTTGAATTTTCTATTTAGAGACCTACCTCCCGGAGCAAAGATTTCTAGTCCTCATATTTTAAAGAAGAAATTCAAATAGACCTTAAAGATACAGAAACTAGAGGTACTACCAAAATTACATTTTTCTAACCCTCATGGATTCTGGATTTTGACAGCTGATGACAGAGAACTGCACAGATGCTTTGCACAGACCTATAAAGAGAAGACAGCAGAGAACCCATCTCTGAAGATGGGAAGATAAATTCGTTATAATCCGATCAAGACCTGACTTTGAAAGGATATAGATTTATAGAGGAACTTTGAAGATGTTACCTGCTTGGAATTTAAGTAAACTATTGATTTAGAAACACATAATGCAAACATGTAATTATAAATTCAAGTAAATAATATTAACATAAATATTTTTTAAATTGGTTTTTAAAACAAAAACATTTGGTTTGCAGTCTTGTAGTACAAATATTGCATTGCCATGCACTAAGATTAAAGAGAAATCTGATAGAACCTAGAAGATACAACATCACGGCAAAGTGACTCAAAATTTGGGCATCTGGTGAGAACTACTTTGGTGCCTCATGACTTCACAAAGCCAATAGAAAGCAAAATATTTACCACTATTAAAAATTACCATGACTGAGTAGTGAAAGCATCTTTGGCCTCACACAGTTTGGTTAAAAAGAAGAGGGGAAAACCCTGGAAGTTATCATTCACAACTTGGATTTTAACTGCTCAAGCTACATCTGAGTTATACCAGCCTTACAAAAGTAGAATCCATCACCACACCTTTGTTACAGTTGGAGGACTATTTTTGTAACTTTCTAAACCACAATATCAACTATTAAATGAATGGAGATCAAAATTGAAAATTATTCTGGGCATCATTCTACGGTTACATTTCACAGCATTTTCCTGGCTCGAATACCCTGAGGTCACTTATCCTTTGTAATGACAGAGAACTTATGCAGCATCTTTCCAGCTACATTGAAGTCCTGATAGTAAAAGTCTACCAGAACCCAGCATACATTTACAAATTAAAATAGCCAATCACCTCCTTAAAACACAACCATACATAACCAAACATACATAAGCTTCACCTTATATTCAATTCTTAATGTGCAGGATACCCAAGTTCTTATTCAGAAGATTATTTAGCTGGGAATGGCTTCTGACAGCAGAGGGATTATCAGAAGGCACTGAAAGGTGACAGGGACAAGGTTCTCAGAAGGGAGACTGAGTCAATGCATTAGCAATAGCACAGAGCCTGAAATTATTCTTGGGGAGGACACTGGAAATACCTGGCTCAAAATCAGCTCCAAGGTGAGAGCCACATTTCTCTACCTTAGGCACTACCAGAAGGGTCAGTCAGAGAGCAAGAAGTCAGAAAGGTTGCAGTATCTGTCACTGACAGCCTACTTCTTTCTGCTAAGGAGTTCTGCTGACCATCAAAGAATTCCAGCAGACCACCAAGTTGCCACAGTTCTGGGAAACGGACAAAAGCAAAGGGGTAATCCATCAACAGCTCCTGGCAGCCACCTCCACTGGGTAACTCCTATGGAAACCCCAGCAAAAACTTTCTAGCCTTTCCTCCCTGAGGCTTCTCCTTGGGATTTTGCTGCCTGTGGAAGCAAGGGTGGAACTGGCTGCAATCACACAACTTGACTAGAATCACAGAATATCTCAAGTTGGAAGGGACCCATAAGAACCACTGAGTCCAACTCCCTACTTCTCACAGGACCACTTAATACTAAACCACACGACTAAGAGCATCATTCAGATGGTCCTTGAACTCTGATAAGTTTAGTGCCCCGAGCACTTCCCTGGAAAGTCTGTTCCAGTACCCAACTACCCTCTCAGTGAAGCAGCTTTTCCTACTGTCCTGCCTGAACCTCCCCTGATGAAGCTTCATTCCATTTCCTTATGTTCTACTGCTGGTCAGCAGAGAGAGGAGATCAGCACCTCCCCCTCTACTGACCCCCTTGAGGAAGCTGTAGACTGTGATGGGGTCGCCCCTCAGCCTTCTGTTCTCCATGATGAACAAAGCAAATGTAATCAGCTGCTCTTCCTAAGCCTTGTCCTCAAGGCCTTTCACCATCTTGGTCACCTTGCTCTGGACACACTCTCATAGTTTGAGGTCTTTCTTGTATCGAGGCGCCATGGCATCTTTTGACTGACACAGAATTACTGATAGAGTACTTGTGTCTTGTGCCTTCTTCAACAATGACCGTCTCACCATTCCCAGTTTTCACCAAAATTATACTCACTCCTAGAAAACCTTTTAAAATCACCAGGTGTTTACCTCACTGAAGTACCTATCTGAGCCAGGTTGAGTGCCAGCACAGGCAGCATTTACAGCACAGCAGGCCTGGGTTTGAAATTCCTATGCAGAGCAGTAGGCCAGATCAATAGAAACAAAACCTGAGTCAGAGCAGAAGCAATAAACCTCACATTATTTCCTGAAAAGGAACAAAACATTCTCCTGATGGGCTTCCCTGATGCTTAGACCAAGCACGATACCTGCATCATGGCAGAATCTGACCCAGCAAATCAGATTTGAGAATGGGAGTCCAATATGTCACCTTACAGTGATGCACAGGACAGCATCAGAATGCAAATGTTTTTAAACATTTTTAAATGTTTTTAAATTTTAACGTTTTTTAAAAATGCATATATTTTTTTTTCCTTACAAGAGATCAAATTACATTTTTAAAATATATAAGTTACTATGTTCCCAACCTTTAAGGTATGAGCAGCATCTTTTAAATATTTGCACTCACAGCAAAAACGAGAAACAGGCTACAAATGAGTATTCAGTGCCATAAGGTAGCTCAAATGTAGCATCTAGATCTGCCATAAGTGGCCAAAATGAAACCGACGGATGGCAATCCGGTAATTTAACCATAAATTGCATACCAGTCCAAGAGGCAGGTTTCCTCTATAAGTGGCTGTGAAAAAGGCATGCACTGCACGTACAAAGGGACGCATTCTGCGGGGTCTGTGTTTGCAAGACAGAATGTCTTCTCATACATAGACACGCCAGCCCTGAAAACCCAGGACACGTACAGGCGCAATTCTGAACATTCTGCTGGGCAGGAAGCCTTGTGTACCGCCGTGGGAACAGTGGAGCGGGCACAGATGCACCTCAAGTGGAAACGAGCGCAGGGAGCGCCCGAAGGGCCGCGCTGGCCTCGCTCCGCTCGGGCTCCGCCGCGCCGAGGCCCAGCCCGGGCTCCGCCGATCGCCCCCAGCCCCGGAGCATCCCTTCCCTTCCCTGCCCCAGCCGCCGCACCCAGCGCGCCGCGCCCGCATCGGGCGGACAATGACCGGCGGGCATACAATGGTGCAGGGCCGGCGGGAGGCTTAGGCGGCTGCGGGCTGCGCCTGCCACACCTCTCCCGCCATCTCCTCTCCATCACCAGCGCCGGCTCCTGCTCGCGCTCCCCTCCCCTCCCGTTCATCACCTCCATCGCTTCCTCTCCCCCGCCGCGCCGCCACCCCAACCCCCTGCAGCCGGCCGGTCATTGTTCTACCGCCGCGGGCACCGGGCGACCCTCCCGGCCGCCGCCGCCGCTCACCGTGCCGCCAGGGAAAGATGCCGAGCGGCGAGGGATGAGCACAGCGCATCCATCTTCCTGCCGCCGTGGCGGCTCCAGCGCCCGCACCGGCCCCGCTGCGCGCCGACGCTGAGGGCGGGCGCCCACTCCGCCGCCGCCCCGCGGCCGAGGCTGCGCTGCCGGTCCGGGGCTGCGGCAGCCCCGCCCGCCCCGCCGCAGCTGCGCGCCCGGCAGCACTGGCAACGCCGCGGGGAGCGCGGGCCGAGCCGACCGAGGAGTGCCCGCGGCGCCCCGGATCCTGCGGCTCCAGCAGGGCTCCCTGCCGGCGGGGTCTGACCAAGCCGGCCTCTGGGGGCGAAGGGCCGCAGCCCTCGGACCACAGCCAGGGTGACACGAGGTGTCCGGAGCCCCCGAGGCCCCAGGGTGGAGCTCACCGCAGGCCTTGCGACTCCCGAGGGACACACCTCAGCACTAGTCTCCGTCTGGACAGCAAGTCAATGGCCACAATAGTTGGGAATGTGTGACCTTCCTAACCCTGGGGTCCACCTATCCAATCCCTGTCTTTCCAGCTTAGAGACAAGGCCACTATGTGGAAGCAATACTATCAAATGCTTTGCACAAGCCCAGGCAAATGACGAGTCACTCTTCCCTTATCCACCAGTGCATTAACCCCTGTGCAGAGGGCCACCAAGTTCATCAAGCACAATTTGCCCCTAGTGACAACAATTTTACAAATGGTCTCATTGATACCCTCAGGTTTGCATGGAATAATTAGGAGAGTTCTTGCAAAATACATCAAGATCCAGTTTTACTGTTTAAAACTATCTGCAGTAGAAATGGTTGTTGAATGCGTACTATAGAACATAAGAGAGTTATTTCTAGAGATGCCCAGAACTAATAACACGGGTTCCCTCTGCTCCACACACACAATGCAAATGCATTGTGCAGAGGGCCCAGGGCTGTGACAGGGCTGTGGCAGGTCTCTTGATGTGCCCACCTGTACAATTAGCTATGGCTAAATGGGAAAGGGTTTTAAAAATGCTTTGTCTTTGACTGAAGTCATGCCACAGACATAGGGATAAGTCTGTAAATTTATAGGGGTGAACAAGGACACTAATTCTGAAACAAAGGCATCATTATCTTTTCACCTCCTTAACAAAATGATCTATTATAGTTCATTTGACTCCATTTGCTACAGTACACATGAAAGCTGCACCATAAAGAAGCCCAAGGACCGTAACTTCACTTATTTTTTTAATTGCGCTATCCCAACTGCTTTTCTACTGAAAGCCGAAACTATCCGTCACTTCTACAGCAAGAACTCAAGACAGCGGTCACCTGTAGCTACGTGGGACTCCTCTGACATTTGCCAATCCTTCAACATACCCATGGGACCTATCTCTAAGTGCCTATTCTACTGCTTTAGTGAAACATCTCCTGTGTAGTTCAAGACAAGCAAAAGTCATTAAGCAGACAGATAGGTAACAGTCTCTGATCAGGACAGCAGTGATACTACCAAGAGGTCATCCAAAGAAGTACAGTAAAGACCAGAGGTAACTTGGCAGAATCAAACTTAAAATGTATTTTAATTCAAGCAGACAAGCTCTTCCCAATGCCTCAGTTAGGAGTAGTCCTGCGTAGTGGGACATGTCTGCCCTCTGACTGGAATGACTTGGTGAGAAGTAGAGCAGGTTCTCACATCTCAGCACAGGCACTTTCACATCAGGGGCCCTATTGCCTGTTGGGGCCCATCTGTCTTCAGCTGTGGACTCTGCTAACTCCTACCCTTCATGTGAGGGCAACAACAAAAGGAGCAATTTCCCTAGAAAGAAGTAAGTGGTTGCCATGTCCCATCTGCAATGTCACATCCAATGCACAAGTTAGAAGTATCAGAATTGTTCATGGTGTTACAGAAGACAGATTGAGAGGGGAGACACGACGTGTGGGAGTGTTGTTAGCGGACAAGGATGCAGGAAGGAAAAAGGGAGCAGCAACATCTGTGGATGATGTTTCTCCTTGGTTGCGAAGCTGTAAGATCTGCCGCAGAAGGGCCTTTCCTTCTTCTCTGGTCTGAAATTAATTTGTAGAAAACAGAACAATACACCTATGAATGGATGGTTTCTGGGTCAAATTCAGTATGTAAGCAGTATAACTTAAAAGTAGTTTGTCATTCTTTAAGGCTACGAGCTATAAAAGCCATTCTCAACTCTTTTTTCTTCTGCTCCTTAAAAATGTTAAGGTAAGTCACTTTTTTGGTTTTAGTCTTTCCTCCTTTTACTCCCGATTGGTGTGTTTCTTGGATATTTCAGAGAATGGAACCATCAACCACTGAAGCTGTCTAAATATTCCAGCAAAAAGTAGATTGGGAAAACTGCAAATAAGGTGAATTCAGGCTGTAGAGAACTCCAGGCAGCTTTGTCAAGGATAGGCCAAACATCCTGCACTCATGGTTAGCGTCTACCACTAGGCTGAAATTAAAAATCTCAAACTACCCACTTACAGATACATAACATCGCAGGGTATGGAGTTGCACACAAAACCCAAGTACTATTATATTCTCTGCACTGTCTACACACAGAAGATGAGAAAAAAGAAATTTTAGAAGTACCATCACTACACAGCGTTTGGGAGTTTGTGACCATTCAACTGCCTCCTCATCACCAAGATTTTTAACGGCCTTAAGACTGCCATGTGAAGCTTCAGATTCTTTTACTTAGTGAATACAATGAGTTATGGTTCAATTTCACTATCTATGCCACATTCCATGACTTTTATCAACCATACTCAGCATGAGTGATCAGGTATACACAACAACCACCATTCAGGATGTGACCTGTATGGCAGACAGCCCTCATTCTTTCATAAAGGATTCCTTCTGCTCTGAGTGGAGCCAAGATCAAGGTCATGGATCCCTTAAGAAAGAAGCACCAAAGACTGCACAACTACTCACATCATTGAAGGCACAGCATTTCTGAGCACATGCTGAGGCTTCATCCCAAAGCTTACACTTGAAGTAGTACTGGGCTAGGTAACGGAATGCAGTGCTGACTTCCAAGTGCTCCACTACCTCCTGCAGTGAGTGGGGTAAAAAACACCATCTGTTAAGTGCCTTCCAAAGTAGTTCTACACCATGTTTACTTCTCCTTTTATTCCCAAGATACCATCTTACCCCACAGGAATAGATATCCTGGATGTATTTGATGTAGCATTGAGCTGCCTGTTCAGATTCATTTAGTTGTTCATGCAACCTAGAAAAGGAGAAAAGTGGGTCACTGGAACAAGACTGCACTGTTGAAGACCTTCTTGGCCTATGAGAAACTACCTGCTCAACCTGACCTGGACTAAAGCCAGGTCTTTTCTTTCAGAATTTGCAGGACATGCAACATGTACTGCCCCTTGTGGAGATGATCCAGCTTGCATCCATGCTGACAGACAGGGAGGCGGTCAGATAGTGACTAGACAGCTACAAGCAGTGACAACCAAAGCAAGGACCTTTGTTTATTCTGTTGCATTTTAAACCTTTTAACAGACCTTTGTCGTTCTACTTACTCACTATTTCCTCCAGTGCTCCTTCTTCCCCTGCTACAGCCCAAATTTGTACAGCAGTTTCACTTTTCACTTGCCCTTTCCCCCCCCTTCACTTTTCCCACTTTATATTACTTTATCCCCAGCAAAAAAATTAGTGCTGATGTCACAGTATTCACATTAGACCTTTTCCAATGTCACAGCCATATACTAGAGAGGAAAAATAAAATCAAACTACAATTTTGTACGTCATCTACTGTCATGGGTTGTTTTTAAGTTGCAATACGACAAATACATCTGCTAGCACTGCCTGCTCAAATCACCTCAGGATTCAGAAGTCCTTTGCAACCCACATTATGCTATCATTCTCTCTAGTTATCCTGATGGAAACAAAGATAAAGCTGGACACCAACATTTGCAGTCACTACAGCCCTAAAGATACCATTTCTCACACAGCTCCAAAAGTTATAATACCTAGCAGCAATTCCACTTGTTTACATTCCGTATTTTACCCTTTGATATCAAAGCGCGACTTGCATTTAACACAACCCTGACAGTTCAGCGAGGGTACATACTCACTTGGCGAGTTTCACAAGTGCCATTTTCTCCACATCTCCCACAGCATAAGCTCTCCAATAGCACTATCGAGGAAGGAAAGTCAGTCAAGCATGCCACAAAAATCACTCCAGCTCATGACTCCAGCATGCAAGTCGGAAACAACAAACTACAGGGTTTGTCAGCAAAAGGGGCGTGTCTCTGTAGACAACGTCTTATTTATCAGCTGCTCTAGTTATATTGCAGCGATACTTCCCCAACTGTAACTGCCAAAGAGTTTAGGTAGCACTAGCTACATAATTTTGCTGCAATTTCACCCAGTGTTCTGGGAGACACCTTAAGTCTTACACATCAGTTCTCACCTTTTTAGCTTCCACCAACTGATTGAGTTTCTCATAGCACTCTCCTAGAGCAACCAGCATACGAGAATCATTTGGTCTGTAAAAGAGCAATTCTTAAGGTAGTTTAATGGACTGCAGCTGATCTCAGGGTGAGGGGAAGGGTGAGGGGGGTGGTCAAGGGAAAAAAATAATCTACACCTGGCAGTCTGTTATCCTTTTGCATAAAACATCGCTCATACTCCTGACCAGTCATCCTCAACATTTAACTGACAAAGCCTTTGTTAACAGTTAACTAACACAACTAATAGGATTTGGAACAGTGAGACTGCACACATCACAAACCATCGATGTTTTTTTCCTTCTCCAACTTAGTTCTTGTATGTAAATTCCTTAGCCAGTAACAACCATGTCAGAACAAAGACCAATAAACATGGCTCCATTCTCAACTCTACCTGAGCTGGTGGGCCCGCCGGTAGTAGTAGAGACAGTAAAATGGCATTTTGAGGATTTCATAGGTTTGCCCCAAGCCATACCATGCTCTGTAGTCCCTTTTGTTCACCTCTATTGCATGCCTGTCAAAGAAAAGGAGATGAACTAGACAGAAAGTCAGGATCAAAACCAAGACCAAATCCAGCAAAACACTAAAAAAAAATAGAAGATAACTATTTCAGAAACAAACACCATTTTGTGCAGTACATGATAAGTACCTATAAGCCTGGATAGCTGCAGATGTGTTCTTCATTTCCATATACTCATGTCCCATAAGTGTCCAGGCTCCTAGATAACGAGGATTCAATTTCAAGGCCCTCTGGAAATAGAGTGCTGCTTTTTCATGCTGGGAACGCAAGCTATAATAATTTCCTAAAACAAAAGTCACAATATTTAAATAAATTTTTAAAATCCATAACCAACCAACAAAAACCCCAACACCAATAGAGAAGTAGAAAAAAGCATGTCATGCATATTATCTACTACCTCCTAACAAATTATAAAGAGTCCTAATAAAGACAGAACTGATTCAAACCTCAAAATACCTAGTTGCACTCTATTCACCAGTATTCTGGTTAATCCTTTTCCAGCTGTACCAATCAATTTATGATTCCATCCCCTTGGAATGTCATGATCTAACAAATTAATTTCCTGCTCCTGACACAATTATTTCCATTGGAGTTTGAAGACTATAAAGGGATTTTCAGGTACATGGGTCTCCTTTCTGCCCTGGTAGTATTACAGCAGCTCTTTCAGAGAGAAATGAGGGAAAAGGGTACTCCATCATTTAGCCTGCTTTTCGGGCTGCCTGAATCCACATTCATCAAGTGGTGATTTTGATTGCCTTGCTGGCTGATCACTTCCACAAATGTTTCCAAGATTCCCTCACATAGCCTACAGACAGCAAAATAAGATGTAAAAATAACATGTAAAAGAACCAGCTCTCACCAATTACACAGCAGGTCTCAACACGGTACTTGTCTATTTCACAAAGATTATGAGCCAGGTAGCTCAACTCAGGCTTCATGCTCTAGTGGAACAAAAGATTAAAGTCATGAGAGAGAGAGCACATTATGTTTTGAAAGAAAACCTAAGCAATTAGCAAATGCATACAGTGCATCTCTTTCATGGAGTTGGGAAGCAGAAAGCCTGTATTCGGGGAGGCCAGACAGGACCAGCTGCTTTGCCAGTGTTTAACATTCCTTCAACAAACACCATCACTATGGACAGGCCACAGGAAGAGTGCTTACCCTTACATAGAGCAAGTTGGAGAAAGTGTCCATGTTTTCTATCCTGTAAGGATCTTGTTTCCTCAGCTCATTAAAGATGGACAAGGCTTTGTCAATATCTGAAGAAAGAACAGCAGATGGGACACCAACAACTATAAATGCCAAGCTTGCATTAAGAGGGTCATTCCTACTACTTAGTGTCACTGACCTCTTATATTGTGGTAGGCAACTGCAATCTGAGAGATGATGTAAGTGCTTTTGGAAAATCCTGCATCAATGAGACTCTGATATTTCTGCAGAGCTTCCTCTATCAGCTGCAGCTCTGTATAAATGTGTGCAAGAAAGAACTCTTTCATCCATGTATCTGGCAAGGACAGGAACTTCAACTAGCAAGAATCAAAGGAGAGGAAGAAGAGATGACAATCAGAAGTATTCTACGAGCGACATGTGGCAAAGAATCCATTATCTTCCCTCCCATGACTTAGTAGATGGTCTTGAGGTAGGAGGCTTTCCTACAGTTGCTTTCTTAAACCCATTTGGTCAATCGGGGAAGACTTTGTCTTCAAATCTGACATCACCTGGCTCCTGCTTCAGCCATTAATTTCAGAAGTCTTTTGAAAGACTGCACTTTCTTCCTATGTTTGAACATCAACATCATATCACTAATTTCAATGAACTGAGAAGACTCAAAATAATATAATAAAAAATGCACTTCCCTTTTTCCACAAATTGCTCTCTTCTGTGTCACTTATACTGTTTTAAATACTTCATCAGCCAGAATTTACTGAAAAATTCCAGGAGTGGACTCAAATTCCATGCAAAAAGAAGAATAATCTATTTTGGTTTTATATCTGAAGTTTGTTTCTTTGATACAATTCACCTCCTATGTGGCTTTGTATATTATCATTTCAGTTTTGAAAGTAGTGATTCTATGTATCCTTTCAAGCTATCAATAACTGAGGAACTAGAACCAGATTAAGAAAAAATAAAAAAGGGAAGTCTCTTAGGAGGTTCTCCTTCATGTGACAAGGTGATAACCCTGGTGACAACTACTTCCAAAATACATGAACTAGAAATTTCTTAAACCACTTTGTGGATGAATGATAAGAAATTAGCCCTGCCTGTATAAAGATTCTCGAGCTACAGCACGGCCAGCAGTCGAAGATAAAGAGGATTTAACAACATTAATTTACAGTTTTGGATTGCCTTGCCCGACAGTGTCTCACAGAATAAAGCAGTGGGCAACACCAATCTTGTGGCAACAGAAACACTGGTTACTGAATCAGGCTAAACTCTGAGATTTGTTACCACACCTTGGTATCTCCAAAGTTTTACCGTCTCTTTATCTGTAATCAAGTTGCAAAGTTCCAGCCAGGCTCCCCAATGCAAAGGCAGGACATGAGCAGCTTCAACAAACACATCTATTGCTTCTTTCACCAGGTCCAGCTTCCGCAGCACAACACCGTATCTGTAAAAAAAAGTATCAGGTTGACAAGAATCATGAAATTCTGCATATCCACACAAATATATAAAGAATACATGCAGGCACTTACAGATAAAGGCCAAATCCATCCAGTTCCTGGGCCTTGTGTTTCTTGCTGAGCTCCACTCTCAATTCTCGTAAAGCTTCATTTTTCACCTGTCCTTTTTCCAGAGGTCCTGCATGAAGAGAAAGTCACACAGCTAGCTTTCAGTAAGGAGTCTCACCACAGCAATGCAAAGTCTAGGGTACATTCAGAATTATCACTGAAATGGCATGAAGGCTTCCCAGCGTGTGTTTATTTTCCCCATTTTGAAGAAAATTGCTTAGTCTGGTCACCCAGTTTAAAAGAAGACCTAATAGATGAAAAACTGTAACCTGTAATTAAGCCAATTAATCAAAAGAGAATGAAAGAAATCATGTTACACTATTATCCAAAAAATCGAGGGGAAAGCCATAAACCCAAGATGAGTTACATGAAGAGTCAACAGCGGAAGCTTCATTATATTGTCATGTGTTTCTTGACACCAGAGACTTACCCAAACTATCAACTGTCTCATCATCCTTCTTCTTTTCCCCTGACTGTGGAAAAGAGAGGAAATACAAGATTACATTACAATAGTATACTTCTTATGTTTGCTACAGCACTTGCAGCAGCATGAAAATTGAGTTTTCACAGACATCACAGTTCTGAAAAGAACAGCCCTATCTTTCTTTACCCCAACACAGAATTTGGACTTCAAGGTGGTCATTAGGAACAGAATAAGCAAAAAAATAAGATATGCCAGGGAGGGGTAGGAGGCAGAGGAGTTCAGTGCTAGGAGACAACTTTTTTCTACCTTACCAGATATCTGGAGTACATGTACAAGAAGTAAGCTTTCTGGCTCTTGCAGCCCCGTAAAAAGTAGGCAGCCCTGTCATATTCCTTGAGATCAAAGTAAGACTTGGCCAACGTGTAGGCATCCAGATCACGAGCATCCTCCTGCAAGGACACACAAGAGTTTTAAGACTTGGGAAGCTCTGACATACTTTAGGAAAATCATGGTTACAAACATCAATGAAATTGCTCCAAAAGCTAAAAATGTAGTTTATTCATCTTCAAACATGGTTTGAGTACTATCAGAGAAGTTCCTCCACTCCCCTCACATGATCCGATTCTGGAGTTCTCAAATAATGAGTACAGACTATTTAGGAACATTCAAAATAAATGGTGAGATTCCAGAAACAAATTGTGGCAAGCTGCCAGAAGGCAAGACTTAGCTGTTCTATGAGTATGAAGGACCATAAACAAGAAACCTGCTCAGGAATTCCATGTAAAAGAATATTAATCTGCTAACATACAAGAGAACATTTCCTTGGTAATTACACCCTGAAATGCACTTATGACACGTTATACTTCTATAATACACCAGCACTGGCACATACCTATGAGTTCTACTGTATTCCTATAGAGGTGAGGATGTAGACACTTGTTTCTCTTGTGTCCTAAGGAGCACAGGTTTAATGGCATAACACAATTTGTATTAAAATAAATTTTGACCTTCATAAAGAATAAAAATAAAGTAGCATATGTGTGGTTTCAAATTTGGCTTACAGAGCGCCTCATTTAGGACACAGCAACAGATAATGCTTTCATCCAGGAAAGCACATTCAGCTCTGTCACCCCATTGAACACACTATGGAAAGGAAATTCCCAGCATTATGGCAGGATTGGCGCCCAGCGCAGACTCCCACCTGTGGGATTTGGGAGCCTGCAATCGCATATTTTCCTCCACAATTAAGATTAAACAGCCCACCCCCAAAGGCTGCAGCACCTTCTCCTAGAGCTCACAGCCACTTTCCCCCAAGCACAGCCTGGGCCCGTACCTCGGTGAGCACGGGGGGAGGCGGCAGCTCGCTCAGTGGCAGTGGCTCCAGGGCGAATGCAAGTTCAGCAGCCCTGAGGGAAAGAGAGCATTAGAATCATTGAATCCTCGAGGTTGGAGGAGACCTGTAAGATCATCAAGTCCAACCGTCAGCCCAGCACTACCACTGTAACCCCTAAAACACATCACCTAGTGCCAGATGCAGACACCTCTTAAGCACCTCCACGGATTGTGCCTCCACCACCTCCCTGGGAAACCTATTCCAGTGCCTGACCACCTGAACAGGGAAAAAAAAATTTCGAATATCTTACTGAATCTCCCCTGTCTCAACTTAAGGCCATTTCCTCTGGTCCCCTCCCTGCAGGCACGGCAGAAGAGATCCCACCTCAGTGCAACCTCCTTTCAGGGAGTTGTAGAAAATGATGAGGTACCCGCAAGCCTCCTCTTCCCGAGACTAAACAAACCTAGCTCCGTCCCGTCCTCCGTCCCAGCACAGAACATGTTTGCCCGGGGTCCGCCGAGCTGGGGCCCCGCCCGCTGTGCCCGGCCCCGCTCACCACTTCCCGCTGTGCTGCAGCCCGCGTTCGCGGCTCCGCTCCGCCACGCTCAGCAGCTGCTTCTTGATCTCCCGCAGATCCGAGAAGTCCCCACCGCCCGCCGCAGCCACCATTGCCGCCGCCGCCATCGCGCCAGCCGGGCCAATCACAGCCCCGCACACGCGCGCCCGCCCGCCGGTCCAGCCAATCATAGCCCCTCGCGTCGGCCCGACCAATCATAGCCCCGCGCACTGCGCTCTCCCGCCCCTATACGGACTCTTCTCCTTGCCCGAGTGCGGGGGTTTCCTGACCAATCACAGGAGCGCGCCTGAGCCTCGCCGTCGGATTGGCCAGTGGTGGCGACACGCGCTCGCCTCGCGTGGGGGGCTCGGTGCCTCGGTGCCTCGCTGCCGGTGGCGCTGAGGTGTGCGGACATTCCGAGACCGAAAACACCAGGCTTTCTTGTTTCTTCTTTAGTTCTTAGCTGATAGGGGAAATACCCATTATGTGCCACCCTGCCCTCAGGTTCTAGTCTTCAAGATCCCCTGATTATTTCTTAAGGAGGTGTTTCAATTCGCCTGTGTATTGGTAACACCTCCTCACTTAGTACAATTTCAAAATTTTTACTCACATACTGCTACTTCCTGTGCTAAAAGTCATAATTAAAAAACATTAAATAGAATCAATCCGTGTCTGATTCTAACAGTACAGAAATTGAAGTACTTGTTTAGGGATGAATGTGCTCCACAACTTTTTAAGCTTTTCCAGAAAAGTAACAATGTATCTGTGTGCTCATCCTAGGATCAGAATGTCAACTTTAATTATGACTTTTAAAACAGAAGTGAAGAAAAAATAGTATGAAAATTCATTTTGTATGTCATTTGCAAGTTACACTTTTTGATTTTTTCTTTTTCTGACGGTAAGGGCAATAAATGTTCTGTAGCATGAAAGTGTCCTTCGTAATCACTTTTATTGCAGAAGTGACTTGAACCAGAGGACCCAGTGTTTGAATTGGCAGCAAGTTCACTGGTGATGAAAGGAGTGTCACTGCTGAGCACGGTGTCATCGTACTTGATTTGTTATTATCGTAAGAAAAGATTTTTGGTTTTTTGATGAGTTGTGAATGTCCCTAATTCTTACACTGGCTCCAGTATAGAGTCTAAGGCTACCATTGGCTTTCACTTTACTGATGATTACTATGAAAATGTCAAGATTGTGACTGTGTTGATCTGGAACCATTTCATCTGGAGCCACCTGCTGAAATAAACGTTGTTCTACAAAGATTTACAGAGCTAGGAAAAGCCCACTTTGTTGTTAAAATGGGAAATGATGAGTTATTTATAGTCTTCCATGGTCTTTCAAATAGACAAATCAAATTAGTCCTTTATTAGAAGTATAATTTTAGCATTATATGGGTTTTTTCCTCTCTTAATTTTAGCCAAATATGTTGCAAGTTTGGTTGTAGCTGTGACAGAAAATACTTCTAATATTACATGTTTTTTCCCCTCTCTTAATTTTAGCCGAATGTGTTGCAAGTTCAGTTGTAGCTTTGACAGAAAATACTTCTATTACTCTGCCAGCCCATATACGCAAAACGTAAATAAAAACTTCTTTGTTATTGTTGTTACTACACAGATGGGTCTAGTCAACATAATGCCTGACTCATACCTCATTCTCTCTCTCTTTGCCCCGTCCCGAAACACGTATGAAAAGAGCCTCAGAATTTTTTTTCTGATGATAAATGTTTGTTGTACTTACCGTCTCTTTTATGTTCTCCATATGTAGGGATCAGCTGTTAGTGTTCTATGCTCCTAAACTTTGTATTTGATATTTGTTTGATAATTACATCGGTCCATTAGTTGAACTCAATGTTCTTAGAACTCTTATCCAACCTAAATGATTCTGTGATCCTCTGCATGTTTTAATTTAAGGATGTTCAGTTTTTACATGAATACAAAGAGTGATATTTAAAGAAATCTGTATGTGTGTGTGAGGTCTATGAAGTAATTTTATTAAGGTCTGTTTATCTTCAGTTTTGAGCCCACTGGGTATCATGTACTATTTTCCTGCTGGAAACTGTAACAATGTGTTTGAAGTGAGATTTCAATATGAAATACAGAACCTGCTGCAAAAATGCACAAAGTGATACTTGTCTTCTTGCTGAAATCTAGGCAAAATACCCTTTATGTCATGTTCCTGGTGCATGAGCCCTGGGCAGCTTTGATCCAGCTGTTCATATGACTGCTCCTCTCGAAGAACAGCGTTTCTGGCAGCTGTGACTTACTGAGCTGTTCAGTGAGAAAACGTGTTTAATTGTTGGTACCTACCCAGACGGATTTGAGTCCCTGGAGCAGTTCAGCAGCTGCCGGAATCAGTATTTGTAGTTCCAGCTGCTCAGCAGGAGATGGCGCGTTGGGCTTTCGAAGCAGCAAGAAGAGGGTGAAAGGAAAGTTCGTATTGGCTGAGTTCAGTAATTCAATTGCTCAAGACTTGCTTCATAATGAGAACTCGTAATTCTTCTGTCATTCCATTCTGTAATAGATGGGTCTGAAGTGACACCTGAGGCTGGCTGTTAGAGCCAGGAGACTAATTAAATCCTCTGTGCATGAAAACAGACAGTATCTTGGGGAAATACAAATTAACTGAGCAGTACTAACTGGGTGCTCTAGGAAGAGAGGAACTTGTGCCCCATGTTATTGGACAGCTACCTGGATGAGATTCTCTAGTCCCTCACAGAAACATGTTGACAAAACCAAGGAAGGTCAGTGATGGAAGGGTGGGAATTGTGTCCATCATATCAATGGGTTATGTAGGTGCTTTAAAAGGATTTTTTTTTTTCAAAGTTAAAATCTTCAAATGTACAGCTGATGCTCGATGAAATCCTGTGTAAGTGGCCTTTACCAAGTGAAGTGTCTTGCCAATACAGTGTTTCATCTGTTGACTGTTAGAGAAAATTCTGCATTATCCGAATTGAACTTATTTATTATGATGCTGTAAAACTGCTTTTTACCTTTTTTAAAGATCAGCTATGATTACAGTTTCCTGTATAATTTTACACTGAGAAGTTTGATGTGGTAAGAACTTCTTTTCTACAACTGGTTGTATTCTCCATTTAGCATAGTTAATGCAACTCCCACTTTTGCTTTTTGTAGTCTGCTGGGACATCATTAATGTTAAAACTTGGAAACCATGTGACCCTAAAGTAGGAGGGAAACCATTAATACTTGATTTACATTGAGACCAAAGAATAAATTCGCACCAACTGGGGATAGTTTCAAACGTTGGGAGATTGCTTGTCCCAAATGAAAAAGGTTACCCAGAGATTTGTGTCAGCTCTGTGACACAGTTGCTGAGCTCAGTAGTGTGGGGTAACTTTTATTTGTTTGATGGGATTCTTGTCAAACTTCTAGTCCCACGCAGACAAGTTTTGCTTTCCAATATCCTTTATATTTCTTCTTTCTAGCAGTTAGTGAGTTATTTCTAATAGAAATTAGAGTTTTATTTCTGCCTAGACTGTATGAGTATGCTATGTTAGTATGCACTCCTTAAGTGACCTGGCATAGGCTAGAAGTTATCAATAGTTATCAATAGACAGTGGAAACTTTGGCCTGTGTCTAGTTCCTCTGGTAGGTACTGCTAATCCTTGAACTGGTGTAGTGCTCAGAGAGAATACAGTACTGGAGGAAAGTGGCAGAGCCATTCTTGGAATGTGAAAGGGAAGATTGGCGATGAGATGAAGGCTGATAGGGAATTGGGAGGATATATGAAAAGGCTGATAGAGCAGCACTAACAGATAGGAGTGGGATCTCTTGGATCCCAGTAGATGGTCCCTGTAATGGAGGGAGCAGCACAGAGAGTGTGCTAGTGCTGTAGGGGAGAGGGTGGGCCAGTGCTGCCAATACACTTGTCCTGGTGGGATACTTATAGAGCATTTATGATTTCAATAACCTCTTTGCACTTCTCCTTGCCACACCAATCTTTTCTTCAGGTTGTTGTGATTGTTATGAATGTTAAAATGCAGAAGGGGAGTGAGAGGTACAGAAGGTACAGAAATATTTAAATAGCTCAAAGTTTGCAGATAGTAAATTTCAGATAGAGAATTTCACAGTGCTGCTAGAACCCCCACAGGCATTTGCATGTAGCTAAAACAATCCCTGAGATTTTCTGCTCCAAAGGAAGCACTGAATTTTCTTCTGTGGAAAGCAACGTAGCATAATGGAAAAAGTGTATTAAAATAATGTAGCGGAGTACTGATGGTTATTTCTGTCAGTGCTGCTATGAAAAGGTGGTGCTGGAACAACAATGTCAGAACAGGTAGTGGCAGGTATAAGTATAAAGTAAATTGTGTTTTCCGGAAGCAAGGAGACAGAAAGCCATATTGTGACATAAAAGTTACTGTGAGAAAGATAGAATTATTCATTTACAGTATGTACAAAATTGAGATGGGAACATTTTGAAGCTGAATAATGCATTGACATGCAGTTGGGAAATCTTAACTTTCAGCAGTAATAACTTCATTGACATCTGAAATAACTTCTCCTGTGATTCAGCATGCAGCTGTTCTTCTGTCTGTATCTCCTGCTTTTCTGCTTCAAACCTGAATTCCAGGAAATCTGCCTATGACTCAATTAATACAGCATTATGACATCAGAGTAGGCTATTGTGTAGTCAGTAATGTCATTTTCCCCCTCTCTCTTGTTCAGATCTCAATTGTTTTCTTGGGAGGTTAATTGAGATGAAGTGACATAAAATGCCTCTGAGGGCCATGGACTAATGCAGCAAAAGTGTTTACTGTGCCTGAATAATTTCTCCATATCTGAAAAATTCATTGACTCATGCCATATATTTCCTAGTTTTGAGAGATTTGATTTAATTGCAGCTTTTGATGAGTTTGAAAGTAGTAGCAATTAGGCATGCACATCTAGCCCATATGCTCTGAGAAAACCAGCATGCACCATTAGCTTAGCATATTGCCCACTAAGACCTCTGGATATCACAGTGAGATTGTAAAGAATCATGCAGATGCTTAGGATGCTGTTATTCAAGAACCTTCACGTTGCTGCTAAACTGCAGTTCCCGATTTAAATGGAGCATGGACTTGCTCCCTTTTCAGGAGACCAAGAAATTTGTTTTAACCAGTGGTCGAAATTATGCTTAAGCTGAATGTTAGGAACTAGATTTGTTTGACTGGGTCACATTTAGTGTGCTGCTGTGCATCCTAGAAGTCACGGAGGAGAAGGGAGCCTGGAGACAATACAAGGAGTAGTGATCATTTTGCCGTGTGTGCAGCTGGAGTCTGCAATCGATGAGCAGCCCGGGCAGTGCTAAGGCCCTGCAGCCTGTGGTTCCACTGACACTGCTGTCTGACACAAGTGTGTGGTGTGTGCTGAGAAGGTTAGTCTTACACCTATCATCCTCCCTTCAGTGCTAATGACTGCGTACCTAGGCAGTAATGAAAAACTAATTTGGTCTCAAATCCATTGCTGTTTTTTCTTGGGGCCGCTGAAGTCAAGAGTGAGGCAAGTGAATTTGGGAAGGCAGAACTTCCCGTTCTGTTATTGGTGGAAGCTTATGCTGGAATAAATAGAAGTTATTGGTATGCAATGATTTTTTTTTTCCTACTCTCCCTCCACGAGGGAAGTAAATAGTGCTGTTAGTAAAAAAAAAGTTTAAAAGCCACTGGTAGTTTCTTTATGTGTGAGCTTTGTTACTGAGCAAGTCAGAACAGATTTCTAATGTCAGGAAACTTAGAAGTTCTTTCTGCAAATCCTTATTTATATTTGGCCTGTCCAGGCACTTTTTCCCCCCTTTTTCATTATACTTACTCTCCATTTGAGAAAAGAGGAGCATGTTTTATGGTGACCAGCAGTCCATTACTATGTTTCAAGGCAGTAGCAATTTATACCATTTTGACCTTGCAAAATAACTAACTAAATGTCTGGTACCCACAGCTCCTCCTGATTGTAAGAGGGGACTTATGGTTGCTCAGTGCATCACAAAATCGGAATGCTTGGTAGCATTTCCATTTTACAAAAGTGTTACTGAGAGGAGCTCAGTAATAGGAAGGATGTCATCATCAACTTGATCTTTTCAAATAAAACACAATGTTTCTTTGATGTTCTTTTGAACCTTAGTGTTTAATATTTTGTGCATACTGCATCAGTGAAAAAAAACAATTATTTAAATACCTGCTATAAAACCAATGAGTCTCCAGAAAATAATGTTTTGACTGTTTTCTGCATAACAGTTCCTGAGAGGCAAATGAAGGCATAGTGCAAAGTAGAGCTGTATGTACCGGAGAACAAAAACAAAACAGAAGTGGATAGTTGTCAAAAGGGTGTGGCTAACATCTTCACAAATATGCTGAAGGTGTTGGTACTCTGGATACATTTGTAGAATTTACCTTGAAAAATAGCTTGTCTTGGCAGCTATGGACAGGTTATGAGAGTTGATGAGCATCATCATCACTGCTCAAGAGCAGAAATCCTAACTAATGCCTGAGCAAGATGATAAAGAGAGTCACCAAGGTTTGGTTTGGATTTGGTTTTGATTTTGCTTTTTAGCTGGTTGGTTGCTTTTGCTTTTGTTTGTTTGAGGGTTTTTTTAATAGCCAGAGTAAGTAAAAGTTCAGCAGGTAAGTAAATGAAGGATAGTTGAAGAGTTTATAAAGTAGAACTCTTGGATTGTGTGTTGTCCTTTACTCCTACAGGAAAAAACTAGAATGTGACAGGAAGAAACTTGCATAAAACATGGTACTTTAGAAGGCTTTTTGGACTACTGCAAAAAACCTTCTTCATTTGTGAAATATTTCTGGTTCATCCTCTTTGTGGCCCCTTTGTGGGACTCTCTGCAGTATGTCTGTATCTCTCCTGTACTGGGGGGTCCAAAACTGGACACAGCACTCCAGGTGTGGCTTCATCAGTGCTGAGCAGAGGGGCAGGACCACCTCCCTCGGCCTGCTGACAATGTTCTTCCTAATGCATCCCACTCTGTCTGCAGGAAGGTCACGCTCCTGGCTTCTGTGCAGCCTGGTGCCTCCAGGATCAAGGTCCTTTCCTGCAGAGCAGCTTCCTAGCTGGGTGGCCCCCAGCATATACCGGTACGTGTATTAGGAAAGTAATTTTCTTTCTGCTTCATAGGTCTGTTGTTAGAATGAAGTTTAAAATGGTTTTTAGCAGGTTATTTTCTACTGTTGTGGTGATAAAATGAATTTTAATAAACTTTTTTGTATAATTGTGATGACTCCTGAAATTTCAACAGTTCTTTTGGAACGTAATGATTTGTAAGCCTTGCTCAAGTGAAGAATTTCTGAGGACATTGTGAGTAAACAGCAGTGCTAGATTACACAGCTTTTTAACCTGTGCTAATTAGATTAAAATTTCTAGCTTGTTAACTGAGGTGTACTGATTTGGATGGAAGACAAAGTAGTGCGCATGTAGACTTCTACCATGTTGATGAGTTGCTGCAAAAGTGTTTTCTGTTGTCACTGGATCTGATACAAATGCAAAATTTATTTCCTTGGTGTATCAGTGTATCATATTAGATATCCTGAGGAAAATTACGTTAAGTATTACTGAAGTATGTTCTGCACATAATTGACTTTATTTTCTTTATTGGAGAGTGATGCTCTTATGAAACAGAATTTAGTATATCTAAATTGTGTGGTGCTAGCTGCATTATGATGGATTAGCAAGTCAAAAAAACCCAATAGTCACTTTGGTGACAGCTTATTTTCTATGAATTTTGCATAGGTCAACAGAAATTGAGGTAATAAGGACTTCCAGTTTAACTCTGACACTGATGTGTTCAGTGCTGCCTCTAGCCGTTGAAGTATATTTTTTCTGTAATTCATGCTTTTAAACTGTTCTGTGAGAATTCTTTGAATTTTGTCTAGATGCCCAAGTTGTTAAAATATTTTAAACATGTGTATGGATTATGTCTTTTTTCCTCCCTTTTAAGAGCAGGAAATATAAAATCCACACAAAGCCCACAAGATTGCATCTCAATAATGGATATGCAATATAAGGGAATTTATAGGAATGTTTTTGATAAAGTAGATTACTTTTTTATCACAATGAAAAATTAGGATGAATCCCAGTAACCATAAGCACATATCAAAATACAACATTACAGGATTTCCTGGTAACTGCCTTGGTTCAGGAAAGAAAAATACCACTTTATATAGGTTTTCTCGCAGTGGCACGTGATTTACTACTTATCCTCATTCTGTGTTGACATGATCTGGAATAACTTTTATGGCACTTGAGGCCATCTCTTCCAAGGTTGCGTAGTGTTATTTGTTCAGATGCCTGAAATCGTTAGGTTAATAGTGATTTACACTACTGCAGCATCCTCCGTGAAAGATACCCCTTCATCTGCTGAAGGAAGGCAGCTGAACATACATTCTCCTCTTGTCTGTTATCACTAAAAGCAAAGCAGGTTAGCTTAAATCACCATGGTGTTTCAGTGGGCTACAAATGTATAGCCATTTGAAGGATACTCATGTTCTAAAATTGCTCAATATTTGTCTGAAGTCATCTTCCCACACTGCTGTTGCACTGTTAAGGGAGATGAGTAAGAAGATTCTGTATTCAAAGGCAACGAGGAGGCTTTTCATGCTCACTGAATCAATGCTTTCTGCCTAACTGAAAACTGAACCTAAATCAAGTGCCTGTGTTGCTGCTTAGTAAATTGAATTTCTTCTAGTAGTTTCACTTCAAGAAATGTTGGTGTCCTGTCCTCCTTCAGCCTCTTGGCCACTGCAAAGAAGCAAGCTACAAGAGGTATGTTGGTACCCAGCTCGTATGATTAATTCAGTTCTACACACATATCAAATCAGGAGCTAGCAAAGAAGGGTCCAAGAAGGACTGAGTCTGAGAGTCTGGAGTTTTCAGTGAGTGACAGGTACAATAAGCAGGGATGACTGGACTGAATCCAGCCAGTTTATAAATGGAGAAGTCAGCACTGGTACCATGTCACAAGAGTGTAAGCACAAGATTTATTCAAGGAATATTTAATTAAACTGGAAGGTAATGGAAGATACAGTGTATAGCTCTTCCATTACAGAAAGTACTAGATTGCTTAGATGATTTATTACTGGGGAGAAATAATGGCTTCGTGTTTTTTCCAAGACACAGAATGAAAGTGATATGACATTTTAAAACTACACAGATTGCATTGATATAAACTAAAGAATTTTCGTTAGGCAGAGTTGGTTTTTTGATTGTACATGCAAAAGCAATACATTCTGATAGCCTGTGTGAAAAGTTTCAGGTATTGTTGTTTGAAAAGTATTTTTGACAAGCAGTACAAAAGTCAGTAATGGAACCATATGCTGTAATTCAGTTCCTTGTGCCCATGTATTTTGTGAATGATTCCCTAGAAAGACTTGTCATTCTTTTTTCTTTTCTTTTCTTTTTTTCGCCCTGTGATTTTGGGTATTTTGGAATGGAGAAAACTTGGGTGGATGTGCTGCTTGTCAGCTGGAGATTGACAGTGCTGCATGTTTACGTTGTTGGGCAATTATGGATTTTGTATTCTCTAGAAGTTGCGTAAGGGGAACCTGATCTTTGCAATGCATTTTTCAGGGGCATAGTTTTAAAAACCAGTAGTATAGTAGCTGGGGGTTAATTGAGCAATACCTTCAGCAACAAGGTGCCTTGAGGTGAGTGAATGTCAGTTTTCTTCCTAGACTAGGCTATAATTTTTTTCCAAGTGAAATCTTCTTCTGACAATCACATTGTGCAGTGAGCCCTGCTGATCCTTTACTTTTGGAATATTTTGCTTATTTAGAGATTCTGTTCTTTACACTAATTTTAAAAAGTTCAGTGGAAAACAGCTCTGTCTACTTTATATGACCTAGTAATTTATATATTCTCTCCAGACCTTGAATGATACTTCATGTTTTCTGTTTCCCAGTATGTAGCTTTCCACGTGAAACCTTTCTGATGGTTTGGCCACAAAGTCACTCTTTTCATTTACTGAGTTAACCTCACAAATAAAATTAAAGCTGGTGACAAGAGCATGCATTTTGAGATGACGGTCTTTTAGAAATAAGTATTGTATTGGATGGGACAAAAGGACAGATTTTGGGAAAGTTTGGATAGACTTCAGTATCAAAAAATTTTGTGTGCAGTGTATTAAACCAACTGAAAATGTGTAGTAGTATTTGTAATCCAGCATTATAATTTGTGCTGTCATGTAAATACTTTTGCACAAGCAGTTACCAGTTTCAAGAAGGCTTTTGGTTAAAGACACTGAAATATAGAGGCAAACTTTGTGTCTTAAGCTTGAAAGAATGGAGACATGGTGTGAGAAAAGGGGAGAGAAAACTTGTCAATTACCACCCTCCTTTTTATGCATAAGTGAAATGTGAGAATTTAAACTATGTAATAAGGTCCTACAATAAACTCCTGGGAATGGGGGTGTTACAGGAGAGGTAGAGATGCATGTATTTTAAGAATATAGGTCTTGAAACATGCTTTAAACAATAAAAAGTTAACCAAAGCATTAACATTTAGAGAGCTCTTAGGAAGAGGGCATTTGAGGAGGGAGGATATAAAGACTTTTCTTTAGTCAGGCTGTTTGAGGTTTTTTAATACTGTACCATGCAGTATTTGTGGAAAAGACATCATATTCAAGTCATCTATCATGTTCACTCACATTTACGCCTAAGTCCTTTGCAGGATTGTCTGCTGTTAAGAATCCGTTTCTTTTGTGACGCTCGAGCTTCTCAAGGTATACAAAATAGAGCAAAGAAACTTTTATCCAGACAGGAGGAAAATTTCACTCTAGGGTACAGATTATTTGTTCTAGAGCATCAGAAGATATTTTTGGTTACTTCTTTTGACAAAATGTTAGTGTATAGGTGGGCTGCCCCAGTGAAATCTCTTATAATCAGACCTGCAGTATCCAAATCAGTGAGACAAGGCGCTGTCCTTTAAGCTGTCGTCCTATTGAGCTGTGTCATGGCCAGAAGGACACCAGAACTCTGCTCATGTCATTGTCTATCCCAGAACTTTTACAACTGGGTTGTAGAAGCCATACAGTCAAAATAGTTTTACCCTCTATAATAAAAGGGGCACCTCTCAGAATTCCCTTCTTTTTGAAGGAATCTCTGCTTCTGAGATAATCAAAAGTTAACCAGGACATTGGGCACTTCTGCTCCAAATGCATGTGCTGTTTCTCATGTGTAGTTAGAATTCCTGAGTTCACTTTTATTTCTGATTTTTGTATTCCGTAATATCTCTGGAACGTGTTTCTCTGTCTGCTATAATGTTCCATGCTGTTCTGCTTACCTATCTAGACAAGAATAATGAAAATTCCATGTCACTGCTGTTGTCTGTCTTACAGATACCAGTTTCCCTTAGCACATGGACGTTGTAACTCTTCTTGTCAGATCGTAGTGCCAATCAGTACTAGCTGCAATACTGCCTGTTCCTAGTCAGTTACGGAATTTAATTTTTTGTCAGAAAATATTTAAACTAAATATTCTGTGGCATCTTAGATGTAGTTAATATTAGCTTCTATTCTGCTTGAAATGTCAAAGCCCTAGGTTGCACACATCTGTGTAATGTGAACACGATTCTTGTTTCTTTCAGTACTGTCCTTCTGTAGATGTACTTGTTTCTGATCTTGTAAGATAAAACATTTCAGAGGAAAGATTTGACTTTGTTTTGGAACATCCACTCTACTGTGCAGAAAACTTGTGGTGTAGCTGCTGTACGCTGCCTTTAAAACAAAGATAAAATTCAACACAGTAAAAATAACTTCCTGGTTAGGAGACCAAGACAGTGTTGCAGTTTTACTTAGGGAACATACAGAATGGAAAGTGGTTTCAATTTTTGTCATGAGAAGTGTATGCTGCAACACGTAATGTTGCCATTTCAAATCTCATACCAGTTACAGGAGTTCTCAGTTGAGTATTTTACATTTGCTGATTTCAATTTAGATTTGTATTCTCTGCAGAATAAATACAAGGTAAAAACTGTCTGTGTGGTATGACTGATGGACTCTTGAGTAATGAAGCCAGGGACTGAAATGGCAAAAAGGGTGGATCTGCTGTTGCCAGTATGGGGGCTGCTGACTTTTACAGGATGGAGCAGCTGTATGTAAAGAAGCTTTTCAGCCACTCTTAAGGTAACTGTGAAAATAATACTATTAATACATGTTGGAAAACCAGTGAGGCTTTAATAGAAGTAAATGTGGCTTCTCCAGTCTGCGGGCTGCTGGTCCCATTTGAGAAGGCATCTATGTTAATCTGACATCTTGTTTAGCACTGATAACACTAGAGAGTCCAATTAAAGTATTTCAAGAAGACGTCCCCGTACAAGACTACACTGATTGTCCACTAATGTGTATTGAATTTTAGCTAAATACAGCCCCGGGTGCTGTGCTGGAAAGCAGGGAAGCTTGCTATTCAAGCTCTTAATTTCTTTTATATTGATTTGACTACTAATGATATAACCTTCTACTCTAATTAACTGACATCTGCATTAGGCTGAAAAAGAGCCCCCTGCTTGAAGCTGTCCACTTGTTTGTGTTATGAAATGTGTCCTTCTGTTATATTTTGCCCAGATTAGCTCAGTCAGTGCAAAATAGACCATCTAAAGGATTGACTTTCCTTTTAAATACTTTGTAAAGCAAGTTTATCTTTCTGTCTCAATTTCTGCCTGTTTTTCCAGGAGTTATGTTTCTGGGAAGCCTGTCCACAGTTGGTTCACTGACTGGGTGCTTTTCTAAACCTTCCTCCCCCATGGACTATTAGCTCCTTTGACTGATTTGAGGCTGCCAAGAAAGGTGTACATTGAGATAAAGATGGGCTATGAAGACCTGAGGATAATGGGTCATTTTGTATGATTTAGGCTATGAAACAACTATGAGATGTAAGGGACTTAAGCTAAAAAACATTGCTAGATTGGAACAGGCAATCTGCTTATGAAACCATGTTGCCAAAATTACAAACCACCAGTTCTCAGTTTGGGAAATTTTGATGTCAACATATGAAAAAAAATAAAATATATGGTTTTTTTACATCACTTAATAAGTTAAAGACACTTGGGGACACTTAGTTTGCAGAAGTTCATCATGAGCAGCTGTTTGGGTTCATTATGTGTGCTGTTGCCACATATGCGTTTGCCCATTTTCTTTAGGAGAGGGTTGGGAGTCTCAGGAAAAATTATGTGAAGTCAGGATTCTCTCACATTTTTGCCTTTGTAGAAGCTTCAAACCCAGTGACAGGTGCTGCAGGAAGCTGCTTTCTTTTGCTGTGTGTTTAAAATGATGTTGGGCTTTTTCATTGAATACTATTTGAGCTGCTCGTTTTCTGATGTTGTTTGAGGGGTTAGAGCATCTCCTAAGAAATAGGGGTGTGTATGATTGCATTTCCAGTGCTCATTTGGTATCTCTTTTGCCTAACTCGACAGCTAATAACTCTGGGCACTTCTGAAGCTAGCAGTTATAAGGAGGAATAAAAATAGGTGCTGAGTGGGAAAGATCTGACAGAACTCAGGTAGCAGCTGCCAGCTTCTTCAGTCAGCATGTGCTTATGTCACTTAATGGACAGCATATACATAATCCAGAATGGATTTGCAGCATTTTCCATTTCTTGCCTGATGGGCACATTGTTAGGAATGCAGCCTTACTGGGGGTGGGGCTGTGTGTATATACATACACACCCCACTCTCTATATACTGCTACTTCTAGGAGTCCTGAGTGCCATCAGTAAATGGAGAGTGGACCCTGGTAACAGAGGATGCAGAGAAGGAAGAGTTTTTGAATGCCTTCTTTGCATCAGTCTTCACCGATAAGACCAGCCCTCAGAGATCTCTGACCAAAAGACCGGGGTAAATGAATGTTGGGAGGAAGACCTTCCCTTGGTCAAGGAGGACTGGGTCAGAGAACACCTAAGCAAACTCAAGATTCACAAGTCCATGGGCCCTGATGGGATGAAGCCATAAGTCCTGAGAGATCTGGTGGACATCATAGCCAGGCCTCTCAAGATTGTCTTTGAGAGGTCACGAAGATCAGGATGGGTGTCTGAGGCCTGGAAGAAAGCAAATGTCACTCCAGTTTTCAAAACCGGCAAGATGGAGAACCTAGGGCACTACCAGCCAGTCAGGCCCACCTCAGTTCCTGGAAAGGTGATGAAGTGGAAGCTGTTTCTACCCATATGTAAGACAAGAACGTGATCAGGAGTAGTCAGCATGCGTTCACTAAAGGTATGTGACGTTTGACCAACCTGATTACCTTCTATGATGAGACAACTACTTGGATGGATGAGGAGAGAGCAGTGGATATTGTCTACCTTGACTTCAGCAAGGCTTTCAAAACTCTCTCTCTCAACATCCTCATAGGCAAAGTCAGGAAGTGTGGACTGGATGAGTGGGCAGTGGGATGGAGTGGCAGATCCTAGAGGATCACGATCAGTGGCACAGGGTCTAGTTGGAAGTCTGTCACTAGTGGTGTTTCCCAAGGTAGTGTACTGGGCCCAGTGTTGTTTAACTGGTTCATCAGTGACTTAGATGAGGGGGCAGTTCCCTCCTCAGCAAATTCGCTGATGATACAAAACTAGGAGGAGTGGCCAATACCTCAAGACAGTAGTGGAGCCCTTCAGAGGGACCCTGATGCTTGCAGAGATGGGCAGAAAAAATCCTTCTGAAATTCAACGAGGGCAAATGCAGGGTCCTGCACCTGGGGAGGAATAAACCCGAGCACTGATACAGGCTGGGGGTGACCTGCTGGAGAGCAGCACTGCAGGGAAGGACCTGGTGGACAATAAGCTGGTGCTGAACCAGCAGTGTGCCCTGGTGTCCAAGAAGGCCAATAGAATCCTGGAATGCATTAGAAAGTGCATTGCCAGCAGGTCGAGGGAGGTGATCCTGCCCTTTTACTCAGCTCTGGTGTGGCCACATCTGGAATGCTGTGTCCAGTAGTGGGCTCCTCAGTACAAGAGAGACATGGAGCTCCTGGAGTGGGTCCAGCCAAAGGCTGTGAAGATGATGGAGGGACTGCAGCATCTCTCTTATGAGCAAAGGCTGGGGGAGCTGGGCCTGCTCATCCTAGAGAAGAGGTGACTGAGAGGAGATTTCCTTAATGTGTATAAAAGGTGAGTGACAAGAGGATGGAGCCAGGTTCTTCTCAGTGATGCAAACCTATAGAACAAGAGGCAAGGGGCAGAAGTTGATGCACAGGAAGTTCCACCTGAACATGAGGAAGAACTTCATTATTGTGCAGTGACTGCTCATTGGAACAGAGACCAGAGAGGGCATGGTGTCTCCCTCACTGGAGATACTGCAGACCCATCTGGACACAATCCTATGCAATGTGCTCTAGGATGATCTTGCTTGAGCAGGGAGGTTGGACCAGATGATCCACTGTGGTCCCTTCTAACCTGACTGATTTTGTGTTTCTGTTAGTCCTGAAGCCAACCTGCCGTGGTTATCACTGAGCAGTTCCAAGGAAAAGACAGTCTCGTGGAGAATTTCTGTGGTCTCCTGTTAGACAGAAAGCCCAGTCTCTGCTGGGGATGAGAACAGCTGGATAGAGGTGACACTGATGGCCTAAAAGGAGCACATCACAAAGTAATTGATGCAAATCCATGGTTCAGTTTGTGTTTTCTCCAAAAATCATTACTCTGTAATTCACATGCAGAGGAATGGAACTGTTCATTCCCCTCTCAAGCATCTGGCTTTATTCAAGAGCTGGGAACAGAAGAACAGACGAGGGGTGTTTTATTGGAACCGAGTTTTCATCTGTTCCTTCGGGAAGCTTTGCTGCTTTTGCTGGGGAAGTTGGCTGACATGCCAGAAAGTCTTGACACATCAAAGGTGTTTCAGTTGATGCTTCTGCTGAAGTGGAGTTTGTCCTTAAGGAAGACTGCAGATTTGCCATACCCTGGTGCAGAAGGTTGTGGAATGTTTCACATGATATGTGTTAGCTTAATGCCGTGATAGTAGGATGTGATAAGATTGAGCTTTAGTTTGAAAAGTTATGTTTGTATTTTTTTGCAACATATAAGATTATACAAACTTTTAACCCAAAAGCAGAAGTGAATTGTTAAGTTAGCAAGTGTGCAGAACATTTTTACTTGTGCCTGTGTGGCACTGCTGATTGAAAATATAATCAGAACTAAACCACTAGAGACATCTGAAGAAGAAAAATTAAAACAGGGCATTAGACTCAGTCTTGGAAATACCTTAACATAGGCAACTGGAATCTGAATTGAAAGTTCGTGCTAGAAAATCTGAATTAAAATACAGACTTGGGTGGATACCTGAGCAATACTATGCTATCGTGAGTAATAGCAGGGCTCCTGGTGACATCTGCTAACTGAGATCAATCAAAAACAAATGAAAAATAGTCAAGTAAATTGATCAGCTCATCATCTTTTCCATTTCATTACCATTTTATTGTGCCTGATTTACCAGATAGAAGATGTAACTCAGTGATGCTTGAGAAGAGAGGCCAACCTTGATCTCTTAGTGTTAGCATTTCAACCGTGTAGAGGGACTATTATGTCTATGTAGTATGAATAAAACAGCTCAGATACTACTCCAAATATTTTAGTAAATTGCTTCATGACAAGTCATAATCTTTCTCTCAGGGCCTTTCTGTGTTGAAAATGTATATAAAACTGGCATTTTCACTGTGATTTGTAGTTCTTTATTAGTTCCATTTACACTGTGATTTGTATTTGCATATTAAGAATGAAGTGTTCAGTGCACAACAGAGCTTCTGTTGTGATACCACTGCAGCTCCCAGTTGGGAGTAGAATAGCAATTGGTTGTGTACTGTATTTGTGGAACTGGATTCCTTGTGCATTAAAATTTTTGCACAAGAATGGATTGAAATTGAGAAAAAAAGATGGGAAATCTCTTAGCTGATTTCTGCTAGAGCTATCATAACAGGTGCACATACTCTGATTTGGAATGATGGGTGTGAAATCCAAAGAGCTTGAGGCTGGAAGAATTAGCTGCTAATCTCACATTTCTACAGAAAGACTGAGCAATTCCTGTTTTGTAGCCCTGAAAACATAATGGAGCCCTGGGGATCATTGACAAAACAAGCTTCTTAGAACCACTAGCACTTAGCAAAATTGACTTCAGTTAATCAAAAGATTCTTTAGGGAGAGGAAAAAAAAAAGGAAGAAGCTGATGGTTTGGAAAGCTGGAGAACAAGCAACTGTGTGCAGATGGTTAAAGAAATTTCAGTTTCTTGCGGTGAGGCTCAGTGACCTATAATATCAGTATCTAATGGGCAAACTTATAGTGAAGATAAAGTAATTTAAGTACTAGACCGGTGGGGGAAAAAAAGGTGAAAGGGAGGAGTGTACAGTGACACTTTGCTCACCCTGTGTGGACATAGAGCCATTGACCACAACTCTCTGGTTGCATCCATCCGGCCAATTCCTTATCCACCAATTTGTCCACCCTTCAAACCTCTGTCTCTTCAATTTGGAGATAAGGATGTCATGTGATTTACTAATTAACTTTGATTCAGCCATATTATCAGTAGAGCATTTCTCAGTCTTTTTACAGTTATCTCTGTATATAAATAATCTTTTCTTGTGTTCTCAGGCTCACTAGCAATTCTTGCAAAGTACTTCTAGAGGGTTCAGTCCATACCTCGTAGCTCTTCAAGCATCTCATGGTGTGAACTCTGTGATTCTAGCCATACAGTACAGCAAAGGCAAAGATGATTTTCTCTGCATCAGGATCAGTGATTTGAGTGTTGCTTAATAAATTTTGTCATGTGATGGGAGGAGGAACAGCTGAATCACATGCCTTACAGGAAAACAGGTGGGACCAATGGGAAGAAAGATGAGCCAAAAATCACACAATTATTTTGTGCTAGCTTAATGTCTGCTTGTTCTGCCCAAAGGTAAAGACATAGTTATCAGCGCCATTTATCAGGTACACCATTTTAGTATAAACTTGTTTAAAAAAGGGTAGAGCCCCTTTGTCATCTTAATTAGACAGTAACCCATTGATTCCAAGTAGGCCTTCATTTTCTAATTATTTAGTACATAATGTCATTAAACATCTTTGAGTGGACAGGATTGCTCTAAAAGCTTTAGTTCCAGAGCTCTAATATTAGGCTTTTGGCATTCATCCCTGTGTGTGAAAAGCAGTCCGTTTGTTTACCAGGAATTTAGATTCCCATTACTGGGGGAATTAGCAGTGAGCTATTAGTCTGATTCAAGCACTTAACAATTGCTGATCATCTCCTCCTAGCTTGGGGATAATGGAGGTGATCAGCTGTAAATGGAAAGTATGTGGGGCTATTTTCATGAAGGCACTTGGAGAAAGTGCAGCATCCCCTGACCTCTGCTAACCCTGGGGTTTGCAAGAAACCCAAACACCAAGTCACTTCCTGGAGGAGAGCTAATCACCTATCAGAAGAGCTTCCATTAGAGACTAACCAAGCTCAGCCTCAACCGACCCTGCCTCAAATGAGAAAAGGTTCAGCCACAAAGTCCCTGGGGAAGAAGTGATTAGCCTCTGATTGTATTTACCAGGATCTGTTTCAATGGAGGAAGCAGCTGTGGAATAGCTGTGGGTTGTGATTCCATAGCAGTGCTGAACGATCCTGTGGAGCTCAGCAGTGCTGGTTGGCTTCCTCTTTCTCTACTGTTGTCCCCAAAAGCTTTGCATGGTTCATGGACACCTCAAAGATTACTTTGATAATTCTCCTTTTTATTCTTGTGTAAAGTTGCCTACCATTTTGGCAAATAGAGTGACATGATTTTTAGGTTGTATTGAAAAAGATACTTTCATTCTTTACAGATGCTGAACCTGTAGCACTTTCCTATCAACTGAAAGTTACCTTTTATTGTCAGCAGATTTTGAGAGGTGTGCCAGGGACCTGTAGCCAGGAATCACTGTTTGAAACAAACAGTGCTTTAGCTTTTCCTCATCTGCAGTAACATATTGTTCCCCCTTCTAAAAGGAAAACTGCAGCCACTTGATTCTTACTAAAACACAGGCATTTCTTGGAGGCAGTGGGAATGATCTGAATGAGGCAAGGACACTAATTCTGGACTTGCAAATTCAAGGTTTATCTCTGGCATCATCTAGCTTATGACGTCAGGCAAGAAATGTGTATTGCTTCTCCCACTTGTCGCAAGAAACCACTTATCTAACAGTTGGCTGAGCTCACTGCTGGAGGACTATATGAATGTCCTTTGTAAATGCTACATTAGATCATGTTAAGGGATCTAAGGCTCTATCAGAGTTCTAGAAGCCACATCTGAAGCACCTGACAGTGAGTGATGTCTGTAAAAGTTGTCAAGATTGCTTTGTAAGAGATTCTAAGCTCTGTTCTTTAAATTTCTTTCCCATAATGCCTCCAGCAGTGGAGACAAGGAGTGTAGCTTCTAATGAAATGCAAAGGAAAGCAGGAGACTTCTAGAGTTGCAAGATAAAGTTTATTAGTCAGACCTCGCATTATTTTACTCTTTAAAAAATAATCTACATTAAATAATTAGAAGGTTCCCTCTTCATATATGCTTGCTGAAAGCTCATTGTTAAGACTGTCTGGATAGAGAATTTTTATTGGGTTATTTTTGTGTTTTGTGGATTATCTTTTGTGAGACCACAGGTGGTTACAGGATGTTGTATTCCACTTTCCCGGAACAGAAGCTGAGGGGGGGTTGTTAATTGCCTTGCAGTATGGTTAGTAGGCTGTTCTGAATGGGTTTATGAAATGTGGCAGTCTTGGAATATTGGTGGTGCTAACAGAACCGAATTGATAGTGATACTGGCATGACATTTCTAGTAGCAGTTAACTTGTGCATGCATATATGCTGTGTAGTTGAATAGCTGTGATATTTGGAGATCAGGTGTTAGAAAAGTCTAAGTGAAAATGGGTTTGTACTCACAGCAGTGTGAGTACCTGTGAATGAAGGTGTAGTTAGAAGTTAATTTCGCTTACAGTTACTGATGAACAAGCTAAGAGGCAGCTGTGTATATAAAGGTGCATAAAAAAAGGGACACAGGACACTTGGAAAAAAACCCAACAAACTGACATGTTTTGCTTCAATTTCAGTCTAGAGCATGATTTGTCCGAGTGTCAAGCTTTTTCCTGTACAATCCAGGATATGACAGAAGACTGCAATTGCAATCAATAATCTTCTTAGTAGGGATTTAGTGCCCTAAACATGAACAGTAAAATGCTAATTCCTTTTTCCATATCAATCTGTCTTACAGCACTAAATTTGGGAAAGAGGAAAGATCACAGCACAGATGAGTGGATGATCGATGCAGTTCACTGTGTACCAGCATACGTGGTACAGATCACTCAGAAATCTAATCCCTTATTCTCACAAATATTCTCTCTGTTGTGTGGAATAGTGGAAAGAATAGCATTTTCTTCTTCCCTGTCACTCTCCATTAACTTCTGGAGATGACAGATGCTATTACATTACAGTTGAGAGTCTTGACACGTTTCTAAGTCCCACCATATGGAGGATGGTCTAATGCAGATACTATATTATGGTTACTCGGACTCTGTTTTTATTAAATAATGGTAGCAAACATGTGGAAACAGTGCTGTCTCTTGCTCCAAATAGCCGTATTTCAGTAGGTAATGAGAAATACCAGCATTAGTACTCCTGTTTATCAAGAAGACATATTTGTTCCTCCTGCATGTAAATAATACATTGCTTCTCTGTGTGACAGAGGAGATGATGCTGCTGCATGCATGATTTCTTTGCTCTACCTGCCTAGGAAATAAACAGAAGTCTGGAATGAAAATATTACCACTGCAGAAGGCTAATTACTTTGATACACACGACAATGTAAGATTCTGTAACAAGGTGTCTGACAGTGACTGGGAACCACAGCATACTACCTAGCTGGTGCTTCCCTGGCAACAGATAAAGAACAGGATAAAAAGAAATACTCAGCTATTCTGCCTCTGTTCAGGATTGTAATCTTGTTTGGATGTGTATAGTATTGTCCAGATCTGTTGCCTCTCAGGTTGAGCAATGTGTACTATATGTGTGCATGGAGGAGCTGTTTTGAGCTGAGTTTCTGGCTATTTGAAAATGTAGGCTGGATGATGAGGCAACTTTTGCACACAATTGATTGTAGACTGTTAGCCTATGCTCAGAAATCAATATTCACTTAACACCACATTTTAACAGACAAACGCAGTACAAACTAACAGCAGTTACACAGCGCACACGTTTACATTCAGAATAAACAGGTCATGAAATAGCACTTGGCAGAGGAGGAAGATGGGGCAGGTGGCTGGAAGGGGGCAATGGTAACTTGAATATGTGGACAGGTACAAGGAGATTTTTGCAACTGAATGTCCCAGGGTTTTGTGGTCAATACACCTTCAGTGAGCCAAATGCATTCTCTAAGGATTACCAAGAAGATTTGTCCTGAGGCCAGGCAAGATCATCTTTTGCTAGATAAGACTAAATCTACTGAAGTTGAGCACCGTTCATCTTGAACAACAAAACCCAAGTGTGCTGCTAGCAGTGATAATGGATTATATATATGTTGAAGGGACAAAACAGAATGGAGCATAAACTCTAGTATAGTATTCTTGATCTGGACTGGTATTTTTCATATACTTAAAAGAATGGATTTGAAAAGGGAACTGAAAGTAATCCAGAGATGGTGTTTACCAAGGACTTCATGTGTATGTTTATTGAGCTTTACTTGCAACCCACCCTGAAGCACAGGCTTCTAGTCTTTAGGATGATATGCTCTACTCTATGCCTTCGTAGGCTTGAGAAGTGGATACCAACAAACACCATTAGGTTCAACAAGTCCAAGTGCAAGGACAACTCCCAGTATAAGTACAGAGTGGGGGAGTGAACGGATTTGAGAGCAGCCCTCCAGGAAAGGACTTGGATATATGGGTAGATGGAAAATTAGACATGAGTCGGTAAAATGTACTTGCAGCCCAGAAAGCCATACTGCAGCCTGGGCTACATAAAAAAAGGCATGGCCAGCAGGCTGAGAGGCGATTCTTCCCCTCTACCCCACCCCACCTCCCCACCTGGAGTTCAGCGTCCAGCTCTGGGGTGCCCAGTACATGACAGACATGGGCCTGTTCAAGCAGGTCCAGATGAGGCCATGAAAATTATGAGTGGGCTGGAACTCCTCTCCTGTGAAGAAAGGCTGAGACAGTTGATGTGGTTTGGCCTGGAGAAGAGAAGGCTCTGTGGAGACCTTGTTGTGGCTTTTCAATACATAAAGGGGATGATAAGCACAGAGAGAGACTTTTTACCAGGGCCTCTAGGGACAGGATATGGAACAATGGTTTTAAACTGAAAGAGGGTATGTTTAGATTGAATATTAGGAAAAAATTATTCCCTGTGAGGGTGGTGAGGCACTGGCACAGGTTGTCCAGAGAAGCTGTGCTTGCCCCATCCCTTCAAGTGTTCAGGTTGAACGGAGTTTGCAGCAGCCTGGTCTAGTGGAAGGTGGTCCCTGCCCGTGGCATGGGGGTTGGAGCTAAATTATTTTTTAAGGTCCCTTCAAACCCAAACCATTCAATGATTGTATGCCTGAGGAGGAGCTCCAGATGCTGGGTGGTTGGAGGCACTGTCAGGTCATCCCTACAATCAGAAACCAAACTCTGCAGAAGTTCTGACAGAAATCAGACCTTTGATTGAACCTATTAAGCTGGAACATTAGCCTGTTACTCAAAATGTGTACACAGCAGAAGCAATGGTGAGAACCGTACCTGCAGAGCTCAGTGCAAACTGACAGGGGGAAAGCAGGGTGCAAGTACGTGGGAAGTTTCCAGTGATTGCCATTCTGAGTTAAGGCCATTCCTCTTGTCTGAAAGTCTTCTGTTTCCCAAAGGTAAATCTGTATTGGGACATGCCTGGATATGGAATAATATGGGAAGGAAAGATTCCATTTATGCTACGTTAATGTGGGCCCAGCAACAGGGGCAGGAACAGAGCCAGAGAAGGCCAGGAAGTAGCAGCTCCAGAATATACAGAGGAGGCCATAGGCATACTGCTCTGTTTGGAGCTGTCTCGCTGCTTCTTCCCTTCAGCCACCTAGGAAATAAAAAGCAGGGATGAATCCCAGTTAGGCACACTTATGCTCAATCTTCTGGCTGCAGAACCTCCAGTTCTGAGCACTAATGTGAGACTATTGAAACTCCTGTGGCCAGACATACAGCCTCTGCTTGTCTGTGGAAGGAATAACTTAAGGTAGAGTAGTCCAGTGTTCTGCATGCACATGGCATCCCGTGGTTTGATGTCTAAAGTCACATATTTCCAGATCTAAGGTTTTTAAACTACTGTCTCTAGGCTACTTGACTCACTGCTTTGTGAAGGCAGCAAAGCGTTGCATACCTGGGACATTGCTGAAGAGAGAGATGTGCTGGCACTGTCTCCTTGGAAGCTTAGGGAAGATGAATAGAATAAGTCTTCCTGTCTTTCTAGAGCTGTCTGCTTCAGGTGCATTTGAGACCAAATGGTATTTTCTGCAAACAGAAGTAAAGCAAGAGTCTTACTGTACTTTTCTTGTGCACACCTTGGAGTCTAGCGAACAGAAGTCTAGAAAAGCTATTTTAGGAAAGGCACCCGCAAGCTGTGTGGCCTTGATTTAGAAAACATGTATTCTCTGTTTGGTGAATGGCCTGTCAGTTTGTGGGTTTACTTGTGAGATTGAGCAGACTGCAAAAACAGTTTGAACTGTACTTGAAGACTTTTGGGTCCCTCTGTGACTTTCCCAACTCTGTATTTCGTAAGGGGCAGGTTTGTAGTATCTCGGATGAGATTATTAAATTGTAGATGTGTCTATAGTGCTGGGTGTAAGGCTTTTATATACTGCAGGGGGTAGGTTTAAATATTAATCATTTATGTAATTACGCCGTTTTCTTTTATATCCTTTTAAAGCTTTTACAAACATAAAATATTTAAATCTCATTAAGGTATGTTGCTAAAATGCTAGGGAGATAAAAGAAATACAGATTTAGGATTACACTAATTTTGCATGTAACTAAGTTTTACATTAAGTTGCATGTAACAGGATTTCTGCAACTGCTATGCTGAATCTAGTAACAGGCTGCATCAGGAGCTACTTATCTTGACTGAGTAAGTGAGGGCCGGGGGTGAGTACAGAAACAGAGGATGAGGAGGGGAATCCTGACCTCATAATCCTAGTGCACAGGTGTGGTTACTCAGCAACCTATGGATACAGCATGTCTGACCTCCCCTTGGTGATGTTTTTGCAGTGCCCTTCATTTGAATGATGTTTGGAAATAGCTTCAAGGGTGTTTGAGATGAACAGAAATGTTGCCAAAAGATACAGAAACACTTCTTAGAGCAGATCCAGGCTGGTCCCATAGGTTGCAGAGGAGATCACAGAGACACTGCAGAAGAAGATAGAACTATACACAAGAGCAATGCAACACAGGATCTTGAAACCACAGCAGTTAAATTTCCCTTTGCTCAGCTATTTCTCTGTGATGTGACTGATGCTTACCAAGGCATTTGTTGCTCTCAAACATGCCGAGTATCTGGTCACACTTCTCCTTCTGGTTGCCGCTGTTCTCACATGTACACCACAAGGAGACCTCCACACTGGAGTTACTGACATAGTTGGGTGTCATGGGCGTGCCTGTCCCAAACCCCCAGATGAAAGAAGCATTATGAATCATGTTATACTAAAGGAAATGCTGCCCTTCAGGAATGCTGCCCTAAAGGAATGTAGAATCCTTCCACTGTGATAAGCGCATTACCCAGGCGAGGTCAGGAGTGCCAGCTAGGTGGCCCAGGCTTGATGAACCTACCTGAAGTCTGCTGGGCTGTGAGAAAGTGTTGAGATTGCTACCGCTGACTCAGGCACTCTGTGAGATGTATTGAGAACTGAAGCTAGTGCAAGCATTAAATTGCGAAGGATTTTTATTTTAGGATGTGAAGGACCTGAGTGGACTCAGCTGTGGTACTGACATGGCAGCAAAAGGTACTCTTGCTTCTTGTGTAGCTGGCAACACTGTGTAGCCAGGTGCCTTTTGACAAATACTGCACAACTGTAGTGTGCCACGCAGGCAGTGTTCATTTAGCACAAAACCAGCTGAGCCATCTGGAAAAAGTGAAGGTATAGTCTAGATTTACAGCTTCTGAGGTACTGCTGCTCTTTACATCCTCTTTTGAGCCACTCTGCAAAAGTATTAGTAGGTTGGTAGATAGTAAATGACTAAAACCAAAGAATGACCATCCTTCTAACAGCTGGTAGTGCTATGTTTTGGCTGGCCCTGAGAACATAGTGTGCGCAATACTAACAAGCCATCAGGAGTCTAAAAGTCAGGCAGTGATGGAACGCCATGTTTAATCACTGCTGTGATGGGATGTAACTCCAGCATTAGGAATGACTTAGTTCACACAAGCCCGCAGAGCGCTGTTTAGGAGGCACTTAGAGCGTTTTGCACCAGGTGATGATGCAAAGAGGTGTTCAGAAATCTCAGGCAAGGATGGGGCAAAGTACAGCAAAAAATGCCATGGAAGAGCTCTCTTTGGACTGCATTTACCCCAGAGGCAAGGGAGAGCACTAGCATCAATAAGTAAGGCATATTCACTGGTATACTAGTGAATATGGAGCACTACCTCCTGCAGGAGACCAAGATGGTCCTTCATATTATCAGTGTGCCTTCAAGTTTGTGGCCTGAAAGCATCCACCCTGTATGTTTCTGTGGATATCACTTACCAATCATCCCCATGTAAGCCTGCAGGCATGCAGCATGGTTGTGCAGAGAGCAGCCATCTGGAGACATGTCTACAGGTTGACAATTTTGTTGGAAGTCAGCCAGTCGGGATCTGTAGGAAGGAAAATGAGACCATCAGTGTGGATGTTGTTCTCTTGAATAACATCCTCTGCTGCCTGACCTACTTGCAGATATGGTCTTCTAAGCAGGAGTCCAGAAGCCAGAGGCAATTTGGTTTGGTGTTATACTGGAAGGAACAATCAGGAACAATAGTTTTCCGGCGTCTTTCTCCACAAAATTCATCTTGACATGGACAAAACAGGATCCTTTTGGTGAAATCCTCAGGAACTTTCTCAAAGAAATTCCTTAGCCCTCTGTGGCACTTGCGCCGGTCACACACATCCTCACTTCCTGCTCCCTTGGTGCAGATGGAGGCATAGTCTGTGCGTAGACGAAAACACTTCTTGCTCAGATTACAGACATGTGTTGCTTTCAGGCATGGATTTGTTGCATCTCCTGCTAACTGTGAGCCTACAAAGCCAAAAGAAACACAAAAACCATGAAGCAAGTCTCCAGAAGAGATTCTGTGTAGAAGCAGGAGTACTCTTTTCTTGATGGTCAGATTCAAAAAATCAAAAAGAACAAAGCAAACCAGCCCTTCTATGTGCCTGCAGTATGACACTGTAATTATACTAGTTACAAAAGAGTAATTTTTTATTGGTTCATGGTAGGGTGCTTGTTTCAGAAAATGGATCACTGTGGGTTATTACTGGTTTCATGGGCCTGGATCTGTGGCTATATTTACACTTGGTAGGAGTGACAAATTTAGGCAAGTAGCCAGAGCAGGCATTCCTTTGATTAAAGGGGCCATTACCCCAAATTGTTCTTAATAATCTCCAACCCACGAAAAGGTAAGAGAGGGCAGCATTATATCATGTAACCATTACAATTCTTACCTGATACCAGAGCTGCCAGTTTATTATAATCTGTCTTCCAGTGTTCTTCATTTGCTGGATTCTCATAGGGAGAGGTCTCCAAATTGAAATAACCTAGGCAAGATACAAGGTATTTTATGCAGTGGGAGGTGGGAGAAATGCTTTGTGACCAGCTTGTTTGTTTGTTTGTTTATTCTTAAACGGATATTTTTCTTATTTATGTCTGGTTCTTTCCTCAGGCTGGAGTTCAGAAATGCTCTGTCTCACTCAAAGCTAAATGCCAAGAATGGTTCTTTTGGAAATGCAAAGCTATTACCGTGTAAAACCCTCATGACATTTTGTCCAGCTGGAATTTGGTCTATGTTGTCATTCGGATTTTTCAGCTTCAGTAAGTGTGAGGAACTGAGCAGCACAGGCAGGCTCTAGTGGGAGGTCAAGTAGAAGCATCCCACAAAAGAAAGAAGCAGAACACTTAGGGATGCCATGGCAATGTGTGTCATAATCACATGCATTTTCAGTGATGGACAGACAGTACCATTTTGAGGTATTTTTCACAGCACTGAATCTAACTATCACAGTGTAGCTGTCTTTGTCTCTTAGGGTCACTGGTGCATTTGAAGGACTGGTTCCTTACCAGATCAGTTTTCTCTGCTTATCAAACAGAGCAGTAATGAATTCTCTTTACCAGGAGATATGGTTCCAGAGCAATTACCTACAGTGCTGGGAAGTGGACTTTCACAGTTGTTTTCAGTTGGGGGGTGGGGGTAAGCCTTACTAGTAACTTGTAAATTTATATTATTTCATCTCACCATCTGTCATGCTGGAGTGAACGGTCCAGAAAATGCGTAAGCAGTGCTCCTGCCTTTTCATGCGCCGGTGACACTTGCAGTGCAGCAAAGAGCTGTTCCCGAGGTCAAGCTCTGCATTCAGACATCTGACCTTGCTATCGTGATCCAGTGAAAGGAGGCGAGTCTTGGCCAGGGCACAGTTTTCCAGGGTTCTGTACGTGGCATTGCAGGTGGAGTCAGAGAGGCACAGCTGCTCTGCCACAACACAGTCACTGCTGGGCAGAGCCATGAGGTCTCCTGATCAAGTAGAGAAAAGACTGTTAGGACCCCAGTCAAGATGAATGCCACACAAGCACTTTGTCATTGTTCTGCAGGGATCCTGTTTTCAACAAGGACTCCTTGCAAGAGACAGAACTTGTTGGATCTTTCATGTGGACTAGTAGGGAACAAGAGCTGTCTTCATTTAGAAAAAAAAAGGATGAGTATAAATGAAAGAGGGAATAAAAGGTTAAATAAAAACATCCAAAATAATTTTGTTCAACTTGGCCAGGATCAGGGATTGCTCTGTATTTTATGGACTAGTAAATCCTTGTGAAACCTTGGGGTTGCTGAGGCCTGCTTTGAAGAAGCTCTTCTATCTGGGCACTAAAAAACCACAGTGCAATAAGCACATAGTAATACCATACTGTGTACTGTGAGTCAGTGCTGCTGCAATTACTAAAGTATATGCTGGTCATTAAGAGATGTACTGAGAAAACCATTTGTAGGGTATAAAAACAACTACTTTAATGAGCCTGAAGACTTAAGAATGTGTATTTTTTGCATAATAAAATGAATCCTTAACAAAGGATGCAAGTAGCTTCATACGGAAGTGCTGATATGCAGTCAATTAAAGTACATGGAACCCAGTCCCTAAAATCCCTGCCAAAAATACAGATGAAGGTTTGGCCCATAAGAGCCTCATGAAGTTCAACAAGTCCAAGTACAGGTGCTGCACCTGGGTCAGGGCAATCCCAAACCCAAGTCCAGACTGGGAGATGAACCAATTGAGAGCAGCCCTCCAGAGAAAGACCTGGGGGGTCTCGGGGTGAGCTGGTCACATGCACTTGCAGCCCAAAAAGCCAAACATGTCCTGAGCTGCATAAAAACCAGCATGGCCAGCAGGTCGAGGGAGTAGATTCTGCCTCTCTGCGCTGCCCTCGTGAGACCCCATCTGCAGTGCTACATCCAGCCCTGGGGCCCTGAGCACAGGAATGACATCAACCTGTTGGAGTGGGTCCAGAGGAGGCCCAAAGACGGTCCGAGGGCTGGAGCACCTCCTGCTATGAGACAGGCTGAGAGAGCTGGCGTTATTCAGCCTGGAGAAGGCTCCAGGGAGACCTCCACCGGACCCCCTTCCAGTACCTAAAGGGGACTTATAAAAAAGAAGGGATAGCAACTTTTTTTACAGGCAGGTAGTGATAGGACAAGGGGGAACAGTTTTGAAATAAAAAGGCAAGATTTAGATTAGATGTTAGGAAGAACTTCTTTATTCAAAGGGCGGTAAGGGCCTGGCACAGGCTGCCCAGAGAAGCTGCGGCTGCCCCATGCCTGAAAGTGTCCAAGGCCAGGTTGGATGGGACTTCGGGCAACCTAGTGCCTAGGTCTAGTGGAAGGTGTCCCTGCCCATGGCATGGGGGTAGACCAAGATGATCTTTAAGGGCCCTTCCTGCCCAAGTCTTTCTATAATTCTATTTTTATGTTGTCATGGGTAGGTGAATTCAGTCTGTAATCTTTCTTCATTTCTGCAGTATATGAATCTATGTTAATAGTACAAGTACAATGAAGTCTCAGAACAAGACAGTTTGCTAATAAAATTTATATATAGGCTGGTATGTTTCTTCCCTTCAGGTCAGTATTCTTTGGCTGGCTTTAGGAAATGACTGTGCGGAGCCTTACATCTACCTTTAGTGTTCTTTGGGTACATCATCTTACCTATCATCCTCTTGTTCAGCAGGTACAGCAGTACTATTTCAGTCTGCCATCACTATAAATTAGGGGGAAATCTTGGTGCAACTCATATTGCCCAGTACACCATCTTCACCATGTAATTTGTTCTCTCACTTCCTTCACTTTTGCTAGCTTCATCAGTTTATTTGCTGTAAGCAGTAGAATGCGTAATTCCATGCCAGCCTGCTTCTCAAAGTTTCTACTTTCCCTACAGCCCAGTAATATTATCTAGGTACCTGTCTCACTTGTACAAGTTTCTTTGTTCTTCTAGCAACTTACTGTATTTTGTAGTTCGCCTGCCTCTTACACAGAGACTTGATGACTTTTCAAGCTCCCTGAAAAATCTCTCATCAGGAATGCTTTGTATCCAGCACAGTGGGTTCAGGTGAAGCTACTCTAAACCTCAAATTTAAAACATGATGACCTCTATAGACATCATTTACTAGCTGTGCATTGTTGTAAGCCCTGAAATTTGGCAAGTTATTCAATTTTTTTTAAAATCTTGTCTTAGTAGTCCAGTAACAACGTGAAAGAATGGGAAAGCTAATTCTTTCCTAGATCCGTGGTCTAGGTTGCAGAACATGTTAAAGATGTATGTGTATGGGAATCCCGTCTGCAGTTTAAAAGAAACACGTTAAAAGGTAATAACCACTTAACACATTATGATTATTTATACCTTAGAAAAAATGGATAGGTAATACAATACACCTTTATTCTCGCTTTTCAATGTCCTGTCATATAGATATGTCTATCTTGTTGTCCCTGGCGCACCATGCTATTTAAAGAGACAACAGTTACAGAAGGGAAGCCCTTCCTTTATTAAACACAGTTACCAAAGAAGCATTGGCATTTGGACATGGCAAATTGTGGGAAATCTTTTGTAATCGTGTGGCTGCTACTGTGGTCTAAGTGCAGCAGCCCATCTTTTAGCAGTCAAAAAACTGCAGCTTTTTTCTGAGTGCAAAGCACCCCTAGACAGAAACTAGGAATGCTTCAGAGCAGTTTCTAATTTCCTTATTCCTAGTCACATCAGCCCTGAAGACTGAACAAGATATGAGCTGGAAAAAGGAATAATTTCAATCCTCAGTTCTTGTGATTCGGCAGTAGTAGGAGGCAGAGTAGAACACAATCAGCTGCATCTCTGCAGGAGTTCCTTGGATTGGTCTTGGCAAACTCAGCCTCGTCTCGGAAAGCTATGGGCCTGAAGCATTCCAGGGGGGGAATGCATGGGGGGTAGGTATCAAAAACTGCTCTGGGCGAAGCCAGCGAGAGCGCGGCACAGCCGGGACCAGCTCAGGCGAAGGAATCCCCGCGTTGTGCCCGTCCGGCCGCATTCAGGGATCGGCTCCCGGCATCTCCTCTCACCTCCTCACGCCTTGCCTCCAGGGCAGACGTTCCCCTCCCCAGAGCGTCCCTCCAGTTTGGCCACAACTACACTGGAGGTTCCCCGTTCGGGCCAAAGCAGCAGCCGCTTTCCCGGTTTGAATCGCGAATTCCTACCCGCCGCCTGCGCCCGGGGCAGCTGGAGCCGGGAGAGCCGGGTAGCGGCTGGGAGCGCCGCGCTCGAGACGCGCTCCGCGCCTGCCCGGCATCGGGGGGAGCAGCGGTCAACCCTAGCGACCGCGACCCCGGCGCCGCCCCTGCAACCCGCAGCCGCCCCGCGGCGGGACCGGGGTGCGGGCGATCCCGCTGTCTGCCCTGCCCAGCCCGCCCCGCGCCCCGGGCGCTGTTACCGGCTCGGGAGAGAAGCAGCCCCAGGAGCAGCGCCGGCCCCATGCTGGCGGTCGGTGGCTCCGAGCGCCAGGGCTGCAGCTCACATGCTGCGCGCGGCACCGCCTCGGTTCTGCTGAGCCCGGCCCGCCCCGTCGAGGTGCGGGCGGCGAGCGCCGCCCCCGGCCCGACCCACCGCGGGTCCGAAACCCGCCCGCGGGGCCACGGCGGGCGGAGAGGATAGGCTGCTGTGCGGGCTGGTGCGAGACGGGGCGGCTGGGAGGGTCATCCAGCGGCCGCTGTCCCCAGGGCGACCGGGGAGCCGCTGGGCCCGGGGCCGGGCAGTGCAGGGACGCTTCAAAAGGGGCGTTTTGGAAGGGGCTGCGCAAGGCGTTTGTTTATTGATTCATAGCACACCTCAGTACCGAGAGCAGAGCTGTGATTGCGCACCCTCGGGGGCGTACTTGGGTAAAGGACAGTAAGTCTCCAACGGGAGGGAGTGTTCTTGGAGAATACAGAGGCTGACCGCCTTTTTAGTAGATTCCCCAAGTGATTTTTGGGTCTGTGGAAGGGATGACTGAGCTTGTGGCTTCTTCCTTTTGGCTTTGTTGTGAAGGTTATTTCAGTTTCTTACCTGTTGCTGGCTCTGTCTTGATTGAGCTGCTTGTCTGCACCCACACGAAAGATGGCATTTCTGAGAGCCCACACAGCATTTAGGCAGCTGTGCTTCTTTTGAACAGATGCTTCCTTTTAGTTTGCATCCTAAGATCATATTAACCAATGGGAAAAAGTTACAGTCCAACATGTCAAACATTAGTATATGAAAATGAGGGAAACGTTTTGTAAGTCAATTGTTTGCATAAGTAGAGAGACTTACCTCATCTTCCCGAAAGCCCCAATGGAAAGGGTAATAACAGTGCAACTACATTAAGTATTCACAATCGAATTCAGTGGTGCCCTCCTCTTCTTGAGTTTTTAAAAAAGATTAGTCCTCCTGCTTATTGCAGGGAACTGCTGTGAGAGAATTCTTCTGAATGGAAATTACTGTATATCACTGTATTAAAGCAAGTAGCAGTTCCAGTGATATGCTAGACATTTCCTCTCTACATCCATGACTGCCACAGCCAGTGAAGAGGGGGTTTGACCAAGGAAGTATTTTGTTTGCTGTAGCTGCTGAGTTACTTAGTCATACCTTATTTTTTATAGTACTAATCTTATGAAGATTATAGCACACTGGTGCTTCTGCTGCTTTTTTTCAGAATTTGACCACTACAACCCTTCTCGAGTCAAAACCAGAGCATGTTACTGGGAAGTGCAAAAGATGCTGAGTCTGGTCCATTTGTCAGGAGTACTATCAGAGAACTACTGGGGGAGGTAGCACAGAGGAAGACTGAGCAAACACTTCTCTGCCTGGGCTAATATTTACAGCACCACACTCTGCTCTTTATAGGGCTAGAGACAGACAGCAGACATTCACAGCTAATAGTAACACCTGTACACTACAGAAATATTAACCTAATGCAAACAACCCAGCAGAAGTTGATGTCTATATTTATGGAAAACCAAATAAAAACTTCCTCCATTTCCCAGCATGAGTGCTAGAGCCCTAAACAGCTCTGGCTGCTCATTGCCAAAGAAGGTTCAGGGGTCTGACATCCACAGCAGCTACCCACAGTTTTGTGTTTCAGTTCCTGGGATACTTGGCCACTTCTGGCTCAAACAGTTTTACTCTTTCGTTCCTACTATGAGTAAAGAATTCAAAGCTGCTCTTGTATCTTAGCCTCTGTGTGGCTCACAGCAGAAAGGTCAGAGACATCTAAGTGTCTGTCTGGTTAAGTACAGTCATACAGCTCAATGGGTAGACTATATCTTTGGTAAGAATAATTGTAAATCATCCTACAGGAAAAGAGAACTAAGAAATTTATGATGAGAAAAATTCAGGGTGAGCAATGGACCTGCTGAACAACATAGCTGCAGTCCAGAGGGACTTTGAGAAATTAAAGAACTAGGTCAACAGGTGCCTTATGACATTTAGGAAGGCAAGTCGAGTTCTGAAACAGGGCAGAGTGACCCCATTGCATCTTTCCTGGCTGAGGACTGAGTGGATGAGGAGCAGTCTGCTGGAAGGACCTGGAAGTTGCCATAGATACCAGTAAGCTGTGGTTGTGAATAAAACAACCCACACACCACACTGTATTAGGAAGAACATGGCCAGAGACTGAAATAAGTTATTCATGTCTGCTTAGCAGTGGTGTGGCCACACCTGGACTGCTGTGTGCAGTTTCCTGCCCCTGAAGTTCAAGAGGGATGTGGAGGAACTAGAGAGGGTCCAGTGGAGGACTACCAAGATGATAGCACATGATGTACAAATTGATTATCAGAGCTGGGCTTGTTTGCTTGGCAAAGAGGAATTTCAGAGACGATCTACTACCACCCTACAGCTACTTGAAGGTGAGCTGCAAAGGCAATAAACCCAAATGGCAAGTGATACAAGAAGTGATGATGGCCATAAATTCCATCTTGGGTTGTTCAGGCTGGGTGTTAGAAAAGAAAAACTTTTTCACTAAGAAGTTGGAGCAGTGCTAGAACAGGTTATCTAGAGTCTGTATCCAAACTTGCAGAAAAAGCTACAGCTGACTTGCTCTTTCATTGGTGTTAGTACTGACTAGCACAAAGATGTTGGATTAGAGACCCTCTAAGTCCCTTTTCACTAGCTAGTTAAGGCAATGGTTAGTGTGCACATGCTTGGATGACAGAAGCAATTTAAGGCATGAGCAGTTCAGAAGAAAAATTATTTGTAAAAGGAAAGCAAAAATACTTTTTCAAGAGAAGAAAGGAGTACCTTAGAACAGCGCTGCTCTACTACCTTAAGTCTACATTTTTTCAGAGGCAAGAACATAGACAAAGTAAATAGTTTTAATAATGCACTACACTATATTTTGATTCAAAGACATTTAAGTGATGCACTGTGAGCCCACTTTTCTGATCCAGGTATATCCATGATGCATATTGTCTCCCCTTGTCTCAAGTGAAGCTTAATTAGCTGCAGGACAGTGGATCTGGCAGTGGCAAGACAGACCCAGGACTTGGGGGTTATAGCTGTTCAATGTAGTCAGAAAAATAACAGAACTGTCATGATTTCGGAATGGTATTTCCCAAATTAGTGCTCCCACTAAAACAGCACTGCTTGCTCCCTCGACTTCCTTCAATTGGAAGAACAAAAGGCAAAGATCACGGGTGGAGATAAGAAACAGCAATGAGATGAGGAACAGTAACAGCAACAATATTAATAACAAAAGGTATAAGACAAAGAAATTATTTGCATGGACGATACTGACTGGCTCTTCCCAACCATGCTTTCCCCCACTGGAAGGAACCACTTCTCCTCAAAAGCAAGAGTCCTTTTCTCTGCCCCCAGCAATCATGTGAGGTGGTATCAAATAATTATTAGGGTATTGGCCACGCCCCCTCCCGCTGATCTGTGCCAAAACCAGGACCAAAGCTTTTACTTTCCTGTAGGCTGGAAAGGTACTTAAACAAGTATTAAAGCAATCAAGTTAAAGAACACAGATTAGATTATTTCCCCTTGTTTCAGCAGCAGTCCTGCAGCTGCTTTCCACAGTGAGATGGACTGGATTTCTATTCCTTCAAGCCATGAGACTGAGGACTCAAGGCCACATTAGGCCACAAAGATCAGTGGTCCCACTCTGCTGCCACTTTCACTACCTTTCAGTGCTGTGGAACACAGAACCAGAGCCAGTAGGTTCTTATTTTAATCACTCCTGTGAATTTTGTCCTCTTTGCTTGTAAAAGAGATGGGCACGTGGCAGGGCAACAGCACAGGGGCTGTTTACTTTACATCTTATCAGCAGCATTAGGTGCTTTAGAGACTACCAGGAAAGACTGAGGTACAAGCCACTCCTACTGAGTCAACAGTGTGCCCTGGCAGCCAGGAAGGCCAACGATGTCCTGGGGTGCATCAAGCAAAGCACTGCCAGCCAGTCAAGGGAGGTGATTGTCCTGCTTTACTCTGCACTAGTGTGGCCTCACCTTGAGTAGTGTGTGCAGTTTTGGGCAGCACAATATTAAGAAGACGTGAAGCTACTAGAGACCATCCAAAGGAGGCCACAAGGATGGAGAAGGGTCTGGAGGGGAAGTCTTATGAGGAATGGCTCAGGTCACTTGGTTCGTTCAGCCTGGAGGAGACTTGAGGGGAGACCTCATTGCAGTCTTCAACATTCTCACGAGGGAAAGCGGAGGGGCAGGTGCCAATCACTTCACTCTCATGACCAGTGACGGGACTCGAGGAAAAGGCATGGAGCTGAGTCGGGGAGGTTTAGGTTGGATATCAGGGAAAGGTTTTTCACTCAAAGAGTGGTTGAGCACTAGAATAGGCTCCCCAGGGCAGTGGTCACAGTGCCAAGCACCTGCCTGAGTTCAAGCAGTGTTTGGACAATGCTCTCAGGCACACCATGGGATCCTTGGCATGTCCTGCGCAGGGCCAGGAGTCGGACTCGATGATCGTGATGGGTCTTTTCCAACTGAGCCTATGCTATTATTCTATGATTCTGACACATGGCAGGACTTTGGACCACAGCACAGAGCTGCTATATCAGCTGCTGACAGATGAGGCTTTCTTTACTAATTCTGCCCCTGAGAACAAGGTTTCTAGGATTTCCAATTTCTTTGTCTGTCCTCAGAAAAATCCTCTCTTGCCTCCTATCCCTTGTGGTTTTTTTACGCATCCAACAAAGTACTTGCCTGAAGAGCTATCAGCAAGAGTGTTGGCAGGTGAGGAGGATACCTGAATGCACTAAGGGAGATTTTAACTGAAATTTTTATACAGACATGAAGGTCATCCAGCATGAATGTAAAGGGCGACTCCATGGGCCATAGGCAATTGTGCTCCAGAAGACTAGGGCTGTTCGGGTAATGTGTTAGAAGGCTTGCCTCTGAGGTTTGGCATGCAAACCAAATGGGTAAAACTACCCAATTTTTTTTAGTAGCTGCCTATAGCGTAGACATTGGATTAATTCTTGACAACTGTTGGAAACAAGTAGTAGTCTCACTGATGGCCACAATTTACATGCACCAGATTATTATTTTTTTAAATTACAGGCAAAGTCATTAATTCATATTCCTTAGCCTATCCTCTTGTCTCTTTCCACACAGGCGGATTTTTGCCTCTTGCAGGTTCCTGGTATCAGAGTCACTCTTCATGGTTCTGTCACTATTTCAACCAGTTCATGAAAGAATCAGAGACATTTAAGGGTCATCAAACCCAGTGGGCCTGAAAACACATTTTTCTAAGCACTCTATCTTTGCCAAACATTCTTACCTTGCTATTGTTTAACTGCCTGAGTGTGTGTCAGCACAGGCAGGCAGCAACCAGGACAGCCACATGCTCATGGCTAAACCCTAAAGAGTAATTTATTTCCCTTCTCTTGCTAACTGAGGGATCCCCAAAGCAACCCCTTGGCAGAGGCACACAAGGGGAGACACAGGCACCATTAAACTGGGTTCACGCCAGAGGATCACCGGAGTGTTCACACCGGTTCAGCAAGGGTTATTCCCAGCTTCGTGTTTACAGTCCTCCTCAACAGGCAGTCATCTACTTTTAACCCATTCCTCCCAACACATAGTCGCCAGCTGGCGGTTCCAATTATCACCTTGCCTTTTGCCCACCAAACTCCAACACAGAGCAGGAGGAACTCACACAGATTTATTAAAACATATCGTGGCATATCTGAATGGAGTGTGGGAGGTATTGAAGAAAAGGGCCGTGTGAAAGTAGGTCAACTGTATGGACTTCAGATCAGGTACCAGGAACGTTTGTGTAATAAATAGCTTGACTTTGTTCTTCAATAAACTGTACAGAACTTGCTTAGTGATGTCCTTATCCTGGTTTATGCAGTGGATTCTCAGGATGAGAGGGTACTGCGGCGCTGATCCACTCCCAGGAGCACGGGACAGCTGTGGGAGACCCGGCTGCAAAGGTGGCAAAACAGAAGCAGAACCGCTTGGAATGGCTCCCTGTTTCGTCTCATGCACAGAGAGCTTCCTAGGAAGACCTGGAGCTACATCCCAGGATCCACCTCCCAGCTTTTTGTAACCACCCTCCTGGCCCATTCCCTGCAGCCCCAGCCGGCCCGGAGCCGGCTGTGACCCGGGAGTACCGAACGACCCCAGAGCGCCCCAGCCCCACTCGGTCCCGTCCCGCCGGGCCCCGCACCCCCCGCATCCCCCGCATCCCCAAGGTCCACGGACCGGAAGCGGAAGCGCGCGGCACCTCAGTGGCGGCGATGCCGCTCGCGTGGGCCCAGTCTCGTCTTTCCGGTTCCGCCGGAGCGGCGCGGGCGGCGAGTGACGGGTCTCGGGTCCTTCCGCGGCGCCGAGGGCGGCGCGGCCCCGCCCGGCCCATGGACCGGCACAAAGTGAAGCGGCAGCGTCTGGACCGGATCTGCGAAGGTGAGGCGGGGCGGGCGCCCCTCGGCAGCGGCGGCAGCAGCGGGCGGCGGGGAGCGGCACCTGCCCTATGCCTCGGGGATCCGACGCAGCCGCTGCGCGCCTGTGGGGCTGAGCGTCCGCCCGCGCGGCCGGCGGCGAGCGGGGCCCCGTCGCCCGCGGAGGCGCTGCCTACGGCCTTCTGGAAAGGGGCGGATGCTAGTGACTGTCGGAGGCTCTGTGGACGTACAAGTTCTTCTCACTTAAGGGGGAAATAGTATCTGGGCATGCTGGGATGGAGGGGGGGCAGGTCACGGGGGAGGAGTTGTGAAGCGACTTTGTCACTCGTTTCAGGAGCCCGGAGTAAGATGGCATGCTGCTGAGTAGATCACCTCTAGTATTGATAAAGCACGCTTTATTGTCCTTTATTAATTGGTGGCAGAGGTGGTTGTGCTTTTTTTTCTAGCCTCTTTTCCTTGTGTTTGTTTCCTATTCTTGTCTTTTGCTTTGCCTAAGCTGTTCCTAAATACTATTAGTGACTTATTGGACTAGCAGATGAGGGTTTCAGAGTTCTTGTCTTTCATGTAATCACTCCTGCTGACTTTCTTAATAGGCATACGGCCTCCTATTGTGAATGGCCCAATGCCAGCACGGCCACTGGTTGCACTCCTGGATGGACGAGATTGCACTGTGGAGATGCCCATCTTGAAGGATGTTGCTACAGTGGCATTTTGTGATGCTCAGTCAACTCAGGAAATCCATGAAAAGGTGGGCAAGAAAATGTGCAAGATTCAGAAGCAGAGCTCTGCCTCTTAGGTAACCAAACCAGATATTGATTTGGACTGATTTTTTTATAGGTGCTGAATGAGGCAGTAGGAGCTCTGATGTATCACACCATTACCCTTTCTCGTCAGGATCTGGAGAAATTCAAAGCCCTCAGGGTCATTGTGCGTATTGGCAGTGGCTATGACAATGTTGACATCAAATCCGCTGCAGAATTAGGTATGATGACACCATTAGGTGTCTGTTGCGATCAGAATTGAATGTGAAATGCAACACTGCCCGTGTTTTTGTGCTTTATAGCTGAGTGCATTTAAAAACTTTTGTGTACAAAGATTTGGAGCTGCTCAGTATCAGGTGTCTTTAGGAAGCTGACCAATAGAGGGACTGGTAGGTGGCTTAAAAGAAAGAGTCTCAGTTTTCAGATTGCTCTGCTACAGATGTTGGTGTCTTTGTTGTTGTTTGGGATTCAGGAACCTGAATATGGTGTCTAGGTAACGTTTGGTGAGGTGACTTTGGTTTTTTTGTGACCCCTGAGCAAACTGATGTCTGAAAGCTGCCTGCAAATGCTGATGCAGGATAAACTCACTGTAAATGCTTCATGAGTTTTCCTCTTAGTTTTGTGTATGCAAGTGGGTTCTGATTCAAAACTTAATTAGTTATCCCTTTAGAACCCTAGGCATGTGAAAAGCGTCTGGATCAGGTGACAAAAAGCTGCTATTTATTAAACAGATGTGAGTGAGACTTCTGGACCTTTTAGTCTCCTAGGTGAGATGGATCACCTAAGTACCCTTCCCCTTCTTTTTAAAGTTTTACAAGTGTAAGGGATTTGAAAGCTTCCTTAATGTAATGCAGGTCTTGTTAAGCTTAAATCAAATACAGGTATTAGTATATAAAATTGAAATAGGTAAGCGTTGCAATTTTCAGATCTGTAAGAACAGATGAATTGCTAATAAATGAAGAGTGTGTATTGGGCTAGTGCTTGAATTAGGTCAAAAGAGCGTTTTCATCTGGATGATTCAAAGGAATAGTCTCAAGAGTTGCTGTCAAGGTCCTTGGCTTTCATCCAGCCTTTACATATTTGTGCTGAGTTTGGAACCTAACCTAGTCTTACGTTTGTCTACTTAAGGTCACCATCCATATCTTTGATTCATTCAGATTCAAAGATTTCCCTTTTCCCCCACTGCACACTCATTAATCCAAGGTGAAATGAGTCAAAGTTCTTTCACCGTCAGACCGTTGCTTGCCACTTTTGCTTTGGAGCGATAGTATGATGACCCTTACACGTGGCCAGATTTGCTTTTTCATGGACAATTAATGGTTATTTTCATGCTTAGCCAGGCCCTTTAATTCATTCTGAGGTAAGATACTGTTCCTTGTGTGTTCTGAATCTTCAGACCAAAGGGCTGTTGTCTGTGTTTGTGCTTTTTTTACATTCAGGTATAATACTGCATGCTAACACAAATCTGTGTCTGGCTGTGTAACAGGTGGATGCATGGGGCTTGTCTGGAGTTGAATGAGATGGTAACCAGTGAGATTAAGAGAAATTGGGTTTTTCTATCACCCCTACTCATGTCCTCTGAGTTGTCTGTGTGGCATTATGGCACAATTGGAAATAATTTGAGAGAGAAAAGCAGTCAGATATCTGGGATTGTCTGTGGCCGTTGCTCTCCTAATTCTCATGGGTAAGCACGGTCTGAGTTTAGCCAAATGTCTCCTCTGAATAGGCTTACGAAACAATGATGTCTTCAACCATCGCCTAGATTTTATATCCAGTTTTTAGCTAGGTGGTGGACTTTTGAGGCAGAAGAGTTGCCTTCGTTTTGCAAGTGGCCAGGGTTACGTTTGAGAAGAGACCATTTTTCCATCTAATTATTTTTATTTCTTGGCTGGTTTGTCGAACGAAGGATAGCAGGAGTGAAACGGTATGTTGCCAGCTTCCCCCCTTCTATTTTTTTTTTAATAGACTGCTCAGGACTTACCACATTTTGATACAGTGTTCCATCTTTCCCTTTTCTGGCAGTAATTTAAGCTTCTAGAACTTCAACTCTGTTTGCGTTACTAATTTACCTGATAGTTGTAGCCATGGGTTTTATGGTCCTTGTGGCTGTATGTTGTTCTAGAGTGGGGGTGTTATGTGTTGTTATTTTTAAGCATAACTTCAAATGGATTTAGAGAAGCTCCTGGGGCTTCTGTCTGCATTTAATGAGTTAGTTACTTATTGTTGCTCCTGGAGAGACTGATGCTTGCAGTGAGCATCTGGACCGTGAGGCATGAAGAGCTCAGCCATCTGTCTCAATTCTTCTACCGTCTGCCTGTTAATCTATCAGGAGTATCTGTGGAAGGAGTGCATCTTTTTGAATGCAGATCTCTTAAAACAGTCGGTTGCTTGTATCGCTTGTATGGCCCAGTTGTCTCATTTCAGCCTGTTTGTTTGTTTGTTTGTTTGTTTGTTTTTGTAGTGAGTGTGTCAATCAAATACATGTTTATAAGGAAGGAATGGTATTTCCTGGGGGATTGAAAAGATGACTGGTCGCATCTGTGTTGCTATAGAGTGAGGTTCTGAAATGAATCCTATGTTTCTTGAGTTCTGGAGTACTGAATTATCTTTCAGCATTTGTGCTTAAAGAGCTTTATGTTGGTTTAGAATTGTGATGCTTAAAATCTTATATGACCTCTATGGCTTTGTAGGGATTGCAGTTTGCAACATCCCTTCCTCCTCAGTAGAGGAGACTGCTGACTCTACCCTTTGCCACATCTTGAACCTCTATCGCCGTGTTACTTGGCTACATCAGGCTCTGCGGGAAGGGAATCGAGCCTCAAGTGTAGAACAGATTCGAGAGGTGGCTGGAGGTGCTGTGCGTATCCGTGGGGAGACTTTGGGCATCATTGGACTAGGTAAGTGATGGGAATTGTTAGACTGAAAAGAGAGCTGTGAACGTTTTTGGGAAGCTAAGAGTCACATACTGAGAAAAGTGATAATTCTACAGCTGTTCTTTGTGAAACACACTGACTCCTAAGGAATGCTAGTGACCTATTCTGGATATCTTCAAGAGCTGGGTGTATGTCAGGGGATTGGGTATTCTTTTTTCAATTTCAAATGGTTAGAAGAATTGGAACATTCATACAGCTCTTCTCGGTGACTGTTTCCCTGTGTGCTAGGCTCTGTATCAGTAACAAAGCTGCCTGAAAGGTGGCTACCAAGTCCTTCTCCAAGTTCTTGTAGCCAGATTATTATCTCTGACTCAGAGTCTAGATTTGGTTTGAAAACAACTGCTTCTTGACTAAGCTCTGGCTATTGCATGGGGAAGAACTAGAATTAGCTACATAGGAGCAGCACTGAATAGCCTCCTCTGGATCCCTGTGGCATTCCTAGGGGTTTCCAGGGCTGCAATACCTTGGGCCCTGGCAGTAAACTTCAGTGTAGGCTCCCAGTCTACCCCAGTATCTTGTCTTTAAAGTTTGTTTTACCTTTCCTTGATGATTGTGGGTTTTCTTTTGTGAAGGCCGAGTTGGACAGGCAGTGGCTCTGCGAGCCAAGTCCTTTGGCTTCAACGTGATTTTCTATGATCCCTATCTGCCGGATGGAGTGGAGCGATCCTTGGGTTTACAACGAGTAGGAACCCTGCAGGATCTACTAATGCACAGCGATTGCATCACATTGCACTGCAGCCTGAATGAACATAACCATCACCTCATCAATGACTTCACTATTAAACAGGTGCAGCAGGAGCTTGATTTCCCCCACAGAGCACTGTGGAAATGAATGCAAACCGAAACTGCTGCTTTCACAGAGGCTGAGAGCGTGTGAATCCTGCTGCCTCTGTTGTGTGCCTCCTGCTGCCTTTGGAGGCTGGGCGCGTGTGGATCCGGGTGCCTGTGCTTTGTGCTGTATAGAATTTTATGTTAAGAGAAGAATAGGATTGGCTCTTCTTGCAAAGTAGTTTCCTTTATAAAGAATATTTTAGGTGATTCCATAATTTCAAATTATCTTTAAAATAATTTACTGCACTGGTTAGAGCTAGGTGTGGTGTGGCTGGGACTGTGCACGTTGTTTTACACAGTACTGCCAAAGCCTCTCTGCCCAAGCCCACTGCAAAGTCAGTCTCGGGCTAAACTCCACTAGCCTATGAATGATTTCCAGTGCTTTTATGAGAGACATTTGGACATTGTAGTCCAGTTTTGTATAGCTGGATACTTGATTAATGATTCATGTCCTCTTTCTTTTTTAATGTAGTAGGATGAATATGGAGTGCAGAACTTGAGAGTTCCGCTTTTACCCTTGTTGTCTTGTGGTTTTGTTTGTTGATTTTTAAAGCAAATTTCTCAAGCATTGCTTGCAGGCATTTTCCCTGTGGTAAGCTTTGCAGTGAGAGCACTCCTAGTTCCTCCAGGCCTCATCTAATCACTGCAGACTCCTGCTCATTTCCAGTAGACTTCCCAAGATTCACTTAGCTTCCGTGAGGAGTCTCATTCTCAATGCACGTAATATTTTTCTTCTTCCAGATGCGTCAGGGCTGCTTCTTAGTGAACACAGCCCGGGGAGGACTGGTAGATGAGAAAGCCTTAGCACAAGCCTTGAAAGAGGGGAGAATCAGAGGAACAGCATTGGATGTGCATGAGTCTGAGCCTTTCAGGTAATGTTGTACCTGCATGCTTGCTGCTATCTGGTGGTTCAGCTAAACTGGATGATTCTTTTGGTGGTTTGGTAGGGTGTTTTGTTTGGTGGTGTTTTTTTGTTTGTCTTCATGTTGTTGTTTTGGGGTTTTGTTTGTTTGTTTGTTTTGTTTGGGGTTTTTGGGGGGTTTTTTGTTGTTTTGGTTTTGGGGTTGTTTTTTTTGGTTTTTTGTTATTTGGGTTACAGTGATGCCCAAGAGGACAGATGGGGTTATCGCTTCTGGAAAAAAAACCTTTTTCTTCCCCCCAGTTTCGCTCAGGGGCCATTAAAAGATGCACCCAATGTTATCTGCACCCCTCACACTGCCTGGTACAGTGAACAGGCTTCCATTGAATCCAGAGAAGACGCAGCTAAAGAGATCCGCAGAGCTATTACAGGTAATGAAGATTTGCAGCTGCTGCCGAATTAGTGGGTTTTTGTTAGTTCACTGCAAGGATTATGCTGATTGCTCTGAAAACTTAGACTTATTAACTGGTTTCTGGAACTGGAGTGTAATTTGATAATTGTACCTTTGCCTTCTGAGAATTCTTGTACCTAATGCCAGAGTGGCTCTTTCTCTCCCTGGGAAAGCTTTTTTACCTACATCTTCCAAATCCTTTGCAATAATTCCTTTGACAGTTTTACTGTACGCTTTTTTTCTTTGAGTAGTACATGTTGTCCCTTGAAAAAGGTGAGGCTTGGCAGTTGCAGTTTGTGGCAATAATTTTCACAAGATCATAGAAGTGGGAAGAAAAGATCAGTTTCTTGCCATCCCCAGACACCAGATGCTTAGAGGAGAGTCTCCCATGCCCAGTGTTATTCTGTGGAGGTGGATGAAAAAGATTTTGTGTTTTTCCTTTCTACTTTCCTTTGTAAATGCTGCAGGGAACAAGTCTCTCCTACCTGTTTCCTGGGTTTTTTTGTCATTCTTGGTGCCCTTGCAGGTCACATACCTGACGCTTTGAGAAACTGTGTTAATAAGGAGTACTTGCTGTTAGCAGCTCAGTGGTCCAATATTGATCCTGCAACTGTCCACCCAGAACTCAACGGAGCTGCAGCTTACAGGTGAGATACGTAGGTTATCCAAGCATATCTTCCTGCCGAAGTAGGCCAGGGGTTTGAGAACTGCTTGTACCTGCAAATAGGTATGTCTCTGTTCCTGTATACTCTATATGAGCTCTTTCCCAAAACTTAACAGCAGCTCTTCTAAAGCTCTACTAGGATTTAACATGTATTCGGTCATATTTAGTTCCAGCTGCATACTGGTCAATATTTCCAAATCCTTGGAAGACATGCCCAAGAGGTACCTTAATATGAGAAAGCCTGCTGAATGCCCCCAAAAAAGGACTGGAACTCGACATTAGAAGTTGTGCATATCATTAGGGCTATATAAAAAAAGCACAGTTCTTACCTGTAGCCCAGATATGGACTGAGACATCGTCCAGTGGATTTGTTCAGTGGTCTAAATAGACGGTATTTGAGTTTATCTGTTACAGACCTGTTAAGTGATTGTGGGCAGGTTGCTTCCCTTCTGTTTGTCTCCCATCTGCAAAGCAGGAAATATATTTTCTTTCCTTCTATGAGAGATCTGCAGAGGTTGAGATATATTTATGGAGAGGGCATAGGGAAGCAGAATGGAAATAATGGAAGAATAGTTCATTAGCAATTCATGACTGTCACTCTCCTATTTTTCGTCTTGCATCTAGCTGTTTTATTAGTTCAGCTTCTTACTACTTCTGTCTTGGAGCCCAGTGAAGGATAACTGCAGTTTACACTCCTCCTGCTGATGGGGAGGGAATTCCTAGCCCTCCAGGTGCCTTCACAGAGTGCCTCACAATGTTTCCAACTGGAGATAAATTTTGTATCTGTTTTCAAATGCTTAGTATGTGACCTCAGACTGTCTGAGTCTGTCTGCAAACAGGTGTCATTTGGCATTAGGATACCACTGCTACTCTTCAGCTCTGGAGACTTTTCCTGTGTTCTATCTCAGAGCATTTCTGTTAGAAAGAGGCATTTGTTTTCAGCACGTCTGAGGGCGTGGCTCCTTTTCCTTTGAATAGCTCTGTTGGACAAGCTTGTAATTTCTATGTTTTTGTTGGTTTTAGGTTTCCTCCAGGAGTAGTGGGAGTAGCCAACCCTGGGCTACCAGAACCACCAGTAGTGGAAGGGATTGTAGCTCATGGGATCCCTCCTGTTTCTCACTCTGCACCACGTACCCCTTCCCCAGGAGAGACAAGCAAACTGGATGCAGACAGAGAGATTCCTGCTGACCAATAGCAGCGTGTGTCTCTCCTCTCCTTTGGCAGCAGAAAAAAGTAGGAGGGCATCGCCTCCTAGGACCTTCTTTAACACCCTACAGACACTGTTTCCTGTTCACATGGGACAGGAGAATGCATTTCATTGCTGACAAACTTTAGCTCTTGCCTTTATTTTGTAACCCTTTAGTTATAATTTCTTAACGAATCTTTCTCCTTCTCTGGGGCATGGCAGCAGTGACCTTGCCTCCCCTTGACTTGACGAATCAGTTCTCCCATGTATCTGCTTCAGTTGTCTGTGACAGGGAACTGTCTTTGTGCGCTTGAAAATGGAAGTGAAGCCGCCTGATCAGGGATGGTCCTCAGTGTTCCGAACACCGGACTTAAGTGCACACTTTTCAGTTGTGACTTGTAGCTTAAATTTAATTTGGCTGAACCTCTTTTAAGTGTAGCCATGGGGAATATTAGAAAAAATATTAGTGAATTGGAGAAGTTGTGACTATTGTCTTCATTATGCCCTTGATAGAATGCAGCCAGGCTAAGCTCTGTGTGTTACTTCGCTTGTTTTAATTAATGTTTCCTGTGAGAACAGGCATAGCGCAGGCACTGTTAGTTCTTGACCATACAAAGTTTTCTCTATGCAGTTCTAGGCCTGAAGTTAAAAGTAACAGTCTCAAAGCCAGCCTTTTAAATACTTTGGAAGGGATTAAAATGTCATCAAATGTATTTTGGTGGCCACCATGTTTGTAAGGCTTCAGAATAGTTCACCCTGGAGTCTATAACTTGGAGAAGGTAAGAAAATACAGAAATGGGAAAAGCTCGCACTGAGAGACAGCAAGTAGCAATAATGTGCAGCTGTAGTTGCTGGTTTCTCACACACAAGTACCTCGTAGGCTATGGCAGTGTTTATCCGCAAGGGATCCATCAGGCTAGAATTCTAAGCTTTAAGATAACAGATTTTTTTTTTTTTTTTGCATAATTGCGTCAGCTAGAAGTAACGTTCCACTTCTCTGTGCTGGTGGAGAAGGCAGCTTTAACAGTCAGGAAAAAGTTTTTCACCCAGAAGGTGGCTGAGCACTGGAATAGACTCCCCAGGGAGGCTGGCACAGCACCAAGCCTGTCTGAGTTGAAGAAGTGTTTGGACAATGCTTTCGGGTACGTGGTGGGATTCTTGGGGTGTCCTGCGCAAGGCCAGGAGTTGGACTCGATGATCCTGATGGGTCCCTTCCAACTCAGCATATTCTATGATTCTATGATATACTACATCTCTGTGGCAGGGCAGGGCAGCAGGGCAACGCAAGATAGCAGTTTGTTTTACATGAATAGGCTTTGTGATACTAAAGGAGAATTAATACTCTCAGTTTTTCACCTGAAGCCAAGGCAGGATTGTTGCTGGCAAGTCTTCTCCATTTCACAAATGATTGAATACCAATTGCTTCTTTGAGGGGTGGGGAGCCTTCAGCAAAAGAGGTTCCACAGGAGAAGATTTTTCTTTAATTCCAAGTCTTCCTTTAATTTCATCTTGTTACACTTCAGTTATAGCCTTTCCATGCACAATATGTAACAATATCTGATTGATTTGTTCATGTTGTTTGGATGTATTAAAGTAGGTGCTATATGGGAGGCATACCCTATGTGTGGGCTTCTCTGCCTCCCTTGATTATTCTCTCTGTTGTGTGTCTGTGACTGGAAGCTGAACAGATGGGAACAGACTGGAAAAACAAAGTATGGACAAAATCCTCTGTTTAGGCTGTTTAGTTCAGGAAGGTAAGGAAAGCTTTCAGAATAACTAAGTTCTCAGATTTTTTTCCTGGTTAAACATTTTTCTCCAATACTGCCTTCTCTATAATGGCTCACTACTAATACAGTGATTCATTCCTTTCTCCTCCCCTTCTCCACTCCCCCCAGCAATTCAAGAAAGGAAAATAGTCAAGAAGTAAACTTCAGGTGTTTTCTTACAGATTTTACACTTTAGCTGTTTAGCATTAGTGAGATAATACTAGTTTTCTAGTGCTGAGTGTCTTTTTTTGATAAGATATTTGTCTCAGTGAAGTTTCTTGGCTTCTGTGTTTTTGTGGATGATGCTGATTCTACTTCAAATTCATATACCTCCTTGGCTGCTCAGGTTTACCAGATCAGACTGAGACTGGTGGTAGGCATGAGTTACAGGAGAACTTTTTCTGAACAAAAGCCTGGAGCTCAGAAGCCCGTTGATTGCAGATGTACCTAAAATAACCATCAGCACTTTCCTGAATTCTCTAATCTCTAGGAAATTCAGATTTCACAAGCTGCTGTCTCAGAAAGCTCTTCTGACAGGCAGGTGTGGAAAAGTTTTCAGAGAGCTCATCTTCTATTACCACATTAGGGAAGCAGTCTGTCAGTAACTACTCTTTATTTGCTGCTGAAAATTCCTGCCCTGCTTAGGGGTTCAGGTCTGAGATTATTTTGTGGTAAGGGGCTTCTAGTTACGAGCTTTGAGGATCAGAGTACATTGACCTTGTCTTTTCTAGAGCACAATGCAAGATAGATTTATTTTTTTAGAAGAGGCAATTTATTTTTTTTCTTCTTAATTGCAGGTATCTCTGTAGACAGTCAAATAACTGAGCAGAGGAAGAGTGGAAAGATCTCATTTGGGGGAAACTTGAGTTTCTCAGTTCATATTTTTGGTGGCTAGATACACTAGTGACTAGTAAGCATAGGAATTAAATGAATGATGTTGCAAGAAATATTTCCGGTTATGGGTACCAAGGAGTTGAAGCTGACAGCATTGATAGTGGCTCTGTTCTATCCAACATGATGTAAGCTTGTTATTGGATATGACAGTAATTTTCCCCTTGATTAAAGCCACAGCAGAAAATGTTGAGGTAAAAATGGACAGAACCCTCATCTAGTCCTCAAAGAAGGACTCTCTTTGCATTTATAGGATTACTCTGCTTGTGTGCCGTTTGTACCTCTGCTGACAGCCTGAACCTATTATCACCAAAGGCTGTTCTGAATGGATAGCTCAAAGAAAAATTTACCAGTACTAAAGCATCCCAAGGTTTTCTTTCCCTGAGTGCCAAGTGCTTTGTTAGCACTCTTTGCTGTGTGATACACTGAAGTTGCAGCTCCCCCTCCCAAGCTTAGTGCAGTATACAGAAGTGGAATGACTTTTTTTTTTAATGCCTTCCTTCAGGACTAGTGCAGAGCTTTAATCCCAAAGAACAGAAGTCTCCCAGGGCGAGGCAGGAGTTCCCTAGCCGCACTAATCTGCTTACAGGAGGTGCTCACACTATCCCAAGGTACATTCTGTTTGTCAGGGTCACTGCTGCTGACCAGCTTTTTTTATAGAGGACTCAGAGTTTCAGAAATATATTTTTGTAGACAATGATTAAACTGTGAAACATTGAAATAAAGCATGTAAACAAAAACTTACAGCACTGTCCTCTGTACAGATGTTTTTTTCACTTCAGTTCTCTCCTGGCTCATTAGAAAATGTTTGATTACTTCTTGGATATATTTTAATAAAGTTCTCCAAAGAACGTGGCTGCTGTCTATGGAAGGGGTAGCCTTAGATACAATATTGAAAGGGAGGGTTGAAAACCTGTACAGGTGAGTGTCTGCATCAGTCCCACTTTTCTCAAATTGTGTAAATTCCACAAAATCAGTCCCTGGATCAGCCGCTCTGGCAAATTACTTTCTTTGTATTCTGGAGCATGACCATCAGTCAAGGCTGTGAAGGTGGCAGTCAGGAGAAGAAGCCATCTTCAGTGCTTAAGGGACACCTTTGGATGTAAGCTGATGGTTACTTACTTGATTTCTCACAAGCTGAAATTGTGGTATCTGGTTTTGCAACCATTTGAGTATGTAGTTTAAGAGCAGTAGCTGTCTTTACCCTTTCACAGTAAAGCAGTATTTGAAATTAACACGCAGCCCATGAAACTAATTTTTCTAACTTGTAATAGAGGTTGGTGCAACAGAATTAGCATAGAAAAGTTGTTAGGTATTTCATAAATTTGATTTCATTCATGCTTTATGGCCTATGCTGTCTCGGTCAATCATTAATGACACCTAGGAAACCCCTAGTATTGGTGTATTTTATCACTGTTGGCCCACCTGGTGCTTTATGCCATTGGAATATCCAGCACCGTGCTTGGGAGATGGGAAATGCTGGTCTGCTTTATCATGGCAATGGGAGTCTGAGCTGGTGGAATGGGAAGGGGTATAGGAGCACTTGGAATCTTTCACATGGTGGTGCTATTTCTGGTGCATACCTGATGATCTTACTGTTTCAGTGAAGAAACTTAAGACATGAGGGCAAAGACTGGTCTTCAAAGAATGTAGTACTGATCTTGGATTTACCATGGCACTCAGATGCAAGACATAATGGCTCTGCTACCATTCAGTAATGTTTCATGTAGGTATTGTACTTTAAAAAATGGGGGGAGTTAGTAAATCTAGTGGTGTGTAGTAAATCAAAACTCAGAGATGTTGTACAGCACAGGAGGAGAGCACTGAGTGCTGATGCCGCTGATACTCTGAAGTTTTGTGTAGTTGTTCAACTGGCTTTGGGCATTGCCTTACCCATATTCCAGTCAGTACATTGCATCCCTCTAACTAGAAAGTAACAAACAGGAAATGTCATCTACTTAAAACAACCTGGCACAATCATTTGAATAAATGAAAGTAAAAGCAAGCAATTTGCCTTTGCTGTTGCTAATTCAGTGTCAAATGGGACTCTGCCAGAGTGAAGAAACAATACATGCAAAAGAACAACCTACTTCCACAAGAGTATCCCTGTGCTGGAGTATAGCATCCGCTCCTCTTTCCAGTTTATATCAGTGCTAGTGTGCCTTTACTGCACAAGCAGAAACAGATATAAAATCGCATGTCATTTTTCTAACTGTAGGATGATTAAGTATTTTGTGGTTGTTCATATTAAAAAGGGGCAGGTTTAGGACATTGTGCTACACTACGTGATAACTGTTCAGATGTATTAGCTAATCATAACAGCTGAATTCATTAACATACTGATTTTGTATCTTAATTAATTCCTAAACGCACGCCTTTCCAAAATCTGCCTCACTGGAAAGCGAAGCACCCGGCCCTGTGCGGCGCTGCCGGTCCTCTGAGGCCGGCAGCAGTTCCTCATACTATCTGTAGGATCCAGCCTGAGACGCGGGCACTGGTTCTTCTGTGTGTTTACCTCGAAATTTAGGTTAAAACTCCATAATTTCTACGATAATGCCAGGTTTTGAACTTGGCCGTCGTGAGAGATGCTGTCTAGGGAAGGCCCATACCCGCCGATCGAGCCACCTACCCCGCCGCGGGGCCTGTCCCTCCCGACGGCCCCTCAGACCGCCCAGGTCCCGCCCGTCCCGCGCGGGGCGTTGTGGGGCCGGGAAAACAAGGTGGGGGGGGGGGGCTGGGTCCATCGCGCAGTGCACGCCGGGACGGCGGCGGGCGGCGCTCGGGCCCAGCGCGGGGCAGGAGCCTGTCGGTGCCTCGGGCGGCGGCAGCGGCGGCTCTGCCCGGCAGGGATGGCGGATGCGGCGGCCTCTCCCGTAGGGAAGCGGCTTCTGCTGCTACTGGCGGCGGGGCCGGGCGAGGGCGAGACGGCGGGGTCGGAGCCGGGGCCTGCGTTGCCCGCACGGGCCTGGCGGAGCGGCACCGTGAGGGCCATGAGCGGAGCGGTGCCCCAGGACCTGGCGGTGAGGCCCGGAGCGGGAGGGGGAGACGCACAGTACCGTGGACGGGGCCGCGGGTCGAGCCTCCCGCGAGGGCCGCGGACGGGCCGTGCTAGACTGGGGGCGGGCGGGGTGCCGCGGCCGAACTGTGCCGGCGGCCCGAGCCCTCCCTGCAGCGCCGGGCCCGCCGGACGCGCTCCGGGGCTGGAAGCGGCGGGCCCAGCCTGCGGCGAGCGCGACGGCGGAGCGGCCGGGCAGGTATGTGACGGGTCCGGCACCGTCGGTGCGGTGGTTGGAAGTAACATACGTGTGAAACAAAAACGTCTGGGACATTTCTGGTGCTGATGTGTCTGTGTGTGTATAACCTCCAAACATTGTTTTGGGTTTTCTTGGATTTTTTGTTTGTTTTTCCACCGGGAAGATGTTAAATATTCTCTATCAGCCTAAATTATATATGAAAATATATATTGAGGGCGCAGTTTTGAGTGAGGATCATCCATTTGGTTTTGTTTTCAGTTGTAGGAGTTTGGGCTTCGTGTGATGTATTTAAGCACTCTTTAGCATTTGTTTGGTTTATTTCTGGTATAGCTCAGTGAACCGCTTGGGTGGAGATCCTAAAAAGAGCTCTTGAAATGTATTGGTGGAGTTTTTCTTTGCATATATCAGTTCTGCAGGCACTCGCTGTAAGTGCTGGCATGCTTTGGAGGGCTGTGTCTGATTTAGTGACCCATGGTAGCGGGAATGAGGTTCTGTGTTTGTGAAGAGTTTTAGTTCTCTCTATGATTAGTTTTTTTAAAAATTAGTAGTTACAGTAAGTTTTTCGGGCTTGTTTGCAGAGTTCCAACTTTGAGAAGTTTCCTTGACATCCATCCTTATAGTGATGCTGCTTTCTTTGGCCTTGTTCTAGAACTGCACCTACAGCTGTCAGCAGAAAGCAGCGTGCTGGGTTTGGCTTTGCAAATCTGGGCAGCCTGGCACCCTGTCTCTGCAGTTGAGAGCTGTGGTTATGTACTCAAGCTGCTGTCTAACTTGTTCAAGGAGGAGGAAAGAAAAACCCATGCAGAAAGGGTTTCTTCAAAAGGGAAGTGTGTCAAGTGTTTGAGACTATCTGAATTGTGAAAGCATATCAGGGCTAAAATCCAGCTGAAGAGCCACTCTTGTAGCAGACTGCATTGGACGTGTGTCATCAGTACTCTTGCGTTTTCATTGGTGTGTGAATTCATTACCTTCATTCAGCACTGCAGTTCTCTCCCCAGTTCCTTTCATCAACAACCTTCCACTTAATACTGTTTCAGGGGTGTAGCTGTCTCTAAACAGTGTGTTCTCAAAATCTATACAAGAACTGTGAAATGTGAACTGTGTTAAATAGTCGCAGCAGAATTTAGAGTAATGTGGGACATTCAATGCTTTCATGGACTCTTCCATGCAAAATGAACGCTACTGTGACAATGGCAATGATATACTATCAGGAAAGAGTTCTTAAAATTCATTCTGTCAGACGAAGTGATGAGTTGGCACCAAGCAGTCAACCACTGTTTAGGAAATACTCTTCTAAGGTAATAATGTGGACTAGGTGTGATAAAGGCTAGGAAAAATGTATTTTCTACTCTTTGGTCTACCTGTCCGTCCTTTCTCATAGTATCTTATAGGGGTGGTTTCAGTTACTAGCCTGTAGTCTCACATTGGGCTTTTAGAAATACAAAACTGCGGTTGAATATCTGCACCTTTCTAGGGCAGAAATCTTGGGAATAGACAAGAAGTATAAAACTTGAAAGCATGTCTTTTCTTTTTTCTCTTTAATATATTGGAATTCTAGGAAGCCATTACTTTTTCTGGTAGAGTGAAGCCTCTGAAAGATTTTTGGGTTTTTTTCCCCTGTAAAAATTTGGTTATAGAGAGTAGCTCTTAGACATTCTTACTTTGATATGATGTGGAGTAATCTATTTGTGGTCAGTCCACAAAAAAAAAAAGTATATATAAAGGTCAGTCCTAGTTGTGGTCCCATCTTCAGAGCATCTAGAAGAAATCCTGAGGAAAAACTATGCTGCTATTAGAAAACAGCTTTGCCTCTTCTAAATGGAAACAGGTATTACCCTCTTTCTCAAAATGTTTACTAGAACAGGATCATTAAAGACCTGTTGAGCTTTATCTCAGTATGTTCCTAATATTATAAAAGTACATGGTGCGTGCTAATGGCAAAGTAACTCAATGCGTCACATGAAGGACAGTACTGCTTTTCTTATGTGGAACAGAAGTATGAGAGATGATTGTTTTAATGGATAGGCAAGCTCTACAATACCATGAAAGTTAGGAGGCCTGGGACACGAAGTGTTTTGAGTAGGGACTGTTGTGGAATAATCCCACGGTAGATAGTGCACAAAGGACTACCCTTTCTCCCGCACTCCCCTCCCCAATGTATAATAAGTTATTTTTTCTACAGAATGTTTTGTCTTATCCAACTTTTTTTGTGTCTTGAGTTTGCCTATTTCTTACAGTAATCTGCACATAATTGAATGTATTCTGAAGGTATTTTTCCTTGTACATGATCTGTAGATTATACATCTTAACAAAAACATGTAATTTAAAGTATTTTATTCATAAGGGATTTCATGCAATAAAGTTGGTATTTAGAAATTATCTGGATTGTGGAATAAGCTTAAATACTTTGCAAGTATCAGAACTCTGAATTAATTGGAAGTATCAGGGCATTTCAACTAGTTTTTCTAACTAGGTCACATTGAGAAAGAATATCTTCCTGTCTGGAGGCTGTATGTAGTAGATGAGGGATACCCTACAACACTGAATTTAGCACTCGTGTGCTGTTAAGCAGTTTTTAAGTGCTATATGAAAGTCATCTTGAAAGCAGAGAAGCACGTGGGAAAACGTGCCTGTCCCGTTTGTTGTGCTGAGGTGTGTAGAAGTTCGTGCCTGCTGTGCACGTCTGCTGCAGAATTTCAGGTCTTTCTGGGACTGAATGAGGAGCTTGTAGGGACTTTCAAACTGTAAGGGGTTTTGAAACAGGAGTTTTCAGACTGGGGCTTTTCACTGTGACTGTAGAATGGTGGGAAGGTTCAGTGCAAACTGGAGTTGCATGAGTCTAGGATATTCAAATTGTTTTCTGTGCCACTCTATTTTTCTGCATTTCCTTCCGTTCTGCAGAGGTGATCATATTCCTTGATCATTCTCCCTGGCGGCAAGGCACTTGCATGCTTTTGCGTATTGAAAGAGTACATGCGGAGAAGGAACACCAGGAAGTGGTGTAGGCTTTGTCTCATTCCCTGAGTAGTGTCTCATATTGATGCTGTTGAAGGCAAAACACTGGGCTGGATTGGTGTTGGCAGTAGGCATATATTTAATGCTTCTTGTTGTAAAAGAGATTTTTAAGAACAAATGGAATGTCAAATGTTTCTTCAAGTACATTTTTGTCTGCTTTGTGATTAAAATACAGTTCTGTGAAGAAGAGCTGAGTGCAAAAGTAGTGGATGTACATTTTCTCTGCTCACTCTGCGATCCTTTATTGGTGGCCTAAGTATAAAGTCCTGTGAATCCTTGTTATGCCACAGGGTTGTTTTTTTCCTGCTGATCTTTCTGTTTTCTCTGTTTTATGTGTGAAAGATAGACATCCACACTGAAAAATACGCCCATGTGGCAAAGAATGTCTTCTATGGCTCCACTGATAACTTTTCTCAGGATAATGAGGTATTCTCTAATCATTTGTGCTACTGAAATGGAAGGAGCAGGGATGATACGAGGGGGATGGAATACCTCTGCATTTATAGCTTGTATAAGTTTACAGGATTTATTAAAAAAAAATCTTGGCTTCTTTGGCAGTGTAACTGCAGTAGAGAAAACTCATTGCGACTTGAAACATTCACAAAAGGATCTTTGCAGATTTGATGTGGTTGTCATGTTACAGATGAGGAATGGGGTGAGAAAGAACCCTATTTCTGTCTTGTTACTGATTATGCTCTTTTGAGGTAGCGCTACTGGGTAGTGACTGCCTTGATGCCAGTGCTCACTCTTGGGAGTCCCTTTGGAGTGTCTCACCTACACTGAATAGTGACATTCTATTTGCAAAACACAAAGGAAAATGGGGAGGCTTTCTTCCATAGTCAAGTTTTCTTGGCAGTTTTTGCATGCTTAACACACAACATCTTCCTAAGTTTCTTCCAGAACGTCATGCTTTTGTTGATGTCCGCCTTGTTCATTTTGACATTAATGATTGTAGTCAGGGATGAATTTCATTTATTAGGAGTTGCTTAGTATGCTAAATTACACGGAGGTAGGTGCTTCTGGAGAGAGACAGTTTCTGAGACATTCTTCTAAAGAATTTGCGGCTTGAGAAGATTAGCTTTGGTTTCTTATTTTCAGATTATTGAGAAGGTGGCATTAAGCTCCAGGTCAAAGCTTGTTGATTATACAAAGAGTGTGTGTATCACAAGGCAAATAATCTTAGAACCATTGAATCATCAAAACATCAAGGTTGGAGGAGACCTGTAAGATCATCAAGTCCAACTGTCAGCCCAGCACTACCACTGTAATCCCTAAACCACATCACCCAGTACAAGAGCCAGGTGGCTCATAAACACTTCTAGGGATAGTGACTCTACCATCTCCCTGGGAAACCTATTCCAGTGCCTGACTACCTGAACAGTGAAAAAAAATTTTTTAACATCTACCCTGAATCTCCTCATCTCAGCTTAAATCCATTTCCTCTGGTCCTCTTGCTGCAGGCACAGCAGAAGACTGGCCCCCACCTTACTGCAGCTTCCTTTCAGGGAGTTGTAGAGAATGATGAGATCCCCCCTGAGCCTCCTCAAGACTAAACAAATCCTGCCTCCCTCAGCCGCTCCTCATAAGATGTGTTTTGTAGACCTTTCGTGGAGCCTTGTTGGTCTTTGCTGGACATGCTCCAGCACCTCAATGTCCTTTTTAAAGTGAGGGGCCCAGAACTGAAAGCAGCACTTGAGGTGTGGCCTCACCAGTGCTGAGCAGAGGGAGATGATAATTTCCCTAGTACTGCTGGCTACGCTGTTCTTGATACAGGCCAAGTTTCCGTTCAGCTTCTTGGCCACCTAGGCACGTGCTGGCTCTTATTGAGGTGGCTGTCAACCAGCATCCCAAAGTTCTTTTCTGCCAAACAGCTCCCAAGGCACTACTCCCCAAGCCCGTGGCTCTGCAGGAGGTTGCTGCAACCCAAGTGCAGGACCTAGTGCTGCAAGGACCCACCTTGTTGGACCTCATGTCGTTGTCCTTGGGCAACAGTTTTGATTGATTCTGTCCAGGTCTCTCTGCAAAGCCTTCTTACCCTCAAAGCAGATCAACACTCCCACCCAACTTGCTGTTGTCTGCAAATTTACTGAGGGTGCACTCAATCCCTATGTCCAGATCATCAGTAAAGATGCTAAACAGGAGCAGCCTCAAAACTGAGCCCTGGGGAGTACCACTTATGACTAGCCCCAGCTGGATTTAGCTCTGTTCACCACAACTCCGTGCGCCTGGTGATCCAGCCAGATTTTTACCCATCGAAGAGTCCAGTCATCCAAACCACGAGCAGCCAGTTTTTCTAGGAATATGCTGTGGGAGATGGTGACAGACGCTTTACTGAAGTCTAGATGAGTACATCCACAGCCTTTCCCTCGTCTATTAAATGGGTCAGTTTGTCATAGAAGGAGATCCAGGCTGGGCTTGTTTAAATCTTGAGCGAAGTAATTAAATGAACCCAATAGGAATTCTTATTTATTTGAGCAGGGTGGTAAGCTGTACTTCATTGCTTGTTTGAGTTTGTCTGCCTTTAGTGATCCTTGCCAGGTAGTTCAGGGGGACGTGCCAGTGAGAGGTCCTCTCTGTGTTGTTACTTATAAAATCTACCCATCTTTTAATCAAATTCTTAAATAGTTTGCAAAAACGTATATATTCCAAAGTCAGCATTATTCTAGTAATTCTTTATGACAACCTCTTTTCGTATAACCTTTGTGATAAGAGAATCATAACAAGATGATTACCTCACTAATGCTGTACACATTGTAAACAAATTATTCCATTTAGTTATTTTTCTGTGATAGTTTTCTCATTATGTCACATGCTACTGGCAAAGTAGCACAAATATAATACTAAGAAAGCTATAGGCCTACTGAAAATGGAAAGGTGTTCAGTCTAGTTTCCACTATATTGCTGAAAATTGTTGAATTGGTGGAAGGATATCTTGAAAGGTCTGGTACTGTTTCTCAGCGGGGCAGCTTAAGCAGTAATGGAGTTCAAGAATTCGTCAGGAGAGTTACTTCGTGTTCTTTCCCTCTTCCCTTGGAGTTTGACCTTTTGAGTCTGCGGGGAGGAGTGGGGTAGAGGAGTAAGTGGTCTCCAATACTTCTTTTAATACGGTTTATTGGTAAAGCAGAGAGCTGTCTGTCTCTGTGCCTTGTCGCTCCCCAGTGATCTTGTAATGGTTACAAAACTCTGTTTTGACTGTCCAGCTTCAAGTGTTCCTTAACTGATGAGTAATTTTTTTGCCATTCATCTGACTTGTTTGATTATATTTGGCAAGTGTGTAAATTCCGTAGATGAGAGATTGGAATGTGACTTTTCTAACTCTTAATAGCTCCAGTTGTTAGGACATGGAATGAGATTTGTAACCTTAGCATTCTTGCCGCGTCATTTCATATGATTTTAACAGTTGTCCTTTGTGATAGGAAAAAAAGAAGATGATATCTCAGAACAGTGATTTAGATTTGTAGTGTATGTAGTGTGGTTTATATTGTTACACTTGTAAATAAGGTAATTAAAAATCTAGCGAGTAGGTAATTCTCAGTAATCTCGTGTCATCCAAAATATTTGCATTTGTTCAGGAACTTTAATAATGTACAAGACAAGACAAAACTTCTGGTTTAGAGTGGGTTTTGTAAACACAAACCTTGCAGGCTGAAGCATTTAGTTCTGTGAATGTCAGTTAACCATACTGATACAGGCTGTCTGTTGAAGTGCCAAGTAAGAGTGTTGAAATTCTCTAAAAAATCGTACTGTGAAAGAGGCTTGCATTGGGTCATTAGCTGTATTTTGGGATGAACAATTTTCATGTCTTTGATTTTGTATAGGAAAACACAGCATTTGGAGCCAATGATATGTGTTTGGGGATAAATAGTTTTTTCATAGGTTAGTAATTGTGATTTTGATTCCCATTTCTTTTGTAATATTTGATAGCTATGCAGATGTGTTCTCAGTATTAACATTGCAATATTTATCCTGATGTTTCTTACTAAAGTTGCTCTCTCACTTTCCGTAAGGATTGTAGGAATGTTATTTTCTATTAAGTGTCTGAAAAGAGATTAAATACCTTCTAATTTTTTTTTTTTTAATCAGATCTTTGTGGAATTTGATGGCTGTAACTGGAACCAACATGCATGGGTGAAAGTCCATGCTGAAGAAGTTATAGTGTTGCTGCTGGAAGGGTCATTGGTTTGGGCACCACGAAATGATCCAGTTATGCTTCAGGGGACTCGAATCTCACAGGCACAGTGGCCTGCACTGGTGGGTATTTGACCAGAAGTCCTTAGATCCTCAGAAGTTTTCATCAGCTCCACTGTGAAACTCAAGGCTTGGATATTGTACAGGGCACCATTTTGCAGGTTCAGAAATTGCTTGGGGATGGACTTTTACTAATAGGAGTTCCTTAACTGGCATTTAATAGTGCCTTTGGGAAAGCATTGGAGAGGCAGTATGCTTCCAGTTCCTGCCCCAGAAATTGCTGTGACATATTGTACAGAAATGTGATATTTACAAGTTAGTCTCTGAAGAAACGTGTTATATATCTGAAAAGATTATTTTTCCATTTTAAAACTTTGTGTGTGTTAGGCTTTTCTGAATTGTGAGAATAAGCCTTTTAGTCTGATGAAGGAATCTCCGGAGCTCTGTATGGTAAAGGCTGTTGCATCAATTAAATAGGTATACCGGAAGGCATCTTGAGGAAGAGAACAGACTGCGTGCTGTGCCTGACATATATAAACCATAAATTGGCCACTTCTAATCTAAAAATTTTATTTCCTTTTTGCTGTCAGCATTAACTAATGTGACATGCAACATTTTCTCATGTTTCTTGATGTGGTCAGCCATATTGCTGTTTACATGGCAGTTACATGTCATGACACTTGAAAACAAAGCTGGTATATTTTAGCTAGCGTATCTGAATATACCCATTCTGCAAACATCCTGATGAGTAGTATATAGTGAAGAGCATTCCTTATATATTTCTTCTCTTAGTGGCTTCTGAAGAGGAAAGATCATTATATGTGAGAATCCTTCCCTCATTTTTATGCTGTTTAATTTTTATTATTTGGCCCTTCTTTTGTTTCTTTTCTCCTCCCACCGTCCTTGGACTACTTGGGATCCTACTCTGCTTTTTAATACATTTTGTACGTGGCTACATTGAAACATTTTTTCCTGTCAAGGATTGTGTGCCTTGGTAGAATTTGAATTTAGTGTTTTAAAGGGGCACTTGGGCACCACAAAATGATCAAGTTGAGCAAGTTCATCACTGCATCTTTCTCTGAGGATTTCTTTATTGCACTTGGCTTAAGGCAGAAGAAGACCAGGCCTTTACAGCAGAGACTCTGTAGAGAGTGTTTTTTCCAGAGGTGAAGTTTTCCTCTCAGTGTATTTCCAGCTTGTCTCCAAAAATGAACTCCAGTTAGTTTCATCTGGGAAATTGTTTTTACACAGGATCAGCGTCTTTCAGTTGATTCCCGAATAGGTCAAAATCTGAGTGGTTTCAGTGTGTTACCATAGTCTACATGCTGACTGTGTAATGATTCCAGAGTATTTCCACTACAACTCAAGCTTTATCTGTAGGCTTGCTGAAAAAATATTTCCGTACTCTGGACAGCCACATGAGCATTGAAGCTTTCTCTAGATACTGCAGGCCTACCCAGATAACTGCATGGGAATGCAGATTGGAGTTAGTCAAAGCACCAGAGTACATATTTGCAATGGGTAACCAACTACTTAGCATTACAAAGGGGATGGTATGTTTCAGGGATGTGGGGGATGGTGGATTTTGTTGAGGTTTTGTTTTTTGGTTTTGTTTGGTTTTTTTTGGTTTTTTTGTTGGTTTTTTTTGTTTGTTTAAGATATATCACTTATGAATGTGTTTTCATTCTTCATTGTCTCTTTTTTGTAGTCTTGTTTGCTCTCAGGAAATAGTTTTACATAAACTGAGAAAATAAATTTTTATATTTATACTGTTGTGTACGGGAGAATGGAGTGTAAACAAACTTGATGAGAACTGTTAAGGGAAAAATGTCATGAATACTTGTGTGTTAAAATCATGTAAGTGTGAGCATAAGACAAATAACACACTTCAAAGACTCTGGTTGGCAACATCCACTTCCATCAGCAAGTTATGTTATAAGGTTGTCTGATTCTACTATTACAAGGTTTCTGAATCCACTAGGTGTTTTTAGTGATTTGCCCTGCATCTTGAACATCAGTAGTACACTTGCTATGAACTTTAGTTTTTCACGAAACACTGGCCAAAAATTCTCTCATTTAATAATAAGCATATAAATTCCTTACAGCTAACTTCTGTAGAAGAATAAAACCACTCCTTTCATAAGGCTATATCTGAAATGTGTTAGATAGTTTGAACCATTAACCAAAGCTTTTTTTTTAACCTGAGCATCAGAAGGTGCTTACCTATGAAAAACCAAATACCACCACAGGTGTTTTCATTTCTGCTTTAAGATCTAATGAAAAAGCAGATCCAATTGTCTGTAATTCCTGCTTGTAATGCAAGAATTATTGGCTTAGACATAATGACTAATATTTTGCATTGCAACTTGAGCACTGGGCTGTACAAGTTGGGAAATTGAAATTTTTAATTTTTTAAAATCTAAATAGCTTGTGAAATCGATTGTTGTTGGCATGGATGTGTGCTCAGTCATTTTGGTAACTTCGGTTTTTTTGTCGTTTGTCACAGACCTTCACTCCTCTAGTAGATAAGCTGGGCTTAGGCTCTGTGGTCCCAGTGGAGTTTCTTCTGGACAGACATTTACGTTTCCTGTCTGATGCCAGTGGATTACGTTTATTTCAGGTATTTGAACTGTGTTCAGTTAAAATGTAAATTTAGCTTTGGGCTGTGCTTGTCAGATTAGTTTTGTTTTTTTCTTACTGTTCCACCAGCATATCCATCTTTCTCCTTTCACTGCCCTGTCACATATTTGTGTTTGTTTCCCTGCATATCCAGGTCCTTACACTGACCCCCATTTGCATGCGAAAAGTACTAATACTCTCTACATTGTTCGGTTGGAGAGCTAGCTGTCATTGTGTAGCTGGTAATTGCAGTGGAAGTTTTGCAACAGCTTTTGCATAGTTAATTATTTTGTTCCTTCTGGCATATTCAGTAATATTTTTCTTAATTTTATTTTTTTTTTCCTTGTTTGTCGGTCTCTGACTGCGGTCCAAGAAGAGCTGTCCTGTAAAACCTAATGGTTCTGTTACCCTAGAACCCTATACTTTGTTAAAACTGTTTGTTTTTGGCAGATGGCAACAGAGAGTCAAAATCAGATTCTGCAGGAACAGCCTTCACTAAGAGAATCTGTCAATGCACTGATCAGCGACCAGAAGCTTCAGGAGATATTTAGTAGAGGTGAGGTGTGTTTTCTGTCTCAGAGCTACTTTGTTGTGCAACAGCTGTAAGACTATGCTGGAATTTGTGAAGGAGGACGGTAATAGTATCTGTTACTGTTTCATTTGGAAGGTCAATTTTCTGTATTTTGCAAGTTCTTTACAAAGAAGCATTATTTTATCACAGATACAGGTAAGCAATTGCTGAGATACAACCAGAAATACCTACTGGGAATGGTCGCTTAAGATGTAGTCAAAGTAGGACGATGTCCATCTATTTACAACTTGCCTATTTTAAGTTTTAGTTTTGAATTTTTAAAGTGTTAGTCCTTTTCTATGGTTCTGTTCTGTAACTGTGGAAATTTAGAATTGAAGTTCCTTTGTATTTGCTGATCCTCAGAAACTTTCTTTTGTAATGGCAATTCAAATTTTGACATTTCAATAATTAATACATCAGTTGTTTAAGTTGAATATATGTGTGGTTATGGCTGGTCAGCATAGAGTTAATACCTTATCTGTTGTCTGGATTGTGTATTAGGGTTAAGCCTGATTGTGGCTTTTGTTGTCAGATTTGGGTCATCTTGGTCAAGTGCTAAAATAATTTCTATCCAGAGTTCATGTGCCAGGGAGCCACCCTAGAGACAGACCACTGTCTTACATTTGAAGGACAATGTAATTCTTAATGGGAATTTGGTGCCTTTTGGTCAAATAAAATGTGTATTCATAGAAGTTCTATGAGGATAATACTTCTTACATGAGCAAGTAGCTTAAGAATTGTCCAGTTTGAAGCCTTCTTCTGAAGTGCCTAATTCTGGCTGTGTCACATACAGGTTGTTGGATCATGTGGATTTTGATGATCCAAGATTACCAGAGGTTTATTTTGTCTGGACTTAGGGTAGGAGGAAAGCTCAGCATGCTGATGTGGAGAGCAAGGGCAGGGTGAGAGGAAACCTTTATGTAGATAATCTGTTACCTGTGTGAAAGAACTAAGACTGGTTGATTAAGAAATGTTGGATATCCAAATACGTTTCTACTCTGAAATGCATGGCTTTTTTTCTGGGATTTGACACATGTGAACTAAGTCAGAATACTGGGACTGTTTACTGGATTGATGCTGCATGATTGCTAACCTGTAGGTTAGAAAGCAAAATAATTGTTAGCAAGGAGCCTCCATCTAGCTTGATTTTGTCAAAGGAGTGAGTTGATTTTGGTCTTTCATGTTTGGTTTTTTTTACATGTAAACTGTATTCATTTTGTCTTCACAATAGCTTTGAGTTACAGCAACGAGGACCTATTGACTTTTTAGGATAAAATGCCTGGTTACACAGGATTTGCAGCAGAAGCCCTAGTGTTTTAATTTCTTTCCACCTGGAAGATGACCCATCAAGCCCTAATTAAGTGCACAGAACCGTTTTCTTGTATGACTCTTAACTAGTATGACACAAAGCTTGTTTGGAAAATGTACTCAAAGTCCTTATTTTCCAGGTCCTTACAGTGTCCAAGGCCAAAGAGTTAAAGTTTATCAACCAGAGGATGAGAATAGCTGGCTCTGTGGTGTTGTGAGCCATCAAGACCCAATAACTCGTCTTATGGAGGTGTCTGTGACTGAGGTAAAAATACGAAGCACTGCTTTGGTGTTCCTAAAATACCATTTCTCAGTATCTGTATGTGGAGAATGACAGCTTCGCCAAAACTTTTTTGGGTTGGTTTTTTGCTTTAAAAGATGAGTAATTATTTGTGTTGCGATTCACAGTATTTTTCTAGTATTTTTTCCTATTATGTGGACTTTCCAGAATAAATGATGTCACACAGACTATTTCTATTGAAAAAGAAAAAGCTGTAAGAATTTTGTTACTGTGAACTAAAAAGGTAACCTCCAAGCACAGTTAGAGAGATTGGCTATTCATTGCTCCTTTTGGGGAGACACTGGTGAGGATACTTAGGCTAAACTAATGTGCTTCTTCCAGTAGTCTTTTCTACATCTAGCGGAGTGAACATGCAGAAGGCTGGAACAATGTTAAATCAAATTTAAGAGCTGTGTTTTACGCATGAATACCTCCAGAAATGCTCAATAGAACAAATATACAAGGAAGCAGTGGTAGGAATCAAATCTGAAAGTTTTTGAAATAGAGAAGGAGCAAAAGGATAGAAGGTGAACTGGAAGGCTGTAGTATTACCAAGAAAGTGAGACAGTAAGAAAAGGTAAATGGGAGAGGGCCTGTGCAGTAACTGTGTAATTAGGTCTCTTATGTTGATACTATATACTTTGAATTAAAAATTAACCTCTGCTTTTCTTTCTCCTACCTCCTCATTATCAATCTGTATAAAAATTAGAGTGGTGAGATAAAGTCGGTGGATCCTCGACTGGTTCATGTGGTGATGGATAACACTTCTCCAAGCGAGGTAGTTACAGCAGTTCGTTCAGGTCTTGTATATACAGTGTGAAACTTCATAAAATTTTTGATGTGAAATAAGTAAAATCTGGAAAGGCCTAAAAAATGATGCAGTGTTCACTGTGTGGATTTTGGATAATTTTAATAATTTTCCTCCTAAAGTTGGAACAGGAAAACTTTGTTTACCGTTTTGATGGTCATAGCTTCCTTTAAACGATCTTCTCTTTTTGTTCAGGCCTGTTTACTAAGTTTAGCATGGATCTTGGAGGGGGGATCAGTAATGGTGTAACCATGGTGGTTGTACTCCATTTTAAGGTGTAGTGGTGCTGCCTTTTTCTAACAGGATCATTCTGTGCTGCTTCACAGACCTTTTAAGGCATTTCTAAAAATTGCCATCTGGCTTCTCTGCCTTGTAAGCAAGCTTGTATGTTTGTGGCATTTCATTGCTTCAGTTGAGAGGTTCCATGATAACATTTGAACCTGAATTTTTACCCTAGGCTAAAGGGCAAGGTATCTCCTGTAGTTAATATTGTAGGCTTTGTGTAGTGGACAGACAGCGTGCCCTTGAAAAGAATCGTGAGGTTTATACTTGGAGAAAAAATTAGTGTGCAGGTGGTATTCATACATTATGAAGAGCTTTGTTGGAGTATTGCATATTTCTCAAAATTTGCCATGATGTGGTTCATGCTACAGCAAGGTAGCTCAGCTAAAAAATTTCTTGTGCAGATCTTGTTCTAGTACAAAAAAGACAAGACTGCACTTAACGCTTGTGTTCTGTGCTCACATAGCATCTCTCTTTAGATGTCTCCGTTTCTGATAAAATGTTCCTAAACTTCAGAGCAGTGTAATATATTCTGTTCTAACAGAAAAGAAGTTCTTTGAATGAGTATCCTGGTCTGTTTAGTGATTGCATGGCTTTGTCTATTATAGGGAGGGGGCCTAAAAGCATCTAAATCGTCATCTAAAGGGAAAAAGAAGAAAGAAAGCCTGGAGGGAAAGGATGGAAGGAGGAGGAAAAATCTATCAGATTCTGGTTGTGATCCTGCAACAAAGAAGCTAAAGGAGAGGGGTGAGGCAGATAGCAATGGTAGTGACGGAGGTGAGGCAAGCAGAGGTCCTTGGAAAGGAGTCTCCAGTAGTGAAACAGGACTGGATCCAAGGGCCAAGCAGTTGCCTTCATTTATTCCTCAGATTAATCGCAATATTCGTTTTGCTACTTACACCAAAGAGAATGGCCGAACACTAGTAGTCCAAGACGAGCCAGTTGGTGGTGACACACCGTTGCCCTTCACTCCATTTTCTTCTGTGGCTGGACAACCATTACTAGTTGGATCTGGAGGTAAAGAGGCAGGAAAATCACTGGAACAGGTTGGCCAAGGCACAGTGACTTCTACAACTGCAGTTACAACACCTGCTTTGACGCAGACAACTGTGAGAATCTCTGATACCAGTTTGCCAGCTGTTACTGGACTGGAGAAACTGAAAACAATCCGATCACAAGCCCAGGGAGAGGTGAGTAGCTCACGATCCAACATGTTTCACAAAGATGTACGTGTTTGCAACAGATGTTCTGCAACATACTCCTGTTACAATGTGTATCCATGGAATTGAAAGAAAAACTACTTTTTCTCTCCTGAGTCTGTCTCGTCCTGAAGAAAACCTGTTACCTGACCTAAGAAATTACTCAAAAGAAAATTAAGATGATTGGTGAAGGAGTAGTAAGAGACGACTGTGTAGCACTCTTATGCTTATTCAGCCTTAATCTGAGAAATGCAGCTTTAAAATAACACTAAGCACCGCACTTAATTAATTTTATTGTGTCATATGGCAGATAACCTACTTAAAATCTCTAGACTTTATATAAACCAGTCTGCATACTGAGTTGAACATTCAAGTTACTTAAAAAAAAAAGGCCTCAAAACCAGAAAAACGATGAGCCTACATTTAGAGGACCTTTAACAGATGCCTGTCTTGTGTGTTAGAGCTGTGTTATCTATATAGTAGTAAAATGAGCCAGTTGCATTGTATACAATCTAGGACTAAAACCAGAGAAATAATTAAAATATTTGAGATGAGAGCTCAGTCTGGAAGCATCTCGAAGGCCTTTTAGTTACGTCTTTGTTTACAAGGGAGAGAGTGGAAAAATAGAAGGGAAACCCTGTTAAAAACAAAATAGAAGACTTTTTAAATAAATCGAATGAAGGTTTGTAAAAACAAAACAAAAATGAAACTGACCTCAGTATGTACAACAAAAATAAAGAATCTCGCCATCTACTGTATAAAAAAGTGAAGAAAATGGGAGATACCTTAAGAGAGTCCAGTGTGATTGCCTGGAGGTTAAAGGCGTTGTTATCATCCCTGTCTTTTGTATTAGCTAATGGAATGGGTGGAAAGGTTAGATGTTTACCTTGGGTTAAAGATTCCTAGATAATAAGGTGTAAGGGAGGAACAGAATTGTTGAAAACAAGAGTATTGCATAATGAGCATAATATAACGTAATATGACTTCTTCTATCCCCCACCCCCCAAAAAATAAATGAATTCAGAGTTGGGAGCAACTACAGATTGTATAACTGTACTGAGAAATTACGGTACCACCTCTCCTTCTTTCCCTCTCTTCAACCCCAAATCACTTTTTTAAAACATTAATAATTTGGCTTCAGAGTTGGCAGGCAGACCACTAGTCCGTTTTTAAACTATTTTTTTTGAGGGAGGGAACCTGACATAAATCATTAAGAGTGCTGTAGCTAGTTCACATGTGTTACTGTTTCAGACTGTCTACTATATCATAGTGTGATTTGGTCCTTGAGATTACTTCAAAACCTTGGTTTCCATTCAAATTCATATTCTTTTTAAAACTATTAGAACTCAGTTTTCTAAATTTTTTTTATCTCTAAAAAGAACTATCTGAAATACTAATATCTGAAAGAACTGTTAATAGGTTATTAAAGTTATTACAGCTGGAGATTGGTTATGAGGAACAAGCTAAACATTAGTATGCAGTAGAGTAGGTGTGCAGGGACACTAGTGACCAGTAGGATGTGTTGCACAGAGTCTGTGGTTGTATTTAACATGACCTTGAAATAAAATTGTGTTAACGATGAGCAGATTTCTAAGTGGAAACTCAAAGAAAAGGAGTAGAGCTGATCTAAATGATTCTATGAGGAATTGATCACGGTATATAATAGTTACAGTAGGACTGTCAGAATTGGAAAATCTGGACAAGTACCAATTGAGAAGAGAGCAAGTGAATATTCCATATCACAGTTATGGTTCTAGTAGAAATCTGCCATTCACAAAACTTTCCAGTATTTAATGGTCATAAAAATTAAGCCTTTTGTGCTTAACCTCTACTGAGTAATTCCCTGGAAGGCACCGTGTCCTAGGCATCTATCCACCTGTCAGCAGATGTGGCTTGCTGGGACCAGGAATAGTTTGTCTGCTAACTGCTAGGGGGCTTGCTTTGTTTAATTAACTTGCAAACTAAGTTACTTATTTCAAGGATGCTACTTAAGTAGATAAAGCTTATCAGAATGATCTTGGGTGAGGGTGAAAGACGGGAGGGTATTCAAAAGCGGTTTCAATTAAGGTTCCCTTGTTGTTGATTTGACTTCAAATGATCAGCAGTTTTACTAAGTTGCTTTTTTATGAATTAGTTCACCTGTCTTGTGTCTCACCTTTGTTCTAAAGTGTGATAAGATATTAAGTATTAGTTTTCTCTGTGTGTCTTCAGTTTCAATAGCTTGTGGGTAGGAATCTTTAAAGAAGTTTCTTCATTGTAAGTATGTCTGCTGGAAATTTCTATTCCACATGGGTAAGTACAGTGCTAATGGTACAATGAGATGAACCAAAGTGTTCTTGAATCAAGTAACAATCCTATAATAGACTAATGCTTATTATTTTTGTTTCAGAATTCCCGAAATTCACTTTTGACTTCTTCTGGATTTGGAGTCTCTCTCCCAAGTGCTTCCCAGTCCTTGGTGTTTGGGGCTGGAAGGAGCCAATCAAATGGAGTGATGGCTCCAGAAAGCAAACCTTCTGGATTTCCTTTTGGCTGTGGTACTGGACAAGAAGCTCAGAAAGATTCTGATTCATCCAAGAACTTGTTTTTTCAGTGCATGTCCCAGAATCTTCCTTCCAGTAACTATTTCACGGTCATTTCAGAGAGCTTGACTGAAGATGTCTCTAGTCGGGACTCATTCAAGCAGTGTACAGAGAGTGTGGGTGCTGGGACTTGTAAAGGTAAAGTTCTTTCAGTGGACACTAAGCCAGGAGCCCAGTCTGGTAGTTCTGTGGAGCGGAAGCTGCCTGTAGAATCTATGCCTACCCTTACTCCAGCCTTTTCACGAAGTCTGTTGAATACTCGTCCCTCTGATAGTCACGAAAACCTATTTTTACAGCCCCCAAAACTATCACGAGAGGAACCCTCAAACCCTTTCCTGGCATTTGCTGAGAAAGCAGAACTTAGTCCTTTCAGTGGCTTTGCATCTTCATCTCAGACGGGGGTTTGTGCTCCCTCGACACCTGTGGGTCATAAGGCCACTTCTGGCTGGCCGGAAACACTCACATCTACAGACTCTTTAGCTAAGAAGAAAACCTTGTTTATAACAACTGACTCCTCAAAGATGATCTCCAGTGCTTCTGGTTCAACAGCTGCTGCTGGTGTTCAAAGCCCTTCCACTGTAGGGAATGGCCGTTCCAGCTCACCGACCAGCAACCTGACACAGCCTATCGAGATGCCCACACTTTCCTCCAGCCCAACAGAAGAAAAACCAGCTGTTGGGCCTGGGCAGCAGGACAATCCTCTTCTGAAAACTTTTTCTAATGTGTTTGGCAGACATCCACCTACCCTTTTCTCTTCACAGGCAGAGTTTCCACAGGAGAACAAAGCCCCTTTTGAAGCTGTGAAAAGGTTCTCGCTAGATGAGCGGAGCTTAATGTCCAAACAGGACTCCGACTCCAGTACAAATAGTGACCTGTCAGATTTGAGTGACTCTGAAGACCAGTTACAGGCTAAGGCTTGTATGAAGGGTATCCCAGACCACTTGATGGCGAAGCTAGGCCCCAATGCGGAGCGCAATGCAGAATTACTGCTGGGTAAAGGAAAGGGGAAACAAGCCCCAAAGGGCCGGCCCCGCACAGCTCCCCTAAAAGGTGATGACTTGAATGCAGATAATGTTTTGGAAGCACGTGGAGGTGGGCTACTGGGTTATCTCCTGTGTAATGAACTGCGTGAACTAACCACAGTTGTAAACCTCATTCATGCTCAGTAGACAGCACACAGGATGCTTACAAGGCTGAAGCTTAATGCTTCTTGTATGTGAATTTGATGTTCAATTTGAGAAATGTTTAAGCATGTATTTGTCAGAACAGAAGTGTGGTATGCTGCAGGCTTGAACAGACTTTCTGGTTTTACATGGGTATGAACATACAGATCTCTGAAAAGATGGTTGTTGGAGCCAGTATCCTTTTGCCATTGCAGTTAACTAATAGATTTTTACTTTGCCTCACCCAGTTGGCCAGTCTGTGCTGAAAGATATGAGTAAGGTGAGGAAGCTGAAGCAGTCGGGTGAGCCTTTTCTCCAGGATGGCTCTTGCATCAATGTAGCTCCACATCTGCACAAGTGTCGGGAGTGCCGTCTGGAGCGGTACCGCAAATTTAAGGAGCAAGAGCAGGATGACTCAACTGTGGCATGTCGATTCTTCCATTTCCGGAGGTGCTCAAATTCTTCCTTTCTTCATATGTAGTCTATGTGCAGAGCTTGGGCCATGTCTAAACACGAAGTAATTATGTTTTACTTATTAAATATGCTTGGGGGTACAATAATGAAGGTTTTGAGTGTCTTGCATTTCCCTGCATCACCTGACTGGAATTCCCTCAGTGGGCCAGAAAGAGCTGCTTTTCAAAGATAAAGCTATAGGATACTAAGTGAGCCTCCAGGTACAGCCTCAGGAAATTGAATTTGCTTTATTGGGTAGAATTTTACTTCTGGGTAGCAATTTGTATGCAATAACTCTGTCTCCTTCATAAGACATTAAGAACAAAGGTAACATTTTAATCCACTCAATGAGTAACTAAACACTGCCGGCATGAGGCTAATGTTTGACCAGGTTCTGTTGAGTACAGGACTAAATTTTAGGAGTAGAACACTATGTCTGTGTTCTCTCTGTGTTGCGTACGTGTCTTACACTGTTGTGTTTCGACCTGTCGTGTTTCTCTTCGTCTTCCTTAAGTGCCTATTCTAGCAAGTGCTACGCATCTTTTTCCAAAAGTATGTTCGTTGACTTTCTGGCATGTAGAGGATGAAGTGAATTTTTAGTGTGTGTCACCCATCCAGTAAGCATGCTGCTTCTTTTCCTAAACTTGTTAAAGATTAATCTAGCTTGAGGTTAAAGATAAGATGGGTTCTGCTTAAAACTGAAGTTACCTTTGATATCGACAGGAGGTGTTTAGGGTTCTGTTGTACATTTTTACATCTTTTACCACACAAGGATTAGGAGGGTCAACAGCTACTGGTAAAACAGTAGAGATTCATCTATGTGGAGAGCAGTGCGACAAGGATTTTTGCGTATCTCTTAATGTGAGCTGTTAGAAGAGTTGCCGAGTGCTGGCAGCCCTAGCCAGAACTGAAATACCGTTTCCTCAAAAGTTGGGAAAAACTTTCGCGTGAATTGAAATTGAGAATGACAACCATTCAGAATTTTGCAAGCAGCATCATGCAGCAGGTCAAATTGAATTGTGTCATCTCTTTCTATTAATAGGGTAGAGAAGTGGGATTTAGCAAGCTGTAGCAATTCCTTTTAGGTGGAATTTCCCACTAATGTTTACTAGGACCTTGGGATTTGTTCTAGTGGATGTTGCAGCCACAGCTTTGTAGGCCTTGTTCTCTGTGTTACTGGGATTTGCGTAATAAGTGTACTGTCTGTAGAATATAGCACTTTAGCTGAAGTCTTTCCCCCCCCCCCTTTCTGGGTTTATATTCTGATATAGGTGTCATTATAAGTTATTTAAAGGTGGTTGAGCAGTTTCTCAATTACTCCATCCTATTTCATGCAGGCTGGTATTTACCCGGAAAGGTATACTACGAGTAGAAGGTTTCTTGAACCCACAACAAAGTGACCCTGATGCCATGAGCCTTTGGATCCCTTCTTCCTCCCCTGCAGAAGGGATCGATCTGGAAACTTCCAAATATATCCTGGCCAATGTCGGGGACCAGTTCTGCCAGCTTGTTATGTCAGAGAAGGAGGCAATGATGATGGTAGAGCCACATCGTAAGTTGGGCTTTTGTCATGTTTTTTTTTCCATCCTCTGTGTATAATGCGTGTACAATACAGTGGAATAGAATTGAAAATGTCCTATAATTTCTTGTCTAAATGCTTCTCCTGCTCTTCCAAAGAGAAGGCTATATTCACCTCTTTGGGGTGTAACTGTGGGACCAGCATTTGAGACTTCCTTTTGGATCAGTGCAACATTACTACCAAGGAAGCTAGTGGTAACTTTCCCAGACATTAAATTATTTTTTCAATAACTAAGTGCAGAAATCAGCTGGCTCATGCTCCTAAGAAAATGCAAATAAGCCAGAGCACCTACCACACTGAGCAGCTATGCTTTAATGAACAGATTTTGTGCTATATTCCTATCCTTTTATGCTTCAGGGACATCATGTAAAAGCTCAGGGTTTTCGAGGGAGCAGTACCTTCATTCAGCCCGCAAGGACTTAGCTGAGCAACTGGTTGCCAGCTTTGCACTTCAGGGGGAAAAGGTTTAAGGAAAAAAAAAAAAAAAGGTCGCTGGTTTAGCTTATCACACGGATAACTGACTATCTGATTTTTTCCCTTTAGTTTCTGGAACGTACAAGGGCAGCCCTTTGGAGAGCCCCTTCCTTAGCAAATATGTTGTTTTAGAATCTGAACGGTTGGCAGAGATCTGATTAGTGAAACTAAATACACATTCTTTATGGTTTTATGTATTGACATCACTTGTTCATAAAACTAGCAGAAGATTTGTAATTTTGCTGTGAGTTCTATTAGTGCTCCTTTAAATTCAGTTATTACAGAACACTGTAAGGTGCTGCATTTCCTTATAGTGTGCATTTTGATACCTGACCTTACCTATTCTTAGAAATGGGAACTTTATAGTGTCACTGGACTAGCAACTCAAAGAATGGGGCTATGAATGTAAAAAGTATGTGTTTCTGTACTCTGCCTTCAGGTCATGTCACTGTGAATTTATCAATGTTGCTGTGATATTCTCAAATTAGGTGGGAGAAATGCAAAATATCAAAGCAATAATTCGTAGTGTGCCTTCTCTCTATAGAGAAGGTGGCATGGAAGCGAGCAGTACGTGGTGTGAGGGAGATGTGTGATGTATGTGAGACAACGCTCTTCAATATTCATTGGGTTTGTCGGAAGTGTGGTTTTGGGGTCTGTCTGGACTGTTACCGGCTGAGGAAGAACCGTCCACGTAGTGGTGAGTACTGGGCATTTTTCCCCCACTGTAATCTTTGAACTGACTATAGTCAGGGAATAGTTTCTGGGAAGTTGCAGAAGGTTTTGTGGGAGAGTTACTGAGTATCAGGTTGGAAGGCTGCATGTTTCGAACTTGTCTGATATGCTGCCGTTCCATTCTTCGTTTCCTTATGTACCTGTGTTTTATCTATTTGCTTAGGATGTGATTATTAAAATTACAGCATTAACAGGCATAGTGTGTCTACTGAGACAGTCAACTATATAGTTCTGTCTTTTCCTCAGAAAGTATAAAAGAAAAATTGAGTAATATCTTAACAGTTCAGAACTGTCACAAGGGGAACTAGTAAGCAGACACTGCAGAGAACTGCTGTCTTTAACAAGGAGTTAGATTGGAAAGTTTTCTTCTTTTTTTTTTTTGATTCCGTGACACACCAGGACTTGTAATTCAGGAAGAAGTTCACTAAGTTCAATTTTAGGAAATAGAGGCATGAGAGAGCAGATACCTGGTTGGGGTTTTTTGTGTACTTTACTGTTTTGAGACCACTTTGGTAGCATGGATGGTAACAAATGGCAATCTCAGTAAGATTAATTAGTGAGAGTTCCATTATTATAAGGAGCAGGTGTATAAAATACTGGATGTTAATAAGTATGAATACTGCTGTCTCTTCATTATGATAACTTAGAAAAGCATAATGAGAACAAGAGTATCGTATTTTAAAAATCGAGGTTAGAAGCCAAAATTTTTAGGTGATTGAAAATAAGCTGCTAGAGATGACTGAGGGAAAATTACTGTGGTAGCTGTATACTATGAAGAGGCAGAAGTTGCTGTATATCCAATCCTAATGGTCTGTATTTATAGTTTATTTCTGAGATCACCAGGTTAGTTTCCTGCACTGTAAAGAATCTAAAGAAACAATATTAATGCACGAATATTTTGTATGGTAAAGTTTTAGTACAAAATCTGGGTTTTTTTCTTTATTCCAGAGACAGAGGAGATTGGTGATGAAGAAGTTTTCTCATGGCTGAAGTGTGCAAAGGGTCAGTCTCATGAACCAGAGAATCTCATGCCAACGCAGATCATCCCTGGTACAGGTAATGCTTGAAACATGAAAGGAAAAATAGCAAACTTTGTATTAATTCTGAGCAAGCAAGTGGAAAAAATATAAAGATGGGTGATGTTGTAGCCGATACCTCTTCTAACATGGATTTAGAGGACACTTTCACTTGTGACAGCAGAAGGGTTGAAGGGAAGGTAACTCAAGTAAGATCTAACTGGGGGTTTGAAGTGCGCATCCTTCTAATATTAGCTGTGACTTCTTGTGCTCAGCTGTTTTTAAGTTGTATCAGTAAATTTGTTTAACTAGCAAGAAAGAGTTTTTTGAGGATGGTTTATTTTTATTTTCCTTCTCTGGTGAGGGAGAGGGAAAGCTTGCAGCTTGCTATGTTGCTTTTCCAGCAGATGTCAAGGTGATTGAATTTCCCTAATCATGCATGTGAGCATGGTGCTTCCTGTAGTTGAAGTAAGAACACTTTGTCAACAGGTTCCCCTTGGCTGGGTGGACTGGAGTAAACCCCAGCAGTGAGATTTTCTTTGTTGGCTTGGTCCCTAATTTTTACCCATAAGTTCTCGACCTGTTCATCACTGTTTTTCAAGGACAGCTCTGTGTGGACAGTATGTTGTTTTACGTGGAGAGCACCTCCCCACAGCGCACCAGTTCTTCAATTCGTTCCATCACGTTGCGGTGATAAAGATTAGATTGTCGCTTTCTAGTTGGACAGTGACTTCTGGCTCCTCCTGCTCATCACCCGAACTGCATGCATTAGTATGAAGAGGCCCTCCAGCTGGGCTATCGACTTTGCCCCTGTTGACAGGAACATGCCCAAATTCCTTCGAGTTATTTCACAGGTGTTTCCCTGTTGCTTCCTAATAGATCAGTAGCCCCTGGCTCTTGTCAGTTGCTCAAATCTGCATCTCCTTTCCCCCCACTAAATCTAGTTTTAAAGTTTTCAATATAAGTCTGGTTAACTTGTTGGCAGAGGCTCTCTTGCCCTGCTTGGGCAGGTGAATCCCATCTGCTCACAAGAGACCTGACTTCTCAGAAGTAGATTTGTGGTCGTAGACGGCAAAACTGTTGAGTATGGCACCAGCCATGCAGCGAGGTATTTCACCTGTTCAGTTGGTTACATCTGCTTGTGTACCAGGAGGATAGAGGTGAACACCTGTGCTCCAGATCCTTTCAGCATTGCTTCAAGGGTTATCTAGCTTCTTGTGGTGGTTCAAAGTCACCTCGTTGCAGTATTGTTGGACCCTACAGGGAATAGTAGGAGCAGATGATAATCTGTAGGATTTGCCAGGTTTGACAGCCTCTTAGTGACATCGTGAAGGTAGTGTTAGCAGCGTTCGCCACGCTGTTCAGGGACAATGTATTGTTATATATCATGTGACCTTAAAGATACTTTGCAGTAATACTAAAAAAAACCCCACCCCTTTGAAGATACGGTTTAGGCCTTTTTTTTAGATTTCTTTTGCATGTGATATTAAAGACTTGACTTTATTTACAGCGCTTTACAATATTGGAGACATGGTTCATGCAGCACGAGGCAAATGGGGTATTAAAGCCAATTGTCCATGTATTAACCGACAGAACAAATCGGTGTTGAGACCAGCTGTCACTAATGGAATATCACAGGTATGTAATTTGAAGCTGAAATTACCTTGTTTGACATTTACATTTTCAAGTTCTATTAAGATGTTATATCCTTTAGGCTGACCTATTGTGAAACAGGAATTTTGCTTTCTCCATATGTACTCTGAGTATTTTAGTTTAGCAAAAGTCCTCTGGGGCATTTTTTGGAGACATGAACTGCATCTGTTATCGACCAAGTGGTTATTTGGGCTAATACTCTTGTGTAGAAATTGGGTAGGAAGCCATTCATATTGATGCCGTATTTTTAAACAAACCACTATGAGTAGCTTGCAATACGTGCTTTTATTTTGTTGTGGTTCGTGAAGGAATCTAGAGCAGTTCTGTTACTATTGACACAAAAAAATCCTCCTGTAATAAAAAAACCCCGAAAGAACAAAAAGGAAGGAAATCAGAAAGTTTGGTCTTACGTTAAAAGCTGACTAAACGATGACATGGTAAGAATTCACACCACAGTGCAAAGGTGAATACACACAGACAAGAAGCTCCTGTATTCTGCTGCTACCTAAGCATAAATTAATTTTACTGTGTGCTTATAGCAAATGGAAAAAGAAAAACAGACAAAACCAAATGCATTGGATATCAAAAATGTCTTCCGAGTTGAACTCTTCCCTTTATTCAACATTTAGCAGTTGTTTATTTTTTTTTGTTTTAGCTTCCAACTGTAAATCCTAGTGCATCAGTCTCTGGAAACGAGAACACCTTTTCCACTGGAGCAGGGACGGCAGGAGTGGGGCAAGTAGAAATGGACACTGTACCGAAATCTGAAGCAACTGATAGTAGGATAGAAGAATCTGCAAAAACAGAGACATTACCAACCAATAACACTGGTGAAGTAAAGACTAACAGACCACTTTGTCCAGAAACAGCTCCATCGTCAGCTTTACACTGGCTTGCAGATTTAGCAACGCAAAAAGCAAAAGAGGAAACAAAAGGTGAGCAGAAGAAGTGCCCTCTGGGCTTGGAATTAAAAGATAAATGATAACATACTGTTTGATTGTTACATTGTGAGAGTGTCTAGCCCTAAATAGAAAAGAACAAGGTAATTTTTCTTCCTTTGCCTCTTAGAACCAGTTTTGTTCTATGGGCTTAGAAAAATGCAGAGCTGGAAGGACGATACAGCTGAAGACAATACTGTCTTGTCACTCACAGTTTATTTCTGTGCCAATTTATGTATTTATTTTCTCAGAAGCTGATATCCTGGTGTAAAATGATAGTAATTAATTTCAGATGCAGCTTTGTCACTTTATAACTGTTGAAGTAAATATAGCTCTTTTGTGTGCGATGTGAAGAGTGCATTTCCAAGGAACTGAGACTGGAGTCCAGTTGGAGAGTTAGATTGATGCCTTAGGTTTTAACTTTTATATTTTTTGAACTCTGTACTGCTTAGTGTGCAACTTTGAAGCTTCTTGTAGCCTGTTACTTTCTGCTCTCTCATGCTAGTTAAACACAACAAAGCCTCTCCGGACTGCTCTTCAAAGACACCTAGACCATCCTGAGCCCAAAGGGTGTAAACCAAGGAGTCTCTGAAGGGGGGCTAGCTAAGGGGAATTACATCATTTAACTGAGGTTTTAATTAAAGAATTGACCCTGATATGCAAATGAACCAAACTTATAAAAGTGTAGAAAACTCGTGACCTGTGGTCCGTCTTGGGGTCCATCTTAGCAATAGCCTCTGGCTCCCCAGGGTGTACCTTAAGGGCCCTTCAAATAAATTCCTACTTTTGTTCCTTTACTCTGTCTAGTCTCTGTGTCTAAGAGGCCTGATAAGGCATCAAGATGAAAGCTTAGACCATCTTTAATACTCAGTAGTTTGAGTGAATACACTTCCTGGATGTCAGAGGTAGCATGACTAACACAGGATTTATTCCTGTCCATATGTCTAGAAGGGACTACTTTACATGTTGATGTTAAATGTCGGTGAATCACTCACGAATTCTGCAGGTCTTAGTCACTGTAATATTTTGACTACCATTAAAATTTGAAATATTTAATATCAAAACGTTAATTCAGAAAGTCAGGTAAATGTTTTTTAATTGAATTTATTTAAAAATTGTGTGTTTGTACATCTTTTCAGATCAGATCTATTGTGCTGTTCAAAACCTTAGCAGCATATGAAGGGTAAAATTTATGTGAAGTATCTGATGTCTTTGATTCTCATTGAGGTGCCTCATTCACTTATCAATTACAGTGATAATTTACCATTGCCACAAGGTTCTGTTAATATCCTATTTAATGCAAGAGCAAATAATTTCAGAAAACTTTGTGATCATTTTAACTTTGCCTCTTGGGGGTTTTTTCCTCTCCCCTCCCTATAATGTTTATATTTATCTTGCAGAATCAGGATCACTGAGATCAGTGCTTAATAAAGAATCCCATTCACCCTTTGGATTAGATTCCTTCAACTCCAGTACAAAGGTTTCCCCGCTAACCCCAAAGCTGTTTAATAGCCTCTTGTTGGGCCCAGTGACATCTAGCAACAAAGCTGAAGGCTCCAGCCTCAGAGATCTGCTACATACAGGGCCAGGAAAGCTTCCGCAGGTCCCATCAGACACAGGAATCCCCTTTCCTCCAGTCTTTTCTGCAGCTTCTACGGTAAATAATTTTGTATTCTTTCAATGATATCTGTTCTAGGGAAGAATTGTCATCTATATGTTTTTATGGTATTCTACTCTTGAATGTTGAAACAAATGTAATACCTCGCCAAAACTCACCACCACACAGATTTGTAGAGAATTTTCATGCTAATTTTTAGTTTTAGTTTACTACTGCTGAGGAGAGGCTGTTCTTTTCAAGAGACCAAGAAAATGAGTTAAATACAGCCTATAAATTGTTTAGTTGATAATCAGCATCCCTATAAAAGCTCACTTTAAATTTCACGTCTTTAAAAATATTGTAAGAGCATACCACAGAAAAAAAGACAAAAACTCAATAGTAAACCAGTTGCTTAAACTTATGTATAGTTGAAAGGCATTTGAGCTAAAATATACTTGGGCAGGATCTGCTGCTCCAGCTGGATCACTACAAATCTATGGGGCCCGATGGGATTCATCTGAGAATCTTCACAGAGCTGCTGATGTCATTGCAAAGCCTCTCTCAACGATTTTCATGCGATCTTGGGAATCTGGAGAGGTCCCAGATGACTGGAAGCTGGGCGAACATTGTCCTGATTTTCTAAAAGGGCAGAGAGCAGGACCCTGGAAACTACGGGCCTGTCAGGCTCACTTAAGTGCCCAACGAAATAATGGAAAAGATGATTCTGGGAAGTATTGGAAAACATCTGGAGTACAACGCAGTCCTCGGTCGCTGCCAGCATGGCTTCGTGTGGGTGAAAGTCCTACTTGTTGAACCTGATTTCCTTCTATGACAGGGCCACCTTGTTCATCTAGGAAAGCCAGTAGATGTAATCTTTCTGGAAGTAAATTTTTGATGGTGTCTCTCTCAGTATCCTTCTGGACAAAATGTCCAGCAGACAGCTGAATAACCATGTTTGGACAATGTGCTCAGGCCAGGGTGGGATTCTTATTGTGTCCTGTGCAGGGGCAGGAGTTGGACTTGATGGTCGTGATGGGTTGCTTCCAACTCAGCATATTCCGTGGTTCTGTGATTCTGTGAGTTTAAGGTGTAGTTGCTATTTCTGAGTGCTTATTCTGAAGTAACAATACATTAATCCGTTTTGGAAGAAATAACTTTGGAAAAAACCTGAACAAATCAATGCTATTTGAAGTGGTTAGAAGCATTTAGTTTAGGAGAAGGATAGATTCTGTGGAATTTATCAATGCTTAGCTCTTTTGGCGAACACTTTCTCCAAAAGCTTAGGCAGATAGAGTAAGGAGGAAGATGAAATGGCTTGTCTCATAGCAGATTTTTTTTTTTTAACTCTCTGCCAGGCAGGCTGGCTGACTGGCTGGAACCTTGATTCTAGTTCATGTTGGTTGGTTTTGGTAGAGGGAGCTGTACATGAAAATATGATGCTGCTACAGGAAAGTGAATCCAAGAATACTTCTGCCGCTCATCACTGAGTACAGGTGAAGAAATTGTGGTCACTTGTTTTAAAGCAACTTATTCCTTCAAGGCTTGAGATAGCCTGTCTCAACTTGTATCCCTGTCCCAGCAGCTCTATGCGTTCTCTCACCACATCTAATCAGATCTATTGTGTAATGTGTTTTTTCACTTTCCTGACTTCTGATCTTCACTGAGTAATTTAGATTTGAAAGAACTTGTGGAGAGCTCTGGTCCAGCTCCTGGCTCAAATGTCTGGATGCTTCATATAGAATGAACAAAACATACCTGAGAAACAACAGTTGCATTGCTCAAATTGAGAGAAGCAGGACTGCTGCTCATGAAGACAATCATCTTGATGTTTCTGGAGCATTGACAGTCTGTTGTGAAGAATTATAAGCGCTGTCTTTAAGAGTTAAACTGCATATTATCTATCTTACGGCCTCCAGAGAATCAGAGTAATGGTACACTTTTAAGACCATCCGAAGCGGATGACGTTATGATCTAGTCTTACTTGCGTAAGATGGGCTGTAGAAAACTAGTATAATTCCAGGTAGCAGTAGAGAGTGGGATCAGACTAGCAGTGGCACAGCTCCTCTGAAAGGAGCCCAGGGTTCTGGAGGACAGCAAGCTGCACTTGGGCCAGCACTGCACACCTGCAGCTGCAAAGGCAAACAGTCCTGGTCTGCATCAAGAAGCATACAGCTGGAGCACATCAAGGAATGTGGTTATTTCACTCAGCCCCTGTTGGGCCACACCTGGAGTACTGTTTCCAGTTTTGATTTCCCCAGTTGAAGAATGGCAGTGCAAAATTGCATGGGATCCAGTGAAGGGCCATAAAGAGTGATTAAAGCATTTTGGAGAGCTTGACACATTTGGAAAGGTTGTAGAAACTGGTTCTCTTCATCTTAGGGAAGAGAATGCTTTGGGGATCTGATCAATCTTACCATGTCTAACAGGTGGTTGTAGAGAATAGGGAGGTACTCCTTTCATAAGAATGCATGGCTAACAGGGTAAGGGGCAATACCAGTTGCTTCAGGAGAAATTCTGTCTGGATATAACAAAAAATCCTCCCTTTACATTCAAACAGTGGAATAGGCTGCCCTGAGAAGTGAATTAATCTCCTTCCCTGTAAAGTTAAAGTTTGGCATGACCCAGCCCAGGGGAACGAAGCCTAATTTCAACAGAAATGTACACCAAATGATCTCTAAATCTTCTGTTGGACCTAGACTCTTCTACAATTCCATAAGTATTTTTTACCGAATTGATATATTCAGTAATGAATAATGTTATGTTTTAGATTGATAGCTCTGTATATGGTAAATTTTTTATCTATTGACCTTTAGTTTTTAAGAAGATGGCAGTTTTTGGGAGGGAGGAGGGAGTGGTGTTGATTGGTTTGTTATGATATTTTTTTCACTTGAATGAGAAGGTTTTTGCTACCGGAAATCTATCACACTCCTGCCCCCTCCCACAAATGTGCGAATAAAGATTCAGTAAGTGTTTCTCTTCTGTTGAATATATGAAATATATTTAGTGTCTTAAGTTTTTTGCTATGAAGAAGGCCTATGGGCAGGCTTTTTATTTTTTTAAGTTAAAACAAAGTTTGTGTTGCTAACCTGTTAAAAATTTTAAACACCCCTTGAGTTTTAAATGTCCCTTGAGGAGCATGGCAACCAGAACCAGAGAATCTGTCTACTAATGGTTCCATTGACATACAGGAAGCACTTTCTCCTCTCTCTGTCAGTGTTTACTGAGTGTTTACATATCCATCAGCTTACGTGTGCCAAGGTTGAATTCACTTCCTTAGTAATGGGATGAGGAAAATGGGGGAATAGAGTTGAGATATTAATGAAGTTAGAAAAAATATGAACTTTTTTACTATCAAAGTAGCTGAATTTAGATCATTAAAGTTTACTATTTTATGTCTGCGTAGTATTTTTCTAGGTAGCCTGTAGTTGGTTATTTTAACTTTTACCATTGTAAACTGTTCTTACTTGGATACATGTCTGTCTCTGAGCCAAGTTGTTTCTGATGCATGTTTTCCTGGTAGCAGGGTGTCTGTGACTAAGTCTGAAGGAGAGCAGATATACATTAATACTTACACTGTTGCAAGACTAAATTTACCTCTGGATTTATATCTTCTAGGGGGCCAAAGGTAAAGCCAGCCTGCCAAACTTCTTGGACCATATCATTGCTTCTGTGGTGGAAAATAAGAAGACATCTGATGCTGCAAAACGAGCTAGTAATTTAGCTGACACACAGAGAGAGGTGAAAGAAATGGTAATGGGATTAAATGTGCTGGATCCACACACTTCCCACTCTTGGCTGTGTGATGGTAGACTTCTTTGCCTTCATGATCCCAGCAACAAAAACAACTGGAAGATCTTCAGGGAATGCTGGAAACAAGGCCAGGTAGGTGATAAGTATCCAACCCTTGCTGCTTATAAGTGTCCTGAAATTGCAGTCTGTACCTTGGTAAAAACAGTCTATTCAAACTTTGGCCAGTTGCTCCTGAGTGAATATGTTGAATGAATATTTCAGCTGTAGCGTTATAAAAAGGGGACACAGCAGCCCTGTTCACTCTGTGCTGTAGTGACTCGAGCCCATGTACTCTTGCATATTGAGCTTTTCTCAGCTTACCATTATGAGAGTGTTTGCTGTGACAGCCTTTTTAGTTGTGGTGTGCTTTGTGCTGAACCTGCTCTGCTCTACTACAGCCCAGTAGTGAATCCACTCTGATCTCCCATGTGCACCTTAGCCTTTACCACACACTTGATGCTTTATAGCCTCAGGGAAAGGTCCATTCCTTCCAGCTGCAGCATATGCAAGAGCGAAAATGCTGAATGCCGTAGTCTACTGAATTTTGGTTGTACTTGATACAGTCTCTCACCCTGAGCCCTAAAGCCGGTAGGAGCCCAAGTATTGTTCTGGCCTCAGCAACTCATGCATGGAGCACTCTCGTGGGTTGTCTGAGGTGCCATCAAGTGCTTAGGCCTTCAGACAACAGGCTGTACCTTAGACCTGCTCTCAGCATAGCCACTTTTTCAGATCTCGGTCTGTAGTGCTGCAGCTTAGACTTCTCCAGAGAATCAGTAAGATCAGCCTGGTCAGACAAGCTGAATCTTAAAAAATGGGTGAGTAATTGTTGCTGCAAAGGAAGTGCACCCACAGCTCTAACAGAGGATGATGTCCGTCACTGTTCAAACTGTATTCTTGACACTTGGTTCTGCAGCTGCCTCTGACACCGTTACCTTCACTAGCTACTTGGAGTTGAGACCATTGATGCTAGACCATTAGGTCCCTCATCATCTTTTCTGGAGAAGTGCTTATTGTCAGCTGGTCTGTTATTACAGTGCTAATGCGCTTGGCAGTCACATTCCATTCTTATTTGTGGTTGTTCACAAGATGCTGAGGTGGGGTGGAGGAACAGGCTGCGTGTACCTGTTTTGGCACTCAGAGTCTATTCCTGACAGAAGTAGAGTACTTTTTGTTTAAGTATAGCCTGTCCCATGGAACGGCACGTTCTCTGGGTTCCCTGGGCACAAGCACAACTAGCACGTAGCCATGAGAACTGCAAAGATGACTGTTACGCCACCAGCTGCATTCCTGTTCATGATTCCTCTGGCCAGCTCCTAATAGTTGGAGGAAGATACTGTGCAGCACACCCTTGCTTGTCTGACTAGAAGCTTCATTGCCAGCTTCCCACTAAGTGCAATTATCTTCATGTCCTGACTTTTTTGGGGGGCATAGGAGTCTCCTTTTTTTTTTTTTTATTCTTCATCCTGTTATATTTTTCTGATTTGTGAGGGATTTCAGATCATTCTTCTGCAGTGCTGTGGTGTCCATCATCTGCCTTTCTTTGCAAAGAGCTTCTTAGTTTCTGGTTAGTATACTTTGATAATTTTCTCAACACTTTCTGTCAGGAAATACTACTGTCTCTCTTAGGAGGATCCTAGATATTTTGGGAATGCCTACAAAAAATGTGCTTGTCAGTTTCTCTGCCAATGAGACTGGTTAATCACCATGTGCAAGATGCTGCTTGTGACCTTGGGGTCCTTGACTGGTAATGAGTCTTGAGAGACTGCTTATGGAGTCTAGAGATGTGATTACCAATCTTGTGTCCGATGTGTAGCTTGCAGTGTGCATCACCATCCGAGTTGGTGCACACCCTGAGGCTCTGGCTACAGCTGCCATGCTCGTGTACTCTTCGTGACCCGCTATTTTAGGCTGTGCCCCAAGGTGTGCTGCTGATGCTTTTGTATCATTTTATCATTCAGAAGACTCCTTGAACACGAACAGACTGGGCAAGTCCTTTGCTCATTCAGCGATCCTCGAGGTGGTGTTGCAGTCATTTGAATTTTCTGTTGAAATGTGAAAAGGAATTGAACAACCTCCCTTGCTCCTGCATAAGAGAGAGCATGTGACCCAGGCAGGCGTTATTGTCTCAACAAGGTTATTTTAAACAGAATTTCTTCAAGCAGAGACTCTCTCAAGAAACTGCTCTGTCAGAGTTCTTCCTTGGCTTACATCCTCCTGTACATCCCAGCTGCACCTTTAAAAGTGAAGTGAAAGAACATTAATTCTACCATCATTCCCCAAATCATCCTCCTGTTTTGTGGTTTTGAAAAGGTTATTTGGAAAAAAACTCTTATCCACCCTCCCCAGCACAATAAATGCACACTGGACACTAGATCCAGATGAAGATCTCGGCTATGGTGGCATCCCAAATTGTTAAAAGAGAAAATTATTTTCCCTTAATGCTTAGATAATAAATGGCAGTCTTTCAGTGTCACTCAAAAAGAGCAACATTTTTTGAGTCCTTTGTCTTAGAAATTGTCAGAAATAAGTTCAACTGTCTTATCCCAGAATTCACTGAGAGACCATAAGATTAATTCTTGCTGAAGCTGTTTTTCAAGAGCATTTTGCTCTCGGAAAATGGTTATTGCTCATGTGGGGTTACTGTTAGGATTCTCATCCTGTAGCAACCTGATATTTTCTGAATTTTCATGCTAGGATTTCTCTTTTTTGAGACATTGAAAATTTGGTATGGTCCTGGAGCTTTTTTATTTTGTTATCTCCCTGTAGTTTGAGAGCAGATTTGGCAGGAGATGTCTACCGGGCAAGTCCACTGTCCTTTTATCTTGAAGCCCTATCTGTGTTCTTCACTAGAGAGAATACTTTCTTTCTTCCATGGCATATTTGCAGCCATGGATGGCAAGAAGGGTTCTACTAAGTTAAGTAGTTTGGTTGTTTTGGGGTTTCTTTTAATTGCTATTTACAAGTGGTCAAGTGAATACAGCAGGGATCAAAATGTCATTATTTTTCTGTACTGAAGACAGCTGGTTTATCCATCAGCTTAAAGTCTACCAGGCAGTCCTTTCCACGCATCCTGTGAAAAGTACTGTTATTTTTTACTCATACGTGATCCCTAGCGTTTGTTGTAGAACATGCTTAAACCTTTTTATTGCCTTAATGTTACCGTTTTTGCTGGGATAAGGGCGTATATTGAGATTTGAGATTGCTGTATTTGCTCTGTTATCTTAGGGAGGTTTGCTGCTTGTCAGGGTCTCACATTCGGGACATAGTGGAAAGACTACCAAAGCTTACCTGTCCCTCAAACTGCTGCTTTTCCATATTGGCACACACAGTACTACTGGGGAGACCAGGACAGTATCAAGAGTGACTGTATGGCTCTGGGTATTGGTCAAGGCTATTGACCTCTCATGGTTTTCTTACTCCTGCTAGTGAGGGGTAGGGGAGTGGAGACATCTTGCATGTCAAGCATTGTTTGCACAGCTGGTTTTAACCAAGAGGGTTTTATGATCATGGGAACCTCTTTGAGGATTGGGGATTGCTTGGAAGAGATAGGATCCACCAAAGCAGGAAAAAAAAAAAGCATCTTTGCCAACACTTTGCCGACAGGCTGGCCAACCTTATTAGGAGAGCTATAAGCAGGAACAAGGGAGGGAGAGTATGACCAGTGATCAAGGAAGGAATTAGTTGATTGGTTTGGCAAGCAAGCAGTGTGAGGTGAAGTGAACAGGGGTAATCTCATACTTAAGAAACCAAGGATGGAAGATGTCCACCTCAAGCATATGCATGTAAGTAAAGATCTGTGTGCATCACAGCATTGTGAAGAAAGCTCTCATACTGTTTCTGGGAAATCAGCATGACTAGGTGTCTTTCTGAGGTACCTGTACGCTAATGCATGCGGCACATTAAACAAACAGGAGGAATTAGTGTGCAGTCGCACAGCCGTGGTCTCGTTGGTATGACAAAGTGGTGGGATAGCTCATGCAGCTGTAGTATGGGAAGGAATAGGTACAGGCTGTTCAGGAAGGACAACACAGGAATGATAGGCCAGGAAGGTGAGAAGGGAGCATTGCTGTTTTTGTGAGGAAGAAGCTAGAATGCCTGAAATTGTGTAGGAACTGATGATGAGCCATTCAGGAGCTTATGGGCCAGGATTAGTGAGCAGAGTAACATGGACAACATTGTGGCAAGTATCTGCTACAGACCAACTGCCCATAAAAAAGTGATAAGGCCATCTTCAAAAAACTGGAGGAAGCCCTGTGTTCGCATTTCCTGGGCCTCATGGGACCACCCTGATACCTGCTGGAGGAACAACACAACCGGTCACAAGCAGTCCTGAAGTTTTCTGAAGTGCGTTGATGTCAATGTCCTAAGACAGCTGATCAAGGAAACAGCTCGGGAAGGGCACTTGTGCTGGACCTTGTGCTTCCACACAAGGAAGAACTGGTTGTTGATGTGGAGATACGGGGCACCGTTGACTGCAGTGACTGTTAGATGGTGGCATTCAGATCAAGATTCTGTGAGGAGGGAGCAAAGCAAAAAAATCATGATCACAAATCTGGGATTTGGGAGAGCAGACTTTCACCTTTTCAGATACTTGCTTGGAAGAATCCCATGGGGATATGGTCATGAAGAGAAGAGGAGCTCAGGAATACTGGTTGAATCATGCTTAACCTGCCTTGTAGCCTTCTATGATGAGATGACTGGCTTGGAGGATGAAGGGAAAGTAGTGGATGTTTTTTATCTTAATTTTAATAAAGGCTTTTTACACTGTCGTGATGTCATCAGACAAAGTACAGACTTGGTAAGTGAGTAGTGTGATGGACTTAAAACTGACTGAAATGCCATGTGTGAGAGCACTGTCACTAGTGGTATATCATAGGGGGTCACTTCTGGGATGAGTAGTATTTATCATGTCATTAGTGACCTAGATGGGAAAGGGTTCATAGATCTTCAGCAGGTTTACAGACAATACAAAACTAGGAGGAATGACTGATACAGCAGATGGTTGTGCTGCTACTCAGAGGGTCTGAACAGGCTGGAAAATTGGTTCGAGAAGAATCTGGTGATGTTCAGCAAGGGAAAATGTAATGTCCTGCACATCAAGGAAGAATAACATGCTGCAGCGGTTGCTGAGGAGCAACCATTTGGAAAGTAGTTTTGCCTGGAAGGATTTTGGGGTCCCAGTGGGCAAGGGAGTGACCATGAGCCAAGAATGTGTCCTCACGAGAAAGAGAGTTGTCAGCAAGTCAAACGAAGTGATGGTTCCCCTTTTCTCAGCACTGGTAGAAGCCTCACCTGGAGTACTGTGTCCAGTTCTGGGCTCCCCGGTACAAAAGAGTCGTGGACTTACTAGAGGAAGCCTAGCGAAGGGTCACAAAGGTGATGAGGGACTAGAGCATCACTTAGATGAAGAGGGGCTGAGCGAACTGGGACTGTTCAGCCTAGAGAACAGAAGGCTCAGGAGAGTGTGGGGAGGAAATTTTAAGAAGAGGGAGTTAGGCTCTTCTTGTCAGTGCTCACTGACAAGACAAGTGGGAGTGGGTGCAGAAAGTTCAGCCTCAACACAAGAAAATACTCTTTTTTGGTGTGAGGATAGTCACTTCCAATCTAAATGTTTCTGTGGGGTTTTTTACTTTTTTTCATTCCCCTGAAATTGACAGGAGTAAAGTAACAACCCTTTTCTGTTTTCTTAAATCTCACTCTACTGGAGTTGAGGTTTCATTGCTGCCTTCTAGAACTTAATGGCTATGTTGTATTGTATTTGAAAACCAAGGCCATTTCTGTTATCCCCAGAGCTGGGTTTTTGTTCCATTCATTTCTGAATCAATAGTTGTCCTCATTTAGGGACTAAAATTGAAACTAGGCCTTTTAGAGGCCATTGGGCAATACAAAGGAAGCAGCAGTTAGTTACTGGAGTGCTTTTAAGCAGCGTAACTTTAGAGTTGCTTGTATATAGCTCTGTAGGTATTTTTGCCTAACACACTGATACTACATCTAGGGACATCTGTGCTTCTCAGGGTTGTGCTGAGCTCTTCACGTGAATAAACCAAGACTCACCATCAGATCATTGTTAACATATAGGGCACCACTTAGAATTAGTTCGAACTTGCGTAGACATAGGAACTGCCATTTGAACATAGGCACCAGTTACTAAAGGTAAAGCTCTTCAGGTGGGAATAGTCTATGTGCAAATTCACTTTGTACCCTCTTCATTTTCTCTCAAGTTTGGTAACTCTCTTTTGAGATGGCAGGGTGAAAAGGTTTTGGCAGTGTTGGGAGGATTGTCTGGTATACCTTTCCCAATTGTTGTCAGTTTCGCAAATGCTTTGAGTGTTTATGGGGAGAGGCCACTGAAATATCTGTGTGGAATATATGTACATCATTAGCCTAAACATCTTAAAACCCCTTTTGCAAGTGAACGGTCTTTCTTCCGCTACTTGGTTTTGTCCTATGGAATTAATGTTGATCTGTGATTTTACATAAATAACGAGTGAAATAGTTAAACAATTCATATTATAAGACAAAAAATTCACATGAGAAGGCTTTACTACAAATGCTGTTTCTAGTGGTAGTTGCATGTCTGCTTAAGAAAAAGGACAGGTGCTGGGATTCTACACCTACTGTACTGCCACAGATGGATTGACCCTGTCTGGCTGCCAGACCCGTCTACCCAGCTGCTTTCTCACTCCCCCTTCTCAACAGAACAGGGGAAGAAAATCAGGTGAAGAAGTTTGTGGGTCAAGATAAAGCGATTGCTTTATCCCTTAGTGATTGCTGTCATGGGCAAAACAGGTTTAACTTGTGATAAAGGAGTTGAGTTTGTTGCCAATTAAAAATAGAGTGGAATGGTAGGGAAGAAAGACAAATCAGTAAACACCTTATCCCTCCCCCCCAATTTACCTTTTTCCTAAAGGCTCAACTTTACTCTCTCATCTCTGACTATTCTACCTCCTCACCCCCACAATCCCTGGAGTGACACAGGGAGGACGATGGGGGTTGTGGTCAGTTCATAACACTGTGTGTGCTGCCGTTTCCTCCTCACACTTTCCCGCTGCTTCAGTGTGGAGTTCCTCTCACAGGATACTATCCTTCACAAATGGCTCTAACATGAGTCATCTCCATGGGCTGCTCCGGTGTGGGACGCCAGTGGGCACAGTTTTTGCCAGAAAGTTTGCTTATTTGTGGGATTCTCCCCACAGCTTCTCCCAGAGCCTGCTCCAGCATGAGCTCTCCATGGACTGCAGCTTCCTCCAGGGAATATCCCTCTGCTGCGGTGCAGGATCCTCTGTGGACTGCAGATGGATCTCTGCTTCACTATGGTCCTCCACAGGTTGCAGGGGGATAGCCTGCCTCACCATGCTCTTTGATGGGCTGCGAGCACCTCCTCCATCACTGACCTTGGTGTATGCAGAGTTGTTTCTCTCCCTTTCCCCCTGCCTGTGTGTTGTGTGTGTCCCCGTCTATCTCTCTCTCTCTCACACACACACACACGTAGCAGCTGTGGAGAACTTTTTACCCAGTCTCATTATCACAGAAATGCCACCAGCATCAGTTATGGGCTCAACGTTGGCCGGTGATGGGTCTCTTGAGCCAGGTGGAGCCATCTGTGTCCACCATGGGGCAGCTCCCAGCCTCTTCTCACAGAGCCTACACCTGCTGCCAACACCTTGCCATGGAGACCTAATGCACTTGCCTTGGCAAGTCTAATCCAACGCCACTTCTAAGGCAACTGCACATGGCGTGGAACTAAAGTTTGCTTTGACTCTGGTTATTTGCTTGATGCACAAAAACCAGTCATGGATGAAAATAGATTTGTGGTGTCTTTTGTATGGTGGTAGCCAGGAGTCTCGGCTCTCTTAAGAAAGTTTGGCTGCATGTGTAAGAAATTTGGTTATGGTGGAGTAAGCATTCATCTTTGTATTCTCAGCCCGTGCTGGTATCTGGTGTCCATAAGAAGTTGAAGTCAGAGCTTTGGAAACCAGAAGCTTTCAGCCTGGAATTTGGAGATCAAGATGTAGATTTGGTGAACTGCAGGAACTGTGCCATAATTTCAGACGTGAAAGTGCGTGACTTCTGGGATGGCTTTGAGATAATATCTAGTAAGTAATATTTATGGCTGACTAGTTTAACTGAGCAGTCTGTCTTGCTATCTTCAACTCTTCATTTTCCACCTATTTTCCTAAAAAATAAATTAAGAAAAAATCCGAATACCTATCAGTCTCATCCAAAGAAGCCATTGTTCCTTACAATGTAGCACACCCTAGAAAATACTTTATTGAAGATTAGGGCAGGACTGCCCAAGAGAACTGTCTCTACTGCAATGTGTTGGTGTGTGTTACTTTCATGTGTCAAAAAATGGTCAATTTCATGGGAAACTACTTTTTTTTTTTTTTTTACTTTTTCCCAGTGAAATTAATCATGAGTTACCATTATTAAGACAGTAAGTAATATGCCTACCCTTGCTCTCCTTTCAACCTCAATTTTTATTGTAAAACTAAAGGGATCCTGCAGAGCTAAAACAGACTGAGACTTTTGATTCTAAAACTTGGACTTGGTGGAATGCATCAGTTAAGTACACTTGACATTGCAAATTCTTTTTGTGGTAGATCATCTGTGAGTACAAATACAAATTTATATGTATTACAAATAGCAATGCTACATGTATGCCTCACGTGATAACACATTATTTAATGCTCGAGTTCTTCTTTGAGAAAACCTTCTGTCGAGTGTGAATGGGGAAACTAACCAGCTAAAATTTCTGGGGGCATAACTGGTCAGGTTAAAGAGCTTCTGAAAAGCAGAGTGCTCCATTTTAGATTGTATATACCTAGATCTGAGTGGTCTTATAGTTACAGCTGTTAGAGCTGTAGTGGTTCATTGCAATGTTGCTGATTTTAGAGTTGTGTATAAAATGTTTTCTGTATTATTTGCTATGTGCCTATTGCAGAAGCGGTGAACTGTTGGATTACTTAATGGAATGTTTGTTCAACAGTCAATGAAATGATAGATTTGTAGACCAAGAATATTCACTTCCTAGTCATTTTCCAATCAAAGAACTTCTTGCTTTTGACCTGTTTTTTTTATATGGTTAGTACAGAGTATTGTATTTTGTACTGTTAAATTTCATACTGTTTTTGTTATTAATCAGAAATAAATGGCCTAGGAGGATACAGTGGTGTGGTCTTTGTGTATTGACAGTAATTGGGAAAGTTCACAAACTCTTAATTTTTGTGCTGGGGTCATTCATGAAAATAGTGAATTTGTATGGGTCAAGTTATCTTTGAGAAATGTTACTTGTAGTTTGTCTCCAGGCAGATACGCTCCTTTCAGCAAAATCAGTTTCTGCTTTTCTTTTAGACGATGCCTTTACCACACTTTACATGAGAACTATTAGTGACCTTGGTTGGAAAACCTTATCACTCTTGATAGTTTCTTTTAAATACATTTTATTTAGAGTTTTTTCATCCCTAATATAGAGGAGTATTATTTGCTACTAGTCCAGAGATTTCACACACTAATTCTTATGAAAACTGTTGGCAAATTACCTAGTGTCTCTGACTTCTCTGCATTACATGAATTCTAAATTTTCGAAATACGTGGCTGGCTCCCATCCTTGCTTTAAGTTACCGAAGAGATGTAGAACAGCCACTGACTTTGGAGGTGTTACGGAGATTATTCTGTAAGATACTTTATTCTAATTAATTTTAATCTTTTGCTGTTTCTTTTAATACTTTTGGGCTTATAAAGTGGACTTTAGAAAGGTCTGACTTTTTGTTTCGATCCTTCTTACACCTGCTTTTCTTTGCTGATCAGATATTTTATGGGCTTTGTCCAGTTTCATGTAATTTGTCAGATCTGTATGTTTTCATCCAGGTAGTTCTTCACTCTGTCCTTTCTGAATAGCCTCCCTCCAGGCTGCTTCTTGTTTAGAGCTAAGATCCTTGATGAGTTCAAAATCTTGAATGCAGGAAGTTGTGAAACATCTTTAAATTCAAGTCCTTGAGCTTTTCAGTTCACTTGCCTCTCTAAAATCTGCAGCTTATCAAAGTTTGTTATCTTTAAATTAGTCACTTTGGTTTACGTATCTGCAGTTCTTAATTCCTTTTAATTTCAATAAAATATTTTTTATATTGCAAACTCAGGCTGTCTTCTGTAGCCCGTTGCTATGTAACGCAGATGTGATTCACAGGCCTCCAAAGTCCTAATTTCTTAGATATGCTTTCACTTCTGATGCTGTCAGGAGCTCTGCTAGATCAGTTTGGCTGACAATCCTTGGTAAGGCAGGAAGCAGTGAAGGGTGTTACTCTCTGGGGAAATGGGGATGCGAAAGTGTTAAGACTGCTGTCCACTTTGTTTTCCAATTGGTGGCTTCATGTAGAGTTGTGAAAAATCTGGCAGAAGAGTGAACTTTGTTTTTCTCTAAATGTTACACTGAGTTCTAAGCTGCTCATGTACCGCTTCCAGATAGACTCTCTTAGCCCTAAGATCTGAGGTAAAAGAGCAGTTGATATGGTCAGTGCTGTCATAGCATACATCCACTGTTGCATATGTAATGCCATCTTTCTGTGCTGCCGTCTTTCTGTTTCCACTCAGGACTCATGTAAAACTCTTAAACTGTTGAACAAATGTTTGGTTTAGGCAGTCTGCTAATTTGAGTGCCTCCAGCAAAGAAGAATTAAAAAAACTAAAGGCTGTCTTCCTTTGTGACCACCTGCCCTTTAGCTTTTTTGAATGTGGTGTACCATGGTTTCTTGATTTACACTGAAGTTGATTGGTTGATTTCAGAACAAGAACCAATAACTTTTATTTTATAGAAGTACCACTTCTCTTGAAATTAAAGATAAAGCTCCCTCAGACTTTGGTAAAAGGAGTAAGGAAGAATGCTTTTGAAAGGCTTGTTTTTGAAGCTGAATAAAAACTATTCTAAAACTTTGCAGCTGTGCGAGATCTGTCAAACTTGTGCTGTAGGTAATTCTATCTGTATCTATCGATATATATACTTGTTAAACTGCTGTGGGTCATACTATGATAATCCTTGGAAGCCCAAAACAAAACCAGGATCCATTTTGCTGTGCACTGTAAGAGGTGCAAAAACCCTTACAGCTTTAACAAGGTAGAGGGCTGTGGTAAAAAGATATTGCATGAAGAAATCTTAATTTGTTTCTTGCAGAACGACTCAGGTCAGATGATGGTCAACCAATGGTACTAAAGTTAAAGGATTGGCCCCCAGGGGAGGACTTCAGAGATATGATGCCTACGAGGCAAGTAACCTTTATTATCAGTGCTGACAGGACTGCTGTAGGTGCTACGGGAGGATAACCCGCCTTTGTCTCTCTTTGCTCTCTAGGTTTGAGGACTTGATGGAAAATCTTCCTCTTCCTGAATATACCAAGAGAGATGGCAGACTGAATTTGGCTTCTAGGCTGCCAAGCTACTTTGTCCGTCCTGACCTGGGTCCCAAAATGTACAATGCGTATGGTATGTGAGTATAGTTCTGCAGATACTGGCTTTTGAGACTGTTTATTATACTTAGGGCAAATACAAGGCTGTGGCATTAGTCAAAACTCTGTGCTTATCCTAGAGCCTGCTGTTACTTTTTTTTTCATTTAGTCCTGCAATCTATTCTTACGTTAGTCCTCTCTCTGTCAGATGTGCCCTTTTCTGCCTTGTATATCCAAGAGATGTACATTTGATAAGTTAAGTTTGCAAACAATTCGTAATACATTTAACAAGCACAATACCAATACAGGGTTCAAGGAAAAGTTAGTATCTTTTTGAGACCAACTGATGTGTTTAAGAGGAAAATTACCCGCCTTCTGGGCACTTTGACCTGTGCATTCATATTTCCAACCGGAGTTGTAATTTTCTTAACCCATTTCTAATAAAATAGACCACAGACAATATGCAAAACAAAACGTCGCCATGTTCAGCTACCTGAATTGAATAGTTTGTCCTCTTAAGGCTAATTATTTAGCAGGTAAGTAGCATATATCTGAGCACATAGCCTACATGGGGCTGTGAAGCATTACATTTTCTGATGATTGTAATATAGCTGTGTGGAGGATATGTGAACAAAAAAGCATGTCAGCTTGAATTATTTTAGTTCCTGAATGTACTGACTTTGAGGTCATGGCCCAAAGCAGGTTTTGTAGACTTTTAATTTAAAACAAATAGTTGTTACAGGGTGTTTTTAAATAACTGATTGATTTGGAAGCACATACTTTTGCAGCTTTAGAATAAGATAAATAACATCTAGAGTAGTTGGTTTTTGTATATGCTGTAAAATGTCAAGTGATACTGATAAGGGAAAAGCTGCAGTCATCTTGCAAAGCAAGTGTGTGGAAGCAAACTTACCCTAATGTAGTTTATGTGGTTCTCTTTGAATATTGGTGGGACAGATGCAGTGTTTTTTAAGGTTTTGCATTCCAACTGTTGTTACACCTACAGTAACAACTCACCCAAGGACGTGGAAGATTTTTCACTGTTTCATCATTTTAAAAATGTTGTATCTCAGTAACCAAACGTGGGTTAGACTTAAGCTGTAAGCCAACATATTGCAGTTCTGAGAAAGACGTGGTATAATTTTGGATTTTTTTTTAAGCAGTACGACATCGCAAATAAAAGTTAAATAGGGTGTTGCAGCTTAGGCAAATTGAGCTTATTCCAGTATTTAACAGTGTTCAGTGTTTTGGTTTATATATTACTAGACATGTAAGTTGAGTGAAGGAGTCCGTACACCAAAGAGCTTATAATGTAATCAACCAATACGTAAATAAGAGTGCAGCAAGAAGGAACGTAATCAGTCACTGCTGACTTGCTTCTGTATATTGCTAGTTGCTATCAGTGGAAGGAATGGATTCATTTTATTGAATTTTTCTTAAATGTCAAAGTTTTATTTTTCCTTTTTATCAGAGCTTGTGGAGGCAGTGTTGATGGTATTTTTCTTAGTGTAGATCACAACCCTTTACTATTTGATCCTTTTTAGACATACAGGTCTTGGTCCAAAGAGAGAAAGTATTACACTCTGTTTACTTGGAAAATAAAAGAAAAAAAATTAGCTAGGTCTGTCTTCAAAATTAGTTTTGTATCTTTTTGCTCTTAGCGGCTTTACAGGCAAATTGAAGGGTGGGCCTCGATATAAAAATAATAATTCTGTCTATGGTGAATATGAGTAACATTACTAGCAACTTAAATATATTTTGGTTACATATATATGGCTTTGTTGCAGAGTATGTGGTGAAAAAAATTCACAATAGCGAAGTCTTTCATGTGCTTAGCATTTTAAAGCATTAAGATACAAAAATCATGACTGAAGTTTGATTCGTAGTGATATTCAGTTACCTAAATAGAAGGACTGTTTATAGAAGTTAGCTGTGAAGAAATCTTTTGTGTGTAAAGGACGCTTGAATGCTGACCTATTTTTATATAGAAATACCTGAACTGTTTAACATGAGACTTGCCATTGATGATGTAATTGTATTTCCCAGAATACTCTGGGTGACTTAGACCATTAGCAAACAATTAATTTTAAAAGTGTTATTCTTTCCTTTTGTCCTGCTGCATCCCTCAAAGCAGAGGTTTGAGGTGGAGGTTGTAAGGGTCCTTGAAGTCAACAATTAACTTATCTTTTGTGAATTTGTCTGGCCTGGATTTTGGACCTATGTATTGTGTTTCTCCATGTTAGTATTTTAGTTGTGTTTTTTTAAAGTTCATGTTACAAACTGTCTAAATTAGCTACTGTTTCTGGTCTGTTATGATAGGTACTGTTCAGTGAGTTGAGTTCCTCTCTTCAGAAGCTTGTATTTTAAACAGAAAACCGATAACTACGATGGTGATCGTAAAAACTCTTGTGGGCACACTTCTGTTAGTGTTTGCTGATACAAAGATTTTTTTTTTTTAAATGTTCTAATTCCCTGCCACATTACTTGCTAAAGATGGTTAAGCAGAAGTAGAAAGAGAGGGTGCTATTGAAGGGCCAGAGGAAGAAAAAAGGAACGTGTTAATAAGAAGGTGAAAGAATTAAGAAGCAAACATTTGAAATCTTTCTCCATTACTTTCAGTCACTTGAGAGGTGTAAGTTCCTTCAATGTATAAAGGTACAAGCACTTGAGTCTGCAGGTGTTTTTCCTTACCGAATTGTAATCTGAATTGTTAATGATGAGTTGATCACTAACTACTGTGAATTTAACTTGTCATGGATTTTACACTTAGTATGAGAAAATAAAAATAAAAATCTGCTGGAGACTTACACTTCTAACAGTCCAATGACTTGCTGCACACAGTAGGATGCTAATGCCACTTAAAGCAGTTCTCTCATGCCTCCAAGCAAAAGAAGATCTGCTTTGTGCTTATGATAGCTAAGTTCGCTAGTACAGACTGTATAAATGACCCTCAGAGAAACAAAATTGTAAAGTACGAGTTCTGGCTTTGGTTTTTTTTTTTTCTCGTGGCTTGGGTAAACTAGGTTTGGTACTTCTGTTTCCTGTGAGATTAAAATACCAGTTATCGGAAAACTTTTTACTTATGCTACACATGACATGAATATACCTACTTCAGTTGCTGTTTGACTTTGGTTTCTGCTCTCATTGCTGTACAAAACTAGCATTCTAGACAGATTTTTCAGGTAGGTTATTTCTATAAGAGATTAGTCACAGAATTTGATTTTATTTTGCACTCTATTATAGGCTTAATTACTGCAGAAGACAGACGAGTTGGTACCACAAATCTACACTTGGATGTGTCCGATGCTGTTAACGTCATGGTGTATGTTGGGATTCCCATTGGGGAAGGGACCCATGATGATGGTAATGCTTGAGGAAAGCTGTTTTCTGTACACTAAATTCAATTGTGTGTGTGTGTGTAAGAAGACTGTGTCTTTTATTGTTTAAGCTTATCATATCTATGATACATAATTCAAGTATACAAGGCAGTTTGCTACATTTGCAGCACGTAATTAAAAGTGCAGTAATGCTTCATTAGTTTCCAACTGTGGGAGCAGCGGAGTTTTGCTAGAAATTAGGTACATTCCTGAAAAAAAGGAGGAGAAAGAGTAACTTACTGCCCTTTCTTCTCCTTGTATTTGAATAATTGTAGCTCAGTTTAAATTAATGACTGAGCTTTGTGATTAGCTGTCAATTGACACATTCTCTGAATTCTGTTAAAGTGAAGCTTGGTGGGCTTAGAAGGGGTACTGTATGATGCAGCAGTTGCAGTGGGACTGAATTTAGTAACTCAGAATGCTCCTTCCTCTTCTCTGTGTCAAAAATGAGCAGCTTTGTAATCATACTGCTTTTACATGGATTCCCCTTTCAGAAGTTCTGAAAACAATTGATGAGGGAGATGCTGATGATGTAACAAAGCAGCGAATCCATGAAGGAAGAGAGAAACCTGGAGCATTGTGGCACATCTATGCTGCCAAGGATGCTGAAAAGATACGGGAACTTCTCCGGAAGGTATGCTGGTTATAAAGAAAGCTTGAGCTCACAGGGTTCCTTGACTAGCTTGCTTATAGCAGCTAAATGATACAAATTGCTATCAACATCAAGTGCATAGGTATTGCACTTCTGTCTTTGAGGGCACTAATAGTTACTATGTTCCCAGGTTTTCAGCCTGGTCTGGAATCTTCGTACTAATGCACATTGCGATTTAAGGCCTAAATGACGTTAATTAAAATAATGTTCTACCTTGAAATAGTTTGTTATAGTTTTTGGTACAGACCATTTTGTGAGCCAGCAATATCAAGGTGCTGTGTCATGGTTTCCCTCCACCCCATATCTTGGCCCTAGGTTGGAGAAGAACAAGGCCAAGAAAATCCTCCAGATCACGACCCCATTCATGACCAAAGTTGGTACTTGGACCAGACCTTACGTAAGAGACTATATGATGAGTATGGTGTGCAAGGCTGGGCAATAGTGCAGTTCCTTGGCGATGCAGTGTTCATTCCTGCAGGTGCACCCCATCAGGTAACTATACCAACTCTAGGCCATGTTGACAAATAGAATTGAATTTGAGGCACAACAGAACTGCAGCTTGAAAAAAATTAATTAATTATGGTAATTAATATTGCTCACTTAAGATTTCTTTTTATACATACGCAGTTCTTACACTACTAAAAGTTATGTAAATATCTGAATGATGTGTACGTAACTGTGATGAAATTACGGGGGGGGGGGGGAAAGCTGGGGTGAATGGAGGAAAAATATTTCTGTGTAGTGAAACTTCAGCCAAGGAAACCAAATTCAAAGGTTAAGAGAACTTGCTTTAGGGAACGCTAATGTTTATGGGAGAACGGGGAACCTGTTAGACCTCATGTATTTTGTTCTGGTTTTACTATTAGATACAATTCTGTCAGTTTCTGTTTCTGATGAGTAAATGTGGCAGAGTCTAAATATATGAGGGAGTATTGGGGTTTTTTGGGGGTTCGGTTTTTGGTGATTTTCGTTGTTGTTTCTTTTGGGGTTTGGGGTTTTGTTTGTTTTCATTTTGGTGTTTTATTTGTTTTGTTTTGTATGGTTCATTGTCTTGGTATATCACTCATTTGATATGGGTTTTTAGGTCCATAATTTGTACAGCTGCATTAAAGTGGCAGAAGATTTTGTATCTCCTGAACATGTGAAGCACTGCTTCCGTCTGACCCAGGAGTTCAGGCACCTGTCTAATACTCATACAAACCATGAGGATAAACTGCAGGTAACCATTTTATGTCAGTAAACACTAAATATATCCTGTGTTTGGCCAGCTTTGTTCAGTACTAGAAATATATGGCTAAGGAATGAGTAACAACTTCCCACAAATCTGGAGGTTCTCATTTGATAGGTACATTAATTAATTTTTAAATACTTCTGTCTACAGTATTATGTAAACAAAAATTAGTAATAGACTTCTGCATTTCCAGAGAACTTTCCCCCTGTTAAACTAATGGCATGCATTGGTATTAATAAGCTTTTGAATGGCTGAATCCTAATGACAGCAAAGCAGACCAGAAGAAAAAAACACTATTAAAATGGAAAGAGAAATGCTTCGTTTAGAAGAGAGACGTTTATTTGACCACGTACACTTATGTTTGTTTCTTTATTGCCTAAAGGAAAACTCTGAAAGCCAAGGCTGGCTTATTTTAAGTCAGGGATGTGGTTTAGTGGTGGACTTGGGAGTGTTAGGTTTGTGGTTGGATTCGATGATCTTAAAGGTCTTATCCAACATACGTTAGTCCTAAAATTAAATGTGTTTTGGTTTGAGGAAGTGTGACTGCTTCAACTAATAATTATGCACAGAACATAATAGGTACACAAGTACATTGGATATAAGACAGTAAGTTCTACAGAGAGAAGACCGTAAGAGATCTTGTTGAATTTTGTCTAACGTTTCTGAAGCATTAGTATGTGCTCAGTTTGCAAATTTTGTTGTCAGCATTTTTTGTGTGTCAGTAATCACATGCATGTAAAAGATAGGAGGGTGGAGATCTGCAGAACGGCTGTTCACATCAAAGTAAGTACACAATATATAGTCACTCTCCAAGATGCCACCCGCGGATGTCAGAATCTACCATGTTAATTCTCTAATACCAATTCAGTGAAAGTTTGCTATAAATTTCTATGTGGATTTTCATGGGATTATAAAGGAAAGCAGAAGTAGGATCAGCTCGCATTCTGGCTTCTAACACTGTACCTCTTCAGCTGTGATGATCTGACAAATGTGGAAGTGTTTCTGTAAATTAAGAGGTTTGCAAATGAAAAATGCTTGTTATTAAAAAAAAAAAGCCAAGAAACAAAAACCCACAAAGTGCAACTCAGTATTTCTGTGAAAAGGAATACTGGTTGTATTTGTCTCAGACTTTTTATTTTTTATTTGTAATTTTTAATGTATACTTTTATATAAACCTCTGTCTATAGTTTTATATATTAAAAATACACAGAGACAACAACAATAAATTATACCAAAAAATGAGGTCACATGTACATCAGGAAAAGGTTATGGTGCTTGGCAGTTAGTTGAGCAAGTGCAATTGAGCCGCTCACTTAGGAGGTGAAACTGTTCCGTTCAACACCTGGAAACAGAATTCAAATAAACTTAGATCAGAAAAAATCAGAAACAAGACAGAGCTTTGATTCTTAAATAGGTAACTGTAAAAAAGATTGCAGTGAGTACTAGTGGATTTCTCATCGCGTGCTTGTCTTTCTGCAAGATTCACAAATTTGAAGAATTTCTAGCCTCCATGCAAAGACAACAGATGATTTGTTGCATCATCTTAATTTTCACAGGATTAAACCATATGATTTTCTTGCATCTTTTAGATTTGATTCATGTGAATCTGTAAGTGACTTGGATCACAAGGACTTTTTCAAAATAAACTCATATATATAACTTCATAGTGCACTTCCTCCTAGCTCTCACAGAAGAAGGAATTATCTTAAAATAACACGAGCAAATATATGTTGCTGGGTGACCAGAAAATGAGTTAATAAATCAGTGCAGGTGTCTAAAATACTTGTCATCTGTGACAGTTAAAATTTGTGCTGTTGATATCGTGAAGCAAAAAGAGTATATATTTTGTGTATACTTGCCAACTATTACAAATTCAGCTGTCAAAGTTGATTGCATAGATATGTAAGACTCTCCTTGTTAGTCTGTAGAAGTTGATTTTTTTTTTCCCTGTTGCAGGTGAAGAACATTATCTACCATGCAGTGAAAGATGCTGTTGGCACACTGAAAGCTCATGAATCCAAACTAGCTAGATCGTAGGAATTGCTAATTCCAAATGCCCTGTCAAGGAAGCCTTTTGCTCACGGTATATACAGGGACTGCACACAACTGCCTCTGCAGGAGCAGAGGCTTCTCACTGAGAGCTGGTGTGGTCAGTATTACACACACTCTTCAGCCACTGTTTTCTACGCTGCCTCAACACTGAAGGTCTAATGGAAGGTCGCACTGTTAAATGCAGAATTCCAGATTCTAAAAGGTGCCATGTCCCTTTCCTGTGGCCTTTTGCAAATTGAAAGAACGTGGAAACCACTTGGTGTTCCTGCATATTATGATTAGAAATGGTATAAAGAGTGTGGATGTTTTTTTCTCCTCATGCCTAGTTAGTCTCCACAAAGTTAGACAGAACATGCTGGAGATGGGTTGTCGTACTGCAGACTTGGTTGATAGCTGCTGAAAGAATGCGACCAACAGTAGCCCAACTGCAGAAATTCAAACAAACTTCCCGTGTGAGATACAGGCCAAGGAAAAGGATAAAGCTATTCTCTGCACTCCCCTTCTTCTAGCTGTTCTCTATACACTGTAGAGTTGCAGAACTAAAGGGAGAACCCACTTTTTTTTTCCCCTGGGAGACTCCAGAAATAAGAGAATTGTGTATTTAGTGAAAAAATAGGTTTGTAGTGAAACAGTTAATATTTCATGAAAGTAGATATTTTTAGTATTTTTGAAGTACCACAATTGTTCCTGGATTTTCAAGGAAAGGTGTATTACGTTTAGTCTTCCTTTCAGTAAAATCAAGAAGTGATTTTTAGAAAGCAGTCCAAAATAGCACAAAAACAGCCAAAGGAGAATTGAATAGAAATTGACGTCCCACCTCCCTTGCCCATATTACCTCACCTATCTTCCCCCCTGTCTCTATGCCACCCTGCTTCCTCGGAATGAGAAGTGAAAAGGAGTATAAACTCTATTCTCACATGGAGATGTTGCACATCTCTCCCTTTACTGGTGACTGCAGGCAATATTCACCCAATACCAGTGCTACCTGAAAACATCTATAAACATCTATCCTTTCCAAAGTGAAGGAAAAAGTTAACTTTTGGTGTCAACTTTGTCCAGAACTATTTTAAGTAAAATGTTCCTGCTTGATAGAACTGTATTCAGAATTTACTAATGTCAGCATTGATGCAATGGATTTCATTGTCCGGGTACATGGGGAAATGTATTGACCTTATCTCCAGCTGTACTGTAGTGCCACTTGCAGGCCTGTTAATATGTTCACGGTTATTTCATTTTTTAAAAAATAAAAGTCATTTACTGTAACAGCCTGGGCAATTTCTTTCATACCTGTACACTGATCTTCCTGCCTTGAGGTTGTCTCAGCCTCTGCCCCTGGTAGTGTAGGCTGCCTGCTAATTTTGACCTGCTGTATTTGACCAGAAGGCTCATGTGGTTTCAGCCTGGCATCCCCAAGTATGTGCTGGGAGCACACTAAACTGCCTGCCAATTCTTGATTCTTCGAGGTAGTTTGGGTAGAGGATCTGTCTTGTCATAAAAAAACATCTCTTGTACTGTGCTCCCCATCTCTCACTATCTTCCTAACAGGTTGGGGTCCAGAGATGCCCTCTCCACTGGAGATGCGGACGGGGCGGTAAAAGTTCTGTGGTTTCTGACCTTGGAGGTTGTGATGGCAGCGGCAGTTCTGTTCACTGACATGCGGCATACTAACAGCTTCTCAGTTTGGTTATTGGGTGCCAAGTCCAGTCACAGGCTTTTGCTGCCTCATAGCCTTGCAGCTGTCCTGTGAATATGGGCTAATTCAGTCCGCTAGAGATAAAAAGGGTTATTCCAGACCTGTGAATCATTCAGCTTTACTGTATTCTGTTGTGTACAATTTCTTGTGCACTTCTGTTGCACTCTGTGCATACAGATTAATTATAGCTGAGATGTTTCCCTCATTTCTGTTTGTGTGTGTTAGAATTGGATAAAGATCAAAAAGGCAGAGACTTGGCTATGTCCAATACGGTAGCATGAGTAATTTTCAATGCAGTGATCTACAACAGGAGTTTTGCATCTCATTCTAAACCTTCGTTTAGTTTGAGTCTATCAAGTACTGCTTCTGTCTCCTGAATTTCCTTTTTTATTAAGCATAGAGTACAATCAATCTAAAGCAATATTCAGCCAAAATCAGAGGGATTATTAAAATTAAGAAATATCATAGAATCATAAAATGGCCTACGTTGGAAGAGACCATAAAGATCATCTAGTTCCAGCCCCCCCTGCTGGAACAGGGATATCTTCCACTAGACCAGGTTGCTCCAAGCCCCATCCAACCTGGCCTCGAACTCTTCCAGGGATGAGGCAGCCACAGCTTCTCTGAGCAACCTGTGCCAGGGCCTCACCACCCTCACAGGGAAAAATTTCTTCCTAATACCCAATCTAATTCTAGTCTCAACTTGAAGTTATTCCACACCTGTCCTGTCACTACTAGCTCTTGTAAAAAGTCCCTCTTGGTCTTTCCTGTAGCTCCTTCAGATACTGAAAGGCTACAATTAGGTCACCCAAAAGCCTTCTCTTTTCCAGGCTGAACAATTCCAATTCTCTTAGTCTTTCCCCATGGGAGAGTTGCTCAATCCCTCTAATCAGCTTGGTGGTCTTGTCTGGACTCATGCCAGCGGGTTTATGGCAATACAGACTTTAGAGCAGATGGGGACAGGAAGAATTTGTGAACTGATTTGAAAACAATTTGAAAACAATTGATGAATTGCTTTCCTGGATAGGTCTTAAGGTCTTAATTACACAGCATTATACAATATTACTAATAACTTAATGAAAAGAATACTACTAATGAATATTTTTATTTTTACTTGACCTACCTGCAGCTGACTTTTGTCCCAAAAACAGCCCTTCAACTACCAGTAGTTTCTCCTTGTGGAAAGGTAAGTTAATGAATTAATCTTTCATTTTTGTTTATGATATGGAAAGAAATTGAGGTTCTTATTGCTAAATGTAAGTTGCGATCTTAAAATACCTTTCCTAAAGTTGTTCTAATGCTCAACGTGCTACTTAACAGTGAGCTGCCACTTACAAGACCACCTTCTCTACTGATGTTGAGATTCTGTCGTTGTTACCACCACTCGTGTCTAAATGCACTGTAGATTTTCATACTGCCCCTTGGCACATTAAATAGCTTAAAACACTAAGGCACGTTTTATTTAGGTGTCACTTACCCATGCTGCACTTATTTAGCGTTTTCACACTGTCATATGTGTTACTCACCAGATCTCTGCATTTTCCGTCTTCTGTTTGCATCTTCCACTCACCCGAGCACGAACAAATTACTCAAGTAACAGAGCTGTTGCTGTGCTGGTCACTGATAGGAAACTGATGCAGTTAGAAATACAGTTATTTTGTTGAAGGTTTTGCATGTTTGTGTTACTTGGGCGTGTGAAAGCAGATTCCTTTTATCCTATTAGTAGGTCAGTTATGCCATCAGTGGTCCCTTATGCAATCATTTTGTGGCCATTCATATCCAAAAGCAGACTGTGACAAAATGTTCTTTGTCACTGTCTGTAGAGACATTCATGTTTTCATCTCTTGCATGTAATGGGAAGTAGTCAATGTTTTGTATTTGTCATCACTGCTCATTATACTGAATTTCATGCGTTCATGAGAAAATTCTTCCCAAGCAGCTCTTTGTTTTTGTTCTGACTCTTTCCTTGGTCTCCTTCCTTTTCATAAAGGCTCTTTGGCAGCTAATGAGACTTTGCCATAGTGCCTTCCTTCGGGTTTGTTTTGGTTTTTTTTTTGGGGGGGGGGGGGGTGTTTTTCTTGGGGGGGGTGGTTAGCTGAAGAACTACAGTAGATTTCGAGCGATTTTTTTTTTCTTTAATTAAAAAACAGCTTATGTGATGGTTATCTCAGAGTGATTCAGAGATCTGTGTACTGGGCCTAATCAATTCTTGACTGTAATATACATACAGGCTCCCAGGGACCCAGTAATGAACTCTGGCATTGACTGAGGAGAAAGATTCTCTTAACAGTATTCCTTGGTGAGCTGTTAAAATACAACAATTTCTGGTACTTCAGTATGCTTAAGCATACACATTTCCTGCCCTGCACTAAGGATATTCACACACACACACATACGCTGCTTAGCCTTGTTTGTGTAGTTAACAAAGTAATCCTTGACCTCTCAACTGACATTTCGAGGAGGAGTATCTGGCAACACTGAAATAACCTGGAAACTACAAGTAACAGCCATTATTCTTCTGGTTTGATAACGCAAACGTCAGTATCCTCAAGTTGAGTTTTGTTTTGCATCCGGTTTTGGGTGAAACTTGGAGCCGTTGAACTCTGTATCCTGGTTGCAGCATGTAACAGCTGTTGATTTCCCTGGACGACGCAACTGGAAGATGGCTTCTTCTGTGGTCTCTATTACTCTGTCTTCCCAAGTGCCCGTGATCTCAATTCAGCACTCTCCTGTAATTTTCCTCACGTTGCGCATGTTGCTTCTCTGCTATCGTTCCAGCAACGCCACTTGTCTGCCGCGCTGCTGCCGCTCCGGTGGCCGGGCTCCGTTGCCGGGTTCCCGCCGCACCTCCCGACCTGGTGCGAGCGAACGCGGGGCTTTCCCCCGGGGAGGGGCGGACAACTCGACCCGCCGGGGTTCCGCAGCGGGGCGGGATGCTCGGGGCCTTGCGGCCTCTCCCTCCGCCGCGTCGGCTCCTCCCATCCGAGCACACGGGGCGGAGCTGCGCTTGCTGCAGGAACCTGCCCTTTAAGAGCCGCCTGCCGCCGCTGCTCATCCCTGAGCCGCGCCCGGCGCCGCCATGGTCTCCTGGATAATCTCTCGCCTCGTGGTGTGAGTGCGTGCGGCCGGGGCGCGGGGAGGTGCGGGCCGCTGCGCAGGGCCCTTCCCCGGTAGTGCGCCTCGGGGACCGCGGCCCAGAGCGGGGCTCTGGCGGTGGCGTCGGTGCTACCCCGCGGGACCCGGCGCCCCGGGAAGGGGCGGCTGGGGGGCGGGCGCCCTTGCAGGTGGCTGCGGCCGCGGACGGGCGGGTCCGCGCGGGCTGCGGCGGCCCACGGGTGGTGCTGCGGTGAGGGCGGCTGAGCCCCGCCCGGAGACCGGCATCACGCCGGCACCGGCATCCCGGGGGGAGTGCCCGCCACTGCGGCCGGGGACGGTGCGGGGCGCCGCGAGGCGCTGAGGGGTCTGTTCTTCTCGTAGGCTGATCTTCGGCACCCTCTACCCCGCGTACTCCTCCTACAAGGCCGTGAAGACGAAAAACGTAAAGGAATATGTGAGTACGGGCTCGCCGTGCCGGCGCAGCGCCCGCCCCGTCCTTCGCGGCCGCCTCGCAAGCCCCCGGCCTGTCCCCGGGGCGATGGCCCTCCGGCTCCGCAGGGGCTCGGGTCACCCAGGCCTCCCGAGCAGCAGCTCCAGTGGTCTCTGGAAGAGCTGCCAAGGAAGGGTGCTTACTGAAATGGGAGGTTTCAAACCGTAAACGTGGGCTGTTTTTTCTCAGGAGATGCTGAGTGAGGAAGGGAAAGCGGGGGAAACACCGCAGTCTGGAAGCATATGAAAGTCCAGGACAAGTTCTTTCTTGTAACTTTATTCGTACTTTGTGTCCTTTACTGCTTTTTCGGTACTACTTTTGTTTTCTTCCAAAGGGCTGAATAATCTGGCTTGGTTTGTGGCTGCCTATCAGCTTTGCTCGTGATCAGTGTTTTATGTTGGTCAAAACTTCATTCTCTTTCCCCTCTGGAACCGTTTCCGTGTCTCTGTCTACACCGTTGTTGCAATTACCGTATTTAAACACCAAATGTTTTTTTGTGATGTGGTGTGTTGCCTTCTTACAGAAGGGACGTTCTGAGTGGATCAGTTGAGACAAGACCTATTTCTCTTATGGGTGGGATGAGTTTCCATTTATGTAGAGCAAAGAATGACGTGATGTAGAAGTGACGTGTAAATAGGATATAATCTCTCAGTATTACTTTGTGGTGCAGTCTGAGACTTCCTTCAGCTGTCTCTGTTTGCTCCTTACAAAATGACATGTTAGTAATAAATGTTGTGGGATATAGTCTTCTTTTGGCTTATGCTGCTTCAGCCCTCTAGCATTGACTAGACCCTTCCTGTGCATTGGCTGAAAATTCAGCCCACAAGTGGTGTTTAAGGAGACACCAACTGGCCTGAGAGTCTCGCTCACAGTGGACAGCTTTACAAACTGCAGCATCTGGCCTGAAGTGTTTTGATTTTTGTTTTTGTTTCAATACTGGCCTCAGCAGAGAAGTTGAAATGTGAATGTTCAGGAGGCATTGATAACTAATAAATTGTTTTGAGTATTAAAGATACAGTCTTGATGAGCCTTACTAAACTTCAAAATGTATTAGTAGTAATATTAGAAACATGAAACAAAGCGCAGAAGAAACTATCTGAATCGCGTGATCCTGTGACTTCATAATTACCTTTGAAGTTATGTATAAAGTGGTATCATATTAGTATTGTCTTCTCTGGCATTCCTTGCCTCTTTTATTTCAGTTGCCAGTGACCTTTATTTGTTGCGTGAAATGTGTATTTTTTACCTGGAATTCTATTCTGGTTCGTGAATGTCTGTAACGGAATGATTTTATCCAGTTACAGAATCTGAACTTGAAGACAGACTCAGATTTCAGAGTTTCAAATCTTTTTATTGAGAAATTGTTGTGGAGAAAAAACCCTCAAACCCTCATTTTTTTAAAACAACTGGCATTCTTTACAGTAAAAACCTGCTTATTTTCTGTGGGTAGTTGCTGTTGAGGTACATAAATGCTTTATTTCTTTGCAGAATGTAAATATTTTATTAATCTGATTTTCTTTTGGTGAGTGTTACCTGAGCAGCTGCAAGACTTCCTTGATCTGCTGGTGAAATATCATAGCATCACGGAATGGTTTGGGTTGGAAAGGCCCTTAAAGTGCATCTATTCCAACCCCCTGTCATGGTCAGGGACACCTTCCACAAGACCAGGTTGCTCCAAAGCCTGACCAGCCTGGCCTTGAACACTTCCAGGGATGAGGCATCCACAAGCAGAAATGAGATGAAGTGCTTAAGTATCATGAGGTTGTTTTAACTGTAATATCACCTGGTCGCTTGGTTGTAAGCTCCACTAGGGCTGATGTGGAAAAGTGTGGCGTTAATTTCTGAGTTTTGTTTAGTGATTCAGTGGTATAGGTTTCCTGAAGTAGATAGTCTGGATTGCTGCAGCAGAAAATATAATCTTGTTTTTAGTTCCAGTGAAATTGCTGGAGTGGTTCAAGAAAATGTATTTGAACTGCTAAAACTAACATATTAATTATTTCTTCTTGAGAGGACTGCATCAGAAATAAGCAGTTAGATGTTGGACTCCCATCTGCCTAATTCACTTACATTTGAAGCACATCTTCCTTCTCAACACAAGTGGAAAGATGGGGGAAAAACATAGCAGAAGGGGCCAATATCTGTTCAAACTGTTCTTCATGTGAAAAGTCAGCAGAAAACTTGAATGCTGTACTGCCCATTTTCAAAGCCAGCTGTTTTATGTACTACTGCTTGCTCATAGTGCTTAAGAACCAACACTGGTTAGGCTTTGGTGGTGGAGAAAAGTCTTACGGGTGTATCTGTGCTAAAGTGGTGTATTGAAGCTTGAGTTGACAGACCAAGCTACCATGAACAGTCCATCAGCGGCATCAGAATACAGTGCAAATTTACTCTTCTCTACCACCATGATAAAAATTCAGGATGAGTCCTCGAGCAGTTGTGGCAAACTGCTTCTAGTAGCTCAGATTGTCCTAAAAGCAATTTCTTTCTTTTTACATGTCATCTTCAGCTTTGGTCAAGTCTACATTCCAGTTATGCTTTTGCATTTGCTGAATTCATTTAGGTTCTCGGTGCAAGTTGGGGAGACTATATATGTGCCATTAGCTGAAGCTGGTGATCATCAGGTTGAGCAGCAAAAACCTGACTCCTTTTAGTGGATTGAAAAAAAAAATTGCAGCCTCATTTAACCCTCAGTTTTGGAAGGTGTTTGTAATCTGTCATAAGAAAAAGTGCTTCTTCCCATCTGCTTTATGCTCTTTTAGTTTCTGGTCATCTGCAGGGACTTTTAGAACTAGAAGTTGGATGCTTCTAGTTTGTTTAAGAGCTATACTTCTTTTTTTCTTTGGCTTTAGAGCGTAGGATGAAGGGTGACAGAAGGAGACAGAGGCAAGAGACCTGCGTCCAGTATCAAAGAAATGAAGTTTCTTTAAGCAGTAACGGAACAATGTTTTCTGTTCTCGGTTCATACTCCTGAGCATTCTGTTAGCAGAGTGAAAAATGAGCACTAAGCTTACACTCAGGCTGCCTACAGTGACCCCTTTTAAGTGACATCTGCTAATATATGTAAATGCAATAGTTTTCACTAAGAAAAAGACACTGTAAGTTCATTGCTTTGTATTTAATCCCATTTAGAGACAAAATGTCAACTGGAGATCAATCAAGATCCTTTTTTTAATTCTTTAATCAGCTCCTACCTAATCTCTTGGATAGAAAAGTGTCTTCTGCACAGTTTGTCATCTTACTATTCACAACCTTTTCCAGATGTTTCATGAAGATGAGCAGCACAGATCTCAACACTGATTCCTGTGGGATTCCACTGGTAACTTTCCTCATTGTGAAAAGTGGCCATTTATTTTATCCTTTGTTTCCTTTTTTTTTTAACCAACTGTTAATCCTCAATAGTCCCTTCCTTTTTATCCTTGACAATTTTGTTTCTTTAACTGTTTGTTTAGACCTGTCAAACTATTTAGAAACTTCATATACCCTGCCCTGTAAGGAAAGCTCTATAGCTAGCACAAGCTTATGGAAACCTAAGAATTCTGCTACACTTGTGAATTTATTTTTTTTCTGAAAAAAAATCATGATCTTAATTTTGTTACATATATGCAGGTATTTGCTAATTGCTTTTATTATTATTATTATTGCCTTCATTTTCCCTAATGCTGAAGTAGGATTTACTGGTGTTGAGCTTCTCTGAAATCTCTCACCCTTTTGGATCCCGTTTTGCAAACTTAGATTTATCATTATTCACACGCTTTTTCATACAAGAGCTGATTCATGTTGCTGCACCGAGGACTTAATCATTTGTTTCGAAAAGTTGCTTTAGATCAGCTAAATGACACCTGGTCTCGTCCAAACTGATGATGCAAGAGAAAAAAAGGCAGGAGAGAGCCGTACAATACAAGTTTTGCTATTTTCTGTTCGGAAAAAGAAAGCTTACAATAAAGTGGAAATAGTGGTTAGTAGTCCAAATTGTCTTCTAAACCATTCACTGTGTTAGAGCAGCTGGAGGCAGGTTAATTTTCTTTTATGAGAAACTTGTGGAGGGTCTTTCAAGAACAAATCACCAGATTTTCCAACACATGCAAGTTTGGGGAAATACCTGCTTTTATAGTATTTGCTGTAATGAGGATTGTCAACGTGTCATTATTATATGAACATAATCGTTCATGTAATTTTAATATATGGATTAATGTGTGGATTTACTATGTGGCATTTCCCTGATTCAGTTTAGTTCTTTTTTCCCATTCTTGATGACACTAAGAGTGTTAAATTGCTTTTAATTAAGGTGTCCTCTTCATTTATCTGCTACTTATGCTTATTTTTAATTCTCAACAGGATAGTAAACTAGCAATCTTCCTTCTAATTCAGCTGACTCCTCTTGAGGAGTAATTGGCTTGTAGCTGAGAAACCAGTTACCAAAATAACAGTGCGCGCGTGTGCGTTTCTTAGGGGGGAATTATTTTGTGCTTTGAAAGAAATACTGCCCCAGATAAAGGTGTGAGGAGGTAGAGAGGTAGATGATAGGCATACAAATGTGCCATAATAGTACATACATATACTCTAAACCTTAAGCAAGAAGATTAGGTTGATGTGGCATGTTCTTTACTTTTTTACCTCTCTCAGTGAGCCTTTATTTAAAAAGAAAAATGAATTGCTTGTGTAATTTCTGGGAGTAATGATTAAGGCAAAGAATGCTTATTAATGAGTTAGAGCAAAATAATATGTTTCTTGGTTTGTTGTTTTTCTTTTTTCCTAAGGAAAAACTTTACATCAGGAAAATACAGGGCTGCAGTTGAAACTTAAACTTTTACATATATGCGTGTATTTATTTTTTTTACTGTATTCATAATATATGGGAGAGTGTAACTTCTTAAAGTGAACTGATAAATCTTTTTGGATAGGTCATTTGGGACCTTAACACTGTCGCATCGTAATGTTGCTACAGGGCATGCATTCATTAATGTATCTGTATGTGTTTATCTATTTAGAGCACAGTAATCCTACGTGTTTTCTCAGACTAAAATGTACCATTTAGTATGTGGCCCTCTCCATTACAGATTATATATGCCTTCTTTTTGAATCCGTGCTCATGTGTGGAGATGAGTCATTTATACTGAGAAGACATTTCACTTTTTTTTTTGGGTTCTGATGTATGTCCACTGAGTGACTACTCTTTTGCAGGTGAAGTGGATGATGTACTGGATTGTGTTTGCCTTTTTCACCACTGCAGAAACACTCACAGACATTGTTCTTTCTTGGTGAGTTCCTTGGTGGCACATTGGGGGTTTTTTTGTTGTTGTTGTTGCTGTGTCTTTGTTTTGGTTTTTTGCCTTTTTTTAAGCAGAGAGGAGAAGTGTTAGGATGCTAAGAATAAACTGTCTCTCCTTTAGGAGTTTTCAATCCCTGTGAAGAGTTGGCAGGTTTCTGAGTACTGTGGGTAGTAGCGGCTATCTTAGCTGTTTCAACTCCTTTGTTTGCAAAGTTAGGGTAAATGCACAGTATCTGTAAAAGGATCTACATCCCTTCATAACTTGAAATATTTTTGAGAAGCTGTTAATGTGAACTGGTACAGTTTGAAAAATGATGGTCTAAAAGACACCTTAAAAAATGGTAGAAGGAGGGGACGTATTTTGCTTTGACAGCCTTTTATGTGGCTTCAACTGAAGCTTTGAAACAAAATGTCTTCAGTTGCCTCATTGCTTTAGTGCTTGAGCTTTGCATACATCTCTGAAACAATGTTAGTCAAGAGTTTCATTTTCTAAAGAATCGTGAAATGACTACACATGCCTTACAAAAGTGCTCAGCAGCTTTGTTTCTACCTGCATAAAATTTGAAAAGCAGACAAAGATCAAAAAAGTACAAGAATTTTAGCTTGTTCACATATTTGAAAAGGACTCCTGAAAACAGACGTTTCTTCCTACTAATTGATTCACTAGAGAATTTGCATTCACTTGTTTCAATCTCTGCTACTGTATCTTCCCAGACTTTATCGGGTAAGGGTTAGAGATGAGAGGCTTACGTTCTGTCTGCTCTTTCTCATTTGCACTGGCCCTGCTTTTGTGTCTTGTCTGAGGGGTACCTACTGGAAGTTTCAGAAACAGCCATCAGCCTTAGCAGGAACGTGACATTATTAAGATACATAGTTGAAAATTTTGGAAGTTGAGAATGGAAACTAATGTAATCTTAACATCCACTGGATGCTCTCTGAGGAAACTTCAGAATGTTGAGAGTAGCTATCAGATTGTAATTTGGTGTGTTTGCAGGGCTGAGAGATGCCCTGTTTATGGAGTTTTCATGGCTATGGATGAAAGACTAAATGATACTCGAAGAAGGTATGTCCTAGGACTTTAAAAAGAGTTCTGCTTTTCTGACCTGAATAATTGATTCTCTTTTGTTTCTGAGCCTTTACCTTGCCTATGCTCTTTCTGCCTGTGCTGCTCTCTACTAGTTATCTCCATCTGTCTCTGTGCTGATCTTGATTCCAGCTCTCCATCTTTCTCTCTCTTCTTTTTTTTTTTTTTCTTTCCTCTTTCTCTCAGGTTTCCTTTTTATTTCGAGCTGAAAATCGCATTTGTGATTTGGCTGCTCTCCCCTTACACCAAGGGCTCCAGTGTCCTCTACAGGAAGTTTGTGCACCCAACGCTCTCCAATAAGGAGAAGGTACTTGCTTGTTGTTGGAAGATACTGACCTGTCTGGGAACTGACTGACTTCTAATTCAGTTATGCCACAATAAAAACTGAAATCAGTGAATCTTGCTTATGCTGACCTTAGTGAATGTAGAATGATTCTGTGTCTGACAGTGATGTCATACTGCAGCTTACTGAAGATTGTAATGTAGTTTGCCAATAGTTTGCCTAATGCTTAGAAAGCGTGTTTGGCTAACCCAGTGTCATGAGCCCTTACAGTTACTGTCAGTAGTTAAGCCTTTTGAATCACGATAGGAGCAGCACGTTCTGTAGCCAGTCTGTTTTTTCACATTGTCAGTATAAGCAACTGCTTTGTTGCAGTTGTTATAATTTGCAAATAGCATGCTGTAATTTAAAGTTGCGTTCATACGCTTTCTGTAATTAGCAGAGAAACTCGAGTTATGTGATCAATGACACCGGATGCTAGTAGCCTGAAAAAAAAGTGTCCAGATGAGCTTTGTGTTTTTAAGGGTGATGATGGGGAGACTTTGAGCGTGTTTGTGATGAGGAGCTAAATGCCATGTTCCATGTTGCATTCCTAGGAAATTGACGAATACATTACTCAGGCTTGTGACAAGAGCTATGAAACCATGATGCGAGTTGGCAAGAGAGGGTTAAACCTTGCTGCCAATGCAGCAGTTACTGCAGCTGCAAAGGTAATGCAAAGCCTTCTGTAACATTCAGGAATTCTCCAGCAGTTTATTTTTGTGTACCAGCAGTTAGTGCTGTGGGTCTGTTAGGGATACTAGTATTTGTTTGGCACCAACCTACTTTTCCTTCCTTCCAGTTTGCCCTGCAGTTAATCTCATCCTTCGACTTAGAAAAAATAGAGGGGGAGTGGACTGGATTTTGCTTTAACCTCTTTGTTATTGTTCTTGGGAGCATACATTTTCCCTTCTTTTTTTTCAGAGTACCCTTGTGGGAAATAGGGCACCTTTCCTCCTCTTCTGAATGAATGATCCCGTGTGCGATGATCTTGGTGAAGTGCCCTTCACCCTAATTTTTATGTCCTCTTAGGGCCAGGGAGTTTTGTCTGAGAAGCTTCGAAGTTTCAGCATGCAGGATCTCACTCTGATCCGAGATGAAGATACTGTGCATATGCGAAGCCGTGATCCACAGCTGCACCCCTCTGGTGCGAGTCTTCTGGAAACCATTGAAGACTCAGGTACGGAGCACCTGCTGGGCCATTGTATGAGACCTCGCATGGTGAGCCAGGAGGGCTCCCTTGAGCCTTGGGTCTCAAAAGGGAGTACAAGATTGTAGCTTATCTGGGAGAAGTTGCATTGTCTTCCCTAGAGCCTTCTCATTTAATATACATCCCTGTACTTTTCCCGTTATCATTATTCAGGATGGTTGACTTTTGTCTGTCATGTGTTCCTTCAGAATGGGCCATTTTAAGCCTCATGTGATTCTTTAAAAGTATTTGCTAAAACTTTCGCTCTTGTTCCTTAGCTTCCTGTTACTCCTCAGGAGAGGAGAGCAGTGTGGCACATCGGTCTAATGGAACCCCATCAGATACTAGAACAGACCCATCAGAGGAAGATGCAGGAGACAAACTTCCTAAACGTACCCAGAGTCTCAAAACTCCTAAAAAGGTGATGAAAGCTGAGGTGAGTTGGTGTATAGATAATTTCCAGCACTGACGTTGATTTGTGAGCTTGGTTGGAAGGCTCTAGCTTCATAGTCTCAGCATTTAGAAGCTGTATAAATAAATTTTGTTGGACTGTCTTTGCTAGTTGAGTCCTACATCAGAGGACTTGGCATCTACTTGATATACTTGTCTCTATCTTTGCATTTTTATCATGCCTGTAAGCCTCTGTCATAAGCCAGAACCCAGCTTTTCTTTCATTTGGGTCTTGTGTTGAAGGGTGGAGCGTTAGATATTTTTAACGTGTTTTGTTGACAATGTCCTCTCTCCTGCCTGCTACAGTCTGAATATGTAATAGTCACATTTATCCCTAGGACAGCCACTTTCTTTTCATCTGAAGTGCAGCAGTTGTGTACCCTCTTAGGCCTCCCTTGACTTTTACACATTAGATATTGGGAATAACACCACTCCCCACCTGCCCCATTCCTGGAGTTTTGTCTTGAAGTTTGGGTAACTAGTGATTGTTCAGTTGTCTTCTTCTTATGTTCATGTGATGATCCAAGGTATTTACTGCCATTCAGATAGGAGATGAGATGCCTGAATTCTTACTATTAAAATAAACCATACACGAAAGTAAATGCAGCTGTGTCCAAGAATCATTTAAGCTTAGCAATCTTTTCTTCAGCTGTTTTCAGGTGTGTTTTGTAGAAAATGCTTTTTGAGGTGCTGCTTTCCAGGTTTTGACTCTTACTAGAGTGTTTCTTATGGTTTGATTTGTACGTGATAAAATGCTTCTCCCTTTTTATGAAGTTGGGGTCCTATTTGCTTGATTCAACTTGGACTTCTAATGTTATCATTTTTATCTAAGATAAAGAATGCTATATAACTGACTCACATTGTCGAGCTATTCAGGCTAAATATTAAATAATTTGAAGGAAAGTAATTGCTTAGAGCATCATTTTAAGTTATACTGTTAACCTGATTTTACAGTGTACGGGAAACCTTTGCATATGCTTAATTACTCCTTGTAAGAGAATCACAGAATTATTGAGGTTGGAGGGGATCTCTGAATTCATCTGGTTCAAACCCACTGCTCGTGTAGAGCCAGTTCCCAGGACCAGGTCTAGGTGGCTTTTGATTTTCTCCAAGGATGGACATCTATGTCCAAAGATGCATTTTAATTTAACTTGGATCTTTCTATGGCTTATTTCTGAGTTGAGCCCCTCTTCTTTCTTGTCTACTATATTAGACAGGAGCAGGGAAACAAGGGGCTCAAAATTTGAGTTGATGCTTCCTAGTGAGGAATTTTCGAAGTGGGATTGTGAAAAGACAGAAAGAACTCTTCTATGCTGTTTATTGTGAATACAGAAATGCCGATAAAGCCCCTTGCAGGCGTATTGGTTTTTGTGCACAGACTGTTGGATCTTTGGGTCAGATGTAGGACTTGTAGGAGGTCTTTGACTGAGATCTCTGAGATTGCCGGCCAGGGTCGAATGCATCATAGATGAATAAATACTCTTCTTGCCAGTAGTATCTAGAATGAAAGACACAGAAGTAAAGTGTGCAAATTAGTTCAGGATGTTTCTACAGCTTTTAGAGAGCTGCACTGGTGATAGAAGTTAAGAAACAGTAGAGCAGTGCAATGTTATGTAAATGTTACCAGTTAGAAATATCTGTGTTTAACCTTTTGTTTAGACAGCTGGCTTTGGTTTTACTACCGTATGTACCCTGTTTTAGAATGTCTTCTGCTGATTGGTATTTGATGGATATGTTGAGTGATCTGTTTAATGGAAAAAAAGGAATGGTTAAATAGTCTTTTGAGACAACAGATGACATGAATAGGGTCATGTTGTAGTTGTTTTGTCCTATTTTCACTCCGCATTCTTGCATCTTTGTGTTAGATATTTAGATGTTAAAATAAACCAGCCTAAGATGCCTCTTCTTCTTTCTCCTCAGCTTCCAGTAAGAAGTGTAAAAGCCCGCCCTAAGAAGAAAGCTGCTGGCTCTCCTGCTTCTGGCGAGTCATCCTAAGGCGACCTCCTCCTCCCCAGCACCTGTCTCTGTCCTGGGATTTGCCTTTCGCTTTTATGGGGAAACTCTCCAAAGGAAGGGAGCTGAGATTCTTGTACATAACAGATACTGCTTTATAGAGCTCATTCCAAGGCAAGGGGGAGGCTGGGATTCAGAAAGCAGAGTAGAGGATACAAATCCTCAGGAATTTTCTCCTTTTCATCTCTCTGTTGGAGGGAATGCTGATATGTCTGTACATAGCCAGTTGCTTTGGAATTCCCACTGTATAACCCTAGTTGAGAATCTTTGCTGGAAGAACTGACTAGGGTTAGAGACATCCATTGCACAGAAGCTGGAAAAATACTAGACACTGGAGTTCCACAGGGTGGGTGGCTCCCTAAAATGTCTTATCTTGCTCTGGGTATTCTTCTGCAGCTGTGTGTTGTTAAGAAGTGCCCACCGTGAGTTGTATTCCTTAAGAACGGACGGTACCTAATATGTCCATCCCCTTTGAGAAAGTGACTGAAGTGTGATGTACGCTGAGTGCTTTTGAACATAAAGGACTGGCTCATGGGAGGTATATGCTAGATTCCCATTACTCATACTGGAAGATGAAGAGATTAGTTTTTATTTTATTTTTTCTGGAAGGTGAAGGGAGATAACTGGAAAAACTAATACAGGAAATGTGCTATTACATGCACATTACATGATGGAGTAGGTAAGAGTTACTGTTGAGAGGGAAAGTTTGGCATCTCTAAGATTTTGGCTCTTTTTGAAGCTGCTTGAATTTTATTTCAGGTTCTAATGCTCACTTTGACTCCTATGAGAGCATCAGAATGAGGTGAGTCCCATGCAGTAAGTCCCATGCAGTTCCATGGCAAGCATACTTGCTTTGCCGTTTAGTGGTTGAACTCATGTCGTTGTGTTGCTTGTTACTGCAGACAAATTCTTTTATTCTAGCAGATGACTGGGGAAAATCTGTCTCAAAATAGTCTGTGGGCATACTTAAGAATTTCGGAAGCCCTCACCTCTCAGCTTTAGGAGATTCAATCCTCAGGACATGAGAACTGAAACAGTTGATTTATTAACAGTTGAGTTCCGCTAACTTCAGGATTTCATTTATGGGGGATAAAAAGCAGGGAGTAGGGCACAGTAATATGATTAATCAGTACTCTCGCTTTATCCTGCTGCAGCCCTTGCACAAATTTTCTGTCTGACATGTGCCGTGTTTATCAGTGTCCCGAGACTTGAGCAATATTTAACACTTGGGACAGAAAACTACAAGGAATGTAGAATATGTATTGTGGGAGTGAAATTGCAGTGCTGCAGAGAAAATTTGCATCATGCCGAGCCATGCTAATCTCTTGAACGTTGTTGTTAAGGGGAGATGCCCTGTACACATGCCAGCTGAATCGATGAAAATGTATGATATTTTTGGGTAGGGTTCTTGTTGTCAAGATCTATAATGAAGGTGCACCATTATAGACATGGGTGTCTGAATGAATGGTCTTAATTTTCACTGAAATTAGTTATCAAAGGAACCTGATTCCTACATGCAGGTGTTTGTGTCCCACATCTTTTGCTGTCACATTTCTGAAGTGACAGTGAATTCTTCACAGAGCCCAGTATTTTGCTGTTGACAAGGCATAGAAGCACTTCTGCAGCTAATGCTCCACAAGTATTTCTGTCCTGGAGAACAGCCTTTCAAAAGTTTATAAAGTTGAGGATTAGGACTGAATTTTTTCTTGTTTCCCATTGTCTTGGTGGCAAATTGTTTGCTGTTGAATTGACCGGTTATTTCAGGAAGCCAATTAAGTTGGGTTTACTACTGTTTGTAGCTTTTAAAAATTTAAATCTTTACAGACTATGTTAGAAACTTGCATCTTGTCAGAAATATTTGTTCTAAATTATCCATAAGGCCTTATCCAGAAGCCAGTAGAAAATCCTTGATTTGGTTCTGAGTTTCACAAAAAAACCCCAATTATTTTGTTCTTTTTTAGTTTATTAGCAAACTTCATATTCATGTCTTACTAGCACATGCAAACGTATGTCCTGAAGCAGGAATACTTTTCTGTTTCCAAAGGAAATTCCTCTCTCCAGACAACAGATAAAAATCTTTCATGATTATGTGGAAGATCCAGTTGTGAGGAATTGTTGTCCTAGACTTTACTGTACTGAGCAAGAGAACCGTTATTCTCTATGTACCGAGTATGTCTATGACCGTGTTTCTTGATTTTTTTTTTTTTAACTGAAATTTTGCGTAGCAAATTATTTATGTAAATCATTGTGAGGGACTTGATTTGGAAGCCAAGTCTCCCCTTGTGCTGATCTTCTTGCCCTTTCCTCGTGCATGCGTTGTGATAGTCTACGATTACTGGGTTTCCACAGAGTGACTTTCCAGAATCTTCTCCAGAATCCATTTATTTGTAGTGGCTTTTCTGCTTTGAAGCACAGGAAGAATTTCTGAAGATTCAGTTCTGGCATTTGGATTTATCTTTGTCTTCCTGAGTTAGGTCCTGTGCTAAGTAGCTTTTACTTAGCATTGATGCTTGATGTCATTAGCTTGCAGGTAAATATGGGTCAATTTTACTCTGATTTTTTTTTTTTATATGGGGGAATTGGCTTTTGGTTGCAAGAGTGAGTCTGCAGTAGAGTGAGGGACTATTATATAGCGTGTGATATGAAGCTGATGATGTCAAGCAGCAGAACTTACCCAGAGCAAGAACAATGTCTTAGCATAGATACTCTTTTCTTCTTCTAGTACACATGTAACTGCTAGATTGTGCTTTGCTTGATCAAAGCCACTGCAGATCTACCACCACCCACATGACCTCTTAGTGAGTTTCTAGATATAGTTCTGCATTGGATGGCACTGTCTTGCATAGAAATTCTCTTGTTAATGAGAACGCTGAATGTGCTGTTTTGATAAAATGCTTTTATCAGCTGCTGTTCGGTGTTTTCAGCAGGAAATGCTGAAAGTAGTTTCTCTTCAGTATCATCTGCGGGCTTCATTGTGCAGTTAAGCGACTGGTTAAATCTTCACCTAGCAGTAGAACCTGTTGTGTTCAGTAAATGTTTAGAACCTTTTCCTAATATGCCTGGCCACAGAGTGAAATGCAGTAAGAGAAAATGATACTTGAAGGTGGGGGCTGAAGAGGGTGGTATGTGTGTGTCAAACTTTGTGTGCCTAAAAGTTATCCTAAAATACCTGTACCGTGAGATACAAAATTGAAGCCATGACTGCCTTTTGAAAAGAAATGTTCTACTTTCATGCTTTATAGTAGTACGAGTCAGTGTTCTGCTGTTGGAAAAGAAAATAGTGAAATGTGGTTTCCTGTCTGAGAAACATAATGATTTGTTGCATAAAAGGGAAAAATGTTTTCTTGTTTGGCAGTAATCCTCTGTGGTGGGTAAGAAATGTGAAAATGTAGGGGAAACAACCGTCAGGTTTTAAACCTTTACACTTTACCTAAACATCTTTATTACTTACTTTTTAAAATTGAGTTTGTGATTCTCCAGCTTTACATTTCTGGGACTGATTTCTTTTAGACTAGAATAATCTTCTTGGTAGGTAGAGCGTATATATAGAGAGGGGTGCTGGTGTTCTTAAAATTGCAAAGCTTCCTTTCCTCATTTTAGTGAATTGATTTCTGTTCATTGTGGTTTTGCAGTGCTGGGCTTTCTTTTATACATCCCTCTTGGAAGTACGACTCCCTCACAATATAGTTCCTTGAAAAGCAAGATTTCTAGAGAACCACAACTTTCCAGAAATGGTTATTTACTCTGTGCCATCTTAATCAGCCCGAAATGTAGTGCCTTAGGAGAAAAGTAAGATATCTGTGGATAACTCCGCTGGTTCTCTGATCTACGCGTAGCATTGTATTAAGGAGACTCACAAGTTAACTGTGAAGTGTCATTGTATGCTTGAGAGCAGCTGTTGAATTGAGCTGATTTTTCCTTTCTGTCTTCCAAAGTTGCATATAATGCCGGAAAGTGTGGATTATTCCCTAAAAGAGAAGTCTAGGGAAAAAAGTTGTATTCTTATCCTGCATTCCAATGGGAACACTATTGTCACATTACTGCTTGCTGGGGAGATGCTGAATGACATCTCTGTGTAACTGGTCTGTACTGTAGCTTTTCTTGCTGTAGCCACTAGGAATTTGTAATGTGCTATCTGGCTGAAGCATCTTGTGGTGCTGCTTTCTGAGTTGGCTTGCAAAGTCAGATACGTGAAAAAACAGGAAAGTATTCTGAAGTTACATGAGCTTGTAGAACCATAGCGGTGTTAGTGTTGGAAGGGACCTCTGGGGGTCATCTGGTTCAACCTCACGGCTCAGTCAGGGCCACCCGCTGCCAGTTCCCGTGTGGTTTTTCTGGTCTGGAACCTACTGAGTTTAATGTTTAAGAGCTGATAATATGTGCAGAAATGCGTATGCTGTACGGGAATGGGCTTTAGTGTTACCGAGGAGAATTGTTTCCTGGTCCCCTTTCATCTGGAATTTGGCACTGTTGCAAGACGCTATGAACGTAACTCATGTTCCTTATAGGTATTGTTAAAAAGCCTAGAGGCCTCAAAAAAGATCTTAAGAGGTATGCAGAGTGAGTTGTGAAAACAGTTGGTTTTAACAGTAAACTGAGACAATAACTGCATAGCAGCTAAGAACCTGTCTTGTGAGATAGATAGAATTAGAGTAAGAAATGAGCTGTGTATAGTACAGAGTTGTCCAGTAAATACTGCTAACTTTCTGAGCCTCGAGCAACACTTAAACTGTGCATTCTACAGATAACAGCTTGATTTCTTTCTTGAGCCTGATTTCTCTCTTAATCTGTCTCCCTCCCTCCCTCCTCCCTTTCCTTCTACCCCCCGCCTTCTAAACTGGGCTTGAGCTTCAAACTTTCACCCCTTCGGAACAATAAAGTTTGACTTTTAGCTCAGCAAGCAACTCGTCCGCAGGGAGGACCAGATGAATATCAAGTATCTCTCATCACTTCGTAGATGTGTTATGCTGGAAAAGCACTAGCAGGAAGCTTCAGAGGATATGTTTGCCTGGGAAATTCGACCCTCTGCCCCCTGCCAAAGCATGTGTTTTTGGATGAACCAGATGCTGGACTTAGCTGTGTGTATGAGCATAGCTATCTGTAGAATCCCAAAATTTAGTGTCAGAATTTCCAGTGCTCTACTTCTGATGAGAACAGGAATTAAAATAATATGAAGTAAAAAGAAACAGTGGCAAATTGGTAGGGTTTTTTTTTGCAACTTTGCAGGTAAGTTTAGGTCCTTGCTGTTTATATGCCTAAAATCTTTGCCTAAAGCCCCTTGCAAGCAATCTGTTACTTTCTTGCTCTGTTTCTGAGCTCCTATTCTTCTGTAAATTGGTTATGTCTTTTATGTTTACTCCTATTAAGCAAGAGGTGGCTTCCATTTTACTGACTGTGGAGACACAAAATATACTGTATTAGAGCTGTAATTTAGCCTTTTTTCATTATTCAAACCTAGGACCTAGATTAATACATGTAATTTGTACAACACGGCCTAAGGCTGGCTTCCCAGGTGGAATCTGACCATCTATTGCAAACAGTATAGTTTGACATATTTCCCTTTTCTTGCAGTGGATTCTGGCTGAAATGTGCTTACTGCAGACCCTTTGGACAAGAGCATTCTGTCTGCATTTAGCCAGATAATGTTAGAAGTAACATTTATGGGAATACTGCAAAAATAAGTGAACACTGAAGGAGCAAAAGCCCAAGTCTTCTGTAATAGATAACTGTCTGAGACGATGTAAAACACTAAAGCATTTCTGGCAGCGGTGGAAATACATTGCTGTACTGACTTTAAAAGGTAGGGAATTCAATCATGGTCTTTGTAGCAGGTTTGGAAGGAAAGTAAGTCTGGATGGCAAGCATATGACGTTTTACATACCAGGGAACTAAGTTTTTATCACAAGTAATGCTTATTAACTTACCAAAAAGAAAGAAGTCGAAAAATTTTGGAGACTATAAAATGGAGAGAAATTATCCTGATCATCAAACCTAGTATTGAATATAAACCTTCTGTATTCATGCTGCTGCCTTATTTGGGAAAGCACTGAGTTAATGGGCTCCTCATTTCTGGCTCCTCTGTTTAGATTATTTCTCAAATGTTGTGAATGCCACGTAGAGATAAATGGAATTTTAATTTTGACATTCAGCCATGAATTCAAGTCTAAATTCAGGCACGCTGAGCTTTGCCTGGGACAGTGCTGGCTGAATGACAGCCCAATAAGAAAGTGGGGAAAGCTGAGACAGATCTAACCGGGTAAATGACTGAAGGATCTTACACGAAGTGCAGAAATTAGAGATGCTTGGGTTCAACTCAGCATTTTAATGTCAAAGTTCCAATTAACACAGTGCTGATCTAAAGGCAGTACGGCACAAGGAGGGTTGTGAATTCCCTTTTGTCCACCAGAGGGTATAAGCATAACGTAAAATCACTGAACATGAGCGAGCAGAGACATGTCTGATAACGGTTAGTTCAATTATGACAGTTGAACAGCAGTATTTCCTGTGTATGAAGGCCCTCCTTGGGGGTGAGGGGGAAAACTAGCTGGGGCTCTAATGGTGAAATATGAAATAATACTGCTGTTAACCTCTGACTGAAAAGGCTATTCAAGCTTCCTGGGCATTCTAATTGAGCTACTATCCAGTGAGGCTTGCTGAGACAATAGTTACAGAATAACTGTCCTCACTTTTTTTTTGTTGTACATTCAAACCATTTTCTAGCTGCAGGAAGCAGCTCTGAAAACAGCAATGTTTGTGATTCCCCCCTTGCCCCACTGCTTTTGCACTTAACCAATTGCTGTGTGTTGCTCTACTTTGTACTCTGAATTTTAGTAGTATTTCCTGGTAAGGATGAGTATTTTCTTTCAGTTGGATCTATTTTCTGTGAAAAGAGAAGCAATTTTAATCTAAAAGTACAGATGTATCTAATGTTACTATGGTAATTTGCGACCATGGCAACAGAGAGTTAGCATTCTGAAGAACAGACAGATAGATTTGGTTGGTTTTTTGGTTGTTAGTTTTGTTTTGTTTTTTTAAAGTCAACGACCTAATTAATGATGCACACATTTCAGGAAAAAACCTGATGTTTCGTATTTGTTAACCGTACAAGATCATATGGGTCCAAGGGATTTTGACATTCTTGCGTAGAAAAGTTGATGGAGTGCAGGCTGAATGAGCAGACTGTGCAGTGGAGAAAAAAACTGACTTAATGGCCAGGCCTAAGGGGGCAGATCAGTCCCAAAAAGTCTAATCAGAGGCCAGCAGCTAGCAGCATACCCCAGGGCTAGGACTATTGTCTTCATTAATGTTGAGGCAGAGCATGCCCTCAGCAAGTTTCCTGGCAATGCAAAACAGAGGAGTGGCTGATACTCCAGATGGTTATGCAGGAAGCAGCAAGAGGAACATAGGTTATTTTACCTTCACTTTCAAAATACATGGAAATCCTAGTGGGAACATAATGAAACAGTATGAGATTGTTTCCAATGTTGAGAAAGTCTTTTACTTGCAGCAGCAGAGATGGAGACTTGCAGGCTGCAGGAGGATCCAGGACATACCTGGAGGTTTCTGTAGGAAAGAGGAATAGAATGTAGAATAGTCCTGGGGATTCTTCAGTGTCAGACTTCGGGGGAAAAAACAAGAAGAATAAAATATATTCAGTATGTTTCTATTTTTCCATCATATGATCAGAGTTAGGTAAACCAACACAGTGCTTTTGGGCAGGTGCTAAATTTCAAGAATGAGTTGTGGATTGCCCTTACATGCCCCATCCCAAGAGCGTGTACTGCGTTATACAAAACATTTAGTAATGATTTAAAGAGTTATAAGAAATTAACTTATTACTGAGGGAGGTAGGAATGGGCTTTTGTGGCTAAGCCTTGTATTTACTGTATTTATCTCTGCCAGTACAGAGCTAATGTAAAGGCTCTCTGCTGTCAGCACTCAATGTCGGTTTTATAGGGAGTGTGTGGATATAAGTTTAGCCAAAGCCAAACCACTGATTTTTCCAAGCTTTTTTTTTTTTTTCCTGGGCTCTGTTGGGGAATCTAGCAACTGAATGGGAATTATAACATTGCTGCTATCGCTTGCTTATTTGGGGCAATGAATATATCGAATTAAGTAGAAGTAAGCAGCATTTAATAGCTTCATTTTTGTAAAAGCCAACTGTTGTGACTATTCTCTATTTACCACAAGAATATGGTAACTGATGCATGGAGCCATTATAGTGCAGGAAGGCTATTACCTCCGAAAAGGGAAAGCAGAGAAAAGGCCAACCCAAACGGAGTACGTTCAGCTAGTGCAGTCTCCTGTCTCTGGTACTGCTCAGTCTATTTGATGACCAGAGGGCAGTCTGGAATTAAGCACACATTGGAAAATGCCTCGTCATGACACTGTCACCTTTTTACCCATGCGCTGAAGCACAGTGGTGTTAAATGAGTGGGTTAATGGAGTTTTCCTGGGAGGGAGAGTTGTTTGGATTCTGTCACTAATTTTTTGTAGTCATCGGGTTTGGTTACTTGCTGCAGTGTAATGACTTGAATGTTCAAAACCTAAATCTCGTGTTGTGTTTGCTCTAATACCCAGACTCTTCCTAGGTGTCTTTTAACATTCTCTTTTTTGAAGAACCTATTTTAAAAGGCCCATTGCTTATCTTCCGTTTCTACCCAGAGTGTAATAGAAATGGTTTTATCAATGCAGATGTGCTCTCATTCCACAGGGTGACAACTAATCCTTATTTCTCTTCTCAGTTATTTTGACATTTCCACTAGAAGTGGCTTTCCTGGCCAAGTTCCCTTCTGAGGCATCAGGGTCATAAACATGGAAAGACAGCCCTTTTATTGGGGTTAAAGAGTGTTTGGAAAAGCTCATTATACTATGTCTATTCAGGCTGTATCAACTTGCTGAAGATCGATGATGAGACCAAAAAGGCATCATCTAAGGACTAAATTTTGAACACTGCTTCTTGCTACTGTCTCATGTGGGTCTCTCTGGTAAGTGGTGCTCCGAGCACAACCGATCACACGTATATGATGGCACCTCTAAAGAAAAAGTTGCTGTGATAAGGTTTAGTTATTGATGTGGGTGGGTGTGACCCCAAGACAGTGGGGGAGCAAGGTTCTGGAGGTTATTTACTCACTTTTTATTTCCAGTTTATTTTGACAGATAAATGTCTCGGATAATTTGCATTTAAATCTACATGTGTCATTAGAATAGGCTTATAGATTTATGACTTGCAGGTATGGCTTTTTGTTCTTTGCTGTTGAGTTTACATACCTTTTTCCCACCTCGTGCCCCAGTTTCTTGCTACTGATGCCTGTGAATATTATTTTTAAAAATGCTGTTTTGTTATCTTCTCAAATTGTGCTCCTAAATAATTTTAGTTATCTTCATGTCTTACATGTTTAGTCTTCTGCCTTTCCCCTTCTCCGTTGTTGAATGAATAAAGATATGAAAATGAATACAGAGTCCTGCTATTTCTGCTATGTAAAAATAAGGCAAATTTTGAGAACCTGGTTTGTCCTGGCATTGTTTCCTCACTTAAATGTTGCCTCTCGGGTTGTGTCCACTTCCCAGCTGTTAACTGAGGACTTGGATTCATATCACAAGCGTATTTGTTAGGTGGCCTTTTTGTTCCTGCAGAATACTGTTGCTGTTAAGCATCTAGGAGACCTACCTGAATTGTAATTGCAAATAACTTTTGGGGAGGACAGAGGCTGGAAAGCATTCATATGTGCAAAGTTAGAGAATGGTGAATATCTGTTTCTGGGTCCATGTGCAGAAGCATAAATGTTTAGTCAGTACTACATAGCTACTATACCTAGGCATGAAATATTAGAGTGGTCAGGAAATAATATCTTATTGTCTTGCAGGGCAAGTGGCAAGAACTGCGCTTACTTACTGGGAAACCTGTGGTACATAAAACAGGTGGAGGGTGTGTGAAATTACAAGTTAAAAATGGGCCGTGAGAAGAATTTTCTGTAGCTATCACCAGCAGCTGGTCCTCCACAGACCCAGCTAGTGGGTAAAGTGGGTAGCTGGGAGCTAGCAGTTGTAGTGGCTGGGATAAGAGAGGAAGTCAGCTAGCAGGGTTCTAGTAGCATCTTTATACTTGGTGTTTTGGATAACATAAGTCTGAAGCTGACGAACTGTGGTCTCTAGCTGGAACTTCATAACAGTAGTAACGGACTGAGTCTCTGTTTGAATTGAATTGAAATCCTTTTTTACTTTGAAATTCAGCCTAGCTTTTTTTTTTCCTCCCCAAAGTAGACTCTTGTGTAGGTGGAGCCTTTCTCTTTTTACCCCCTTGCTGTCAGTTTTTCCTGCCAATGCTACGAATCAAAGAATCATACTTTAGACTGAGTTGGAAGGACCCTTAAAGATCGTCTAGTTCCAACCCCTACTGACAGCTTTCCATCTCTGTGGATGTCCTCATGAAGGAAGCAGATTTTCTTCTGGTTCAGCCAGCTCAGATTGGTCATTCCTAAACGTAGCAGTTGAAAGCTGAAATGTTTATATAGTAAATAGAAAGTGTTTGCCTATATTTCTGGGCATATGCAAAAATTATGTGGTCATTTTCTTCTTTTTATATGTCTGTGACATTTCATATCCCCACTTGCTCCAACAGCAGTTGACCTGCGCAGAATGATTACAGGAGCAGTTAATGAGCTGCACTGGGTTTGGACTTTGAGTTTGCCTGTTTATTAGAATCGTTGGCAACTCCTGAGGCTGAGCCTCTTCTTCTCCTGGGCTAGCAGGCTCCAGTGGAAATTACCACTGAATTTGTGAGTTGCTAGCCCTAAACAGTTTTTTCCTTTCATAAAACTGGCAAGCAACGAACAAATTTCATCAAATTGATCTCACAGAAATCTTACTTGCATACTCCTTTAGCCTGAGCATTACTATGCACCTTAAAATTTTAGCATAGTTTCTTTTTCTAACTGCAGAAAAAAAGAATTAAACATGGGAGATATATTTCACACTGCTTTTGAAAATGCAGCTTCTGCTTTCTAACGAGTTACCTAATACATTGTGCAGTGAAATTTCCATCCTTCCCCTTGTAATTACACACAAACCCATTATTTTTAGTTTTGCTTGACAGATTGGTAAAATGAAGCCATTTGAGAAGGAAGGAGGGCTGAACTTTTGTAGAAATTCCGAACAGCTCTGCACTGAATCATCAGTCCCAAGAGCACAGACATTCCATAGAAATGTCAGACAGTCCTTGTGGCATATTAATGAGGAAGCAGCAATGAGTTTTCAGTCATGCTGATTTTAGAGTTCTTGCTCAGCTTCCAATAAAAATTCTTAGCATTCAATAATAGAATAGTTTAAGAGAACCCAAAATCGAGATAAGGATACAGTCCAGATTTGGGCTATTTCAGTCATGACGTAGGAGGGGAACCTTGCCTCTAGTGATGTGTTCGTGTGTTGTTACAATCACACTTCTTTCCTCGGCTTTTCCAGTCAAGACGAAGAAAACCCTGTAAGTCTACCATTATTCTAACTACTATGAGACTTTTCCTATCGGAAGACTGTGAATTTTAGCTTACTATGTACTTAAGTATTGGTTTATCTTTCGATACTCTGAAGTAAATTTTGCCTTCAGATTTTCTTTGAAGCGAGACTTGTGTTTTTACAGTGGGTAAAGAGAAACACAGAGACAAGCTGCCTTTGCCATGGGTGGGATGTAGGTGCTTGCCTAGTAATTTCTCCCTGGACTTTTCTCCGAAAGTCTACATCTGGCTAGCATCTTTGACAGCATTTGAATCTCTAGATGCCTAAAGAGTCTGATTACAGGGAAATTGCAGCCTGAGATTGAGGAGTGATTAACCACAGATAGAGTCCTCAGTCTTGGTGGTGAGTAACAATACAATGCAACATGTAAGTCCAGCTAGAAGGGGAAATTATTTTCTTTAACAATACTGGTGTCCTTGTACTTCAGTAATCTTTCACTGATCTATGGTATTTCGTCATCCTCCTAACTATTTATCTAACATGTCTTGAGTTACCACCAAGTCAGTTCAAAATGTTACTTTCACTTTTCCCCTGCCTGCATTTACCATTCAGAGGAAACAGTGGTGTTTAGCTATGTCCACAAATCCAAAGCTATTCTGTACTAAGTATATGCAGCTTTTGCAGCACCTGGAATTAACAGTTTAAGACCCGTTGCTTATGAACTGTCAGCGTTGGAGATGTAACAGAGCAACACAGCATAACTTCTTTGATCTAATCCGAAGACTTTATGCTCAGTCTGTGATAACGTCCTTGCCATCTCTCCTGTGATAACATTCTTTCGGTGGCCCTTCAGCGGTCATATGTGGGAGGTTCTATGTCTCAATAGTGGAAACAAAAGATGGAGGACAATTGTGTGAAGGATACCAGTTAACATAAGAAACTGGCCTTTCCTGGCTCACATGTAAAATACAGAAAACTCCAAACAAAACTTCTCCCCTGGGTACAGGACACTAAACATCAGTTCAAGCAGCATCCTTGGCATTTAATGAGATCTGGTTCCTCAGATAATAGCAAGATCCTTTGCTGATATGATGTAGTTGTCATGGCTACGAAAGGACCAGCTGCTACATACAAAGTATCAGAAAGATGAAAATGGAGAAAATCAATGTCCAAACAGAAAAGATCACAGAGCAGATAAGATGATTTGGAGATCAGGAAAAAACAAAGGAAATGGGGACAGCAACTAGGGAATTCAACAGGAAATAAGAGGAAAGAAAGTTCAAAGGTAGATAATCGGAGATCTACGATCCAGAAACAGACCTTGAGGGAACTTGACGTGCTTACGTTTGTAATTAATGAAAAGCGTTCAAAGAGAAGTCTGCAAACAATATTCCCTAGCAAAGGTTCCTTTTGGCTCATTCTCTTTGAAGCTTTGCACATTATATCTTAGGAAAGAACGTACTGTGGAAGACAAAGTTGTGTTCTGATAGTGAAGCATGGACAGTGAATTTTTCCCCCAAGATAATACGGCTAGTGGCATAGGTGAAAAATAGAGGTAAGTATATAACATGGGACATGAGATTTGCATAGAGCATTCCTGACTGTGTGCCCTCTCCCGTTGTTGGTGTTTTGGGCAAGTTCCATTTGAAAGATGTAGATCTCCAAGATGTAGCCGCTATGTTCTCTGCCCTAGTTTTGAGGCGGTAAAGATTTAGATGGCCTTTTTTTTTAGGTTGGTGAAAGCTAATTGAGCCTTTTGTTCTGATGAAAAGAGTATCTGAGATAATAAAGTGAGCCTCATAGCTGGATATAAATTAATATCACAGTGATTCCCTGAGCAAGTGGGTTGGGATCTTCAATTAATTCCTGCAGCAAGATGGGAAGTCAGGTTTCCATGGATACTGAGGCAGCAGCAGCAGCACTGACACTCACAGCAATTGCAAGCTTAGTTTCCCTAAAGCTTGCTTCCTAAGGAGGATTTGCCCCCCTGCCCCCCCTGCTCTGTATTCTGTATTTTCAAATAAAAACAGACAGATGGACGTTTGAGGAATAGTTAAAGACAAAAACTACTGTCCCCTTACCTAGAAAATTGTGTACAAGAAATGCAAGTGATTTGCATAATTTTAATCTACAATTAGGAATAAAAAAAATGTATTAAAACTAGGGGAGGAGAAAGACTGTAGCCTATTGAGCTTTTGAAAGTCGCTGAGGATGACAGCAAGGCCTCCGTAAGGACAGATTTATAACCAAGGACACAGTAAGAGCAGAGTACCTTTTCTAGTGCAGAGCTGTAGGTGGTTTCAACATAGCTGTCCACCCAGGTGATTGCAGTAATGTGTATATTAGCACTCATGAAAGAAAACTGGAAGAAAAAAGTGTCCAATTAAAAATACAATCTAGAAACCCCAAATTACAGTTCTTACTCAAAAGCTCACTGCCAGACATAGTGATAGACGGTGCACTCGCATTAAAAACATGTAAGATAAGTGAGAGGAAGAAAGATATTTGGCAATTATGTGCATTTTGGAGTCCCTTTTGATTCAAAGTAACACCTAGCACTGTATTTTTATTTGCCATAGGATGCAAATTTGAGCAAGTTCACCACCTTATTTACACTATGTAGTAGTCCACCAAATACGGAATGAACGCTGATAACGTCCATGAAGAAAGGCATTATAACTAGGAATGTCTTCAATACCTGCTCTGATCTGATCTCCTCCTCAAGAAGTCCCTAAAACATATTCTTACTGATTGTAATTTAAACTCCCATTAACCTCTTACACTGACTTATTTAAAATGGTATTTATGGATCCTGGCCAGCTCCATCGGCAAACACAGCAAAACAAAAGCCATTATTTGTTTTGGGAAGAGCCGAATATTAGGAAAAAAAATGCTGGTTTTTGGAATTTAAAGAGTTTATTCTCTAAGCGACCAACTTAATCTCTTAGGAAGTGCATCCATGATCTTTAAATGGATTAAAAATTGATTATTTTTCTTCATTTTTTAGGTATTACAGAAAAGACATAGTACTTGAGTACAGTCCATTTTTAGCTGAGTCATGCACTTGGCACAGCTCACTGGCTGTCTGCACTTCAGAGTTGTTAGCTTGCTCCTTGGAGCGTTCAGTTCAGGTGTATCGAGTATCCCAGGGACTGGTCTCGGTAACATTCTGGACAAATCTGCCTTGTTTTCCTTTAAAGGGAGAAGAGATGGCAGAGATGGAAGAAACACGTTTGCTTACCAAGTGCCATGTCCCTTCCTCTCCAAAGAGAAGAGGAGCCTTGGCCTGCTGTGGAGAAATGCTGAAAGACAAAGCTCAGAAGTTAATCAGAAAACTCAGAAGTTAAGCCTAGCTGTACCCAGTCCTTCTGATCTCTGAGGACTAATTGCAATGCAAGGGGGGTTGTTTTCTTCCGAATTTCATACTCTAATGGGACACCTAGTTTATTTGCAAAGTGACTGTGACTGTTGCAGTCACTGCATGGTGTCCTGCAGTTTGCTGCTGCCTTTTGCTGCCACAGTCTGAGTAGGTAAAGATCTGCCTTTGAATTGTTCACGTCCTTTGAATATGGTTTGTCAATTAAAAAAAAAAATATATATATACGTATATACTGTGGTGTATGTGTGTGTTTGCATGATTACACCTACACACTTGAACGCATGCTAGCACGAGACAGGAAGTTAAATAACGTAAAAGAAAAGATACCTGCGTAAAATTACAAGCAGGCGATCATTCTCAAATGCGAGTGCACGTGCTGAGGGCATTGCTGTTGTGAGCGGGAAGCCGGTCGCCTCTGCAGAAGGGTGTACTGTGACTTGGTTATCGGAAAATGACGTCTAAGAACAGAACTCCAATCTTCTGAATTCTTGTTACAGGCTGGAGAGAATGTGAGATAGATTGCTGTAATAACACAGTCTTTTTTGTATTACTTTCTATCCAGCAGTGCAGTGGGAGTGGGAACAAAACAAACTCATGGGGTTTGAAAACTGGAAGACAAACTTTCAAGACAATAAACTACTATCCTTGCTATAACATATTGAGTACACAGCAAGCACTTTGTTTTTGTTTCTTAGTGAACTATCATACAAGAAGGAGAGTACTCTGCATAGATATTCCAGGTTAAGCAGAAAGGCAGTATAGTTAAAAGTTCATAGGTGTTTCCATGATGAATTTTCTCTTTTTTTGCTGTCTAACTCCCAAACCTTTTGTTGTCATGCTGGTTTGCCTCTGTGGTTTTGTGATATCTTGTAAATAAACACAACTTGTAGCTCTCAGAGTTGTTGTGCCTGTTCTCAAGGTTGGGTTATGCAACACTACTTGCAGTATGTGTTCCCTGTACTATGCTAGGAACATACAATTAAATCGCTCTTTGAAAATATTTTTCCTTCTGTCATTAGCAGCAGTCCAACTTCCCCTACAGAATACAAGGCCTACATCAGAGGCTACAGTTTCATCTAGGCAGTAGTTGTTAACGATGAAGTGCTGGGATGCGGAAACCTACGCCATCCATCTAACTGAGCTAATTTAAAAGAGCTCAGACTCAAAGCAGAACTTCCTATCCATCAGTGTATCAGTCTTCCTGAAAATCAGTCTCCTCTGCCATTAAAGCTTATGAAGAATTTAAGTGTCACATGCCTTCATGTTCGTTGTCCTATCCTGATACAGACAACGAATCTCAAGAAAAGGCACCAAAGCTCTTGCTTAACTTTCTCATTCCCTTGATCTTACATCCCTGACATCGCATTCAGTTAATCTTTATACACAAATATGAGATGCACAATAAAGTTTACATATCTTATGTAAGTCCTGGATAAAGATCTCTAGCCACTGCTATACATAGTGTCTGATTACAGAATCCTAAGAGTCTGTCCAACCTGGCTTTGAAATCCATGTAGTTTTGTGGGGATTTTTTGTTTTGGTTTTTTGTTTGGTGTTTTTTGGGGTTTTTTTTTTGTACTTTACTGTCTTTTCCTCACTAAGTCAAACTACAAAGAAACTACTGCATTAGTTCAGAAAGTAGCTGTAATATCTATGAAAGTTGTTTATAGTCCTATGGAGAAATAAAATCCCTATGGTCTTTTCTTTCATGGGAATAGCAAACCATATATATGTTCATCTAGCATGCTATAGTATTGCTGTCGATGATTGTGCTAGGCAAGAAAAAGCATATTCTGCTTATAATTTGTGTTTCCTTTTTATGAAATGTTAATCTAACGTCAGAAGACTTCCTCGGCTTCAGTAAACTGAGTCTGCCTGGCATCTCAAATAACCCTTCACCTCTAAAGATACACACACATAGAGGTCATCAGTGATTTTTGTTCTGAAGCACAGTGTGAACATGTGAAATTACTACTACCAAAGGAGGAAAACGAGTGCTTGTGTAACAGTAGCAGTGAGAACCCAGCATTGGCAGAGGCGTCCGTTGTCTTTATTCATTGATAGCATTTGTTGAATGCTCATAATTGTTACCTGCTTTGCCTTTCTTCCACTACTTTCTTACCTTTACCTTTCTAATACTTCTTATACATTAATTCTGCAGGGACAAAGAGGACAGCCTTATATATGGTGAATTGTCTAACTCATCCTGATACCATAGGAGACCTTATACCATTTGTCACACGTCTAACAGCAAACTGAGGTAAGCATTGTCTCTTGGCAACCGCAACCAAATTACCTAAACTGGAGGATGAACGTTCACCAGAGCAGAGGTGCTCTTCGGCACCAGGGGAAATATTTGAATACTTCAAGTACTGTACAAGCTCTTGAAGTCTATTAATCCACGCATCCCAAATGAACTGTTTTTAAAGGGTGTGTTTAAATCAGAGCATGAAAGCCTGAGAGGAAAGCCCTCAGTTGCTTTAGATTTCTGAAAAAAAATTGATGACATCATCTTTCCTCTCATCTATAATCTCTGAGATCAAGATAAAAAACATGCAAGCAACCCAATTCTTGCACATTCCATGCTCTATTTAATTTTTGTAGAGCATGGCCCCTGCTATTGAGTACCGGGGGAAGAGTTCCCTCTCGCGGATAGACAGCACCGTCCCAGCCAGTGGGAGCAGCACGGTTCGGGCCTGTGTGTGGAACAGAGAGAATCGCGTACCAGAACGGGGAAAGAATTTTGCAGCAAACACAGGGCTGTCAATCTCAGTCATTAGATCAGAGACATGCATTCAAAAATTGCTGATAAAAATCTGGTTTTCACTCCTCGTAGGACTGAAAAGGCTGCTTAAATTTAAGTATTTTCTCATTTATCAGTGCATTTGTATCCGCTCCCTCCAATTCCCATCTAAAAGCGATGGACTTTTATTGTAATTAATGCAACTGTACAGAAAGAAAAACATTAATTATAAATACATTTAATATATCTGTAGAGTATCCTACAGTACAACACATACAAATGCCACAGTTTTTAAAATCAGATGGCTTGGTTCTGGAGTGGAAAGTGAGAGAGGGAAAAATAACTGTGCAGCATTTCTTTAAAAAGCTGCAACACCCTCTCTTTTCTCATTATTCAGGCTTGTGGAATAATACAACATAAGAACTACAGAATTATATAATCAGAGAATAATAAATCTTCTTAAAGGGAAAGCTACATAAACTTGTTTTATGGTCTGGAGTGTTAAAAACAGTACCCAGGGAAAACAGAGAAGAGAACAGAATGAGGTAATTGGAGGTTCAAGTTAAAAACAATTGAGGCATGTGTATTTGAACAATTAATAAGAGACCTAGAGAAATTATGATTGCTGCTGTTATTATTACCTATCCAGGCAAAAACAACACTTCTGAAAGAAAATGACTTAATTTTGCCAAAAGTCAATGGACATTCCAGGCGCAAGGAAACTATGTTTGTGGACAAAGTGAAAAGTGCATCTCATTGAAACAAAATTAATGTTAGAACACCAGGCAAGTTACAAAGACAAAGTTGGCTAACTTTTCTTGCTTTCAGAGTTGAACTTAGTTAATTCAGTGCCAACAGTAACAGTGATGTTTTTACTTTTAGTCACAGTACAAGTTGGAAAGACCTGGAAGTAAGCTCATCGCGAAAGCAGCAGTTAACAAAAAGTAACTGAGAGATGAAGCTGTAACCGTGTGGAAACATAGTTCATAAAGGCACAGTGATTCTTTTATTGGCACAATAGCACAACAGATTAGTTTGAATGAAAACACAGTGAAAAATTAAACGTTGAAAGTTATGCTGAGGCTGAATATAAAATAGTTTGTACCAGCCTCTACTAAGAAAGCACGCAAAACAAAACCAAGGATTCGTCTCAGGTAACTTTTAATTTTGGAGCTTAGTACCCCATTCTCTCTTCTCGTTCCCTGACGCCACAGCATTCTGCAATCTGTGTCTTTGGAACAGGATTCCTCTCACTGAAATGTATTGAGAGACAACAAATACATTTGATAATGATGGACTTTCAAGGAGACCCAGTGTATCATGCATGTTTATTCATTAGACAATCACAACCAAAGCTGTTAAATTTTCATATAAAATTGTGACTGATCCAGTGGCAGTGTCTTACATTTCTGTGCTCTCACTAGGAGCATTAAGGGAAGTGTTACAAATGTATTAAAATACTGCCATTTTGGAAAGACATTTCGAATACTGGTCTATAGTAGCAAATTCTTTGGACATCCAAATCATACTACCTAGAAAAAAAACCCCAAATGTCTGGCTAGACGAACTGAGCAGATCTTGGATCTCAGTAGTAAAAATACACCACCTTCAATGTAATCCCTACATACCTAATGTTGTATTCAGAAAAAGAAAATGGAACACAGAAGAGGAGTTTGGAAAACTCATAACAACAGGCAATTTCCTAGCTCGGCGCACAGGTTGTAAGTCATCCACAGCCTCTCCGGTACTTCCCTGAAGCCGGCAAGCCTCACCGGAATGATGCAATGTTGCAAAACAGTCTTTATTACTATAACTTACGTGCAGTTAGAGCTAATTACACTGCTGTGTCTGCAACTCTAAAGCAGTCTCTTGTTTTCTCTTATATGAATTGATAAATTAGAAGTACATTGATAAAAATGAAAGTAGTTGAAAAGAAAAATACTAATAGATTTTTCCATCTGTGATTTCAGATTTTGAAAAAAGCCCCCAAATTTGTCTGAATTATGCATTTCAATATCCGTAAAGGAATACTGGGCCTAACATACAGAGTGTATGAATGAAATTCTCTGTGAAACAGGCACCTCTTTCTGATCTTGAAAAGGAATAGAATGAAAAAAGAGGGCAAGGAAGATGCAGTGTCAGTAAGATGTTCAGAAGCCAAAACAAACTGCAGTGTTTGTAGAAAAAGTCAAGTTCTGCTACTCATCCCTTTCTAACAGAGCTCCAAACTGTGACATGCTGATGAAAATCAGACTAGTGGTAATCATTAGGTATGGGACGTCACAAAACCTGCAGCAGGTATCTGTTAAAAAAAGGAAAAGCCCCGAATCACATTTTCAAAATAAAGGTTTGGCCCGGCGCACTGAAAACTAGTATGATTTCTCTCCATAAAGAGTAAGTACCAAAGAACAGATGTGTATTAGTTGCCGTTGAGTAATAGGAGCTGCAGATAAGCAGAAGGTTTCCACGTTTTTCCTGGAGGCATTGTGTTGCTACAGCCCATCACCGATTTTAAGGTGGAAATGCATCAGTGTGGGAGGCACTGCACGGTGTTACTGACAAGGCACGGTCCTAAATATAGCAACTCGGTTAAAAGCCGTACACACGGCACAAGTCTAAATATTCTATAAAAGGGGGAAGACAGAGCCCTGCCGTTATATTCGCAACTTGAATATAAACCACAAGGGCGGTAGAGCCTAGTGGTTTATACAGCTGCCTTCCCACGGCAAAAGAAGGCTGCCTGGCATAAAGCGGTGCGTGGCCCGGCTCGGCGCCAGGATTTCCGCGGGGAAGAGCCAGCTCTGCAACCGACCCCGAGTGGCGCTGCGGGACCTGCCCGGAGGCGGGCGGTGCCCCGAGCGAGCGGGACCAGACCTGAAGAGGAACCAAGTCGCCTGCCTTACACTCCTTCTCTGCGGCAGAGGGAGCGCCGTCCGCGGCAGAACCTGGAGCCGCAGACGGCGGTGAGCCGGCCCCCCGGCAAGTTCCGCGCCGCACTCGACCGTGGGGCGACCGTGCGCCGCGGAGCTTCAGGCCCGGTCACCGGCATCGGACCCGCCGAAACACGGGGCTGCAGGCGACACCTCCGCTCCCGCCCCCGGGGCCCCGCACACTGCGGGGAAGCCCTCGCCGCGATGACTGCGCACGCGCACTGCGGCCGCACTGCGTCGCCGGTGCCGTCTGGCCCGGTGCCAGGGGAGCCCCGCGCGCCGGCAGCGGGGCTGCCCGGGCGGGGCGGGGCGGCGCGGCGGCCGCGTCGAGCGACTACTTATAGCGCGGGAGGCTCCCCCGGCCTGGGGAGCGTTCTGCCGCGGCTCCTCGGCGTGCGTGTTGCGTCGAGCAGAGGGCCGAGGGCTCCGTGCGGAGCCGGTGCAGGACGCAGCCAGCGCTTGCGGGGAGGGCAGGAAAGAGCTGTAGCCGTGTCAAGGGACAATCCTAAGGGCGCGAGAGCAGAGTCCCGAGCGCTGTCACTTTTCATCGCGCTGAAGTCAGTGGTGGCTGCGGCCATGTAGTGCCTGGGGCTCTCTGTTTATCAGTGCCCCGTTCTCCGCTACGTGAAGGAGGCGCACGGAGCCGGGGTCTGCCCCGGTCTGGCGCTACGGACAGACCTCCGCCGCTCTCGTCGGGAGCGGGCGGAGCAGGGCGATCCCGGCAGGCCGCTGGAATCCCGGAGATTCCCCTTTTCCGGGAGCGGGCAGCTCCTGCCTTGGGCGCGCTGCCAGCACCCAGAAAACTCCTCCACATCGAGGCTGCCGAGGGCGCGGCGCCGCTGACCGTGAGCCGCCGGTGCTTGGCTGCTCCGCGGAGACGGAGGGGAGGCGAGTAGTGCGAGCTGAGCAAACGGGATGGGGGCGAGGGGGGAGCCCTGCCCTCGAAAACACGGCGGCGACCCCGGGCTCTGCCGGGCGCTCCCCGAGGCCCCTGTGCCACCTGCCCGAGCAGCAGCCTCGCTCTTCCACGGCCCGGGGCTTCCGCGCGCTCCCGCTGCCTGGGGGCGGGCGCGCGCGCGCGCCCGGCTGCAGCCTGGCTCTGCGCCCCCCCCAACCCGGGGCCGGAATCGCCATATAAGGAGCGGGAAGCCTCCGCCGGAATCGAGACTTATAAGGTTGTTTCCTAATATGGAAAGTACGGCGGGGGCTTCCGGCGGGCTGGTCGGGGCCGGCGGGGGCCGGGGACTCCATCTCCCGGGACCGGCGATGCTGCGGCAGCGCTGCGGCGGCGCTGCCCGTGGCGGGGGTCAGACGTGCACCGGGCGTGGGGCCCTCTGCCCGGGGCGGGCGGGGCCCCCCGGCCCGGCTTTCCCCGGTGCCAGGCTCTGACGCCAGGCGGGGTCCTCCGGCCCGCATCCATATTAGGGCTTCCTGCTTTCCATATATGGCCATGTACGTCAGGGCTGGGGCGGGCTGCGGCCGGTGGGACCCGATATATAGAGGCGGTGCCGGAGCGGGCGGGGAGCTGAGCGCTTCCAGCGGGCAGAGCCGGGGGGAGCCCCGGGCGGGCGGGCGGGGAGCCGAGCGCTTTCAGCGGGCAGCGCCGAGGCGACAGCGGCGCAGGGCGCGGAGCAGGCGACGGCCGCCTCGCCGCAGCCGGCCTGTCCGCCGGGCCCGCGGCGACAGCGCCATCACCCGTCAGAGTCGGAGCCCGGCGCCCTCATGGCCGCGGCCAAGGCAGAGATGCAGCTCCTGCCCCCGCTGCAGATCTCCGACCCCTTTGGCGCCTTCCCGCACTCGCCCCCCGCCATGGACACTCACTATCCCAAGCTGGAGGAGATGATGCTGCTCAGCGGCGGGGGCCCGCAGTTCCTTGCCCCGCCCGGGGCACCCGAGAGTGCGGGCTTCGGCGCCGCCGGGGAGCCCGGAGAGCAGCACTTCGAGCACCTCGCGGCAGGTAAGCGCGCTGACCTCGTCCAGGCGGGCGGGGAGTCCCGGTGTGCCGCGGGGGCAGCGACGCCTGCGGGAATTCCGCGCTGCAGCGTCGCCTCTGTCCCGGCGGCCGCGCGGGGGGATTCTCCTGTGTGCGTCAGCGGCTCCGGACCAGCTGCGGCTGGAGACCTGCCAGCGACGCTGCAATATGTTACGCTCAATTAGTAATTAACCAGAATCTGGGGCTGCGCTGTGTGAGGGACGTCTCGCGACGCACCGGCAGCGGCTGCAGTGGCTGCTGGAATTAATCGCTGTTCCTCTCTTTGCAGACACTTTTCCCGAAATCTCCCTGAACAGCGAGAAAACCCTGCCAGAAACCAACTATCCCAACCAAACGACGCGACTGCCGCCGATAACCTACACGGGGCGCTTCTCCTTAGAGCCGGCCCCCAACAGCAGCAACCCCTTATGGCCAGAGCCCCTCTTCAGCCTCGTCAGTGGGCTGGTGGGCATGGCTAATGCACCTCCCACCTCTACGCCTACTTCATCATCACCATCCTCCTCCTCGCAGAGCTCCCCTCTGAGCTGTTCTGTCCAAGCCAGCGAGAACAATCCAATTTATTCAGCTGCACCAACGTTTCCTAATTCCAGCTCTGACATTTTCCCTGAATCCCAGACCCAGTCCTTCCCCAACCCCTCTGGAGCCCCCATCCAGTATCCACCTCCAGCTTATCCGACCGCTAAAACCAACTTTCAGGTGCCAATGATCCCGGATTACCTGTTCCCTCAGCAACAGGGTGAGCTCAGTCTTGTTCCAGCTGATCAGAAGCCCTTCCCAGCCCTTGAGACCAGAGCACAGCAGCCTTCCCTCACACCACTGTCCACTATTAAGGCATTTGCTACTCAGACTGGCTCCCAAGAGTTGAAGACCCTCAACACTAATTATCAGTCCCAGCTGATCAAGCCCAGCAGGATGAGGAAATACCCAAACCGTCCCAGCAAGACGCCTCCTCATGAGCGACCCTATGCCTGCCCAGTGGAGTCCTGTGACCGGAGGTTTTCACGATCCGATGAGCTAACGCGGCACATACGCATCCACACGGGACAGAAACCTTTCCAGTGCCGCATTTGCATGCGGAACTTCAGCAGGAGTGACCACCTGACTACGCACATCCGCACGCACACGGGAGAGAAGCCATTTGCCTGTGACATTTGTGGCAGAAAGTTTGCCAGAAGTGATGAGAGGAAGAGGCACACTAAAATCCACCTTAGGCAGAAGGACAAGAAAGCGGAAAAGGCAGCTCCAGTCTCAACTGCTTCCCCAATTCCTGCCTATTCATCCTCTGTGACTACATCCTACCCTTCCTCCATCGCCACCACTTATCCCTCCCCAGTGCGCACAGCATACTCTTCTCCTGCTCCCTCTTCCTATCCCTCCCCTGCGCACACCACGTTCCCATCCCCTTCTATAGCAACCACTTACCCCTCTGGCACTGCCACTTTTCAGACCCAAGTGGCCACCTCCTTCTCATCTCCAGGAGTCGCCAACAATTTCAGCTCACAGGTGACCTCAGCACTTTCAGACATGAACTCGGCCTTTTCTCCAAGGACAATTGAGATCTGCTGAGACTACCTTCTGGAACAGGAGAATTCACCTTTTCCATTGGTATTATCAGACATGGAGTCTCCAGTTACTCCCACAACACCATACGTTGCAAGGCTATTTAGTTTAAATTTCAGCTGCCTGAAACAACCGCTGCTTAAGTTTTCCACCTCTGTTGAATGACTTAATTTGCATGGACTGTGGATATAAGTTCAATATAATTTTCCCCGTAAACAATAGTCTTTTATTAGGAAGAAAGGACTTTTGATTAAGTATCTAGCTGATGTAAATTGTACATGTGCCATGGTTTTGCTTTCCTTTAGGTACTATTGATGTGGAAAAAATCTTTGCGTATTCATATTGTATAATTTGGAGTTTGCAGGGCCATATTTTGTAAATGTTAATTCTATTTCGGTGACAATGCTATAACGCGTTTCTAACTTCTTTGGGAACAGCACTTACTGTATTTGAGCATGTTGGAGTGATGCTATGTAAATATCACCCGATGAGACATTCACATGTGGCAGAAGTTTTGTTTTAAAAGTTAAAAGTCTTGGTGCCTTTTTGTGAAGCCTTGCTGACGTCATGCGTTTGTGTGAGTGGATGCTTTGCATCTTGCCTTAAAGTGGAAAGGGTGTTACTCAAAGAATGTAAGGAAGAGCAGGGAATGGGTAGGGAGTGGAGCAAGAGAAAGGCCCAGGGGATGGAATGTAAGCAAAAAAAAAAAAAAACCCAACAAAAAACCACCCACACCCTCTCCCCTCTCAAAGTCTATTTTTGTTACAAAAATGTAAATTTATATATATATATATATATATATTCAGGAGTTGGAATGTTGTAGTTACCTACTGAGTAGGCAGCAATTTTTGTATGTTATGAACATGCGGTTCATTATTTTGTGGTTTGTTTTTACTTTGTAATTGTGTTTGTTAAAATGAAAGTGACTGTTTGGCTTCTAAACACATTGAATGCGCTTTCCTGCCATTGGGATATTTGGTGTACAATACCCTTCAGAAAAAAATAAATAAAACAACAAATTGTGCAAACTTACACATTTTCCTTGAACTTACTACTTAGGAAGACTGCACCACAGCAATCCCGACTCCTTCAGTTGCTTCAAAGCCACACGTACCACTTGTCTCCTGGAAAAAAACCACCTGTTCAAAGAAAGGAGAGGAGATCGCTCTTACGTCCGGTTGCTTGCAAAAAGCGTGGATGGTGTACGCACGTCCTTGCATTGCGAGCTCTTTTGAAGTTTGAATTGAAGCTACAATTACTGTCTTCTGGCTTCTCCAGAGCTAATCTTAGACAGAAAAACAATTCTTCCAGTGAGGAAACTAAAGTTAGAAAATTAGAATCTCAGCTGTGTTCAGAGGTAGTCAGAAATCTCACCGGATGGCAAAATAATAGAGCAGTTTCTAGGCTGGAAATACGGTAAGCTCAGTCGTAATGGCTGGTTGACGGAAGATAGCCCGGGTCAGCTGAGGGCTGCCGTAAGTTCCTCCTTGACACGACATCGGGCATATGAGTGTGTGGGCCTGATACCCTTTCTTACAGGTGTTTCAGTATTTATAGGAGAAAACACCTCCTTCCCTGGTGGCTTGAAATGCATTTCAGGGGTTACGTGACCACCGCAGACTGAATCCAGAGGAAATTGGATCCGTGAGAGCTGGTGGTGCGGGTACAGAAGAGGTGTTTCTCCTTTTGGGTAGGCTCTCTACGAGACACTAATCTTTAAGGTTGTGACTAGCTGAGACGCAGATAAAGGTCCTGATGAAGGCACCTAGCACGGTGTAAACTGCCAAAAAATCTCTGCCAAACACAGTGTGCCCTACTGCTTAGCAAAATTGACTGTACTCGCTAGGAAGGACAACCTGCTGAAGCCCCTATGCTAGTCCTTCTCCTCAGGTAGGAAGACCGCCTCTGGCAAACGGCATAAATTCTGAAAGATGCCTAAGAGCTTACCAGTTAGTAAATCCCAGTCTGTCATCTCTCAGGCAGGACTGTTCTCAGAGGACTGGGACAAGCTGTGGGGAAAGGCCTGTGCAGCTTTGTCTCTGTGCTGGCTTGTGCCTGCAGTGCTGGATGTGATCTGCAAGTTGCTAACAGTGACTTTGCAGCTGGCCCTGCTGGGCTTTTTCAGAGAAAGGTGCAAATTCTTTTCAACCCAAGGGGCTCTGGCCTTTGTTCAAGGCAAGTTGACTGGGCAAGTTGAATGTAATGGTAGATAATGTAACGGTAGATAATTTCAACCCGTGGGAGCCTCTAGAAATTCACCCTATCCCTCTCTCTCCCCTCCCCTGTCACCTCCTTAAACTTTCTCTTGAGTGTGCTGCAGTATCCCTTCAAGTGGAAGAATTCTGCGCTCCAAGAGCTGTATGCATTGGTCACAGACACTCCATGGGTAGCAACGTCCAACTGCAGGGATGTTCAGAGGCATTGAACCAGGTATGTAGGAGTACTGTTGACCCCATGTTAACCCTGACTCAAAAAGCAGTATGCTGAGTAGTGCAAGCTAGCAGTGTTCTGAGGAACTGAGTAGCTGTGCACTATAGCTTGCCTGTAATGCCCTGCAAGCTGGCAAATGACACTTCCCATCCAGCTAGGAGGAGATCACTTGTCTGAATTGCATCCCATTGCAGGAAGCTCTCCATACCATGGAGCCTCTAGCTTGGGGAAAAAAAAAAAAACCGAACTGTAAAAACTGTTGACGTATGACAGCTAGCGTCAGTTTCATGCAGCTACCCTTAGGTGTAACTTCCTAGAAAAAGCTCATAGTTTAAGCATTGGCGTCTGGTCTATGTTGCAGCAACCTGCGCTTTGCATTTGCTGCCCTTGTATGTAACATAAAGGAAATACATGCGTGGGGTTTTCTGCTCCCACTATTTTCATGGCCTTCATCCCATAAAATGAAAGCAGATTTCAGGTTTGAGAAAGCATTGACCACACATTTTCTGCAAGATCTTTCGTTTGCTGTTGGCCTGAAGACAGGATTTCTGATTCTTAAAAAGTTTGCTTCTAGTCCAATTAGGAGGATGAGTCGGTTTCGAGGAGGCTGTTCCCAAGGAAACAGCAGGTGTTGTCACTGGCAGGGAAAACCCTTCCCCTGTAGGAAGTGCAGCGGCGGGGAAGGAAGCGAAGACCTCTCGCTTTTACACTCACGCGCAGAAAATCCATTTGCTCGGAACTAAACCTCAGGTGTTTGTGATTTAAAGCCCAGTTCAGATCTGACCACTAGCGACAGGAACGGCCGCCCGGCTGGGCTCGGGGGAGCCCCCCCCCCCCCGCCCCAGGCTCCAGCGCTCGCGGCGCCGCGCCAGCGCCGGGACCGCGCCGGGGGCGATCCCGGCTGAGCAGAAGCACAGCCTCCGCGACGTCCGGAACCGCGCCGACCATATTTGGAATTTCCTCCATGCCTTTTATGGAACTTCCGCGGGCCAAAAAAGGAGTTTCCTGCTCAGGCGTTCCGGGGCTGCGCCGCGCAGCCGCCGGGATGCTGCGGCACGCTCTCCCTCCTCCTCCCCCCCCCCCCCCCCCTCCGCCCTTGGGGTGGGCTCGGGAAGGCCTCGCTGGGATGGCGTCGCTGGGGAGGATGCTGGCTTCGCACCAGCCGTGGATTACGGGGCTCGCCGCTCCGGGCGGCAGAAGTCTCTGCTCCGCAGCGGGCCGAGCGGCGGGCCGCGGCTCTCCGTGGGGCTCGCAAAGGCCGCTGGAGGGCAGGCCGACCGTCAGCGCTTCCTCGCTGCTGGTTACTGTTCGTTTTCGTTAATAGGGACTGAGTCGCTCTTCATACGCGCCTCCGAAATAGGTAGGATGCAGTCTACCCTGGGGAGTGCTGCAGAGGCCAGTGACCTTGTCCACCCAGGCTCTTCCTCTGCAGAGCCTTTCTGTAAGCGACTGTTCACGTGGGGAAGTGTGGATAGTCCTCGACTAGGTGGCTGTTTTGTGCTTTAATTGCACTAGAGAAAAATGATTGTTCGGTTTTCTTTCCCCTTAGAAATAAGGAGCTAAAAATTAGTTCGGGCACACTCGGAGCGCAGTATCTGGTGTGGTACGCTATGTGGCCTGTTGCATTGTGTCCTTTTATTTTCCGGAAATGCCACTGGAGACTTTCTATAAAGCTGGTAAAATGCAACTGTTACAGGTATTTCTGTTGTGACTGCAAATCGCTCTGACCAAGTACCTTATGGGCCCTGACTGAAGAGACGAGACAACGCAGAGAAGAGAGAGCTGTAGGCAGAGACTTTGTACTCAAGAGGTATGTGGTCATGGGCCTTTCTTTAGGGCTTTCACTCGTACGTGTCCCGATTTTGTGCATCTGAGAAAGACCTCAGGTAGCCCCAAGAGAAATAACTTTGTAGACTCTAAACTGGTAGCTGGCAGACTGAAGGTAATCTCAGCTGCGACAGACGTCCTTAGAAGGGCTGCCCCCAAGTACATGCTCACCACTGTTCGGTTTGAGTAAAGCGGAGTGCAGTGGCTGAAGGCTGGCTCGTGAAGAGTGTCTTTGACCCCTTCTAAACCAATCTATTAACTAGGGCTGACCCCTTCTAAAGCAAACTGCACAATTAACTAGGGCTAGCGTATTGGTTGACTTTTTGGTATAAGTGACTTTACTTCAATTTTTTTCTGTTTGTGGCCCAGTAGACTTTAGAATCCTCTAGAGTTTTGAGCGCAGACTGTATATTTATGAAGAGGGCTTGGCGGTGTGGTTGTTGAGCTAAACATTCCATGTTTTTACTTGTGTACGTTAGCTTAATGTAGCCCTAACAAGTGTTAGTTAAACCTAGAAAAGAGATTGCATGTTTTAAAGTGCACAAAGATTCTAAGATGAAATGTGAGATGTAGCTAAAGAATACGAACTTTTAAAATAGTTAAGCTTTTCTCCTATAGTCAAAGAAACTTTGTTTTTAAAAATCAGCCTTGACTGATAGACTAATGATGCTCTTGACTTGATGAATGAAACTCTCGCTTCTGAATAGCTGAGGCTGATGCTTATACATAATCTCTAGCATTTTGCAGGCTTCGATTTGTGATAATCTTTCGGCACCGCCGTAACAAAAATGACGGTTACACAGAAGTATTTTCAATGTGTATGTTTCACTTCTGTAAATACAAAAAGCATTATTAAAGTATGCTTCTTGAGCTTTTTTTTTTTTTTAGCAAGCATGTAGGCTTATCTTTTTCTTTTGTGACCTTTTCATACCACATTTTTGTATCTCCAAACACAAATGATGTTACACAATGATACTACCGGTAAATGTTGATAGTTGAAAGTTCTGCTATTCGTGTCCTCTCTTAGGCTGACCTGAATAATATGACGTGACTTCTGTTACCCCAGCTACTGTGATAGTGGGCTTCTCCTGTAACAGTACAACTGTTAATCGCTAATAGATCTGCGAACATCAGAGTTGGAGAGACGGGGAGAAAGAATTTCGATTTGATCGTTAAAAGGCGCTGAATGCTTTCATCCTTTTGGTAAGATGCAGTTAAAACTTTTAAACAGACTGAGCGTTATTTTTTATGTCAGTGGCTGTTCTTCAGTCTAACAGGGTTAGTTGGGGACGGCTTTAGAAGCTCATGAAAACATGTTACATAATGAATATCTAAAATCTGTTTATCCTAATTGCTGCACTTGTTTGACTGCACAGGTGTGTGTAGCTCTCAGGTTAGCTACCAGAATGTGCCCAGCTACGTAGCAAGTCACTGAACTAACTGCCTGCTGCATTCCAACATGTGACATTCTGTGAGCTTAGTGTGTGAACTGGAACTATGTGACCAGGTTTGCCTGCATTTATAGGAATTCTAGTTATGGCAGCCTTGGGGAACCCTCGAAATACTTTTAAACACACCTTAGTAAAATCTAAACATTAGTCAAAGAAGTATGATTAAGCTATGGAGTGAATGAATTTAGTTTTACCATTTTTAATGGTTTAAACGCTATTTTTCTTTGGTATACCTGAAAGAACACTGGAGCATAAGGAAATGAAGGGACAGGCTCGATTGAGTAAATCTTATTAACAATTTCCTTGAACAAAATGTCAACGGCGATTCTTAGAATATTGTCTAAAAGGTTTCTTCCTAATTAGCCAGAGAACTGGAGTTGGAAATATGACACAAAGTTGAAGGAAATGTACGGCAGCAGCATTTTGTTCTGAAGGTACTTGTGATTTAAGGTCTCGGCCATGATTCTTAAGTTCTGTTTGTGGAAATAAGCTTGAGGATTATAAGAAGCTCCAGATGCGTTCAAATGAACTGGAACACATCTGCGAGGCATTGAATTTAATGGCAGAAGGTATCCATACATCTCACTTTTTTCCTAAGGAGGAGGTCTTTTGTGGACGAAACAAGCCACCCGAGGTGTTTTAATTGTAGTTGTAATGTGCCACGCACCTCTAGGGTCATAAAATGAAGACGTGAGGTTTTTTTTTTTTTTTAAAAGCATGCCTGCGTTAAAACACAGTAGTCAATAAGCAAGGAAGCGCTGATGGTGTTTGTTAAAGGACTTGTCGTAGTCAAAAGGAGCTCAATCTCTGGTCCATTGTCGCAAGACAGCCCTGGAATATTCATCTGGTGATTGTGACCTGTGGCTGATAAATTTCATGAACTAGAGGTCACGTCTTTGCACATTTCATCTTACGTTGTCCAAGTGATTTATTAAGCTATACCAAGTTTTAGCATCCACAATATCTGATGGAAAAATGAATTTTACCATGTCCAGGTGCTACATAAAGAAAGAGAGAGACGTGTGTTTAAACCTGGTACTTCCTAACGCCATTTGACACCTCTTAAGACTTCTATTACAGAAAATGATGAATAGTATCACTTCCGTGATAACTGCTGAACTTTGTCATGCCTGTCCCAATTTGCTCTCTGGTTGAAGGAGAAGAGTCTGTTTTGTACAGCAGCTGATTTGTATCTTATTTCATACACGCATATCTTTTAGTACCTTTTGTCATTATCATTATCAATCATACTGTTATCTCATTTCGGAGAGGTAGAGGTCTGCGTTACACACCGTATTCAAGACGGAGGAGCAATGTGGATTAATTGTAACGTAATTTATTTTCCCCTCCTATGTCTTCTATTGTTTTGCAAGTATTTCCAAGTCTTCTATCGGACTTTTGAGCAATGAGCTTTTAAACCTATTAATTTTCAGGATCTCGTTTTGGTCATAACGGTTCTCTGTTCAGTATTCAATGTTTGATGTTCAAACTTTGAACGTCCATACCCTGTGCGTCTTTGGTGTTTATTTTTTGCGTTATTCACACCGAAATGCATCTGCAGCTTTACTGTTTGTTCCTGCAATATTGTTAGCCCCTGCAGCAACCCTATAGGGACATTTTTTTAACTACGCAGGAGAACATTGCTAGAAATCTCTTGCCTCGCTACTCACGTGACTTTTTCAAATCCTCTGTAAGTATGGTTTCCTAGGGCTAATCGGAGATCTCTGCTTGAATCTACTGGCAATTTTTACTCAACTATGAACTGGCCATTTATTCAATTTCTTTTAGCCTTTTAATGCGTTGCTTCTCTATGGGAGAACTGTTCCCGTTGTCCCACACAACGTAGATTAAGTCTTTGAGGGTTTGTACTGAACGGGTTCTAGAAATCCAAATACAGTACATCAGGTGAATTTCTCTTGTTTGTATGTTCACTGATAATTCCAAATAGTTCTAAAGGATTTGTCAGGCACGAATTTCCTTTGCAAAAACTGTGCTGATGTTTTCTGTACATTTACTACTTACTACTCATGTATGTGCAAATTCTTCTAGCTAGCTCTACTAGTATGCTTGTACTAGCACGCCTGGGGCGGACATAGGCTTTATACGCCTGGAGCTTTCTGAAAATCTCAATGAAAAATCGTGTTACGTATGGTACCATCCCGTCCCCTGGTACAGAGATAAAACACCACAGGTACCGTGCTTGTTATTTCATCCTCAAGTCAAGCATCGGAAGGGATACCGTATGGCCTAATGACTTGTTGTTATTCGTTTTGATGGCTTAATCCCTTCTGTAATCTGTTCTACAGATATTTCAGTTTAAAATATTCTGTTACACCTGTAAAGGAAATTTATGGCACAGAAACTTTTCCAAGTTTGTCTGAAACAAAATGGATGTGACAATCACTTCTGGTGCCCCCTTAAGTTTTGACCGTCAGCTTGCTGTGTGAATTCTTTGATGGACCTTGCAGTCTCTGATGTGGCAGGGAAAGGAGTCACCAGTTCTCTTCCTGTCTGGGAGTGGTTTTCCCCAAGCCATATTTCTGGCCTGCCGTATTGTGTTTTAATATGACAGTTTACGACCGTGTCTTGTTTTTCTGCATTTCACCATAATTTCCACGTTTTGAGGGATGTTGTCCTTCCCCTTCGTCAGAATAATTATTTTGGATTGGTTCTTAGCCTTTTCTAGTAGGTAATAAAGCATGATTGCTGGTACGATGTCTTTAAAATGTTTTCCTGTCACTAGCAAATATTTTTACTTTTCAAGCTACACTACTGCTTTATTAAAAAATAAAGGTTAAATGCCCCATTGTAGTAGATATCCGGATTTTGTTGCTCTTGCGAGGATGTTGAACCGTTCTTGTGTTTTGATGAATGCTGTTTATACTTAGGAAAATACAAAAGTTTGTGTATATGACCGAAAACCGTGTGCTTTTCGACACTTGTTGGCTTTTCTGTGATTCTTAAGTTAAACTCTCCCACCCCTTTTTCTTTTTTTTTGTTGTCAATTTCAGCACCCTGATTGCATGTGGCTTCTGATGAAGGACATATCTCCTGTATAGGGTCCTTCTATTTTTGAAGATTTCTCTAGTTCCTTATGATGCCTCTTCCTTGCTCTGTTTTTTTTTTTTCTAGCCATAAATGGTCATTCTGCATTTCTGGTCTGCTGTTTGGTACCGAGAGCATAAAAAAGTGTCTCAAACGAACAAAACCCGAGGAAACAAAATCTGTCAGGGAGACCTTCTCCAAAACATGAAATTGAAGACTAAGGCCTCCCTGACAGGGATGGTTTGTTTGTTTTAATGCACTAAACTTTCTTTCCAGGAACTTTCCCTTTTTTTACCAACTGTTTGTATTCATTCAAATAAAGACTAATAGAGATAAACGAGCATTTCCAAAAAGTCTGCCCAAACTCCCTGTCTGTTCCTATCATCTGTGCTTGTCTGACGAGTCATAATCTTAGGCAGTCATATTGCTAATAATAGTAATGTTGCATGTCACTACAGCCTACCTCTGTCTCCCTTATGCATCCCTGACTTCAGGTGTTATGCTCAGTGACAAAGCCTTTGCCTTCCTTGAAGAGTCTGCCCCAGAATCGTTCCCTGTCATCAGACTTGCACTTTTTTTTGTCACAGGATTCCTCTTTCACAATACAGCTGTTGCCAGCTGTCACCGAAGGTGTCCTTGAACAGTCTTCTGGAGTCCCTTGGCATCGGGATCCAGACTTTTTCCATGTGGATCCTGAACCGCCCGTGTCTTGTGCCCCAGGAGGTGGTAATTCAACTGCCGGTGCAAGGGATTTTGAATCCGTTTGATTGATGTGATGTCCTGGAGGTAAGAGAGGGAATCATCATAACTGTTTATTTCCTCAGCGCACAGGTCTTGCATCAAAGCTGTGATAGTGGAAGTTTGTCAGCACAGCAAATGTGGGTTTTGCCCAGGGTGGATGGGTCTATAAAATCCATGTAAAAATAATAACAAAAAAGCGCTCGGGTTTTTTTTCTGTCGTTGTTGTTTTGGTTTTGTTTTTTAAAAGAGAAATCAGCTTCAGAAGAGAGCATAACTGGCTCTACCCAGAATGAGTAAAATGAGCTGGAAGAGGTACTCAAAACGGAATGCCTCGTTTTACGTTTCTTGGTTTACCGGAGAATGTTGTTTCGCTTAAATGGAATTTAACAGGACGTAAATGCGTATAGGCTTCGTTAGAAACATCAAACCACACAGTATTCTTGCAAGTTGGGTTTTACAAGGTCTTCTTGTGTGAAGGAGACAAATGCTCAGAAACTGGAAACGCTTCCTTTTTCCGAAGCAGGAATACCGTATAGAAAGAACGGTCTTCCGGATGCTTCTTTTAGGGCTACTCTTTATGCCTTTTCTGGTAGGGTCTATTGCATTTGTAAAAGAGGAGAAGGCAAGTCACTCTAACGTATGCCATCTGTTCGTAGACTTGAAAGGCTGGTGACCTGACTTCAGCGACTGGCAGGACAGAAGCGACAGGGATTTTACCCTTTTCCTCTCGGACGGTGATAGCTTACAATTACTTTTGAAAGCAGATGTAGCCAAATGCTAGTAGGTGATAGAGTTATACTCAAAGTTCTCTTGTGCAGTCTTTAGAGATTTCTGGTAATTTCTCAACTTCAGAGAGAGCGGCTTGTGTCGTACTTATGTAACTGAGCTCCGTTTGGCTGATAGAGATGGCGCCGGTAGGCTTTAGGTGCTGTATGCTGCCACCTTGTGTTTAGAAACAGAACGTGGACGTTCCTACTAGGAAATACCCACGTTAGTAATGCCCAAGTAACTTTGTAACTCTTAAGTGTAGTCTTGAATATGAAACCAATCACATCGAGTTATGCAGCTCGGGTTCCTTTGAATTCCTTTAGGAATCTGAGGCTAAGGTTCTTGGTTGGTTTTTGGCTGGGTTTTTTTGTTTGTTTGTTTATTTGTTTTTTTCCCACGGGGCTTGTGGTGGTGTCGTCTTCCCATTTGTGTGTGTTTTTTTCTTCCTCCTTCCCAGTGTCTCCCTTAACTCACAAGGAGTAGAAAGCTGTTTTGTTTTCTAGCTCAGGGTGCCTGGAGACAAGTACCGGAATGCATATCTTTGGAGCGTAACACGCATCTCGAAGTTTATAACTTCTGTTTTCTGGCATTGCCTTTCATGGTTCATTCTGTCAGTTGTCAACAGGCAGAAGAGCCAGGAACGCTATTTGAGGCACTGTGTAAACTCCGCACTTCTAGATTTTTGTATAAAGGAGTACCAGCCAAGCTGGGAAGGCACCAAGCAACACTAAATAACCTCCACTGCACATTGCAGTCTGGGATGCCCATCTATCTCGGGCCATCTATGTTGCTAGATAGGACAGAAAGTGCTTTTATTCTCTCTTCTTCTTCTTCTTCTTCTCATTTGTGTGCACCAACTGGCTGCGTCTGAGAGTCAAAATAGTTGAGTACCTCTTGGAACACTTGGCCTTAGGTAGGTGTTTTTCAACATCTGAAGGAAGTCCAGTGGAAGAAACTGCGTCAGAAAGGCTGTCTTTAAACAAGAGCCTGGCTGCAGTGAGGATACATGAACGGACCTGGTTATCTGTGTATTCTGGGGCATAACGGAAAATTTCTTGAATTCCCACATGTTTTCTGAAAGGTGATAATCTAAACCTTGTCCTTCAGGCTGCTCTTAGAATCCCAGATAAATCTGGAAAAGAGTGTGTGACTTAAAACTGCGATTGCACGTGTTCTCTCTGTAATGGGTGACACCCCTCCCCGCTATTAGATTACTTCAGATGTGAAACACAGTATGGTCGTGCTACATTTGCTGCAACTTCCTGTGGTGCCTTTCCAGCTGTTCTAGCAAACCTGTAGTGAAAGCTCATCCTGAATGAAGAAATCCATTCTGGGGTACAGGTGGACAAGTCTGCATAATGTTTATGCACCACCTAAACCGGTATAAAGTGAAATTAGTACTACTCTCATTTTAGGATATGAATTTCATTCATAGCGCTTAATTTACCCTGGATTTCTTTGAATTACTTCTGCTACGTGCTTTAAATATTTGAGGCGGATAAACTAGCAAGTAGTTCTGTTTCAGGCGGAATTGCTGTGTAGCGAGCTCTATACACCTATGCTTATTGTATACCGACAATGTTAAGTCAAATGCTAAGTTCAATTTTAAGTCTAGAAAAATTGTGTTCAGAGCCTCAATTTTCAGCCGAAAGCTACGCATTTTAATCCTAGAAAATGGAAAAAATGGGACTTTAATGTTTTCCTCGGATTTTCTCGTCTTGCACTGAGATCTGGTAGCCTGTGCGTAACGTACGTGCACGCTTAGCATGCAGTGGAGGAAACATGAGAGCATTCAGAGAAGCTTTTCTCCGTGTTGCACTGCAATAAATACACAGAGGTTGGCAGATACTGATAAAGATTTGCTACCAGGTAAAAAGAATAAAAAGTCTGGGACTTTATTTTTTTCTAAATCATATTTTAAATTTAAATTTTGCATTGTTTTCACATTCAGAGATGATATTTTTTTTAAGTTTGAGTTTTCAGCAATTTATAGTAAATTGATCTAGTAACTCAAACTTTGGTATTACTATTCTGTCTTCTTCAAGTTAGCTGTGGCACTTCAGAGCCTTGTCATAAGACTTCCAAACTGAGGAACTGATACTGCTCCCAGCAGTGCTACAACAAGTATCACAAGGAGTAGCAGTGCGGCAAACTTAAGAGGTGGGGCTGGGGGGGGTGGGGAAGACTTCAAACCAAACTGTCTTATTGTATTTTGCAGGTAGTAATTTATGAAAGGGACAGCTCTTCAAGTGATAACAGCTTTGTATAGAGTCCCGCTCTGTGTGTAGAAGCTTGGGTCGTGCTATGGTATATGGAACCGGGACACAGAATGCCACCGAACAAGGTATCGTATGGAAACGTGATTTAAAAGAACCGGTTGCATAGAGGCAGTAAATTTTCAGCCTCCTGTTTTCTCTAACAAACCTGTAGCATGGCTGAGGAAGGACAAAAACCAATTTTTGTTTTTCAGATGCTGAACAACTTGGGTGATGCCCATTGAAAAGATGTTACACCAGTATAATTTGGTGGCTCTTGATTCTTTGCAGGGTGGAGGGGTGTACCAGCCCAGCTGTCTGTTACTTACAGAATCATGTAATTTAAGGTCATCGGCTCCAACTTCCCCTGCAATGAGCATGGACATCTTCAGCTAGATCAGGTTTCTTAGACCTCTGTCCAACCTTGAATGTTTCCAGGGATGAGGCATCCACAGCTTCTTTGGGCAATCTGTGCCAGTATTTCACCGCTCTCACCGTAAAAAATTTCTTCCTTATCTAGTCTGCATCTACGTTCTTTTAGTTTAAAATCATCACCCCTTCTATCACTACAGATCCTGCTAAAATGTATGTCCCCATCTTTCTTAAAGGCCCCCTATGCGTACTGAAAGGCCACAGTAATGGCGGCCTGGAGGCTTCTCTTCTCCTGGAGAAGCAACCCCAACTCTTTCAGCCTTTCTTCGTGGAACAGGTGTTCCATCCCTCCGTTTTTGTGGCTTCCTCTAGACTCGCTCCTGCAGGTCCGCGTCCTGGACCGGCCGCCAGCTGGATGCAGCACCGCTCTCTGGGCCCGGCCATCCAGCCAGAACCGTACTCTGTGTGCACTGAACGCTTTTATTGGGGTTTAGAGCTTGTCTGTGTATTCCTTTGAATATGTTTTTGCAGTCAGATACTATCGCCGACAATCCTCGAACCTTAACCCGTCACTATTTTATATTAATAAAGAGCCTTATTCCACGGACTGTTGGTGTGAGTCCTTCACGGATGCTAGGGGTCACTGGCAGCAGGTGACATAAATAAAGAGGAAGAGCCGCTAGGGGGTCATAAAGCGGGAAGACCTGCTGAGGGGTCTCCCTTATGCTGTTGGTGTGTCCCTGAGTAAGTCAGTTGAGCCACCCTCTGATCCAGCAGGACTGCTCAGCGAAGCGTTCCCGTAACGGGACGGTGAGAGACTGGTCAGGTACGAGGGTCTCAGCTTTCCTAGGGTGCTGGCAGGCAAGGTAAATGCTAAGGCTCCAGTAAATCTCCCCCCACTAAAGGTTGAGGAAATTTCTCCTTTTCACGTGACGGATGTTTTGTATAATTGTTGTGGGTTGACCCGGGCCTGATGCTAGGCACCCATGAAAGCCACTCGCTCAGTCCTCTCCGCAGCTGGACAGAGTTAAGGACCGGGAGAGATGGCTCATCAAACAGCATCACGGGCAAAACAGGCTCAGATTATAGATATTAATTGAATTTATTGCTAACAGAATCAGAGCAGGATAATGACAAGTAAAAGAAAACCTTAAAAACACCTTCCCCCTGCCCCTCCCTCCTTCCCAGCTCTACCTCGTACCTCGGCAATGCAGCGCGACAGGGAAGGGGGGTTATGGTCATTTTATCTCCCCTTGTTTCTCCCACAGGAGACGGTTCTCTGCAAACTTCTCCTATGCGAGTCCATCTCGTGAGCAACAGATCTCTGCGAACTGCTGCAGTGCGAGTCGTTCTTCCGCCGGTTGCAGTCCTTCAAGGGCAGGCTGCTTCAGCATGGTCTCCTCCACGGGCTACAAGTGGACTTCTCCATCCCCATGAACCTCCGCAGGCTGCAGGGGCACAGCTGCTTCACCACGGTCGGCACCGTGGGCTGCAGAGGAATCTCTGCTCCGCTGCCTGGAGTGCCTCCTTCCCCTCCTTCTCCACTGACCTCGGCGGCTGCAGACTTGTTCCTCTTGCGTATTCCCACCCTGCTCTTCTCTGGGCGCAATTACAACTGTGCAATAATTTTTTTTTTGTTTCTTCTTAAGTATGTTATCACAGAGGTGTTACCACCGTTTCTAATTGCCCCAGCCTTGACCAGCACCACATCTGTCTTTGGAGCCACCAGGGACTGGCTCTGCCAGACATGGTGGAAGCTTGTAGAAGCTCCTTGCAGAAACCACTGTTGTGGTTTCTCCTCCCTGCCCCCCCGCTACCCGAGGTTGTCCATGCAAGCCAAACTGAGAGATACAAGCTTTTAAAAGAAAAATATAACTCTTGTATATATAAATTAACCAATAAAGGACTTCAAGATGTAACAAAAAATGATATATATGAAGGAATTAAAAAAAAGAGCTAATAGATCTATTAGCTCTTACATACAAAGTCTAAGCAGATATTAGATGTCATCTAAACAGAGCTTTTTTATAAGTACATATCTAAGTTGAAATAGAGAAGTCTAAAGTGATATTGAAGTGCCAAAATGCACAAGTCTAAGCAGTCTAAATACGTGGTTTATGCGTTAACAGAAGTTAAACTGATGTGTCAATAGATCTGTAAAGTATAAACAGATATTCTGTATAATAAGTGCAAACAGACATAGTCTAAATAGATGAGTGTAAATATATAAAAGTGTATGGGGCAGGGGGGAGGGATAACAAAACGGTTTTGGGTAAAGGTTTTGTTTTCTCGCTCCGTAAATCCCGGCAGAATTGTCTCTCGGAAGCTCCAAACTGTGAAATTTCTTTCAGAAACTGTGTGGATTGATGCAGCCAGAAACCAAAGCCCCCCGCATTGTCACGGACAAAAACCAAAAAGCACGAATTTTCACGTTGTGGAAAAGCACTGGAAACTCCTCAAATTGAGATTTTCGAAAAAGCGACCTCCCTCGCCCCAGTTTTCACATTGTAGAAAAGAAAAAAAAAAAACCCTCACCGCCAAACGCACCAGTCTGAGGTGAAACTTGGGCAGTTTAGGGGCACGGCTGCGGCTGACCCCGTGTTGGGTCAGTTACCGGGAGCGAATCGATTACCCCGGGTGCATTGGCTGCTGGTGGTTATCCTGGGGAGATCCACTGCTGCCGGTCGTCCCCACGGCACCGAGGCGCCCGCGGGCCCAGGCTCGGCTCAGAGGGTGTTCCTCGCTTCCTCCGCCTCCTCCCTGCCGCCTCCCGCTCCTCGAGCCGCCCGCCCCTGCCAGCCGCGGCGCGATGGTGGTGTCGGGGCTGCGCTCCGCCGGGCTCCCCTCCTAGAAACAGCGGAGTTGCGGCGGCGGCGGCAGCATCAGCGTCAGTCCTTCTAGGAGATCCTGCATCGCCCCGTGTAGGCGGGGCCTGGCGGGGAGGGCACACGAAAACGCAATTGGTAGAGAAAGTGACATAAAAAAAATCTATTATAAGCATCTTTATTGCAGTCAAGTGCCTGCCACCGTAGCGGTGAAGATTCTGTAGAGCCCTTCTGCTGTCAAACGCTTCCCAAGGTCTCTCCTCTAGGCAGAGAGAAAGAGATTTGCCCACGGTCACTGTTCTGTACTCTGGTGAGTAACAGTTTTTACCTGGTTATTGGTTTTGCTTCCTTTACTATCATTGCTGCAATATTCCTTCAGACATGGTGCCCTGCACCAGCTCTTACAGCTCTTGTGCTCCGTAGCGAGTAATTAAAATCAATGCAAGTAAGTGATTTCCATAATTTATATCAATATATTTATTTTGCTGTCTTCAATCCCACAAAACAGGGTTGTACAAAGGTACAAACACAGTGGTCCTCTCCCACAAAACCCAGCTGAACTGACTGAGGCTCAGTCGGTGATGCACTGGATCTTCTGGGTTATTATTAAGCCTTGGCAGATACTTTTGGTTAGGTCAGGTGGCATTTGCAACTGCCTCCAGGACAGGAGGGTGGGAATGTTTCCTACCTGTGGAAAAGGGCCACCGCTCGCAGCCGGGAGCCGGGGTCCGAATGCGGGATTCCGCCTCTTAAAATTGCGAACGTCACGGGATTCCTCCCGGACGAAAGTTGCCAGGAACTAGACCTCTGGCTGGCCTTGGACTCCTGGGGCCTCCTCCAAACTGCCTTCAAGATTCTAGGCTGAAAATCTTTCCTACCTGTTCAAAAGAGACACTGTTCACAGCCAGGTTCTGTTTTGGGATGCCTCACCAGCAGGAAGAGGGAGAGAACATGCTCCTACCCAGTCAGAGAAACCTTTCCAGGTAAGGCATCTCAGAGAGTCCTATTTCAAAGAATAAATATACTGCCTATTTCATGTGGCAAATAAGAAAAATAGATCTATGACATCCTCCCACTAAATTCTAAGCAAATCAGCAGTGAATCTGCTGACACTTAAACCCAAGTGCTGTCACCGGGCTTTGAGAAGTATCCCCCAGACTCCAGTGTCTCAGGCTAACCCAATGCCAGGGCCGTGCCGACCAAAGAGGTGTTAAATATACAAAGGAAAGCAAAGTACTGCTCAGGTGTTTTGGTCGCAGCAACATTAGCTAATTCACACAGAACACTTCCGGCAGAAGCGTGGCCTGGGCTGCTCCCACGATCGGACCGAACGGTTACACGACCGGCACCTCTGAACTATCCCGTCGACCCTCTTCCTTGCTTCCCTCCGACTCGGCTGACTGGAACAGCACGTGGCACGCGCACTGAAAATCACCCACCGTCTGAGCTGTGCAGCATTTCCTACTGAGGCTGAACTAAAGCCTCTGAATCATCTTGCAGTGCCTCACGGAGCGCACAGGGGAGGAATGTTAATGCAGTTATCCTTCCCTCAGCAAAACGACAGATGTGCTTCCTTTAAGATGATGTTTAAAGGATCAGTAAACTCTCGTTCCTTTCTCTTAGCTCCTTTCAAAGCCAAATTTCTGTACGTGGATATTCCCCGAGGTGCAGTTCACTAAGGCTCACTGGACTTAAACTGATCTGACCATTTTTCTGTCTATTCGCACGGATTTTACAAACATGGGAAATCTTCCCCAAGGGACAGTAGTACTTCATTAGCTTTGTCTATTATTTGTACCAACACCTGGAATTTTGTACAGCTACAGACTGGAATCTTCTGGCTGGGTCTTGTGACATGACTAGTGAGATGGAGAAGTAGCGCTTCACAAAACTTCCCCGAGCACTAACAATTGTACTCCTTTAAATATGCATTAAAAAGAACAGATATCAGATGGGAACAGCAAGCAGAAAAAGAGAAAAAAATAAACCTGAGCTAGGGAATTCCTGGGCTTTTTCTGTTGTCAGTTTAAGATTAAGATCTTCCAACCATTAAGAAAAGTATCAGGACCTAATGAATTACATGGGAATAAAATAGAGGGAATTAAAGCAAAATGCCACTGCTAAATATTCATTGGGAAACTTTGCCCATGTACCAGAGAGAGAAAGAGTAAGCAGTTTCCTAGTTAAGGTTACTGAAAACAATACTCAGTAACCGCTTCCAGCTGAGTATGAACATTTGCTATTATGTAACCTTCCAATTAGAATTCCGAGGACAATGCTTTGCAGATTAATAACGAGCTATCACTAAGTACAGAACTCAAGAGGGGAGAGGCTTTCAAACTTCCTTCGGGTCTGGCTTCCTCCGCTCGGTAACAACAAGGCAGGGAAGAGGGCAAGAGCTTTGACATGAGTTTTAATTTTTAGGGAAGGACGTTTATCCAGGTGCCTGCAGTGTATCCCAGCACAAGAAGTGACTTACTGCCCTTTCTGAGCATAACCTTCAGGAATAAGTAATTTTTCATCTGTTGGCCCTTAAGTAGCTTAAGCAAGTTCTGTAATTACTAAACACAGGCTAAACCAACCTTTTCCACAAACCTTCAAAACATTTTATGGCTTGCACTAATCCTGTTTGCTACCTTCACAACTGGACACTTATTCCCAATCCGCACTACAGTGCCTTATGGATACTGCTACCAAAGTCAAGGAGATTACTTAAATACATAGTAAGAAGAAACTGTACCAGAAAAAAATAAATTCAAAAATAGGAGAAAAGCACCCACTGTTCACCTGGACCATCGTACAGCTGCAGCAACCACATCGGTCATTGCCAGGCCTCCAACAGGTGCTGGCTAAAGAGAAAACTACTTCCACGGTACGAAAGCTTTCCTCAGAAGAGTCAAAATCAAGCTCAGAAACGCTGTGCGACCGGGTGCTTTGACTTCCTGAAGAACACAAACATATTTTATAATTTTACATATTTTAAAAGCCTATGTATAGGCCTTACAGTTCTCTTCGCACTTCTCATTTTAGTGTCATCCAACAACAACAAAAAATAAAACGGGCCAAGAATTTAAGGGAAACATCTCATGCATTTTTCACTTACAACATGTAAAAATACCTTTGCAATGCAAGACAACTTGCTCCAGTTATTACTCATTTTATTACGAGACAAATCAATAGAAAAGCACCAGACATCACCTTTGCTTTTCCAACAGCTTTGCTGAAGGGTTTCTGAATGTGGTGGTGGGCTTTGCTGCAGCTGGAATTTATTTCTGTTTCAGGAAGCGTCTCACCGTACAGTCTGCGATTTAACGGTTCCCGTGCCAGGTTAATTGTAGCGGAAGAAGGCAAATGAAGCCAAGAGACTCAACTAGGATGTCCCAGACCCCTGCCAATCGCAGGTAACAAAATACCAAACTCCCCAGCTGTTGGGGGTTTGAGGAGTTCTCCTGTTCTTCTTTTTCTCTTAAAGAACTTTTCCCATGTATGTTTCCAGGGGGACAAATTACTGGGTGCTTAAGAAGAACAAAAGAGCCGGCCACAGAGGGCGGGGGTACAACTAGCTACTTGTTTTTCACCCGGGGGGTGGGGGAGCAGGGTTTGCTGGTGCCCTCAGTGTGGAGAGGGAGTTGGTCAGAGCTGGAGGTTCCTTCTTTTTCGGCTGTTTTTCCTTCTACCTGAGAAACCCGGGTTCCCAAGCCCACTTTTGTTTCCCCGTGCTGCTGGGAGCCGGGCCGCAGCCGCTTTGCTTCTGCCGCTGCTTGGACCCTTCGCTATGCTATAACCCTACACACCCTTTGCCGGCTGAGACCTCCCGGGGCTCCCGCCGCAGCTCCGGAGTCTGATACATCTCGTCTGCCACCCGGGATCTGTGCTCGTCTCTGCTGTTCCAGCCTGCTGCTCCCGAGGCTCCGGCCGGACACCGGGACCAGCCGCCCAGAGGGTTTGTTGAAGCTTTTCGTCCATCCCTTTCCCGGGACCCCGAGCCGCTCCTGCCAGCTGTGACTGTAACTGCACCGAAAGGGGGGGGGGGGGGGGGGGGGGGGGAGGGGTGCCTGAGAGCCGAGAGAGGCTGGCACTGGGTTTTTGGTTCTGTTTGCTGTTACTGCCATAGTTATTGTTGTTTGTTTGCCTTGCTTATATATATATACTATTATTTATATCTATAGCTATATATATATATGTAAGTAAAGAACTGTTATTCCTACCCCTCATACCTTTGCCTGAAAGCCCCTTAATTTCAAAATTATAATAATTCGGAGGGAAGGGGGTTGCATTTTCCATTTCAGGGGAGGCTCCTGCCTTCCTTGACAGACACCTGTCTTTCAAAACCAGGACATCAGGTTATGCAAATACAAAAAAAAAAAAAAAGCCCCAAAAACCCCACAAACAAAAAACCCCTACAAGAATACAAAAAACCACAAAAGCATACAAAAAACTAGGTTCCAAAATACCAGAATAACTTCGTTTCAAAATAATAGAAAACCAAATTTCAAAATACCAAAGAAAACCAGGTTTCAAAATCTCAGTCTTAAAATACCAGACTACCAAGTTCCATAATACCAAAGTAACCCGGTTTTAAAATACCAGAACACCGAGTTCCAAAATACCAAAATAATTGTTTCAAAATACCAGAATATCAAGCTCCAAAATATCACAATGACCCGACGTCAAAATATCAAATTGCAAAATACCAGCTTTCAGATGTCTTATATGAGTAGGATTCCCAGACCCAAACGAATGCAACATTGTCAAAACGGGATCTGTGCTACCAAAATGGGTATTTTCTCCTCTGAAAACCTTTCCCCCGATGACCGTCAATATTTGTATTTATTTTGATCGTTTAGCCAGATGTAATAAGAATTTTATGTTAAAAGCAAACACTTGTAGTAGTTTTCTGGTTAGATTGTGTCTGTGAGAACCGGCATTTGGGCCAGAGAGCTGCGGTCGGGAGCAAAAGACGGAGTAAATCTGCTCCCTGGATGGACAGGGAAAAACCGAGTAGCAGGCAAAAGGAGTATTTATAAACTAAATCAATATTTCACTGAAATTCAGGGTGGACCAGCGACGGGGGTGCTCGGGTTCGGTCTGGGCCTGTCGGGAATAGCCATAAACAACCCAGCTAAACCCCTGACCCCTTAAGGGATGTGTAAAACGCTTCAACAGAAACACAATGCGGTGATGATTACAGAGGAAAAATTACCGGTCATCGCTTATGGTCTGTGGGGAATTTCCTCGGTAATTACAAACCTAGGACACAGGGAATTTTGGAGGCAGAATCCCGATTTTGGCCACGGGCACCCGGACGAGAAGGCCGGCTCTTTTCCACGGAAAGGAAAGCCCGGCACCCCGGTGTTTCAGGGGCAGACAACCGGCCGTGTAGGGGAAGGAACGACCGGCAGGACCTTTCTCCACCTCATCCCCCGCTCCGAGGTGCGGCAGCTCCGGGCGCGACCGGCCGCTTTCGGAGCGTTACCCGGGTACGCCTGCGCAGGGAGCTGCCGGTCCAGAGGGGCCAACGGGGGCATCCCGAGCGTCCCTTCGGGAGCGGCGGCCGGAGCACCCGGCGGAGGCCGGGGAGCGGCCGGACGCACCTGGCCACGGAGCGCTACTTCAAGAAAACGCCCGGGGAAAAGCCCTTGTTGCCAAGCGGCAGCACCTGAGCAGGCGGGGCAGCACGTGGCGTCCCAGGGGGAAACTTTCAACTTTCCCCTTCCATCTCGTCGGTCCCTCCCCAGAAAAGAAAGGGGTTATTAGGAGAAAAGGGGTTTAAATTTAGGGTGAAAAAATTCCTTTTCCCTAACTGTCTGTGTTGAAATTGTGGGGGAATCCCCTTCCCTTGCAATTCTAGTAGCAACAATTAAAGGAAGCCCTGCCTTTTCCATGCTTTTAGGGGTATCCACTGACAGGGAATCCCCATTTTCCATTATTTTCCAGTTTAAATGGAAGGGAAAAACCTCGATGATGCTATTTTGTGGGTTTGAATTACATCCCCCATTTTCGTTGTCCTAAGGCTTAAATTGAGGGCGAAACCCAGCGGTCCCTCCTTTTTAAGTGTTTGAATTGAGGGAAAAATCCCCCTTTTCCCATCATTTGAGAGATTTAAAGTGAGGAAAACCCCTCTTTTTCCAATATTTTAGGGAGTTAAGTTAAAGGGGAGAAGCCATTTATTTACCATTGTATCGATTCAAGTAGAGGCAAACACCCTCTGTTCCCTCATTTTAAGGGGCTCAGTTAAAGGAAGCTCTCCCTTTTTGAGCATTTTAAGGGTTTAAATCTGCATTTCGGGGCACTCCTACCCACGCCCCGGTACCGAACGTCATACGGGAGCGAGCCCGGCACGTACGTAACCCTAACGCCGCCCGGGAGTCTATTAATTTTTCTTATTTTTATTTATAAGGTATATAGCCCTAATTAGAGGTCCCAAAGAGAGTTACATCATTCATATCATTACTATTCTTCTCCACCCTACTTAGCCACATGTGGAGTACTACTTGGCAATCACTAAGGAATTGTTACTTGTTAACACAAGTTAACAACAAATTATCCCACTTATCTAGCTATGCTGCCAAAACACAAAGTTTTATTTCTTCTCAGTTGCTGGCCCTTCAGCTCGAGGTAAAAGCAAAATAAGAAAGTACCAGCCTTTCCCTGAAGAGCTTTCTTCTCTATCGAGCCCTTTACTCACCTTGAATTTAAGTTAGAGAAGCCAAACAGGGGCAACTCCTCTGAGGGCTTTTATACCTTGTGGTATTTGCCTCCTCCCTTTTCCCAGGCATCGTGGGAATGAGGGGCGGGCCCAGCTAGGGGTATTTTAAGCCCAGGGTTTGTCAAAGGGCTTCATTCCCTCTCTGGGATTCACTGGGGTAAGAGCTCTCCTCTCGCTTTAATCAAGGAGGTCTCTCAGCTTTTTTTTTTTTTTTCAGTAGATGCTTTTGGCCTCTAAAGCAATAGAGGCCTTGAAGACACTATGGAGAAGATAGCATGGAACACAGGGAGTATTGGAGCTCATGATTTTGGGCTGAGTGTTCAGGGGTGGTAAGGTGCTTTTTTAAATTTTGGTGGGTTTTTTTTTTTTTGGTTTTTTTTTTTTTTTTTTTTTTTTTAGGAGCATTGTAACTTCTGGGTCGCATCGAGCACGAAGCTTCAAATTTGTTCAGCGTGTTCATCGTGTCGCAAAAGGGACCTGCCCCGTGTCAAAAGCGAGGCTTCCGGTAGGTAAGTTGTGGATTGAGTCCGGGAGAGCGAGGGTGAGCAGGGTAACCGGTTTAGGAAGTGCAGGGAGGGGTTTTGAAAGCCCCACGGCGGGAAAAGGCGTCTATTCGGGGCCCCCCGAGGCTTTTCCTTGAGCGCACCGGATCCATTTATGTGTCTTAAAGCGCACAAATGCATCCACCGTGCTGATAGAAACACCGTGTAACTTTGTCCCTCGCTAACCCGGGTGCGCATTGAAATAACGGCCACAGCTTTTGACTCGGGACAAAGCCGGAGACTCGAGGACCTGAGTGCGCTTAGGAGAGGGAGAGTAGCCAGATTGCTGGGATTTGAGCCCATATGCCACTAAACCTGTGCATTGATTTTGGCTTTCTTTATCTTAGCTGACTAAGAGGCTAACCTGGCTATTGCGGGGCCTTCCGAGATGGCCGAGGGTCCGAAGTGGATTCACATTGCCATATGAAAGATAAGTCGGGGGCTTTGACTCAGAGAGGGGATCGTAGCAGGGTAGCGGGGTGGAAATTCCCGGGACAGATTTAATAATTAGTGCAGGGGTAAGGGATGTCCTCTAAGGGGCCTCTTAGGACAGCTAAAGGCAGCAGCTCTACTTTTGATTGCAACTGTAGGGTGTTCAGTGCAGAGCAGTTCCAGCCTGTGTTGTCTAGCGTGTCACGTTGTCTAGCGTGTCTTTGGGATCCCTCGGATCGGCTAACTCTGCCTTTTCCCCTCGAGGACCTTATCGCAAGCGTCGTTCATCATCTCTAGGTTCTCGAACGTTCACGCTTCTCGGCACGACGCCGATATCGTTTGTCCTTTTACCGGCGGGCTCGGCCGCGTCTCAGAATCGCATCTCGGAAGCGTCGAGCCGGATGTCTTTTGCATCCTTGTTCCTGGCTGTATTGCCATCCATCCTTTCCGGCCGTGAGTTGTAATGTCTTGGGGCTCGTAAGGATACGAGGAGCCTTCTGAACGTAGCATTGTCTCGCGGCCGTCTTGATCATCGTGACCCACAGTTCTTGTAACGGGTCACTCTGTTGTGGTCTCGTCTTCCGCTCCTTAGAGCCTCGATATCGGTCATCTCTTTTGGCGTCATCTCGGTCCTCGCCATTGTTCTTCTCCCCGAGAGCTTCTTTTATCATCCTTGTGTCACGCTGTAGCGTAATGTGTTGTTTGTGTTTGGCCTGGAACTGCTCTGCCCTGTGGAGTAGAAAGAAGACTTTACAGGTAGCCTTTAGCTTTGCTTAGCCACTTGAGCCACACCTCAGACAGAGCAACCGTGGTGGCTATGTTACAGCATTGTCCTTTGTCTTTATTTTTAGGAAGTAAAGCTGGATAGCAGCAGTCAAGGTCGATGGAGCGAGGTGACCGGTGGACAGAACCGGTTGTTATCGCTCGGGTGCCAAGTTCCGGTACAGCTCTTAGCATCCGTTGTCGTTTGTGTTTTAGGGGGTCCGCTTGTATTACGCTGAACCCCCTCGCCGACGGACCCGGCTCGCCGCCCTCGTGAGCCCTCCGGAAGTATTATGGGACTGTGCAATGAAGCCTTTGCCTTTTCCATTCGAAGATGCTTTCCGGGTAGCCTTCGACAACCGCCAAGGAGTTGGGGCGAGTCGGGGAGGGAGGGAGGGGGAGCGAGGGTCCTCTCGAGTTTCAGCAATGCCACATCACCTTGTTTCCTCTTAACCCACGTATACACTGCGACGACGGTGTCGGCCTCGGAGCGTGGCCGAAGAGCGCGGCCCGAG